>JAPDVU010000004.1:158123680-158723680 GCA_026230045.1 Corynorhinus townsendii
TTAGAACTTTTCTCAGAAAAGTGCTTTTTAAATTCAAATATTTGTCTAATTAGATAAGTACTCTAAAATATGTTCATTTTTCTTGACAGTCAATATAAACCTTAGCTTGATTCCATTCTCTATTTTGACCAAGAACTGTGATTCTCTGTGAACATTAGCAAAAGACAAAAGAGAGAGGAGAGAGATGGTTTTAAAGCAAATAAACCAATTGAATTTTTCTCTATTTGTAATAAAGTACATGTTCTATATTGCCCTTGAGAATATCACAATCATGATTTGTGATCTGTATGTATTTTTAGTACATATTTAAATTAGTCATTGTGAATCAGATATCCTAAGATCATTTAATTAATTACCTGCATTACCTAACCCCTACTTAAATTTCTTCTGTAGACATATTACTCCTACAGACTAAATTATTCATCTCGCCAAACTTTCTAAGCTGACGAACCCACTTAGCTTTCTAGCTAAAGTGCTATTGTGAAAGTAGGTCTTAGCTCAACAAATACTTTCTCTTTTACTAAAAGATAAGGGTGAAGAATCATCATGTCTAAAATTAGATACTTGGAGCTTAAAATCAGTCAGACCATATGTTGTACGACTCCAAGATCCAGGAAACAAAGACATCCTTCTCCCGGGGGTATGTATTATTACAGTCATTCTAGGGGATCAAATGCCAGTCTGTTTGTATGACTGCACAGTCATTTAAACATCTTTAGAGGAGAAGCGGATATGAATTCCTGGGAATGGTGAAGGGAAATTATTAGTGAATTGGCACTGATCTGATCTGCATGCATTTATACCTGTGTTATGGGATGCATATGACTGTATAAATTTTCTTCCAGTGTCCTTGAGAGTTCTTTTAAAGTAGTGGTTCTCAACCTTTCTAATGCCGCGACCCTTTAATACAGTTCCTCATGTTGTGGTGACCCCCAATCATAAAATTACTTTCGTTGCTACTTCATAACTGTAATTTTGCTACTGTTAATGAATCATAATGTAAAAATCTGTGTTTTCCGAAGGTCTTAGGCGACCCACAGGTTGAGAACCACTAGTAGGGTCACCTAAGACCATTGGAAAACACAGATATTTATATTAGGGTTCATAATAGTAGCAAAATTACAGTTATGAAGTAGCAACGAAAGTAATTTTATGGTTGGGGGTCACCACAACATGAGGAACTGTATTAAAGGGTCGCGGCATTAGAAAGGTTGAGAAACACTGTTTTAAAGGAATTACTTTTCTTGTTTCTCATTGGCAGTAATGGAATGACCGTAAAATACAAGATTGGAGCCAGAGGAAATTAATTTTATTCATAACAGCAAGTACTGAAGTTAGCTATAGAGAATGCTATTTTAGCAATGAGGGCGGAGAACTAAGAGAGTTACTACTGTGGTTTGGTAATGGTCCAGTTCTTGAACTGAGTGGTAGGTTGACTGGTGCTCATTGTATCACCATCCTTTATCCCTTATGCATGAGTTACATTATTTGTATGTATTAAAATATTATTAATAAAAACATTTTATTTTTTTAATTTTATAAAATTGATTTGAAAGAGGAAAAGAGATGGGGGGGGAGAGAGAGAGATTGATTTATTGTTCCACTTATTATGCATTCATTGGTTGATTCTTGTATGTGCCCTGACCAAGGATTCATTGAACCTGCAACCTTGGTGTATCTGGAGGTGTTACCTGACCAGAGCCTGTAATAAAAACATTTTCTAAAATATATTTTATTGATTTTTACAGAGAGGAATGGAGAGGGATAGAAAGTTAGAAACATCAATAAGAGAGAAACATTAATTAGCTGCCTCCTACTGGAGATCAAGCCCACAACCAAGGTACATGCCCTTGACCGGAATTGAACCCAGGACCCTTCAGTCCACAGGCCGATGTTCTATCCACTGAGTCAAATTGGTTAGGGCTAAAACATTTTAAAAGAAAAAAATCTTTTAATGAATTCTTGAGTGATGCTGTTAAATTTTTGTCTAAGTATCTTAAAAAATAAAAACAGATATTTCCCTCTGGGTAACCTCAATGCTTTTAATAAATGGGTTTCATGCAGTCCACCATGGTGCATATGGAAGTCTTGACCATATACTTACCTATCATTACTGTTTATTTGCTATTTCTGTGTCAGATTCAAATGGCTCCACTGGGTATTAAGGAAAATTTGCTTCTGACATAAGATTAGAACAAAATTCCAAGAATATTAAGCCGTCCAGGAAGGTCATTTGGATTCAAGTGGACAATTTTGAATTTTAGTATTTGGACAACTCCTATTAAGCCAACAGGCACCTTTCCTTGATATTAAGATACTAGATTGAGTTTTTATAATGTCAAATCATTGTAACATCCCATTAAAGCAAAAATGTTCATTTTCTCGAAATAGTAACTTCTTTCTGTTAGCATACAAGTTCTGTCAAAGTGAGGTTATTGAAAGGAGGCTAATTCACAATTTTCAGTACTATCCCCTTCTCACAGATATCTGATGTGCCAGCCTTATAGTGATTTGGTCTTACTCATTTGTTTTCATTGTGAAAGCAATCATGCCTATGGTCATGAAAAGTCAGCCCCCACTCCCATTTTTCAGAGGTAACCATTGTCTTTTAGCATTTGTGTTTAATTCCTTTATGACCTTTGTAACTCTAAATGACATTTATACTAGTACAATATGTCTTCATTTTACATGGCCTTCTTAAATTTTATTTTTACTCTATTGAAATTGCATTTATATAACCTAAAAAAATCAAATCCTACTGCAAAGCTTATAATGAAGAATAGGAGAGTCTGAAGGTCTTATCTCACTCGATCTCCTACACCCATTCTTCAGAGGCAAGCTCTTTCAACTCTTTTTTCTCTTCCTTTAGCTATTTATAGTCATAGTTCTAAATAATATGATTACGTTGCTATTTTTATTATTACATTTTAAATGTTTATATGTCAACTTCTTACTATGAAAATTTTTATTTTGGCTCCTGCAGATAACTTTTCCACATTCTTTTCTTTTTTTAAAAAATATATTTTATTAATTTTTTACAGATAGGAAGAGAGAGGTATAGAGAGTTAGAAATATCGATGAGAGAGAAACATTGATCAGCTGCCTCCTGCCCACCTCGCACTGGGGATGTGCCCACAACCAAGGTACATGCCCTTGACCAGAATCGAACCCGGGACCCTTCAGTCCACAGGCCGACACTCTATCCACTGAGCCAAACCTGTTAGGGCTTCCACATTCTTTTCTACATACCTTGCAATTTGGGGCAAATCATTTTGACTATTATTTTGCATTATTATTACCATATAAATATTGCTTATAATAACGAAGCCACGTAGCGTTGTTTTGTTTTCTGTTTACCTATTGCTAATTGTTTCATGAACTACAGGACTGTAGAAGTCTTTTTCAGTTGTGGTTGTTTTCTCAGCAACATTCCTCTATAATCCAGGTTCTCTTGCTTCTGTCTGTATTTGTCACTTTCCAGACCTTCTGCATCGTGACAGCCTAGAATTTTACTATAATTATTATGCTAAGTTTTCCCTTTGCCTCTAATCTTGTGTTGAATTCTTGTTTCCTGGAACCTATATCTTCCCACTTTGTGGGGTTTCCCCCTCATTTTAGGGGAGTCTATCAGCTGGTAGCTTCCTAAGAAAGAATTCATAAGAATATTTTTGAAATTCTGAAAATCTGGAAGTGCCTTTAATTTACCCACCCTTACAGTTTGCCTCAGAATCTGGGGAGGCTGGGAATCATTTTCCCCTATACTTTTTTATGACACTGGTCTCTTGTCTTTCAGCTTCCAATGTTGCTGGTGAGAAGCATGATACCCTTCTAACTCCTGAATCTGTTTCTTGACCTATGGGAGCCTTTATAAAACCTACATGCATTCATTCACAGATATTTATTGAGCAGCTATTACTGTGCTAGGTTCTGTTGTACAGACTAGAGATAACAGCATTGAAAAAAGAAAGGCATATATCCCTGCCTTTGTGGAGCTTACATTCTTTGTGGAGGGGCACAAATAATAAGCAAGATAAATAAAACATATAGTATTTTAGATGGTGATAAGTACTCGAGCAGAGAAGGATTAGACATTTGGGTAAGAAAGGCCTAATTTAGAAGGGAACTTTGAATGAAGACTTGAAAGAAGTGAGGAAGCAAGCCATGCCGATATCCAGGGGGGATGACCAGGTTGGGCATAGAGAACTCGAAGTGCACAGACCCTTCTGTCTTGTTTAATGAACAATTAGGAATCCAGCATGGTTAGAGCAAAGTGAATGAGGAAAAATGTAAAAGACAATGCGCTCAGAACAGTTAGATGGAGCCAGTTCTTATAAGTACTTGGCTTTTTATTCTAAAAGAGATGATGTGCCTTTGGAGAGTTTTGAGCAGAAATGTGACTGCACTGACTTTTGGTGATTGGTTAAAGAATCACCTTAGGGCAAAGGTAGGGTAAGCACTTAGAATGCTATTCCACTAATCCAGGTGAAAAGTAATTGTGACTTGGACCACTGTGGTGGCATTGTGGGAAATGGTCAAATTCTGGACATATTTTAAAGGTATAGCAACAGTGTTTGCTGACTTACTGGATGTGAAGTGGGAGATAAAAAGAAGAATCAAGCATGACTCAGTTTTTTGATCTTCAACTATAGAAGACAGGAGTTGCCTTTAACTGAGGTGGGAAAGCCTGTTGGAGGAAAAGATTGGAGGGCATATACCAAAAGCTCAGTTTTGATCATATTAAATTTGAGATACCATATGGAGATATCAAATAGAGGGCCTAGGAAGAATTCCAAGCTGAGATATAAATTTAGGAGTCATCAGTATACCCAGGGTATTTAAAGTCAAGTGCCTAGATGAAGTCATCCATGGAGTGAGTAGATACAAAAGTCCAAGGACTGAGGCACTGCCTTAATTAAAGGCCAAAGAGCTGGAAAGGAATCAGTAGAAAATACAGAAAAGGAGCAGCCAGAAAGTTAAGAGGAAAACTAGGTAAATGTCATGTGTCCTGCAGTCAAGTGAAGAAGTGTCTCAAGTGTTTCAAGGCAGATCAATGTGTGTTGATGAATGTATATACTAATGTGGTCATCTCTTAAATCAACACACAGAATATTTCCATCACCCCTGAAAGTTCCCTTGTGCTCCTTTTCAACCAGTCTCCTCACCCACCCAGAAGCGACTATAGTTCTGATTTTTATCAGTAAAACTTAAATTATCTTCTTGAATTTGATAAAAATGAAACCACACAATATGTACAATAATTTGGATTTTTTTACTCAACATAATACTTTTCAGATTCTCTCATGTCATTCGTGTATATATATATATATCAAGAGATTGGACATTTTATTGCTGAGTAATATTCTATTATCTGTTCCTTTTTTGTCAGAATACCAAAAATTTTCCTAATAAATGTCTACATGTATCTCATGGGTCATATCTAGTCACATGGTCAGTCATTGCTGCAAAGGAGGCTCGGAAAGTATTTGTTTTTGTGTTTCTAGCTTCTATCATGGGAGGTTACAAAGGAGAAGCAGGCTGGGAAGGGCTTTTTTTTTTTTTTTTAGATTTTTTAAAATTGTTTTTTTTTTCTTTATTGATTAAGAGATAAGAAAGGAAAGGGAGAAAGAGAGAGAAACATCTAAGTAAGAGCAAAACATTGATTGGCTGTCTCCTGCATGCACCCTTATGGGGATATAGCCAGCAAGCCAGGCATGTGCCCTGACCTGGAATTGAACTGACAACCCTTCAGTGCACAGGCCAACACCCAACCAAGTCACACCAGCCAGGGCAGGAATGGCTTTTGAGTAACCAAAATACATTCACTAAAATGAATTTCCCTGTTTTAAATTTTATGATGAAAATTACATTTCATTCCTTTTATTAAAACGTTCTGGTTACCTTATTTATATATTACTATTTGAAATGCACACAGCACATTTCAAAGTAAATGTAAGTTTAAACTGGAAAGAAACCGGTGAAAATTTTAAATGAGAGTATGAAGCTACTTGCTTCATGGTTAAGTAAATAACCTTAAGTTACCATAAAGAATTTTTTTTAAAAAATAAAAATGTAAAATTATAAAATGGGTAATTGGAACACTAAAAATTATATAATTCAAAACTATACTGTCCAATATAATAGCTACTAGCTACATGTAGCTTTTTAAAGTAAAACTAAATTAAAAATCTAGTCCCTTAGTTGCAGTAGCCACATTTGAATTGTGCAATAACCACATGTGGCTAGTGGCTACCAGGTTAGTGTAGAATCTACATGATGAATGTACATACTAATGTGGTCATCTCATAAATACACTGTAGATAGTCATTATGGAAAGTTCTATGGAACAGCACTGCTCAAGAATTAGGGGGAAAGGAACAAATAACAATGATTTTCCATCATTAGAATAGAATATTAATTGATTTGGAAGACTACCAAAGAATGATGGGTAGTATTACTACAGAAAGATTTAGTCAATATTTAAGTAAATATTAAAGCAAAGGGAGAGAGAGGAGTAAAATATTCATTTGTTCTTTCAATAAATATTGATTGAGCACCTACTATGTGCCAGACTTTTGGGATATAACAATGAACAAATTAAAGTTCTATTTTAAGGGTACTTATGGCATGAGATTGGAGAAAGATATAAATTATGTCAGGTAGTAACAAGTGCTGTGAACTAAAAATAAATAAATAACAAATGAAGCCAGGCAAGGAATGGCGTAGGTCTAACATCCAACTAGTATAGTTTTAGAAAGTAATAACAGAAAGTGAAGGGGATCAATATGAGAGGAGGACACATTAGTAGAGTGTTCAAGAACAGCCTTCTTTGAGAAGACGATAATTATGCAGAAAGGATTGATTAGAAAGAGAGCTGTCTGGCTATCTGGGGAAGAACATTTCAGGCAGTGGGAACAGCAAGTGCAAAGACTCTGAGGTGGGTACCTGCTTGCCTTTTTGAAGAAACACCAAGTAGGCCAATGTGGCTAGGTCAGAGTCAGTAAGGCAGAGAGGGTAGATAAGATCAGAGACCAGATTTGGTAGGTGTTATGAGCTTGTAGGAGTTTACTCTGAATGATACGAAATGCTAATAAAGGATTTTGTGTAGAAAAATGACACGATGTGATTTCCATTTTTTAAGGATCAGTCTGACTACTGTAGAGAATATACTCTGAGAAGGCAAGGGTAGAAGCAGAGAGACCAAGTTAAAATCAAGGTGAGAGATGATGGTGGCTTGGTCCAGGGTGGTACTTGTGGAAGTGGGAACAACTGGCAGGATTATGGATATATTTTAACACTTTACTATTGGACTGAATGTGAGTTATAAGAGAAGAGAAGAAACAATGGTGACTGCAAGATTATTGGCCTGAGAATAGATAAAGTAGAATTATCATTTACTGTTATTATAAGAGCAGGTTTGGGGCATTCAGTATATAATACTAGGTTTGTCCTCTGGCCACCTGCGTCACTGTCAAATGGACTGCTTATTAAATGTGCAGTATTCCTGGGTCCCTTAGGTCTGGCTCAGACCTGTGACCTAGGAAATTTACATTTTAATAAACACTCCATGAAATTCATATTCACTTTGTGTTTGAGAACCACTGTAGTAGAAGGTATAAAATGAAAAAATTAATAAATGTAATGTGGATATTAACAAAATATCTAGTTTTTAAAACTATTATAGAAATATTTAAAGTTAAAAATTAAAATCACTCTTGCAAAGGAAAATCAGCAAACTTTATCCTTCTAAGTCATAATTATCTATGTATACATTGAGATTCTATATTTTAAATTAGTAATTTATGATCTTTTCTTTCAAAAAGTGGTACAATTTCTATGTTAGCTTATTTGTCAATATAGATGTCAGGTTCAATACCTTCTAACACAATTAGTGCTTTCAAACTTTTAGGTAGCTTTTAGTAAATCATTGCTGCAGAGCTCCAAATGGTACTTCAGGCCTTTAATTTAAAAAAAGAAGTTTGTGATGATTACTAGCTGATAAGTTATCCCAAGAGATTCTCTAGTCAATGTTAATAGACTGCTATCCACACGTACACATGTAGGGGTATATAAACATACTATTAAGAATTACTTCACAATGGTGAATTCTATTCCTGGTTTCTTGGATGAAGGATGGGGAAATAGAAATTAAAATGAAAATATATATTAATTCCAGGGATGCAAAAAGAGTTCAAGTAGTTTATATTATTTTGTTCATTTTTAAAATGCATGCAGTTTACATAAGATCTATTTGTTAGGCACCTTAGAGATGCAAAGAAAATTTAAACTCGGGTCTCCTTTGGCAGTGGAGGTTCTGTGAAAGGACATGCCAACATGTAAGGTAGCCCAAGAGTTTATCTTCTGAGTCATAGAGTTATTCTGGGTTTGTCCAAGACTGGGGTGTATAGCAGGCCAGGTCTCATGGAAAATTGAAGTCATGCCTAAATTCTCTTAGTTCACAAGGCATCTTACTTTCTAAGAGGGAGAGAATGTGATTAGGTCCATACATTACCATTCAAAATGGAATGCTGAAATTGGTTAGAATTTTTTGCTACACTAATTCACAGGAGGTCAGCCTCCTTTTGTCCAGTCTTTTCAGAGGTCCAAACCTTTGTAGACCAGGATTAATAAGACAGGTTTCACTCAAATTCAGAAGAAGCCATTGCAACTCAAGACAGTTTTCCTAAGAAGGGCATTATAAGAGAGTCAGTATTTAGCATTTCACAGACGCATGGCTGAAATAGAAGAGGCGCTGAAAGATAAATTATTTGAAATTTCCTTGCATACTTAGACAAAATGTTTCTTGACTCAAAAACTACATGATATAACTCTTAAAAACTCATTTAGTTTATATTCTATGACTGCCTGGAAGAATAAAAATCCTTGAAGACCTGAAATTAGTATAGATTGTATTCAGTAACCAATTGCAATGTCTTAGATTGCAAGTTCACAATTCCATTTTGAAAAGAGTAACACCTTAGATTTCTCTAACTCTTCATTAGGTTCAGTAGGTCACTCTAAATGAGTACTAGTATCATAAGTCATGAATAACCATTTGAAACCAAAACCTTTAACCAAAAAATGTCCTAAAATTTTAATACATTCTGTAAGCGTGTACAGGTTGGGGCAAAAGTAGGTTTACAGTTGTGAGTACTTGAAACAGTGTATTCTTGTATTATTATTGATTAATTATTGTATCATTTTTCATAAAAACAAATGTAAACCTACTTTTGCCCCACTCTGTATTTATTCAAGTACTCATTTTTGGAAAAGCAGCTTGGCAAATTGGAGTAAGACTTAAATCAGGGGATCTTAGACTAGGACTTGGTAGGACTATAGAAAGTTGGGCATATTGCTTAACCTCTCAAACCTTCTGATTTTTATTCTATAAAATGTAGGAGATACACCACTATGCCTACTTTTATTTTCTTTATATACCTCTCATCTCTAATTTTTACCCTAATAAGTAAAAATAAACATTTTTCGTTTTAGCATTTAATGCCATCTTTTTCTTTATTTCAACCCTAATTGCAAAGGGCAGTAGTCATATTTGCAAAAAAAAAAAAAGCTTAATTGTATGTGCATGGATTTTCTGGCATTGAGTAAAATGTGATTCAGCAATCAAGGCCTGGGGAGCCCAGTGAGCACCTGTCTGACTAGAACTGGGAGTTGGTTAGCGGGAGGAGTTAGAGTTACAACTACAGAGTAATACAGGCAACTTTTGGAAGGTCTTGAATGACGGATTTGGGAATTTTTTGTTCATTTTATGGACAATAGGAAGTCATTTTATATTTATAGAGGCCCGGTGCACAAATTCATGCACAGGAGGGGTCCCTCTGCCTGACTGGCAATCAGGGCCAATTGGGGCTGCGGGAGGTTGGCTGTCGGGGGGAGGGGCTGCGGGAGGTTGGCTGTGGGAGCACACTGACCACCAGGGGGCAGCTCCTGCATTGATCTGCCCCTGGTGGTCAGTGTGCGTCATAGCAACCGGTCGACTAGTTGTTCTATCATTCGGTCGCTTAGGCTTTTATATATATATAGATTGCTTAGTGAAAATTGAATCTTAGAAAGCTAATCTGACAGAGTTATGAAGACTAGAATGTAATGGGGAGGAATGAAGCTGACATACCAGCCTCTAGTCTTCTAAAATTTTCAAAATATGAGATAATGAGAGTCCAGTCTTTTATGATGGCCATGGAACAGAAAAAGCTGGGAAGGAGTCAAGAGGCGTTGGGAATGAAAGGATGTGTGCCTGGTAGATATGCTGGATGAGACAGAAAGAAATACAAGATGTCTCCAGGATATCAAGTTGAGGAGACTGGAAGAAAGTCATTAACGGAAATAGAGAAGTTTGGAAGTGTTGCTACTGGAGGGAAGATCTTGAGCACAGTTTTAGACATTTTGCATGGCAAATGATGGTGGGAAATGCTCAGTGGAAATAGTAGCTGGCAATATCTTTTAATTAGGGAAGCAAAGCCATGAAAATGGACAAAGTGGTGAAACAATTCAGCAGATAATTATTCTATCTTGTTTAGCAGAAAAATCATAAGTGAAAGTTTTCACCTAATAATTTTGGTCCAGGTTAAAATAACATAGTTTTATTACCATAAGACCATGTATCTGAATCCTCAATATGTCATCCTAGACTCAGAAAATTTAAAAGAAGCAATCAAAATCCTTGGTATATCACTTACATAATAAATACATTTCAAAAATGAGAAAGATGGATACCTATTTGTAAAGAGTCATTGAAGGGGTATTTGAGGGAATTTGACTTATTTAAAATTGAATTTACTTTTTAATTCACTTCCCTCCTGCATTCCTAGACTTACTATACCCTCGTTTATCCCCTTGGCTCAAGCTCTCATCTCTTTCCAGTCTTTGCTTAAAATAACCTTCTAAGGTAATGACTTGAATGAATGACATGACATGAATAGGTGCTATGAAGAGGCATGTGTATGACTGGCTGGTCTTAGTGCAAGGAAACACTGGAATAATCTTGTTGCTTTAGAACAGCAACCTTCCTTTCCTTCCTTCCTTCCTTCCTTCCTTCCTTCCTTCCTTCCTTCCTTCCTTCCTTCCTTCCTTCCCTCCTTCCTTCCTTCCTTCCTTCCTAGAAAGTTTATTTTGAAAGTCACAGAAGTACAAGTGAACAGTAGAAGTAATGGGCTCAGGAAACAAGTTACAGAGGCAAAAGAAGGGCCATTGGAGCTTAGGGGAGAGAGAGAGGCAAGGAAATCGAACCTGGGAGAAGAAGGTGGGGAAATGCTCCGTAGATCTGCCAACCTTTTTCATCTCATGGGACACATAAACTAATTACTAAAATTCTGCATCACACCCAAAAATATTTTTTTTCTGATCTGACAAAAAAGGATGTTTGATTGATTTATTTAAAAATATAATAGTAATTTCCTACCCTTTTTGCTCCAGTGACTTAAAAAAAAAAAAAGAGTTGCCTATACTTGCGTATAAGGATTTCTAGTACCGAGAATTAACCAATCAGACACAACCTTATTATGCAACATAACCAATAAGATGCAATTGACATATATTTATGGTTCAAGACAGGGCATTCATACCAGATGGCTTTTGTGGTATTGTCTACTGTTACTTTTTAACTTGACAATCTAAGGGTAAAAAGGTCAGTGCCCCTGAATAAATAGTCAGGTATTGAATTTTAAAAATTCTTGCAGCACATCAGTTAAAAATTGCTGCTTTAGAAGATTCTTGAACATTTTTAGCATCTAATGAAACAAATACCTGACTTTCTTGGTTAATGAGAAAGCAGTATCTATTAACAAACAGGAATATCTTACCAGATATCCTAGGGTATCCTCCTCCTAGGCAATCACAATCTACAAACATAATCCCTTAATCTAGGCAACATTTAAATCACTGCTCTATTAAACACTTAGTTCCAGTCCTAGTTTTATTCTTAGTTTGGTGGGTGACAGAATAAATCACTATTTCTTTAATTATATCAGTTCTTTTATTCCTATGATAAAATGTCTAATCTCACCCACTTCCCAATTCAAGTTAAGATAACAAGGCAATGTCGTACACTTGGGTGTTACAAACTGCAAATTAAGTGTGCATTATGGAGTTTGAGAACAAAAAAATCTTCAAATTTAAGTATTTCTAAATCAGGGCTACTTAAAACTAGTCTTCAGTTTGTGGTAGACTTGAGATCTTTAGTTTTTTCCTTTTCATTTTTTAACCCCAATTTTCTTTTAACGTGCTTTCTATGATTGAACTCAAAACTTATTTTAGTTCAGATCTGATAGTTTTTCAGTCCAACCTAGCTCAAAACAAAGGAGAAACATCATCAACCTGAGACATTAAAATGTGTAGTTCACCCCAAGAAAGGGTGGGGAGAAAAGAGGAAATATTGAGAGAACATAAAAGAAAAAGGAAAGAGTAATGCTTAATTTGTTAAATTGTCTCAATTTAATTTAACAAGAGTTTATTGGGTGCAAAGCACTGTGCTAGTCATGTTAGTAATGCCAAGATGAGAAAGACGGTCTCTGGTATCAAGGAGTTGGGAGTATGAGGTGAACTAAAAAGTGCACAAATTATTAAAATATCATGCAGATACCTGAAGAAAATACAAGGAGAAAGAAAACTGACATGCATCGAGGACGTTTTAATACACCAGTGCCAGTCACATATATTAACTCATATATATTGACAACCCTTCCAATACTCCCAAGGAAACTCAGGGAGGACGGGTAACTTGTTCAAGGTCATTCAAGCTAGAAAGTTAGTGTATGCTGGCTTTGTCCCCAACCAAGGTTCCAAAGCCTAGGCTCCTTCCAGGACGCCATGGCTAAGGGGAACCTCCACGGAGCGAGAGGGCTGTAAGTTAGTATGTTATTCACAGCTGCGTGGAGGGAAAGGAGATCAGAGGAGTTATTTGGGGCGGAATGTGAGGTGAACCTTGAAGAAGGAGTCAGAGACTGGGGGGACGGACTTTCAGCTAAAGAAGTGAGGAGCTCGCCCGGAGTGTTTGTTTGAGCACCAACCTGGGAACCAGGAGGTCACGGTTTGGTGGTTTGATCTCCGCCAGGACCTGTGCCCCGGTTGCAGGCTCCGCCCCCTCCCGGGACGTGCAGGAGGCAGCGGATCAGTGATTCTCATTGACTTTGCTTTATCTCTCTTCCTCTCTGAAATCAATAAAAATATATTAAGAAAAAAAAGAAAAAGAAAAAGTGATGAGAGCTGCTGGCTACTCTCCCAATTCTTCCAGTCGAGGAGTCAATCTAGGTTGAAAACTGAGGTCTCTTGGGTCCCTTCCTCCCACCCCTAATCTTTTCCTTTGGGGTTTCTCAGTGTTCACCAATTTCACCATTAGGCATCTGTCATTTTTTTTTTAATTATTATTTTCTCCCATTCTGCAGCGGTTTTCTCCCTTTTTATTGGATTTATTGGGTTGATCCTTGTACACTGGATTGTGTGTTCACCACCCCAAGTCAAGTCTCCGTCCACCACCAGGCATGTTATTTTTGTAACTTGAAAAATCTACACGTCTTAAAAGCGACCAGAGTCCCTGGGACGCTGGGTGGGTCGGGGGCGCCCCTGACACACCCCCTTTCTCCCACCTTTTCAGCCAGGCCGGCACCTGGGGCGTTCATTCCGGAAAGGGGGCTCCCCGCACCGGTGGGAGCCGCTTCCAGGCCGGGTGGCCGTCGCCCCCAGGGCGCCGAGGGGATTGCGGGCGCGGAGGGCGGGGCCGCGGGCGCACCTGCCTGGCACCCCGGCGCGCGGAGGCTGCGCGGACCGACGTCCCCCCCACTCCACCCCGCCCCGCCGTGTGTTTACGTGGAGACGAAGATGGCGGCGGCGGTGACGGCGCTGCCCGGGCGCCTGAGGGCCATCAGCCTCTGAGCGCGGAGCCGTTCCACTCCGCCGGGGGGAGCGCTGCCGGCCTTGCTCCCTGGGCCGGAGCCTGAGGGCCCCCCTCCGTCTGATCCGACCTTCCCCTCCTACCCCGACCTCTCTCTGTCTTCCCCCAGCCTTCTCCGCAGAGGCCATGGAGGACGAGGAGAGACAGAAGAAGCTGGAGTTCGGCAAAGCGAAGGTGAGAGCCGCAGGCTGCAGGGCCGCGGTGGGGGGCGGTGGCTGGAGGGGTGGGAGGGGGCCTGGGGAGCGCAGACGGCACCCCGGTGCGCTGCCTGGGAGGGGGTGCGGGTCTGCTTTCCCCTCGCCTCGCTCTCCTTTCTCCCTGTGAACACGCTGCTGTTAGACCCAGCACCTACTTCCGTGGGGCTGGGGTGGTGTGGCTTCCTTCTCGTGACCCCCAAATAAAACCCCCCTTGTACTGTATTGCTGTACACTGGTATTTATTGCTTCTGAATCTCCAGCCTGTCACTTTGGGGGGCAGTTTTCTGGGTAGCGCAGTCATTGTGCTTTTCAAGTTGGGATTTGGGGCTTTTCTTTATTCGGCGGGGGGTTTGTTCGCGGATCCTGACCTCGGCTTTCTTAGATGGCACGCTGGCGTTCTTGGGTGTGGGACTGGCCTGTGACAGCTGCCTCCTCGGTGGCCTCAGTGTGCCACAAGTGCCAGCTGTGAACTTGGCGTGAAGGGCGATTTTAGGAGCTTGGCTTTGTGTGTTTGTGTTTGGAGGTCTTTGTCATGGCATGCGCTTTTGTGCTGTGCGGAATGTCAATGCAGCATGCGAATGGAACTTCTGGGGAGGGAAGGCTCCACAGTCTCAGCAACACCTATGGAATTCCTGCTTTAAATAACTGAATGATATGGCTTGGTGAGTCATTATGTGTGTGTTTAAAAAATACGGTACAGCAAGCAACACAAAAGTATACACAGGTTTTCACTGGGCAATATCCAGTAAGTAGCATTTAAAAAATCCATACTTGAGCCCTGGCCAGGTGGTTCAGTTGGAGCGTCCTCCCGTACACTAAAAGGTTGTAGGTTCAATTCCCTGTCAGGGTGCATTATAGGAGGCAGCCCATCGATGTTTCTCTTTCACATCAATGTTTCTCTTTCTCTTCCTTTCTCTCTAAAAATCAATAAAAATATATCCTCGGGTGAAGATTTTTAAAATTACAGAGTTGAGCATATCTTTTGTCTGGCTTCAAAGGCTCCCTTCCCTATAATGAAGTTATCTTTTTATAGATTATATTCTCTTATTTGAGAGGCTTGTTAGCAATCATACTTGGACCACAATTAAATTATAATCTGGTTAACTGCTTTTTCTCCCTTCTTCCCAATAAAGTAACAAAGGAGACATGGTCTGTTATTTCAGTAATCATTGAAGGCCCATACTGCAGAAATATAATAGTAGATGTTCAACACAACTCTCTTAAATGAATATGTATATAAACTAGCTTCATATTTCTAAAATATAGTTGGTTTCTCACAAGCCCCTTCAGAGGTCAAAGCTTAGGTGCTTGTATAGTACCAGGTGGATTGTATTGCTTTAGGATCTGTAAATGGAAGGAAAGGGGAATCAAGGCATCTTCAGGTGCCCTAAGTTGCTTACATTTCTTCAGCCTGAGCATCTGAGCAAGTCCTATGAATCCAAGAAGGTGGAGGTAAAGTGTGCACCTCCTTCCAAAAGCATTGAAGTTTTAATGCTTTGGTTACCCCAGAATTCTTACTCCTTGCCCCCAGAAGTATCTTCTCTAAATATGTGAGAAGCAGTCCTACAAAACGTACTTTGCTTTGCACAGCACATTTCATAATAGAGGATTTGTTTAAATTGCTTTGATTTGGCAAAAAGGAATTCTAAGAGTTCCTTTGTATATGTGTTCTTTGTCTTTTAAATTCTGCCTATGGGGTAAAAATCTCTTTAAAATTCCCTTTTATTGTAGAAGATCATATTCCTCTAAAGTTGAACCCAATTTTTCCAGTCAGAGGTAAATCTGTGAGACTTGTAAAGCAAGGTATGTTTGTTGGAGCATTAGCTACACCATATAAAAACACTAGAATCAAGCTTCAACGCAATATTAGGATAATTGTTTTCTAAACTATATTATGTAAGTGTGATGGGATGTTATGCAGCATTAAGATTGTGAAGACTGATAGGAACATGGAAAAGATAAAACAGCATCATTAAAAATAGTGTATACATTATTTCCTTGGTATAAATGTGTGCTTTTAGGTTAGGACTTTAAAAGTTTGGATTGTAAATGTAAACTCATTCAGCAAACCTATGATGAACTTCTCTTTTGTAGAGGAAATACAGAGGTGGTGACAGTCTTTGTTCTCAAGTTGCTCATGGTTTAGTGGGAGAGACAGACACTGGGTAATAAGTACAGTTAGTGGATTAGGATTAGTAGGATTTGAGGTGAATTTTTTCATTTGTTAAAAATGTTTAAATGCTGCTACATTATTTTTAAGACTTTTACAAAGAAGTCTCTTAATATTGATATTAATGCAGCCTAGCATAATGCCTATAAAATAGTAGATGAATGAATGAGCAGAATGAGTATGATTTGTGAATGGGTGCTGCTTCAACAAAGCGTATCAGATACTATAGACAGGAAATTCATGCATGGGGGCGGGGGTGTGTGTGTGTCTCTCAGCCTAGCCTGCACCCTCTCTAATCTGGGACCCCTCAAGGGACGTCCGGCTCACAATCCAGGACTGCTAGCTCCCAACTGCTCACCTGCCTGCCTTCCTGATTGCCCCTAACTGCTTCTGCCTGCCAGCCTGATCACCCCCTAACCACTTCCCGACAGCCTGATTGCCCCTAACTATCCTCCCCTGCAGACCTGGTCCCCCCAACTGCTCTCCCCTGCAGGCCTGGGTCACCCCCAACTTCCCTCCTCTGCCGGCCTGGTCACCCCTAACTGCCCTCCCCTGCAGGCTTGATCGCCCACAACTGGCCTCCCTTGTAGACCTGGTCCCTCCCAACTGCCCTCCCCTGCTGGCCATCTTGTGGTGGCCATCTTGTGTCCACATGGGGGCAGTCATCTTTGACCACATGGGGGCAGCCATCTTGTTGTTGGTGTGATGGTCAATTTGCATATTATCCTTTTATTAGATGGGATAGAGGCCTGGTGCATGGGTGGGGCCAGCTGGTTTGCCCTGAAGGGTGTCCCGGATCAGGGTGAGGGTTTCCTTGGGGCATGGGGCAGCCTGGGCGAGGGGCCTGAGGTGGTTTGCAGGCCAGCCACACCCCCCTGGCAACCCAAGCGGAGGCCCTGGTATCTGGATTTATTTATCTTCTATAATTGAAACTTTGTAGCCTTGAGCGGAGGCCTGAGCCCGCCAGGGCAGGTGGAAAGCTTGGCTTCCTCCATTGCCGGGGGCAACTCAAGCCTCCTGCTCTCTCCGTGGCCGCAGCCGTCTTGGTTGGGTTAATTGGCATATTTGCTTCTGATTGGCTGGTTGGTGTAGCAGAGGTACATCAATTTGCATATTACTCTTTTATTAGGTATTGTGTTGAAGAACATGTTATACAGAACAAGAACAGAATAACTAGGTTTCCTAAGGGCCCTCACTTTACTAGTAGTGAAGCCCTGGAACTGTAATTCTTATTTCTTTTGCTTAATGAATGAATGAGCAAAATGACTATGAGTTGTTAATGGGTGCTGTTTCACTAGCATGTTGTAAATTAATAATAGTAATACAGAATTCTCCTAATTGGAAGTCTCTTTTTGCTGGCATCAGAAATCACTTAAAATGATCATTGCCAAAATTTATTTAGATACTTAGTTTTCTAAATGTCTTGTTTATTTATTGGCTTTAAATACTGTATTTGATAACCTGGTTTTATAAACCACAACTTTTAAATTTTTTCTTGGTGTTTGATACACTTTTTACTGATCATTTTTCTTTCTGTATCTAGATCTTATAAATAATCCTTTTTAAATGACTTGTCATGTGTATAGTATAATATATTTTATAAAATGTTTTATACCATCCAAAGCCTGTAATGATAAGAGAATAAATTTTGATATATGTAGTCATTAAAATATTTCTGCAAAGACTTTTTGAGTTGGGAAAATGCCCACAGATAATGCGAGGTTAATAAAAATGTTACCAAATATATATATATTTTCATTTTTATATATGAAGAAACCTGGGGGGGGGAAATCCACCAAGATGTAAATGATGGTTATCTCTGGGTGGTGGATTATTGGCAATTTAAATTTTCTGTATACTTCTAGCATTTCCAAATTCTCTACAATGTATTTCTTTTATGACCAGTAAAAAAATGTTTAAATATTATTTCTAAAAACACAAAGCTTATCAGATATATTGTGTTGAAGAACATGTTATACAGAACAGGAAAATGAGGCACAGAAATAACAAGGTTTCCTAAGGCCCTCACTTTAGTGCAGTCCTGGAACTGTAATTCTTATTTCTTCTCCTTTTTTTTTTTTTTTTATATATCTTCACTAGAGGCCCGATGGACAAAAATTCATGCAAGAATGGGGCTTCCCCTGGCTGCCGGCACTGGGCCCCGGGCTGCTTCCCTCCTCCAGCCGCCCAAAGGCACCTGGGCCCCGGGCTGGTTTCCCTCTGGCCCAGCTTGGTCAGAAACGATGTCTGGAATGATGTCCAGTTTAATTAGCATATTAATCTTTTATTATTATAGACTAGGGGCCCAGTGCACGAATTCGTGCACCTTGAAAGGAACTGTGGGCCACGAGGTTGCATTAGGCACAGGGGCAGGTCTTGGCCTGTCCTCCACACCCCACCCTGCCCCTCCGACCGTGGCCCCTGGTCCCTTGTCTCCCAGCAGCCCTGCTTCCACCACTGCTCCCATGCACTGATGGCGCCAGCCCCGCTCGCACTCCCTGACAGCACAGAGTGATTGGGGCCAGCGCCAGTAGCAGTGCGAGCAGTAGCTGCTACCCCGATCGCCCTCAGGAGCAGGGGGAGATGAAGAAGCCCTCAAGGGCAATTGGGGCCAGCAGCCATGGCTCGTACCCACTGATGGCGCCAAGCAATCGGGACTGGTGCCAGGTGCCAGCAGTAGCTGTGAGCAGGGCCAGCACTGGCAGCGGGTGTGAGTGGGGCCATCGCTGGCAGCGGGTGCAAGTGGCAGCTCTGGTGCTGGCAGCGGGTGCAAGCAGCTGCTCTGGCACTGGCAGTGGGTGCGAACGGGGCCAGCTCTGGCAGCAGGTGCAAGCGCTGGGCAGGACCACGGCAGGCAGGAACAAAGAATTTTCAGTAACCACCAGAGGCTTGCCCCAGTGACAGGGACCAGTACCCTGCCTTGGTCTGGCACCCCTGCTCACCGGCTCCACCATCCCCCATGTTCTGAGCTCTGCCGCTAGCTGGCGACACCCACCATGTACTGCACGTGTCCGCTGGTGGTCAGCGCACGTCATAGTGACCAGTTGTTCAGCTGTTCCGCCATTTGGTCTACTTGTATATTAGCCTTTTATTGTATAGGATAGATACCCAAGGATATGTTTATTGATTTTAGAGGAAGGGGTAGGGAGGGGAGGGGGGGGAGAGAGAGGAGAGAGATATTGATTGGTTTCCTCCCATATACTTCCTGACCATGTATCAAACCCAAAACCTAGGTATGTGCCTTGACCAGGAATCAAACCGACAAACTTTTTGGTGTACAGGACAATGTTTCAACCAACTGAACCACCTGGTGGCAGCTGTTAATCTTATGTCATTGTTGCTTGTTTTACACAGTTGGGATTCTATACTGTTAGACATATATAGATCTTTCTGGTTTTGTAGTTTTTACCGATTTTCCTTGCTGCCATGGACATGCTCATCCTGCCTTACTCCTCATCTGCTTCTGCCCCCAACTTGCTATTTTAGATTTGCTGTAACTAGAGAACCCAGTAACTGAGTTAGATAAAATGGTTTGTAAAAATCAAGGGCCAATGGAGCCTGGTGAATGGACTTTTTGACAGTTTAGTTTTTCTGTTACTTGTTGGCTTTTTTATTTGCTGTTAGGTCCTCAGTTACTTCCTCAGTGTTAATGTTGCAAGAAGCCTTACCCATGGAGATGTGAGACATTACTGCATTGTTAAGTAAATATTTTCAGAGCTGGGCTCACCCCATTTACAAGGTGCTGACAAGGACAGCATGACGCAGGCTATCCTTGTGTTGAACCAAACTATTCTAACTCCACTTTAAATGATTTCTTTTTTTTTCCAAGTAAAATTATTTGCAATATTATATACTGAAAGTATTGTAATATTAGCGAACAAAATTAGAGGATAGTGTGTATTTAGTATAAAATTATTACTCCTGTAAATTCACATTAGGTATAATTTTTAATATTCTGTTTATACTTTTAATATTCTAATATAGCAAAATTCAGTAAAACCAGAGTTTTGCACCATTCAGCATTTATATAATTAGCATTATTTGATGGATAATTTTTTAAAATATATTTTTATTGATTTTAGAGAGGAAGAAAGAGGGAGAGAGAGAGATAGAATGATGAAAGAAAATCATTGATCAGCTGCTTCCCACACACCCCCTACTGGGGAATGATCCCGCAACCCGGGCATGTGCCCTTGACCAGAATCAAACCCGGGACCCTGCAGTCCGCAGGCTGAAGTTCTATCCAGTGAGCCAAACCAGCTAGGGCTTGATGGATAATAATTAAAAATTTTGCCTATTACATTTAGTAAGTAGTAACTATATGATATTTATTTGTTTAATGAGCATTTTCAGTTTGAAAATGGTGCCAATTTTATGCAAAAGGAACAGTGGTCATTGCAAGCTGTATATTAGAATATTAGTGACATGACTTTTCAATTACTGATGGAGAAAGTTAGTTTTGGTGTAAAATTGTTCTTTGCCTATTTCAGATACACTGCTCCACCACTACGAAAGTTGTTCTTTACCTGTTTCTTTTAAACTCTCTAACTTTTTTTAACCCTCTCCTGAGGTTCCCATTGATTTTTAGAGAGAGTGTGTGTGTGGAAGGGAGGAAAGAAAGGAAGGAGTGGGGGGAGAGAGGGAAGAGGGAGGAAGGAGGAAGAGAGAGAGAGAGAGAGGGGAGGGGGGGAGAGAGAGAGAGAGAGAGAGAGAAACATTGATGTGAGAAAGACACATCAATCGTTTGCCTCCCACATGTGTCCCAACCAGGGCTGGGGATCAAACCTGCAACCCAGGTGTGTGCCCTTGACTGGGAATCAAACCTGTGACCCTTCTGTTGGAGGGCTTTTGCTCTAACCACTGAGCACACCAGCCAGGGCTAGCTTTTTTATTCTTGTATGTGACATAGCTTACCTAACTTTCATAGTGGATAGATACAGCAGTTTGATACTTTCATCAACACTTATTACAACAGTGGTGCATTGTCTGGGACTTAAAAACTAATTTGTGACTGTTAGGCTTTGTTGGGAAAAAAACACATGACTTTTAGATTATAAGTTTTAAGAGAGATAATATGGAAGAAAGAATAGGCATAACAAGCTTCTTGAAGTGTATAGTATTGAAGAAAGGTTTCTAAGGCAAATCCAAAGGATGGCAAGAACAAGAATAGGGAAGTGATTGGGTAAAAGAGCCATAAAATTCAAAGAAGAGAGACTTAGCAAGGAGGTCTATAGTGCCCTTCCGTGAAACTCAAAATTGAATGAGCACATGGAAAAGAGGAAATGAAAAGATGGGCTATATCCAAGTGACTGGAATATAACAACATTAGGGCAAAAAGTATTTCCAAACAAAAACACCTCTTATTTTTATGTCTAAAAGTTTTGTAATAAGAGCTAAACTATGGCTACAGAATATTTATCTATTATAGACTACTGATTATTGAAATATAAATGAATTTCTTCTAATGTGGAAGGTAGAAAAAGTTCTGATAATAAATTGTTAAGTGATAAATTATAAAGCTAAATTTCTCAATAAGATTCTACTAAAACTGAAATTAGACCTCTTTCATTGGTCAGCATTTCTTTAAACATTTTAATTTGTGAGAGCCTCATTTATAAAGTTTATTTATAAAGGTAGTTTTGAAATGTGTCTGTGTTCATAATTCTGCTGTTTGACACACTAGAAAAGGCTTCAGAACTCTGGAGACACTTGCTTATTTGTTCAACTGACATTCTTGAGTGCTTACAACTGCAGCTATGGACTTTTACTTAGCAAGCATATATTTCAGTCATCACAAATGCTGTGCCTTATTGTGTCAACAGGTGTTTTGAAGAAAAAGATGAGATAATGATTGAGAGCTTTTTGTGTTTTTCTGGTGCTATATATAAAGAAGCTATGATTTTTTTTTAATTGAGGTGAAATTTATGTACTAAAAATTAACTATCTCAAAACTAACAATTCAGTTGCATTTAATACATATACAGCGTTGTGCAACCACCGTTTCTATATAGTTTAAAATATTTATATCATCCCAGCATAAAACCCTGTATCCATTAAGCAGTTACTGTTCATTCCTCTTCCTCCTTGCAAACACCAATCTGTTTTCTGTTTCTGTGGGTTTACCTATTCTAGATACCTTAAGTAAATGGAGCAATATAATATTTTGACCCTTAGTGTCTTTTTTCACTTTGTATAATGTTTTTGAGGATAATCCATGTTGTAGTATATATAAGTACTTTATTCCCTTTTATGGCTGAACTAGAGGCCCAATGCACAAAATTCATGCAAGAGTAGGCCTTCCTTCCCCTGGCTGCCAGCACCAGCTTCCTTCTGACACCCGGGACCCGGGCTTCCCTCCGGAACCCAGGACCCAGGCTTCCTGGCTTCATCCGGAATGTCTTCCGGAAGGACATCGGTCTTAATTAGCGTATCACTCATTTATTATCTGCTCGAACAAAAGAGAAACATGCAAATGGACCATACCTTCGCTACACCCACCAGTCATGCCCACCAGCCAATCAGGAGTGAGTATGCAAATTAACCCAACAAATATGGTGGCGGCCACAGAGCTGGAGCGCAGGAGGCTTGGGTTGCCCTCGGCGATGGAGGAAGCCAAGCTTCCCAACAGCCCTGGCCGGCCCTGGCCTCCACTCAAGGCTACAAAGTTTCAATTATAGAAGATAAATAAATCCCAGGTACCTGCTTCCAGCTGACTCTGGCCTCTGCTCAAGGAGGTGCTGAAAAAAAGAAAAAAAGGAGGGGCTGGGAGCTTGGGTCGCTGTGGGACATGGCCAGCCTGCAAACAGCCATCAGCCCCTCACCCAGGCTGGCCACACCCCCATGGATTGAGGGTCCCTGCTGGGGGGCTTGGGCAGCCTGCAAACAGCCATCAGCCCCTCACCCAGGCTGGCCAGGTACCCCAGTGAGGACCCCCACCCTGAAGGGGGTGTGGCCAGCTTGAAAACAACCCTCAGCCCCTCACCCAGGCTGGCCACGCTCCCCCAGCGGGGACCCTCACCCCATAGGGGCATGGCCAGCCTGCAGACCACCACAGGCCCCTTGCCCAGGCTGCCCCACGCCCCAAGGGAACCCCCATCCTGATCCAGGACACCCTTCAGGGCAAACCAGCCGGCCCCCACCCATGCACCAGGCCTTTATCTATACTAATAAAAGGCTAATGTGCTAATTAGACTGGAAGGCCTTCCAGATGTTCTTTTGGACAAAGCCATGGTGGCAGGGCTGAGGTAGAGGTGCTTAGAGGCCAACAGGGGAGGGCAGTTGTGGGTGATCAGGCCAGGATGCTACAATAGTTGTGAGTGATCAGGCTGGTGGAGGTAGGGGCTATTGGGGGTAAGCAGACCAGCAGGGGGCCAGTTGGGGGTGAGCAGGACGTCAGTGGGGGTCAGTTGGAGGTGATCAGGACAGTGGGTGGGGGGAAGTTTGGAGTGAGCAGGCCAGCATGGGGCAAGCAAGCCAGTAGGGAGGGCAGGTAGGGGTGAGCAGGCCAGCAGGGGGGGCAGTTGGGGGTGAGCACACTGACACGGGGGGGCAGTTAGGGGTGATCAGGCTGGCAGGGGGGGCATTTGGGGGCAAGCAGGCTGGCGGCGGGGGGCAGTTGGGGGCAAGCAGGCCAGCAGGCAGAGTGGTTAGGGGCAATCAGGCAGGCAGGCAGGCAGGTGAGCGGTTAGGAGACAGCAGACCCGGATTGTGAGAGTGATGTCTGACTGCCGGTTTAGACCCAATCCCTGTAAACCGGCAGTAGGACATCCTTCGAGGGGTCCCAGATTGGAGAGACTGCAAGCCGGGCTGAGGGACACCCCCCCCACCCATGCATGAATTTCATGCACCGGGCCACTAGTTATAGACAATATTCAATTGTATGTATATATCACATTTTGTTTATTTTTCCATTTCCACCTTTTGGCTATTTTGAACAGTGCTACTATGAATATTTGTACATGAGTACCTATTTTTATTTTTCTTGGGTATATACTTAGGAGTAGAATTGCTGGATTACATGGGAATTCCATGTTTTTTTGAGGAACTCCCAAACTGTTTTTTTATAGTGACTTACCATTTTATATTCCCTCCAGCTCTACGTAAGGGTTCCAATTTCTCCATATCCTCCATAAAATTTGTTCTTTGTTTTTTTATTATAGCCATTCTAGTGAGGTGGGAAGTGATATTTCATTGTGATTTTTATTGATAATTTTCTTTTTTTAATATACTGTTATTGATTTCAGAGAGGAAGGGAGAAGGAGAGAGAGATAGAAACATCAATGATGAAAGAGAATCATTGATCGGCTGCCTCTTGCACTCCCCCTACTGGGGATCTTGCCTGCAACCAAGGTACATGCCCCTGACTGGAATCAAACTCGGGACCCTTTAGTCCACAGGCTGATGCTCTATTTGCTGAACCAACCAGCCAGGGCAGATAATTTTCTAATGACTAAGGGTGTTGAGCATCTTTTCATGGATTTGTTGGACATTTTATCTATCTTTGGAGAAATCTCTATTCAAGTTCTTTGCCCATTTAAAAAAAATTATTAATTTTAGAGAGAGGGAGGGAAGGAGGGAGAGAGGAAGGAGGAAGAGAGGGAGGGAGGAACCTTGATTTGTTGTTCCACTTATGTATGCATTCATTGGTTGATTCTTATATGTGCCCTGACCTCTCCTGCAACCTTGGCGTATGAGGACAATGCTCTGATGAACTGAGCTACCTGGCCTAGTAGTTGTTACTAACTTCTTTTATGTATTATTAATTATTATTTATTACTAGTGCCCAGTGCACGAAATTCTTGCACATTAAAAGGAGATTAATTAGAGGAAATAATTTAGAATTGCTATTTGCCCTTTCTCTATAATAGAAGTGTCAGAGATGAAAGAAAATTAGTAAAATGTATATGAAAACCTTCCTCCTGTCAGAGTCTGGGGCACACCATAGGACCCAGAGTCAAGTCCCCACCCAGCCACATGCGCCTCCAAATCGCATAAGTCCCAGACCCAGCTGGCCCCTTCTCCCCCCATTGGGCTAGATCCAGACCCGGCCAGTCCCACCCTTATCAAGCCCCGCCAGGCAGGGGATGTAGCCTCAGGTCCCCTGGCCCAGTGCCAGGATGGGGGTCATGGCCTGAGGTCCTCCGTTACGCCCCACAAGGCAGGAGGGTGCAGCCTCAGGTCCCCCGGCCCAGCGCTGGGAGGGGGGCACAGCCTCAGGTCCCCCATCAAGCCCCGCTGAGCAGGGGATGCGGCCTGAGTTCCCCCGACCCAGCACTGGGGGTGCACCTTGAGGTCCCCCATCAAGCCCCACTGGGTGGGGAGCACGGCCCTAGGTCCCCTGTCAAGCCCCACCAGGCAGGGGGGTGCAGCCTCAGGTCCCCTGGTCCAGTGCTGGGGTGGGAGTTGCGATTTGAGGTCCCCCAGCCTGGTGCCAGGGTGAGGGGTGCGGCCTGAAGTCCCCTGTCAAGCCCCACCAAGTGGGGGGCGCGGCCTGAGGTCCCCCATCCTGGCACTGGGGCGGGGGGAGCAGCCTGAGGTCCCCTAGCCCAGCACCAGGACGGGAAGGGCACCTTGAGGTCCTCCATCAAGCCCCACCAGGTGGGGGGTGCAGCCTAAAGTCCCCTGTCAAGCCCTGCTGGGTGGGGGCATGGTCTGAGGTCCCCCAGCCTGGTGCTGGGGCGGGGAGAGCAACCTAAGGTCCCCTAGCCGAGCACCAGGATGGGAAGTGCACCTTGAGGTCCCCTGTCAAGCCCTGCCAGATGTGGGGCACGGCCTGAGGTCCCCTGTCAAGCCCTGCTGGGTGTGGGGCGCAGCCTGTGGTCCCCTGTCAAGCCCTGCTGGGTGGAGGACACGGCCTGAGGTCCCCTGTCAAGCCCCACGGGATGGGGGAGGGCATAGCCTCAGGTCCCTGCTGATTGCTCGTTATGGGAACTTGGCCTCAGCTGTGGGTGCAGCCATCTTTGTGACGGAGTGAGTGATGGTCAATTAGCATATTCCCTCATTATTAAATATGATATTTATTTATATTATGCATATTTCTATATACAGAGAAAGAGTGAGAACACGTGCATTTAGCCAGGCATGACAGAAGAGCAGTGAGAGACATACATCTCCAGTAGGATTATCTTTTATGTTGTTTTTTTTTTAGGCTTTATGGCTTTGCCCAAATTTAAACTGTTGCTTCCTTTGAATAATTGGTTCTTGACCAGTTGATTAGAGCATGATACTGAAGTTTTAGTTCTGTGTGGGCCAGTTAGTCATTCCATTCCATGGCCAGCTGTTTTATAAGTGCATGCAGTTTTTCAACGGGCACCTGTTAGGTTTTTGGCATGATCATTACCAGTCCATTTTCACTGTAGTCTTCTTCACTAGCAAAAAGGCCCATTATTTTCATATGTGAACATTATCGGTCTATACAGATATTTCACTAGTGTAAGACAGTTTTTTGTTGTCATATTGTCTCCCCTTTTACTTCTATTGTTATTGTGCTAGCGGTAACCAAAATATAACTTAGGATACTTCATGGTTGTCTAGGTATGCTACATAAAGCTGTGGTTGATTTGCACATGTATTTAACTCTATTTGAAAACAGCATTGGGTCAGGAGAAGGTCAATGGGGGATAAAAAGGAGACATATGTACTACCATTTGTAATACTTCTACACTAATAAAAGAGAAACATGCAAATTGACCATCACTCTACTACGCCCACCAGCCAATCAGGAGGGAATATGCAAATTAGAAGGGCAAAGATGGCGGCTACCCAGCTGCTACAGGTGCAGATTGGCTGGGTGGGGCAGGTCGCCTGCTATGAGAGAGAGGGCGGCACTCCGGCTGCAGCAAAGAAAAAGATTGCAGACAATGAAGTCTGCAGCATAGACGAAGATGGCAGACTCCAGCCAGAGCGAAGGCCTGGGTCCCAGGTGCCGGAGGAAAACCGGTGATGGAAGCCAAGGGAAGGAAGGCCTATTGTACGAATCTCTTTGTGCAACAGGCCTCTAGTTAAGCAAGAAGAGAAGAAGAGAAGAAGAGAAGAGAAGAGAAGAGAAGAGAAGAGAAGAGAAGAGAAGAGAAGAGAAGAGAAGAGAAGAAGAGCATTGTTCCAGAGATAGTTTTCTTAGGTTTTTTATTTAACTCCATAGATTCCTTTATAAAAGCATGAAGAAGTCCTTTATTCTCTTTGTTCATTAATAGTGTAGTGCTTTCAGTTGCTATCAGGGTTATGATTCTTATCCTGGTTTGCCATTCACTAAGATTTTTATGTGGTCTAAAAATTTCTCTGTAAATCTAACTTATTTTTCCCTTTTAAGAGATCTTTTATTAAGCCTCCAAAGTTGGGGGGGGGGGTTCCCCTTTTTAGAGAAAATGCTTAAAGCCCCAAAAGTTTTTATTTTGATTAGTAAGAACTAAACTAAACGTTACTATTTAAAATCCCAATCTATAGAGATTTGAATTTATAAATAGCATTGATTTAATAAGTCCTCTGATTTATAGATTTCTGAAAAACTTAACAGGGTACAAAATCTATAATTTTTCCTTCTATTTCTTGATACTGAACACACTGCAAAATTTCATGTTTACTAAGGATCTTTCATTGGGGTTCCTGTCATTAGGCTGTATTTATTCTTCAAGAGTCTCACTTTTACTGTTATTTCAGTTAATGGTTTGCCTTATTGTTTTCCCCGAGAAGATAGGGACAGGGACCAACTGAAAATAGTATCTATTTTTATCAAGAACCAAATTTAATGTATGAAAGTGTGTGAGGGAGATGCAGCCAACGTGATGGGCATGGGGCAGTGATATCAGCTAATTACCACAACATTTATGGTCTGTGTTTGCTTATGTTGATTTCATAAGTCAAATAAGTAGATGCACTAAAGGCAAGGTATTACCCTAACTGGTTTGGCTCAGTGGATAGAGTGTCAGCCTGCGGACTGAAGGGTCCCAGGTTCGATTCCCGTCAAGGGCATGTACCTTGGTTGCGGGCACATCCCCAGTAGGGAATGTGCAGGAGGCAGCTGATTGATGTTTCTCTCGCATCGATATTTCTAACTCTCTATCCTTCTCCCTTCCTCTCTGTAAAAAATCAATAAAATATATATTTTTTAAAATTAAAAAAATAAAGGGCAAGGTATTAGTAAATGTGTAAAAATTGCATTAACAAATATCTCCTGGGAGCTTACATATAAAAGAATGGGTGTTGGTTGAAAGTTACAGAAACTATTTTCCATTCAGAGACAACTTAAAAATATTTAAAATATTTTAATATAAAATCTTATAGGATTTGCCAAACAAATTTTAATGTGCATAAATTTCTTTTGTAATGGAAATACACGTCTGAGCATTTCTACTCAGTGACTTCCCTTCTGCAAGAGAGCTCTCATTTTTCCACTTCAACCAATCGCAATTTTTATAATAAGAGTTTGAGGAAAAAAATGATAATAATTTGGGAAGTTTTTAGTTGAGAAAAAAATAATGTTTTTTTAATTTAAAGGGTAAAATACAATATACGTAATTTTAATAGGTCTCAGGGTTTAATCTTATGGTAGAAGACCCTATATATAATATTTTTTCCTGTAGGATTTGGATTTAAATTTTTTTTAATTATCCAGTTTTCTCTGTTATATCTCATGTGCTATGATATTTTTGAGGCTTGGGAGTTTATACCTATTCAGAAAACATCTCAGTTGAAAAATAAAATCCTTTGAAATATTCTGTAGTTATTTTCCTATATCCTGTATACTTATATCTCAACCTCTAATTTTCTTTTAATTCAAAATTTATCTCCTACTTAGCCTTTCTTCCCATTCTAATACCACTACCCAATGAAATCTGGCCCACATTACCTCCTTTCTCTTTGGTTTCCCAGACTCACTCTCCTTTGCTTTTCAGATCCAGTTAATCACCACATTCTGCTCATTTTACCTTCTAACTATTTCTTGATTAATCCCCACTTCTGTTCCTACCTCATTGTCTCTCACTTGGACAATGAAAAGGATGAAAATGGAAGAAAGAAGAATATGAATTTGATGATAGTAACTGTCAATTTTTTAGTACTTTCTAATGCTAGACATTATGTTAAGGGTTTTACATTTATTATCTCATTTAATCCATATAACTATTCTAAGAGCTATGACTGCTGTTGCTATTCCTATTTTGTAGTTGGGAAAAGGGAGAAGTTAAGTAATTTGCACAAAGTCTTAGAGGCAGAGCAAGGATTCAAACACAGTCTATCTGACCTAAAACATTGTATTCTTAATTTCAGCCCTACACTGGCTCTTATATCCTTGCTCAGTGTTGAGTAGGTAGGATTGAGAAGCATTGGTAATTGGTTGTAAGGGGTAAGAGAGATGCTATGTTCTGAATGTTTGTGTCCCCCAAAATACATATGTTGAAATCCTAACCCTCAAAGTGATGGTTAGGAGGGGGGAGATTTTGGGAGGTTATTAGGTCATAAGGGTAGAGCCCTCATGAATGGGGTTAGACCCTTATAAAAGAGAGTTCCCTTGCTCCTTTCACCCTGTGAGGTTATAGCAAAAAGATGGTCATCTATGAACTAGAAAGTGGTCTCTTATCAGACACCAAATCTATTGGCACTCTAATCTTGGACTTCTGACCTTCAGAACTATGAGAAAGAAATTTCTGTTGTTTACACACTACCCAGTCTGGTGTTCTGTTATCACATTCCAAACAGAATAGGACAAGAGATGACTACAGCTTTCTGACTTGAGCAGCCAAAGGGATGAAAGTACTAGTCTCTGAGATAGGGAACATAGACACATTTGGGGGAAAGGGAAAGTTTTAGTAAAATAGGCCTTTGAGGTAGGAAACGATGGCATATTTGCAGGGAAATATTTCAGTAAAATAAAAGTGAGTTTTATTTGGATTTGTTGAGTCAGGAGTGTCAGGACATTTTAGAGGAGTGATCCAGTATAAAATTGAATGTGAGTCTGGAGCTTAAGACAGAAAGAAGCTCATGCTTTGGATAAGTATTTGGTTTAAAGATATTAGCTGACATTCTGGGAATGGGGAGCTCACTCAGGAAGAAGACTGAGTGAATGCAGACTGAGTTGAATCCTGTGGAAACACTCATGTTTCAAAGGCAGGTGGAGAAGGAGACTGCAAAGGAGAGAGATAAACTATCTACAAAGCTAGGAGATGAGGTTGTCAGTGAAACTAAGGAAGACAGAATTTCAAGTAAGGCGGAGTGGCCAGTTGTCAAATGAGAATTCAGGTTACTGTGGGATGGGGAATGAATGGGAATCAGAAAAGGTGGTAAATGCTACCACTTTTTCAAAGATTTTGTTGCAAAAAGCGGTATAATTGTAGTGGTTATAGGCTTGGACTAGACCAGACCATCTGAGATCAAATCCTACCTTTGCCATTTATTAGCTTTGTGACTGTAGGCAAGTTACTTAACCTCTCTGTACTGTGTGCTCCATCTAATAAATGAGGACAGTAATAGTATCAGCCTGTGAGGATTCAGCTAATAAAGCACTTAGAACATTGTCAGACTATAAATCATGCTGGAGCACAGAGGATTAAGCTATATAGTACAAAATTAGATTGGAGAAATAGATAGAAATCAGATTATGAGGAACCATAAGTATCAGTTAAAGTAATATGGATTTTATCATAAAAGTGGCAGAAACTATTAATGTATATACTCAAGTACACATAGGACATTTTCAAAGATAGACCACATATTGGGACACAAGCAAAGTCTCTTCAAATTCAAGAAGATAGAAATCATATCAAGCAACTTCTTTTTTTTTTTAAAATAAATCTTTATTGTTCGGATTACAGGTGTTCCTCTTTTTGTTTTCCCCCTATTGCTCCCCTCCACCTGATTCCCCACCCCACCCTACCCCATGCCCTTACCCCCTGCCACTGTCTTCATCCATAGGAGTAAGATTTTTGTCCAATCTCTTCCCGCACCACTCATACCCGCTTCCCCCTGAGAATTGTCAGTCCACTCCCTTTCTATGTCCCTGATTCTATTATATTCACCAGTCCATTCTGTTCTTCAGATTTTTTATTTACTTGATTTTTAGATTCACTTGTTGGTAGGTATGTATTTGATGTCATTTTGTTGTTCATAATTTTTATCTTTACCTTTTTCTTCTTCTTCCTCTTCTTAAAGAATACCCTTCAGCCTTTCATGTACTCCTGGTTTGGTGGCGATGAACTCCTTTAGCTTTTTCTTGTCTGTGAAGCTCTTATCTGACCTTCAACTCTGAATGATAGCTTTGCTGGGTAGAGTAATCTTGGTTGTAGGTTCTTGCTGTTCATCACTTTGAATATTTCTTGCCACTCCCTTCTGGCCTGCATAGTTTCTGCTGAGAAATCAGCTGACAGTCGTATGGGTACTCCCTTGTAGGTAACTAACCGTTTTTCTCTTGCTGCTTTCAAGATTCTCTCTTTGTCTTTTGCCCTTGGCATTTTAATTATGATGTGTCTTGGTGTGGTCCTCTTTGGATTCCTTTTGTTTGGGGTTCTGTGCGCTTCCTGGACTTGTAAGTCTATTTCTTTCACCAGGTAGGGAAAGTTTTCTGTCTTTATTTCTTCTAATAGGTTTTCAGTATTTTGCTCTCTCTCTTCTTTTGGCACTCCAAAAATTTGGATGTTGGTACGCTTGAAGTTGTCCCAGAGGCTCCTTACACTATCTTCATATTTTTGGATTCTTTTTTTCTTTTTGTTTTTCTGGTTGAGTGTTTTTTGTTTCCTCATATTTCAGATCTTTGGTTTGATTCTTGGGGTACGTTGATCTACAGTTGAGTTTCTGTATATTCTTTATTTTAGACAGTGTATGCTTCATTTCTGACTGGTCCTTTTCCATTTTTTTGGCATTCTCATTAAGGTCCTTGAAGGTCTCACTAAGCTCCTCAGAAGTGTCATCAAGTTTCTCGGCGGTTTTTAGAAGATTCTTGAGTAACCTTATAAATGTGGTTCTGAACTCTATGTCATCCAGTAGTTTGCTTTCCTCCATTTCTTTCATTCGTGACGTGTTTCTTTGTTTCCGCATTTTGGCTGCTTCCCTGTGTTGATGGAGTGGCTTTGTGTGGCAGGTGACCTATAGGGGGCAGTAGCTCAGCCTCCCCAATCACCTGATGTGGATGCTCTTGGTACACCCCTCTGTGGGCTGAGTGCAAAGTCTTGGTGTATTGAAGCCTTAAGTGCTGTTGGTACGCTGGGAGGAATTGACCTCCAGGCCAATCGGCTGTGAAGACTCGCTGTGTCTATAAGAATTGCTGTGCTGGAGACACACTTATGGTGCAGGACTTGTTTCAGTGGGGCTTTGGTGCTCGCTGAGTCTGCCTCTTGAATGTGTCACTTATGGATGTGAGGAGTTGAAATCTGGTTTCTCACACTGACCACTAGGTATACTGGCTTCTGGATCTCCAATGGGGTGCAGGTCAGCTATTGTCTGAGTCCACCCAACAGGAGCTATAGCGAGAGCTACAGTTTTCTCCTCTTTGCTTGGGGTTTGGAGGTTTTGGAGCTGTCTGATCTGGGCTGCAAGTTTGTTAGGTTAAGATGCAATAGGGCAGTCCTTTCTTATGCTAAAACTGCTGCTTGGAGCTTGGGTGGGTTTGTAGGTTGTGTGGGGCGGGGTCTCAGGGCGTCACTAGGCTAGGGCGTGGCAAACAGCAATGGCTGCTAGTTAGCCGGCTCTGTGTCTCCAACTGCGTCCCGTGCCCCAGCGTAGTAAACAATTATTCTTGCGCGCAGCTCTGCAAGCAGGCCCCCCTCACTTTCTGACCCGGTGGCAGACAATCCAGCTTCTCCCCGTAGGAGTTTGGATCCCCTGCGTCTCCCCAGAAACTGTATTTCAGAGTAATCGGGGGCCTCTCTCCCCTTTGGGTTGGAAAAAGCAATGCCTGCTGCCAGCCCAGATCCCGTGCCTCTGTACCTCAGCTTTTCAGCGCTTGTACACGTCTCAATGCTCTTTTCTCTTTCCTTCTAGTTGTAGAACCTCCACTCAGCCAGCTTTCCCATGGTTCTGGGTGATAGACGTTTTGTCTTTTAGTTTGTAGATTTGAAATTGTTGTGCGAGGCAGCAGTTTAGGTGTTTACCTACACCACCATCTTGGATTCTCCTCAAGCAACTTCTGAGATCACAGTGGCATAAAATTAGAAATCAACTACAATAAAAACAGTGAAAAAAATCCAACACTTGGAGGCTCAATAGCATGCTATTAAACCATGATTGGGTTATGAAAGAGATCAAGGAAGAAATAAAAAGCATCTGGAAACAAATGACAATGAAAACACAATCCAAAATCTTTAGGACACTGAAAGCAGTCCTGAGAGGGAAGTTCATAGTGTTATAGGTCTACCTCAAAAAAACAGAACAAGAAAAACTGGTAATAAATTATCTAACCCTACAACTTAAAGAATTAGAAAGAGAGCAACAAGAAAAGTCCAGAGTGAGCAGTAGGAAGGAAATAATAAAGATCAGAGTGGAAATAAATGATATAGAGACCAAAAGAAAAAAAAGATCAATAAAACCAAGAGCTGGTTCTTTTAAAGGATAAACAAGATTGATGAACCTCTAGCCAGGCTCACCAAGAAATAAAGAGAGAAGACCCAAATAAAATCAGAAATGAAAGAGGTGAAGTAACAACCAACCCCACAGACATACAAAGGATTGTAAAAAAAAAAAAAAAAATTACTATGAACAAGTCTGCTCCAACAAACTGGAAAACTTAGACGAAATGGACATATTCCTAGAAAAATACAATCTTCCAAAACTTAGGAAGAATAGAAAAATACAATCTTCCAAAACTCAATCAAGAAGAATCAAAAAACCTGAATAAGCCAATAAGTACCAATCAAATTGAAGCAGTAATAAAAAAAACTTCCAGCAAACAAAAGCCATAGTCTGGATCGCTTCATGGGGGAGTTTTATCAAACATTAAAAGAAGAACTAAAACCTGTCCTCCTCACACTTCCAACAAATTCAAGAGGAAGGCGCATTTCCAAGCTCTTTCTATGAAGTCAGCATCACCCTAATACCAAAACCAGATAAAGACACTACAAAGAAAGAGAATTACAGGCCAATATCCTTGATGAACATAGATGCTAAAATCCTCAACAAAATTCTAGCAAATCGGATCCAGCATTACATTAGAAAGGTCATCAACCGTGACCAAGTGGGATTTATTCTGGGGATACAATGCTGGTACAATATCCGCAAATCAATAAACATACATCACATAATGAGATGAGAGACAAATTGAGAGACAAAAAATCACATAATCATAGCAGTTGTTGCAGAAAAAGCATTCAACAAAATCCAACACCCTTTCTTGATAAAGAAAACTCTCAGCAAAGTGGTAATAGAAGGAGCATACCTCAACATAATAAAAGCCTTATATGACAAACCTACAGCCAACAATAAGTTGGCACACTTATTGGGCAAAAACTAAAACCATTTCACCTAAGCACAGGAACAAGACAGGGATGCCCAGTTTCACCACTCCTGTTTGACATAGTACTGGAAGTGCTAGCCATAGCGATCAGACAAGAAGAAGAAATAAAAGACATCCAAATTGAAAAAGAAGAAGTAAAACTGTCCTTATTTGCAGGTGACATTATATTGAACATAGAAAACCCTAAAGACTCCATCAAAAAGCTATTAGACTTAATAAATGAATTGGGCAATGTAGCAGGATACAAAATTAACACCCAGAAATCTATGGCTTTTTTATACACCAATAATGAACTCACAGAAAGAGAAACTAAAAAATAAAATCCCACTTACCATTGCAACAAAAAAATTAAAATACCTAGGAATAAATTTAACTAAGGAAGTAAAAGACCTGTACTCTGGAAACTACAGAATGTTGAATAAAGAGAAAAAGGAAGACATAAACAAATGGAAAAATATACCATGTTCATGGATTGATAGAATCAACATCATTAAAATGTCCATACTACTCAGAGCAATCTATAGATTCAGTGCAATCCCCATTAAAATGCCAATGGCATATTTCACAGACCTTAGAACAAACTCTCCAAAAATTCATCTGGAATAAAAAAATACACTGAATAGCCACAGCAATCCTGAGAAAGAACAAAGTTGGAGGGATCACAATACCAAATATCAAGCTATATTACAAAGCCACTGTTCTCAAAACGGCCTGGTACTGGCAAAAGAACAGACATATAGACCAATGGAAGAGAACCCAGAAATTGACCCAAGCTATAATGGTCAATTAACATTTGACAAAGGAGGCAGAGCATACAATGGAGTCAACACAGTTTCTGCAAAAAATGAAACTAGACCACCTTACACCATACACAAAAATAAACTCAAAATGGATAAAGGACTTAAATGTAAGACAAGAAACCATAAAAATCCTAGAAGAATCCATAGGCAGCAAAATGTCAGACATACTGTATGTTGTAGCAATATCTTTACCGATAAAGCTCCTAGGACAATGGATACTAAGGAAAAAATAAACAAATGCAACTGCATCAAAATAAAAAGCTTCTGCACAGCAAAAGAAACCAACAACAAAACAGAGCCCACTGCATGGGAGAACCTGTTTGCCAATGTTATCTCTGATAAGGTTTTAATATCCAAAATTTATAGGGAACTCATATAACTTAACAAAAAAAAAGATAAACATTCCAATCAAAATATGGGCAAAGGACCTAAATAGACACTTTTCAAAAGTGGACATACAGAAGGCCAAAAGACATGAAAACATGCTCAAAGTCATTAGTCATCCAAGAGATGCAAATCAAAACAACAATGAGATACCATCTCACACCTGTCAGAATGGCTGTCATTAAATCAATAAATGACACGTGCTGGAGAGGATGTGGAGAAAAGGGAACACTCGTGCACTGCTGGTGGGAATGCAGACTGGTGCAGCCACTGTGGAGAACAGCATGGAGTTTCCTCAAAAAACTAAAAATGGAACTCCCATTTGACCCAGTAATCCCACTTCTAGGAATATATCCCAAGAAACTAGAAACACCAATCAGAAAGGATATGTGCACCCCTATGTCCATAGCTAAGATTTGAAAACAGCCCAAGTGCCCATCAGCAGATGAGTGGGCTAAAAACCTGTGTTACATCTACACAATGGAATACTACGCTGCGGTAAAAAAGAAGGAATTTTTACCATTTGCTACAGCATGAATGTGAAATAAGCCAGTCAGAGAAAGATAAATATCACATGATCTCACTCATTTATGGAATATAATGAACAACATAAACTGATGAACAAAAACAGATCCAGAGACAGAAGCATCGATCAGACTGTCAAACCTCAGAGGGAAGGTAGGGGAGGGTGGGAGTAAGGGGGAGAGATCAACCAAAGGACTTGTATGTGTGCATATAAGCCTAACCAATGGACACAGACAACAGGGGGGTGAGGGCATGAGTGTGTGTGGGGGGATAATAAGGACACGTATGTAATACCTTAATAAAGAAAAGAAAACAAATGCAAAACAGTGGTAGATCCACATAATGGAATACTACACTGCTGTAAAAAAAACTCTTACCATTTGCAACAACATGGATGGACTTGGAGAGCATTTTGCAAAATGAAATAAGCCAGTCAGAGAAAGATAAATATCACATGATCACACTCATTTGTGGCATATAATGAACAATATAAATTGATAAACAAAAATAGATCCAGAGACACAGAAGCATTGAACAGACTGTCAAACCTCAGTGGGAAGGCAGGAAAGGGTGAGAGGGATGTGTAAGAGATCAACCAAAGGATTTGTATGCATGCATATAAGCATATCCAATTGACACAGACAGTAGGGTGGTGAGGGCATGTGCTGGGTGATGGGAGTGGCTGGGGAGAGGTTAATGGGCTGGGAGGGGGGAGGAGACATGTAATACTTTAAATAATGAAGAATTTAAATTTAAAAAAAAAGAAAAATAAATAAAGGAAGGAGAACCTGGAAAAAAAAAAGGAATGTATATATTTGGCATGCTTAACCTCTGAATAGGTTATTCCTTTCCTAAAAATATATCCCATATTCAGATAGGTATGCAGCCACCAGGTGGCATTTTGATGTTGCTATACAGATGAAGCACGTTGTTTTTTAATATAAAGTACTAGAGACTTGGTACACAACATTCGTGCACTGGGGAGGGGGGTGTCCTTTAGCCTGGCCTGCGCCCTCTGCAGTCCAGGACCCTACAGGGAGCAGGCCTAAGCTGGCAGTCGGACATCCCCCTTGGGATCCTTAGCGTTGCCGGGGAAGCAGGAGCCAGCTGTGAGCCCGGCTTCTGGCTGAGCGGCGCTACCCCTATGGGAGTGCACTGGCCACCAGGCGGCAGCTCCTGTGTTGAACATCTGCCCTCTGTTGGTCAGTATGTGTCATAGTGACTGGTCATTCTGCCGTTTAGTCAATTTGCATATTAGCCTTTTATTATATAGGATTGATTTGATTACAGTAGCTAAATGTAAATACCCTAATTCTAATAGGCCTCTTTTGTTCCCTCCAAACTGAGATTAGTTAAGTAGAGGAGAGATAATAGAGGAAAGATTTCAAAGGAAGGTAAGAAAAATATAGTTGGGCCTCATGGGAAACTGAAAAGCCATTTGGAACCAAGATAAGGTTGGGCAAAGTGCCATTCTTCTCACAGTTCATTATTAGCAATAACTTGGGTGACAGTGAGATAAATGAAACAGGTAGGTGACATCTGAACAGTGAAGCGTAATGACCTGCCAGTATTGGTAGCGATACTTATGGGATGTGATAAAGGTGTCTGTAGAGGCTTATGAGAGAGGCCAGGCCCAGGACAACATATTCCTGGGGCTTCTGCCTTATTTCTGTCTTTTGGGATGAGATTTTTGGTAGATGTGTAGTTTTATTATAACCTTTTAAAAATAGTGATATTAACATATTAGTGGACATTCTTCGTAGGACTGGTCAAGGGCAGAAAGAAAACAATCACCCATGGTCTCATAACTGCCAAGCAATTACTGTTAACAGTTTGTTGAATCTTTGTTTCTGTGTGTAAGTATATTTTTTAACTTAACTTGAATCATACTTTTATTTTCAGTTTTGGCCTCTTTTTCTCCTACTTTATGTTGAGAGCATTTTCTCACATTAACAATTTTTTGAAAACATTATTTTTAATAGCTACATAATAACTACATTGTGTGGTTGCGTAGTAGTGTAACCATGGCACTGATATATCATCTTATTATTATTTTTAAATATATCTTTATTGATTTCAGAGAGGCAGGGAGGGGAAAGAGAGAGAGAAACATCAATGATGAGAGAGAATCATTGATGGGCTGCTTCCTGCATGTCCCCTACTGGGGATCAAGCCCTCAACCCAGGCATGTGCCCTTGACCAGAATTGAACCTGGGACCCTCTATCCACTGAGCCAAACCAGTTAGGGTATCATCTTTTTTTTTTTTTTTTTAAAGAAGCTATGCAGATATTCTGAAGTTCTAAGAAATAATGCCTAAAATTATTGCTTAGTCGTGTCTCTTTTCTATAAAAAATAATAAAGTACCGCCTTTTTTTTTTTTTTACTATGTGCAGGTACTGTTCTAGACTTAGAGGGTGTTAATTAAAAACCCCTGCCCTCTTGGAGCTTGTCTTCTAGGTTTTTCTTCTGAAATAATAATTTTGACTCCATATAATCAGTAATATGAGCCTAAAACTATTTTTATAATTTTATATACTTAGAAGTGATTTGTTTTGAATACTACAATGCAATCTTTCCACTTTTTGTTTTATGTCTTTTTTTTATTTGGGATCATTTTGTAATAGACACTGCTTATTGAATTGTTTTTTTCAAGCAAGTTATTTTAAATGTAGAATTCTAGTTTTTCTCTTTTATAGTAAGTGGAAGTAGGGAGAGGAGAAAAGAAAGGGAACAATTGAAAAAAATTCTCAAAAAAAATACACCCAAAAAATTCTTACATCTGGGAGAAATCTTAAAAGATCTTCGAATCTACCTCTTCATTGTACAGTTGAAGAAACAGTTCTGCCAAGGTTGAGTGGCTTGTCCATGGTCACTTAGCTAGCTTATTAGGGTCTCTGTAGATACAACATTCAAGTACTCTATTAGATGAAATCCATATTCTTTTTGAAACATTACTTTCATTCAACAAATGTTTGTGTCTACTATGTGTTAAAATATGTAAAATTAAGTTAATTCCTGAGACTGCAGAATCTGTTTTCTTTTTACACATGGTGTTCCAAAACTTTTATTTAAGATAAAAATCTGCATTGAATGAGATTATAGGATATAAATAGGACAGATGGCTCAATAATATAAAGTGCTGTGATTTTCACCATATCTGATTTCTTTGGCCTATTTGGTACTGTTATTTTCCAACAGTTTGTATCTCTGATGTCGTTAGAAAATATGCTTCGGAGCACAAAATATTGCTTTTGTCTTCTTTGCTCGCAGTTGCCCTACTTCGCTCTGCATACAAATTGTCTTTGGGTCAACTGTTGTAATCTTTTGTTTTCATAGTTAGGCCCCTGGAGATTAGCAGTAATCATTTGTACAGCATTCTTGGGAATATTACAAAGGTTTAAAGGCAGCACTGACAAGTACAAATTATCACCATAATTAGAATTAATTAGGATAGTTTAAATTTTCTGCAGCAGAAACAGAAAATAGCTCTACTTTTAGTCTAATTTTAGCAATTTTTGAAAACTAGAGAGACTAGATAATATAATATTTTCTTTGGGGGAGTGTGTGGTGTGTGTGTTTTCACCCAGTCTTGTCAAAAAAGTAGTGGTTTGGTGATTTCATTTGTTTGTGTTTTTAACTTTAGTGTTCTAGGATATGGAGTATGATGACAAATGAAGGAAAAGAGAGCTTAGAATGCCTGGCATACATATTGGTGTCATGGAAAGAATACTGAATTTGGAGTCAGATATTCTTATCCTATTCTATTTTGCCAGTTATTATAATCTTGGACAAATCTTTGTCTTCAAATCTTAGCTTCCACATTCTTTCTCAGTACTTCCTGAACTTTTCCCATACCCCCTTCCAAATTAAGTCTGTTGTATGCTTTCTTTATACCTTATACGCTTTCTTCGAAATACATTTTATCTCTTGAAATGATATATTTCTGTATTTATCTATATTTGTTTAATTTGTTCTTTCTAACTTCATTACAGTTAAAAGGAATAAGGTTTGTACCTGATTCATCACTACCTTCCCTGCCTTTAGCACTGGGCTGAACACATGATAGGTAGTAAATGTTTGCTAAATAAATGAACTGCTGTTAATACCTGCTGTATGCCAAGTAATTTCCTTCACAGATACAAAACTCTACAACCAATGCCTCTTACAGAAAGCCATCTTTGAGAAAATTAGTGTAAGAGGTTTCCATACCACCTTCTTAGAAATATACCGTATAGAGGACTGTTGGGTTTGTGAAATTGTACACTAACTTTTATCTTACATGTTTCTTACAATTCAGTGAAGTAGTAGGCTGACCTAGACTAAAACATCCTACTGTTAGGGCCATATATTTTAATTCATGTGTAGCACAGTGCCTGGCATATAGTAAACACTCAAGAAACACAACAGCCCTGACTGGGTGGCTCAGAGTGTCATCTACCTATATAAAAGCCTAAGCAACATTGCAACCCAACAGACAACCGAGCAGGCTATGTGGGGTGACCAGGCCGGCAGGGGGGTTAGTGAGGGACGACCAAACGACGGAGCAGCAGGCTGTGTGGGGCGACCAGGCCGGCAGGGGGGTTAGTGAGGGGCAACCAAACGACGGAGCAGCAGGCTGCGTGGGGCGACCAGGCCAGTGGGGGGGCAGTTGGGGTCAACCAGGCTGGTGGGGAGGGGGCAGTTGGGGGTGATCAGGCCGGCAGGGGGGCAGTTAAGGGTGACCAGGCCTGGGGGGGGGTGCAGTGAGGGGCAATCAAGCCAGCAGGCAGAGGCGGTTGGGGTGATCAGGCTGGTGGGGGGCCAGTTAGAGCTGATCAGGCAGCCAGGCAGGTGAGCGGTTAGGAACCAGTGGTCCAGGATTGTGAGAAGGATATCCCGGATTAGAGAGGTGCAGGCTGGGCTGAGGGGACCTTACCCCCGCCAATCCCTGGCAAAAATTATGAATTTTGTGCACCGGGCCTCTAGTCCTGTATATAAAAAGGTTACGGGTTAAATTCCTGGTCAGGGCACATACCTAGGTTTTGGATTCCATCCCCTGTCAGGGCAGGTACGGGAGGCAACTAATAGATGTTTCTCTCTCTCTGCCTCTTCCTCTTTCTTTTCTTCTCTCTCTCTCTAAAATCAATAAACATCTCCTGTAGTGAGGGTTTTTTTTTTAAAAAAAGAAAGTTTTTTTATGTGATATTATTATAAAATTGGCATGTTTTATACAATATTTTAAAGAAGTGCTGTATATGAGAATGATCACTTATAAAGTTATATTGAGTTTAAGGAATACATTTTCAGTCATTTATATTTAGTTCTTTATTCATGTTCTAGTCAAGATATTTGCTTGAGATCTGAACCAGTTTTGAAATATAAGTGTATGTGGACATAATAACTTTCTAGTAAATCTTGCAACTATTTTTGTTCCTACATATGTTAACATTTTTATCATTGGCTTTCAAATGACAAACACAGATGGCTATAGTATGAATTTTTGGCCTGTTTTAGACTAAATGTTTTTCCAGTAATTTAAAGTGTATCATTTCAGTATAAAATGATTAGCTAATTGAGTAGTTTCTGATATTTGCTCTTCTGTTAGCTTGCCATCCTTTAGATTTATAATAAAATTAGTTTCGATAGCTGTAAGAAATTAATGATATGATCTTGTTCCTTCTCTATCTCTTTTTTTTTTTTTTTGCCTAAAATCCTTTTATTAAAAGTAAAAAATTTTCATTTTTAGTTTTAGTTTGAGCATTTAATCATGGAAGAGGCATTATCTTCAAACCGTGTGAGTTGTAGCATATCCCTAAACATCTTCGTGGCTCAATTTCTTTTTTTTCCTTTTAATCTTTATTGTTGAAAATATTACATAGGTCCTCCTTTATCCCCCTTTAACCTCTCTTTTATAAAACAGAATTCTTGGTAAAATGCTATTTTGGGCATTCATTTTTGAGAATTTAATTTTGTCTTGTGTTGGGGCCTATTGGAAGAGAGAGATTATGGTGAGAGGGATTATTTTGTGTTGTAATTCATGTAATTACTATTTTTAATTCTAAGACCATGGAACTTTTTATATAATAGAATTTGATATGCCTACTATATCATCTTAATGCTTAGTACTTAAAAGGATTACTTAATGGTAAAAGATAAATTATTCATTTTTCACTCAACATGTATTTATCAAATACTGTTCTAGCCTTTGAAAATATAGCAGTGAACAAAAGTTCTTATCCTTATGGATTTTGCCTTCTGGTTAATTTTTCTGAAAAAAAAAATTACTTCATATAATCAGTGGTAGGCCTAAAATAATGTCTTGGTAATTTTATGCCCTTAGAAATAATTTATTCTGAACACTATAAATAGAACCATTTTACTTTTTATTCCATATCTTTAATTAACTTTTTCACTTGGGTTCATTTTGTAATGGATACTATTGTCTCAGACAGAATATATTTTAAAATATTTTTTATTGATTTCTAGAAAGAGAGAGAGGGCGAGGGAGAGACACATTGATGTGAGAGGAAAACATCCATCTGCTGCTTCTTGCATGGCCCCTACTGGGGATTGAGCCTGCAATGCGGGCATGTTCCTTGACCGGGAATCAAACTGGCAACCTTTCCATGCAAAGGACAATGCCCAATGAACTGAGCCACACCGGCCAAGACCAGATATTTTTTTAAATTAAACTTTTTATAATGCAGTTTTAGTTTTCTTCTTTGTTATATATTTGTACATATAAGTGAATATTAAATATAAATTATATATACACTAATGGCCCAGTGCACGAATTCGTGCACATTGAAAGGAAATCCATCCAGATATCATTGCTGACATGTACACATAAGGAACTGTTTGACATTGAAACGGGGACTCAGAACTGTTGGACATTGAAATTGGGACTCAAACATTTTATTTTTGTTATTATATATTTATTTCTAGTCTGCAGAGACAAAATGTTTTAAAGGAAAGAAATGGGGGGAAAATAGATGCAGAGGCAAAGAAGCGTTGAACAGACTGTCAAACTACAGCGGGAAGGCAGGGGAGGTGGGGCCAGGGGGGTGAGGGCTGTAAGAGATCAACTGAAGGACTTGTACGCATGCATATAAGCATAACCAATGGATACAAGACACTGGGGGCCAGGGCGGGGGGGCCGGGCAGGTGAAGGCTTGTACTGGGGGGTAGGGGAGGCTGGGGGGAGGTCAATGGGGAAAAAAAAAGGAGACATATATACTACTATTTGTAATACTTCAAACAATAAAAATAAATAAATAAATAAATAAATAAATAAATAAATAAATAAATAAAAGAAAGGAAATTAATTAGAAGAAATATTTTAATTTTGCCCTGGAAACACACGTGAACACACGTGTGCGATTTACGCTAGCAAGAGCTTTATATGTATCGCACATTCGTGATTCAACTTAGCATTTTATAGATATAGATAGATATAACTTAACAGAGTTGAAATTTTAAACAGAATCTTCATCTTTGTCCTGCTATCATCTGCTATCTGAATATATTTCCTAACACAGATAACTTGGGCTTTTAAGAAGCTTTTGAAATTGAGCATAAATATCAAGAATGTCATTATTAGCCCGGCCAATGTGGCCAGTGGTTCAGCATCAGCCTATGAACCAGGAGGTCACAGTTCGATTCCCAGTCAGGGCACATGCCCAGGCTGTGGACTAGATCCTCAGTATGGGGCAGCCGATCAGTAATTCTCTCTCATCATTGATATTTCTATTCCTTCTCCCTTCCTCTCTAAAATCAATAAAAAATTATATTTTCAAAAGAATTTCATTAATATTTTTCTTGATTTTGCATTCTGTCTGAGAGATCATTTTAAAAACGATGTGCCTGGATTTGGGATTCTATTTATAGATAATACATAATGGTGTTTCAGTTGGTTTATTTTTAAGAATGAATCTGCTGCCCTCAAAGTAGTTTAAATGCATTCCTGCAGCTTAATAATGTACAAATAGAGGCAACTGGTGTTGCATCTGTTCCTTAAGCAGACATGAGGTAGAATAACTGCTAGCTGCTAAATAGCTGGAGGGGGGGGGGATTTAAGTGTGATATATTTTTATATTCTACAAGGTCAGTGATTAGATATTTCTGAGTTATGAATTAGACTTTCTTATTAATATATACTTTTCTTCATCTACTGCAGAGAAAATAAGGTTAAAATATGCTGTGTGCTATTCTATAGGTTGTGTTGGTCACATATTTTGATAGTTAATGATATCAATATCATTATTAAGGTTGCTTTAATACCTTATGAGAAATGTAATGGTCATCTTTGTAATTGGTCTAATTAATAGTTATATTATTAATTTACTGGTAGTATATTTCCTCTTTTTAAGGTACCAAGGGCTTACACTTGTTCTTATGTTTTTGTTTCTCTTCTCTAGAATGATCAAGAGCCCAAATTCAGTTTAGGAATCAGTGGTTAGTAGTTGCTTCAGAAAATTTAGAAAATTTATTACATAAAAAAGGAAATTTCAAATGAACATAAGAAAAAGTACCTGTAATCTCAAGTCCAGATATATACCAGAGTTATTATGGTTATATTCTTCCAGAATTTGCCTATGCCTATGTATGTTATTGAAATTCAAGCTAGTTAAAATGAATTGATGAAAGCTATGAGCCTGAAGCCTCCTTGTCTCTGTTAAAGAGATGCACATAATTTTCCTTTTATTAAGGAAAAGAATACATTGCAATATTATTTTATGACTACTACTGTCATAAACATCTTTATTATGAATAATGGGTTATATTAATATTATTTTAATTGAGTTAATTCAGTGTTACATACAATAGTACATACTTCTGATTTTAGGTGGTGACATATTTTAGATGATATCCTAATCTGGTATTAAATGACATGGGATAATAATATAAGAAAGTTACCACCTTTTTGGATTTAAGTTCATCTGCTAATGGCAAACCAAAAATCGATTTGATGCTCATATATCCTTTATACCCTTCTCACACTTGCCTGTTTCTTTTATAAACTTAAGCAGTAATATTTAACTAAAATTTTAATAGTGTGGTTTTATTTTTCATTATTTTTATTTCTGTTTACTATTTTGTTAAAGAAATCACAAGTGATACTGGCTATTAATTTATATCAGGGGTAGAAAATCTTATAAAATAAATTTAAATAAGAAAAGCATATAAGTTAAAACATTTTAAATAACTGATAAGTATAAGTGGCACTAGGACATGGCATAAATTCTGATGATTAAGTAGTGAGAAGTACTGTTGTTTGATATTAAAATTATTTCTAATTTTCCCTTATTATAAACAAGGCTGCAGTGGTCATTTGTATAGCTAAATCTTTTTGCATAGACTAATTACAGTAGTATAAATTAGTAGAAGTCCCAGAAATTCCACAAAGCAAATTTATCTAGAGCTCTTATATTTTCGTATATTCTCACATCCAGAGTTTACACTCTCACCGAGTGTTGAATGGGAGTGCCTGTTTCCCCTTATTCTACCCAACTCTGGGCTAATACTTTTTTTTTTTTTAGATCTGACATGTTTAGTTCTGAATATTTAAAAAGCATTCATTCAGAAATACTAATTTCCTTGCAACTCAATAGTTATTAATATATTAAAGACCAACAATTGTCCTTTATTTTGGTATCATTTTAGTGAAGGTTTAAAGGTGACTCCAAAGCTGTTTTTCTCTTAGTGGTGATAAAGAACAATTATCTTTAACAATAATGACAATCTCTTTCTTTCTTTCTTTCTTTCTTTTTTTTTTTTTTTTGTAGCTTGCCCAGTTTCGACAAAGGAAAGCTCAATGTGATGGGCAGAATCCTTCTAAGAAGAAAAAAAAGAAAAATACTTCAAGCAGTAAACTTGATGTATCAGCATACCATGCTTTGAATGTTGAGCAATCACAGAGTGATGAGATGTATATGAATAGTTCTCAGGGAGTAGGATCAGTCGTGACTCCTGAATCCACAGTAATGAGAACACTACACAGTGGAGAAATAATCAAACATGACCAGGTCTTCTCTGTTGAAGTAAGTATTCATCCAGATTTTTAAACATTAACATTGTAAGTGGAAAGTTATTGTAATGACAATACTCATTAGCACCCTGTGCAGTTTTTATGACCTTGATTCCATAAACATTTATTAAGCAACTGTTATGTACCAAGGATTGAGCACCAAGGTTACAAAGGTAAAATATGACAGTTTTGCTAGCAACAGTGTACATGGTACCCTAGAGCAGTGGTCGGCAAACTCATTAGTCAACAGAGCCAAATATCAACAGTATGAGTGAAATTTCTTTTGAGAGCCAAATTTTTTAAACTTAAACTTCTTCTAATGCCACTTCTTCAAAATAGACTCGCCCAGGCCATGGTATTTTGTGAAAGAGCCGCACTCAAGGGGCCAAAGAACCGCATGTGGCTCGCGAGCCCCGCGGTTTGCCCAAATAGTTCAACTGAAATTAAAGAAGCCCTTTAAGTGTGGCTCTTCCACAAAACACCACGGCCTGGGGAGTCTATTTTGAAGAAGTGGCATTAGAAGAAGTTTAAGTTTAAAAAATTTGGCTCTCAAAAGAAATTTCAATCGTCATATTGTTGATATTTGGCTCTGTTGACTAATGAGTTTGCCGACCACTGCCCTAGAGTATCATGATTTGGAAGAATGCCTAAATCAGCCATGTGTGGTTATGTAGCTAGAAGCAAAGAGGTAGGGGATGCCATCTCTGTGCCCAAGAGACTGCGTTCACAAAGACATGAAACATTGTGATGTGATTTGGAAACCATAAATAGTTTAGTTTTAAATGATCACAGTGATGGGGAGGGGATGGTGGTAATGCTGAAAGGCAGGAGGTTGCATATACCCCATAGAAAGTTCTCAATGAATACTAATTTTCTCCCTCCCCTTAGTAATGTAATTTCCCAGAATATAGAAATGAGGGAGAAGAGTGGTTTAGGATAGTGAATGGGATACTGGAATTACCAGCTGAGACCAGGAGTAGAGAATTGTGGAATGCTTAGGAGGAGCAGTGTTAGACAAGTCAGATTATTACAGTTTGGATTGGGCTTTGGCATATTTATGTAGAAACAGAAAGATTTAGACATATAGGGATTTGAACTTTATTAATGAGGTCAGGAGTGTCAGATTTGTTATTTATCATAAGAATGTATCTTTTTTAGTTTTTCCTGCTTGGAGTTTGTTGAGCATCTTGGATGTGTAGATTAATGTTTTTCATTAATTTGGGAAGTTTTCAGCCATTATATCCTCAGATATTCTTTTTGCCCCTTTCCTTTCCTTTTGCATTTTCCATTATGCATATGTTAGTATGTGTTATATTGTTGCACAGATCTGATACTCTGTCCATTTTTCTTATTTATTTTTTCTTTCTTTACTTCAAACTGGATAATTTCAGTTGGACTATTTTTCAATTTGCTGATTCTTTATTCTTCATCCTTAGATCTGCTGTTAAGCCCTTTTGTTGGATTTTTCATTTCACTTATTTTTAACACCAGAATTTCTTTTCTTTTTTTATTTTAGAATGCTCTCTCTTTCTTGATATTCTGTATTTGACAAAACATTTTAATACTTTCCTTTAGTTTTTTAGACATTTTCTTCACTTATTTGACTATATTTGAAATAGCTAGTTTAAAGTCTTTGTTTATTAATCCAGTGTCTGTGTTTCCTCAGAGACATTTTCTTTTCTTTTTAAAAAAAATATTTTTATTGATTTCAGAGAGGAAGGGTGAGGGAGAAAGAGAAACATCAATTATAAGAGAGAATCATTGATCGTCTGCCTCCTCCATACCCTCTACTGGGGATTGAATCCCAGCAATCCCGGCATGTGCCCTTGACTGGAATCGAACCTGGGACCCTTCAGTCTTCAGACCAACACTCTACCCACTGAGCAAAACGGGCTAGGGGCAGAGACATTTTCTACTGACTATTTTTCTTGTGTATGGGCCACACTTTCTTTTTTATTTGTATATCTTGAAATTTTCTGTTGAAATTTGGACCTTTTAAATAACATAATAGGGCAGTTCTGGTGTTTGATTTGGTTTGAAGTGTTCATTATGGTTTTCGGCATTTGGGTTCTTCACTAGTTTTAGCATTTCTGAGTGCAAAGAGTGTCTTCTTATTCTCAGTACCACTTTTTTTAGTACACAATATGCATAAGCAAGTGAACCATGGAGGGCTTCTGTCATGGAAATATTTTAGATTTAAAAGAGGGTCACATGAGTTAGGAATCACGGCTACAGAGTTTTAGAATAGGGGTAGAGCTTTTTCCTGTTACTGGCATCAGTTACTATATCATAGAGGTGGTAGGTAGACTTAAACTTGGTCTTGAATGATGAGTAAAATTTCCATAAGTAGATCAGAAAGGAGACAGTGATGGTTCATATTTGTTGAATGAAGAGGTAAAATATCTGGGCCTTTTTTTTCTCACTTGTAAAATGAGTTTCTTACATGAGAGGGAGAAGAGTGAAAATTTAGGTTTTCTCCTTGACTCTTCCTAGGACAGTACTTCTCAGCTGAGAGCAGCTTGGAAAAATCACTTACTTCATACCCAAATCCCAGAGATGTACAGATGAAACAAGAATGCCTTTAAAAGTGCTTTGTAAGCTGCAAAGGTGTTAACAACAAAAAATTATTTTTCTTCAAGTTGTTATTACTTTTCTAGAATCAAGATTTAATGATTTTTCCTTTTGAAGAAATTGGACTTTTTAACTAACATATTAGGACCTTTAAATTTATTTTTTATTTTTTAAAAAAATATTTCTATTGATTCTAGAGAATGAAGTGAGAGAGGGAGGGAGGTTTTTTACTAACATATTAGGACCTTTAAATTTATTTTTTATTTTTTATTTTTTAAAAAATATTTCTATTGATTCCAGAGATGAAGTTAGAGAGGGAGAGAAGAAAGAGGGGAGGGGAGGAGGGGAGGGATAGAGAGAGAAAGAGAGAGAGAAAGAGATCCATGATAGAGAATCATTGGTCAGCTGCCTCCTGCATGCCCCCACTGGGGATCCAGCCACAATTGGGAATTGAACCAGAACCTCCTGGTTCATATGTCAATGCTCAATCAGTGAGCCATGCCAGCCAGGCTATTTTTTATTTTTTAATCCTTGTCCAAGGATATTTTTTCCATTGATTTTTTTTTTTTTTAAAGAGAGAGAGAGTGGAAGGGAGGGAAGGTGAGGGGGCGAGAAAGAGAGGGAGAAATAGCCATTGGTTGCCTCCCATATTCACCTGGATGGGGTCCAGGAATCAAAACTGCAACCCAAGTATGTTTTCTTGACTGGAAATTGAACCCACAATCCTTCGTTGTACCAACACATTAACCACTGAGAAACATGGGCCAGGGCAGGTAGAGACACAAGTATTAGTGGGATGATATATTAATTGGTGCTTTTGTCTTACACATGATTCTTAGTGATACAAGACCTGGTGTGAAAATACCTCTTGATACTTTTATATATAGAAAAATGTCTGGTGCTAAATTTTAGATGTGTTATTTAGCCATTGTTAATCAGAGTGAAAATTTTAAAGATCTGAATAATTTTTACAGTTTTTTTAGTGATATTTTTATGTGCACCAATAGTACTGGTTAGTAAAATACAATATTTAGATGGTAAAGGGCCTTAATGTAATCAGTTTTTACTTTTGTTTTAGCCAGAAAGTGAAATTTCAACCACAGCCGAAGATTATAGTTCAGAGGTAAGAATAATTAATATTATGATTGATAATTTGTTTTATTCTTGAAACTGTTATTGACTATTAGCACTTTACTTCTTACAGCTCACATGGTTCTGTATTTTTATAAATTTAACAAGATATAGCATAACATAATATAATATAAATTACCTAGATAACCTGAAGATTATGCTTTTCTGATAAATATATATATATATTTTTTTCTTTCAGATTTTAACTAAGGTCTTAAATTGTATGAAAACTTGGTCCTTAATTAGATAAAATCCTTTTTTCCCCCCATTTCTAGGAGTGTTTGATACTGTTTTTCTAGGATACATGATTATTATAAGGTATCCATATTTAACACAGTAATGATCAAAGCTGATATAGGCATTGGCCATCTTAGGAAATACCCTCCTTATGTATTAGTAATGAATATATGTCAGTTTATTAACTTTTTCTTATTTTTTTAGATATGATTTTATTTCTTTGGTCCAGATTATGAGGACATGGAAAAATATTCCTTACTCTGAATGGCTCAGTAACTCAGTATATTCCATAAGTTTTGATTTATTGTAGATTTCTAGTATTAAAATATAACTTCCCTGTTCTTAAATGAATGTATTACTGTTTTGGATTGCCAATTTAATGTGTTTAAAAGCTGGGAATATACTTATTAGTAATCTGGTCAGGAAGATAATTAACCAGGGTTAAATAAATAAATCGATGCCCTATTTAGGCATTACTTTTCAATAACACCCCCTCTATCCCCGTCCCCCATAAAATTACTTTTTAGGCAACACATATACAGAGGTGGGCAAAGTAGGTTAATAATAACAATAAATAATACAAGAATAATTCTGTTTTGTGTACTAACAACTGTAAACCTACTTTTGTCAACCCCTGTATTATAACCACAACAAATGCCATATTTGCAATTTATTAATCTTGGCTTCCCTGATTTATGCTTGAGTTTTCTAAATTTTCAAAATTTCATGGTTTTATCATAGACCACATATCTTGTATTTTGTCTAAATATCACTGCCATTTTTCGGGTATGTAGTGATTAAGGTGATGTAAAGAGTAGGTAGGGGCTTTGGATCCAGAAAGACTTGTATTCAAATCTCAGCTTCATCAGCTCCAAGCTAAACTTGGGCACATCACTTAAACTCTGAAACACAGTTTTCTTACCCATAAAACAGGGGTGATAATATCTACCTCATAGGATAGTTGAGAGGGTTATTTGATGATATTTAGTATGGTGTTTTGGTATATAAAAGACAATTTGCAAAGCTTGTTTATTTATCTTTTATGGCTTCTCAGTATTAATATACTTTTCTTCACCCTATATATGAAACAAGTGAGTGATGAAAATTCATTTATTAAGTTATTCTCAGAAGGATCTTAGATTTTGGTTTTATATTAATTTAGAATTTATTTTGGAAATTTCACGTATACAGATATGGTATGAGCTTAATGTTCTTGAATTCTATGGCTTACTAGTATATACATATTGGGTTGAAAAATGGATTCAAGCTTAGAGAGAATTAGATATTTTTATCCTGTGACCTATGAAAGATCTGTTTTGTATAATTATATGTCCAATTATATATACTAGAGAAATCAGGCTAAAATACTTTTTATGAATTAATTTAAATTATACATGATCTGTTTGGTCCTCAAGGAAGGGTCATATCATCCAGAATGCCATATTTACATGACATATTTTTATTCATACAATTTGAGCAGAAAGTGGGAAATGCTACAGGCAACATAGAGATAAGACAGGTAGATAAATATGCTTTGTTATATATAGAAAGATGAAATGATAGTGGGGTATACAATTTTATTATGGATTTCATTTGATTAATACTTCTTAACCAGGACACTTGTTTTGATTCATAACATTTATGAAATGACTGGCTGAGTTGGGAAACATTGTTTATAGCCATAAAGTACATAAACTTAGTTTTTCAACTTTGACTTGGGTTTCTCTTTTAAACTACATATAATAATTTTATATTCCTCCCTAGCTGCCTTAGTTTTATTGAGGTGTAATTTTACAATTTAAATTGTATATATACTTAAGGTGTACAGTGTGATGTTTGATATTCAAATTTGATTTTGAATGGATCGTCTTAACCTCATTAGTTACTTGGCTCCAATTCCCTGGATCAGCTATGATGTGAACTCCTGTCATTTTCATAAATTTTTATGAATCATCAGATTCTGCTTATTTTTTAAAACATAAATTATTAATATTTTTGAATGTATGTACTACCAAATTAAGTATAAAGATAAGGTAATAATCATAAATAAATTAAAGAGTGAGGTTTTTTTATGTTTTTAAACTAATGTTTATTGAAAGAAAAAGTTTTGTGTGAGTCCAGCCAGTGTGGCGTAGTGGTTGAGAGTCAGCCTATGAACCAGGAGGTCATAGTTTGATTCCTGGTCGGAGCACATGCTGGATTCCCAGTGAGGGGTGTGCAGGAGGCAGCTGATAAGCTGGTTGATGATTCTCATTGATGTTTCTATCTCTTTCTCTCTCTCCCTTCCTCTCTGAAATCAATAAAACTATATATTTTTTAAAGTTTTGTGTGAATGACATTTTATAGTTTTAAAATAAAAATTATCTTTCCTGGAATTTTTTCCTAAATAGTAATACGTGGTATGTATCATTACAGAACATTTTTATATTTAAAATATACCTATTTGTACTTTATTAAAGGATTGATTTAGGAAGAAGAATTTGATGTTTACAGATTTTAATACTATGTTGCCATAAAGGTGATTTTTGTTTGTGTGTTTACTTTAGCTTTGCTTTCTAGAAATTATCCTTAGGGGAAAAACAAAGGGATCAAACTCAGATAGAGAATTCTTAGGCCCTAACCGGTTTGGCTCAGTGGATAGAGCGTCAGCCTGCGGATTAAAGGGTCCCAGTTTCGATTCTGGTCAAGGGCACGTACCTTGGTTGCGGGCACATCCCCATTGGGGGGTATGCAGGAGGCAGCTAATCGATATTTCTGACTCTTTATCCCTCTCCCTTCCTCTCTATAAAAAAATCAATAAAATATATACATATTTTTAAAAAAGAATTCTTAGTTAGGATCTTCAGTTTTTAAAGTGTTATGGTCCATATGGATCTAATTCCAGGGTATTCTGCCTTATGTATTTCAACAATAAAAACTTCATTGTATTGGATTCTACTAGCATAGAATTATTAATTTAGTTGTGAGTGGAATATAGTTCATTTTTATACTGTTGGGGACGAGGGGAAGAGAGGATTGTTAATTAGATTGATTGATCTGAAATTCATCTTCCACCAGATCAGCCCTAAAGATATAGCAGTCATCCTTCTTCCTACCACAAAATGTCTGTGATAGAGACAGACAGTAATATGTATGGAAAATCTCCACGCCCATCGTGGTTGGCATGGCTATATAGTATGACCCCCAGGGGAAAGTTCTTGAAGGAGTGTTCCTCGCCTCTTCATCTCCTATCTCTAGACCTACTTGCCAGCCTTCAGTGAATTTGTACCAGTAAACAACCTCACTTTAAAAATGAATAGGACTTTATATAAATCATTTAAATAAGTTTAAAGCAGTGTTTTGTAGAAGAGGGTCAATCCAATAATTTGAAGTTTATAATTATTCTTATGAAGACAAAAAAACTGCACTTAGAACTTTAAATCACTGAAAAGAAAATGTATTGTACAGTGTTTTTTGCATAGTAAGCACTCATTAGATAATTTATGTTTAATCACTGTATCTGTTTTTGCCAATGAGGCATTTTTCCTAGGCATGAAAGAGACATGAATACAGGTAACAGAAATACAATTGTTAGCTCTAAATAGAATTCTATTTAAAATCATAATATATCAAGAAATTGTTTTTATACAGGTAAATGGTTGCAGTTTTGTGGTGAGAACAGGAAAGCCTACAAATTTATTAAGGGTATAGTATTTAAAACTACTCGTGATACTAATGTTTTATGCTATTTAAAACCATCTGGCTTACTAACAAAGTTTTTTCTTGCATGTACTTCTTTCTGTGGGTGAATCCTAAATGTTTTTAATATTTAACAAAACAAAAGTATCTACTGTTTGTTATAAAACTCAATGTAACAGAATTTGCAGATACCTTGTTTTTGCTTTTGAGTTATATATTCATTAACAACAAAGTAGATTGCCATATCAGTAAACGCCCAGGTGATGAGTTAAAGTGGACATTGCTTTGAATATTTGAATTCCTCTTCCTGAGGAATGTGCTAGTACTGAATTTTTCAACATCTTGGATTGAATTAGGAAGAAGAATTTGGTGTTGATGATTCTTATTCTGAACATGGAGCACAGTACAATCCAACCCACCTAGAGATGATGGAAAATGAATTGGTTGGGAAACAGCATGAGATTGAGGAGCTAAACAGAGAACTGGAAGAAATGAGGGCCACCTATGGGACTGAAGGACTACAGCAAGTATGTTTACCTTATGTGGTTTCTGTTACTCACAAAAACAAAAATAGGAAAGTTGACAGTATATGTACATGTTTTAAAGATGAGATTATTAAATGGTAGCTTATGGTCATCTCATAATATTTGTGTGTGTGTATATATATATATATATATATATCATAGCTTCACTTAAAAACAGGATTTCATTAACAGAGCTAATAAAACATGGACTCTTTTATTATTTAACTTTAAGAGATAGGTAGGCTGAAATCACTTCAGTAGAATAGATGTTTTTGTATTCAGCCTGAGAGAAAATTATTGTGCATACCACATCAAAATATGATGATTTAAACTCATTAAAAATGTCAGTCTTTGTAAGTAACCTCTGTGGTTAAAATGACATCTGTTGTTTTTGGCACTCAGTTTTAAAAACAAGGTGAAGTAGAACATCGATGAAGATAAGAGGATACATTTCAGTTTCATTTTTTCCAGAAAAGAGTGTGGATTGGACCTGTCAGGAGGGTGTTGCCTAGGAACAGATTGAGGCATTCCTAAGTGTAAAGACACTGTCCTTCTAGAAGTAGACACATGGGCAAGTTAGACCAAATATGTTTTGTTTCTAAGTTCAGATAATCTTTTTAAAAGTTGTTTTGGAAGTAATAGCCTTCAAATATGGAGAAGGTTGCTTATAAATTGTAATAATTCTGCCAGTGAGTTTTGAAATCATATTTTTGAAGAATAGTTACCTGTAATAATCTGTTTTGTTTTAAAAAGTTAAGTCTAGCACTTATTAATTTCACTGGTGTCTTTTAGTTACAAGAATTTGAAGCTGCCGTTAAACAAAGAGATGGCATCATAACTCAGCTTACTGCTAACTTACAACAAGCAAGAAGAGAAAAGGATGAGACAATGAGAGAATTTTTAGAATTGACAGAACAAAGCCAAAATTTACAGATTCAATTTCAGCATGTAAGTATTACTAATAGAACAAAGTTTATTAGATCTTTAGTAAACAGTTGCACTTTTTTCACACTTTCCAAAATAAATTTAAATTTGTTTAAAATTCACTTGCCTATTATGTATCATGTTGAAAAAAACAGCTAGTGAAGACCAGTTGTTATGTTAACCAAGATTTCAAGTCATATTTCTTCAGTGGCTTCTTGCTTTTATTTATTCGTACTTCACCTTTGTCTGTATTTTGAAATTCTACAAAACCTTATAAATTTGATTGGGTCGAGTTTTGCACAAATTAATATATAATCACATCCTTTGCCAACTCTGTTATGCTTTTATTTTCATTAGAGTCATAGGAATCTAATTGTATTAATCAAGATTTGTGATGGCAAGTAATGGAAAATAATTGAAGATAGCTTAAGCAAAAGTGGGAATTTAATGTAAGGATCCTACTTATCCTACAGAATTCAAGGCAGAACTGCACCCAGGCTTCCGAAATGGATTGGGATCAGAAACTAGAACGTCATCAGGAATTCAGGAAGTACTGTTTCCAGGCCCCATTTCTTTCTGCTTGTCTGCCTCAGTCTTACTGCTCTCATTAGACTACTTTCCCAGCTTTATCATAGGAAAAATAATCTTATTAGATCAGTTTGGATAATGTGCCCATAATCCTGATCAGCCATGACAGTATGTTTGCTGAGGTCTAAAGCCTATGAATTCAGCACAGTTCCCAGAAAGAATTGTGAGCCAAGTTAATACCCCCCAAGAGGTGTCTACTCCTCAGTGCAGTCACTTCAGAATTTAATACTTTGTGGTTTCTTTCTGTTTTCAAGTTACAGGCTAGTGAAACTCTGAGAAACAGCACTCACAGTAGCACTGCTGCAGATTTACTACAAGCCAAACAACAAATTCTCACTCATCAGCAACAGCTGGAAGCACAAGACCATCTATTAGAAGATTATCAAAAAAAGAAAGAAGACTTCAAAAAGCAAATCAGTTTTTTGCAAGAGAAAATTAAAGCATATGAAATGGTATGTTTACTTTAAAGAGGTAACTTGTAGCAGCTTTATAATTAACTTTCAAGTTTTGTATGCAAGTGTTAATCTTTTTGTTATATACATGAATTACAAAATGTTATAATTAAGAAAAGCTCTTTAAGTTTGTAAAATAATTTCTTTCAAAATCCATTAGGAATCTAACAATAATAGTTTTAAGATAAAACTCATTACTGAGTTCCTTGAAAGTGATGAGCTTATGTTAAACTGAGTTTTAAGGAGAATTTATAACTAGAATTTCTATTCTTTTTATTCATCTACAGGTATTCTACTCATTTTAGCCATGGTTATTAAATTCTGAAAATATTTTAAAATATATTTTTATTGATTTCAGTGAGGAAGGGAGAGGGAGAGAGAGATAGAAACATCAATGATGAGAGAGAAGCATTGATTGGCTGCCTCCTGCACACCCCACATTGGGGATCGAGCCCAAAACCCAGGCATGTGCCCTGACCGGGAATCGAACCAGTGACCTCTTGGTTCCTGGGTTGACGCTCAACCAGTGAGCCACACCCGTCTGGGCATGAAAATATTTTTACGGCAAAATGAATTTTCATGGATTTTAGTTAGAAAAAACGAAAATTCTCTTTATTCACTCTAGTTATGTTTTATATACTTGCCTAGAACACTTACTTAGCAAATGAGTGCTCCTTGGACACACACACACACACACACACACACACACACACACACACATATACATATACATATTTACATAGATTATAATCTTAAATCCTAAAAACAACTCATCCTGGTAGATAATGTTTTATTTATTTTTCAAAAGGTAAAATGAGGTTCAGAAGTATTAAGTGACTTGGCTGTGGCCACCCCACTAACAGTTGCCCAAGTTGGGATTCAGACTCTGTCCAACTGGCCCAGAGTCAGAACATCTTGCACTACACTGCACTCCCCCTACTATCTTTACTCTCCTCTCCATGTAAGAGCTGAAACAAGAAGACAGAGTGTGGTTACCTTGTTTGACGTCAGCTGGAAATATGCATGTCCAGCCACTCAAATTTTTTGCCACTCTATGCACTTCTGAAAATGACTGAGAGGATTGATTTGGGAGTTAAAAATAATAAGTGTTAGCAGTAGATGAATTCACAAATACAGAATTTGTGAATAATGAGGACAGACTGTAGATACAATACAGTACTTTTTATAAGTACTTTTTAGCAGGTTCTTCTGCAAGAAGAGCTTGAGAAATTCCCAAGACAGGAGTATTGTTTGGTTAATAGGAAAAATATTAGCTACCATCTATTTTTTGTTCACTTGCTACCAGGCAGTATTTAAAGTATTTTGCACATATTAACTCATTGAATCATTACAACAACTCATTACCTTCTGAGGATACCAAGGCAAACCAGTATGAAGCAATTTGCCCACGTACAAGGTAATAAGTTGGTAGAAGCCTAACTGGTTTGGCTCAGTGGATAGAGCATTGGCCTGTGGACTGAAGGGTCCCAGGTTCGATTCCAGTCAAGAGCATGTACCTTGGTTGCGGGCACATCCCCAGTAGGAGGTATACAGGAGGCAGCTGATTGATGTTTCTAACTCTCTATCCCTCTCCCTCTCTGTAAAAAATCAATGAAATATATATTTTTTAAAAAAGTTGGTAGAACCAAATATCAAACCTACGTAGTCTGACTTCAGAGACTTTGCTCTTAGGAAAATAGAAAATAAACAAATTTAAGATAAATGGACATGCTTTACAATCAAGGTTATTTAAAGATCATTATGTAGATGTTTACAAAACACCTGTTTTGTAACATGCCCCTGCAAGAAATAGTGATGCTTAAAATGTATTCTTTTCTTCACTGGAACTCATGGTATAGTGGACCATGTACACAAGACAACACAAAACAAGGATAAGTGTAGGTAACACGTGTGTTGAAAGTTCTGAGTCTTCCTTCATAAAGGAAGTGATTAAGGGTAAGCTTTAGGGAGGAGGTGATGTATGAACTAGGGCAATAAGTTGGAACAATCTCTTTTTAATTGCGTTTTGTTTCCTTGGCAGTTGGCATAAGTGTGGCACATACCAGCTACTCAATACTTATTTAGTAAATAAGTGATTAAATTATGAATCTGAACTGATAGAGATGGGAGAACATTTTTTTAAATATATTTTAAAATTCATTTTAGAAAGGAAGGGAGAGGGAGAGATAGAAACATCAATGATGAGAGAGAATCATTAATCAGCTGCCTCTTGCATGCCCCCAACACCCCTTCCCCCCCACTGGGGACCGAGCCCGCAACCCGGGCATGTGCCCTTGACCAGAATCGAACCTGGAACTCTTCAGTCTGCAGGCCAGTGCACTATCCACTGAGCCAAACCGGCCAGGGCAAGATGGGAGAACATTTTTGACAGAAGGTGGAATGTGCATAAGAACCCAGGTGATACATGTATAGGGAATAAAAAGTAGTTTAACTAGAAAATGATAGTCTTTGAAAATGACCCTTTCTAGGATGAAAGTAGAAAGGCAATCTAGTTCAGAAGCCTGGAAATTGAATTTTATTATATTGTATTATATTTAGCAGAATAATGTAAGGTTATTTAAAATTTAAATAATTCATTGATGTAGGGGAATAACCTTAGTTGATTTGAGTGTTAGCAAGAATACTTTATTGTCAGTTCATCACATATATATTTTTCCCCCTTTGAATGAATTCTCCTGAGAGTAGTTTCACCAGAGTAGCTGAGGGACTAAAGCATTAGGATGATAGTTGAAACTGTCTTAGTCCCCTAGACAGCTGCTTGATAATTCCAGGCTTACTCATGTTGTCTTAATCTTCTGAACTTCCCGTGGTGCAGTAGTCACAGGCAGGAAGTATATTATTCCCTACTCTCTCAGGTCTGTGTCCAGAAGTAGAGGGCTTGTATCTTCAACCACAGGGCTGTCTTTTTTATATATATATAAAATAATAAATAGTTTAAAACCATCTATTTTGAAATAAACAGTACTACGAAAAATGAACCATGAATTCATATTGTTTAATAGTTAGTGTAGAATTATTGTTGTTTACTTACAGTTATTTCAAGTGATGGACAATTTTGAGTTACTGAAACTGTTCTGTGAGGGTTCCCCCCCCCCCCCCAGAAAATCAGGAAACAGAAAGGTTACAGATATATAACAATGTTCACATTTTCAAGACTACTTATTTAACAATTTAACTGAAGTTGACCTCAGTAAACTGATTATACTTTCTTATAGTTTTCAAATGTCCTATAGATGTTTTTCCTAGTACACAATTATATTACATTTATATATTTACATATAAATATATTTCTTTTGCTTTAACATATTTAATATATTTATTAAAGATATTATATTTAAATATTTAATATATTTATTTTAGTGTCAAGCATATTCTGTGAAATAGAGAAAATAATATCTTTATTTTATAGATGAAAACACTGAGATTTCAGAGATTAAGCTGGTTTAAATATCATATAGTAGTGCTAAAATTAACATAAGAAGGCTTAGTCCTTGGTAATAACTTATGGTGACCTTGGATGGGATATGTGATACCAACGAAGAAGCTGATAGGATTTTGCTCAAGTGACTGCACAGGAAAGCATTCATTGCCTAGGTTAATTTATATAGTAAACAATGTGGTCTTTTACTTGTAGGGTCAGAAGTCTGATTTGATTTTTATTTTCTATCAACTGAGATGAGCTGTCTCAGTTGAATTCAGATTTTCCAAGTTCAAGAGACTAATTTTTAAATCTTGAATACAAGATTTTTATTTTATTTTGGGGGGGTTATTTATTTATTGTTAATCCTCACCAAAGGATTTTTTTTTCATTGATTTTTAGATAGAGTGGAAAGAAAGGGGTGGGGGAGAGAGAGAGAAAAAAAACACTGAGAGAGAAATACATCAACTGTTGCCTTCTGCACGTGCTCCCACAAGGGCCGGGGATCAAACCTGCCACCCAGGTACATGCCCTTGACCAGGAATGGAATCTGCGACCCTTTGGTGCATGGGGGGATGCTCTAATCACTGAGCAACACTGGCCTGGGCTTAAATATAAGATTATTACTTTATAATGAAAAATAATTTTCCCAGAGACCTGTATACTTCAAGTTTCTTGGGTTTTACTTTTGAAGAGCCAAATAATAATAAAAGGAAGTTGTTTAGTGAGCATGAGATCAAGGAATGTTCTGGGAATCGAATATTCAGGGCATTAGGCTGTGAGAACCTGATGTATTCATCTCACAGTAGGAATGATCATGCCTCTGGGCTAGAATTCTGAAATTCCTTTTGCTGCAACCCCCTACATTGCTTTCTACATTTGGAATGCGGTTTCCCAGAAGGATCAGAATTCTCAGTCTCATGGCACCTTTGTTCTCTTCCCTAGACTGACTATACATGAATGGGCTCTGCCAACAATTCCCTCTGAGGCTTTCCTTTTTCTGGGCTTTGACATTCTTGCTTTATATATGTTAATATATTCATTCAAGGTGCCTTTACTAGTAAGTCCCCCTGGCCTGGGACTCTTGTCTCCTTAAGGTGATTTAATTTACCTACTTATAGTCTGTTCCATTCTTTGGATTTTACTTTTTTCTTTGTTCTTGGGTCTACACCCTTAACTACATAGGCAACTAAGTAACAGAGGGAAAACTTCAACTCCATGGATCCCGTTTGACTTATTTTGGTATCAGACTCCTGTGAATGATTGTGCTTACTCATAATTACAGCTTTGGCAAGTGTTCTGGGTTTAGGCTTACCTACAATTCTAAAATAGAATACCAAACCAGGAAAGAGTATCTGTCCCGCTTTCAAATTTCTATTGAAACCAAAAGTCTAGGACCAAGTTGATAAGTCATACATGGTAGGTTTGTCTTGCATGTCGCTTGAGGTTCAATCACTTAAGTGCTGCATATCCCTGAATTTCTAATTTACTTAGCCCCAGGAGTGAAGTTAAGACACTTGCCCATCAAATACCTTCAGGTCATTAGAATACACGGGAGGAACCTTGATTTTTAAGAATTTCTTGTAGAACTATAAATTTTCTCACTGACTTGAGAAAATTGAGGGACAGCAGTCACTTTTTATATGATTATGTAAAAATCTTACTTTCCTGGTAATGAGGTTAAGTGACATAAGTTCCTAGGAACTAAACATATCCTTTTTATATTTTCTTTTTTTTTCTTTTTAAAGGAACAAGATAAAAGAGTAGAAAGTTCAAATAAAGAAGTTCAAGAAAAGGAGGCAATCATTGAAGAATTAAATACAAAAATAACTGAAGAAAAAAGAAAAACTTTTGAGCTAAAGGATAAAGTCACAGCTGCTGACAAATTACTGGAAGAATTACAAGAACAGGTTGTACAAAAGAACCAAGAGATAAAAAATATGAATTTAGAGCTGACTAATTCCAAGCAAAAGGAAAGACAGTGTTCTGAGGAAATAAAACAATTAATGGGGACAGTTGAAGAACTTCAGAAGAAAAACCATAAAGATAGCCAATTTGAAACTGATATCCTGCAAAGAATGGAACAAGAAGCACAAAGAAAGTTAGAACAACTCCGGGCAGAGTTAGATGAAATGTATGGACAGCAGATAGTACAGATGAAACAAGAGTTAATAAAACAGCACATATCACAGATAGATGAACTTAAAACACAACATAAGGGAGAGATGGATAATGCTTTAAGGTCATGTCCAAATATTACAGTTAATGAAGATCAAGTAAAGTTAATGAATATGGCAATAAATGAATTGAATATAAAATTGCAAGATACTAACTCTCAAAAAGAAAAACTCAAGGAAGAACTAGGAATAATTTTAGGAGAAAAGTCTGCTCTACAAAGACAGCTTGAAGACCTTTTTGAAGAATTGAGCTTTTCAAGAGACCAAATTCAGAGAGCTAGACAGACAATAGCTGAACAAGAAAGTAAACTAAATGAAGCACATAAGTCCCTTAGTACAGTGGAGGATTTGAAAGCTGAGATTGTATCTGCATCCGAATCCAGGAAGGAACTAGAATTAAAACATGAAGCAGAAGTTACAAATTATAAGATAAAACTTGAAATGTTGGAAAGAGAAAAGAATGCTGTGTTAGATAGAATGGCGGAATCACAAGAAGCTGAATTAGAGAGACTGAGAACACAGCTTCTGTTTAGTCATGAAGAAGAACTTTCCAAACTAAAGGAAGATTTAGAAATTGAGCATCGAATAAATATTGAAAAACTTAAAGATAATTTAGGCATTCACTATAAACAGCAGATAGATGGCTTACAGAATGAAATGAGTCAAAAGATAGAAAACATACAGTTTGAAAGAGACAATTTGATAACTAAGCAGAATCAATTAATTTTGGAAATTTCAAAGCTAAAAGATTTACAGGAGTCCCTTGTGAATTCAAAATCAGAAGAAATGGCTCTTCAAATCAATGAACTTCAAAAAGAAATTGAAATACTCAGACAAGAAGAAAAGGAAAAGGGTACACTTGAACAAGAAGTTCAAGAATTGCAACTTAAAACTGAATTATTAGAGAAACAAATGAAGGAAAAGGAGGATGACCTTCAAGAAAAATTTGTGCAACTTGAAGCAGAGAATAGTATTCTTAAAGATGAAAAAAAAGCCCTTGAAGACATGTTGAAAATATATACTCCTGTTAACCAAGAAGAAAGTTTAGTTTGCATGGACTCCATTAAATCCAAATCCAAAGATGGTAGCTGGCAAACAAAAATAGAAATGCTCACTGAGGAAAACGAAGACCTCAGAAAACAATGTACTCAGCTAAATGAAGAGATTGAGAAGCAACGAAACACTTTTTCATTTGCTGAAAAAAATTTTGAAGTTAACTATCAAGAGTTACAAGAGGACTATGCTTGCCTTCTCAAGGCAAAAAATGATTTAGAAGACAGTAAAAATAAACAAGAGGTAGAGTATAGAAGTAAGCTTAAAGCACTTAGTGAAGAACTTCATCATTTGCAAAGAATAAATCCAGCTACAGCAAAAGTGAAAAGTTCAATATTTGATGATGACAAAACTTTTATAGCAGAATCATTGGAAATTGGTGAGGTGGTTGAGAAAGATACTACAGAACTTATGGAAAAACTTGAGGTAACCAAGCGAGAAAAATTAGAACTGTCAGAACGACTGTCTGATCTTTCTGAACAATTAAAACAGAAACATGGTGAAATTTGTTTTCTAAGTGAAGAAGTTAAATCTTTAAAGCAAGAGAAAGAACAAGTTTTATTGAGATGTAAAGAGCTAGAAGTCATAATTAACCATAATAGGACAGAAGATGTAAGTGGATGTGATCAGTTATGTTCTTTAAATGATGGAGTTGTGACTATGACAAGCAGGGAATCTGGAGGACCAGTTTCTAAAATAAGTAAAGATTTTGGTGCATCAAAAATAGTGGAGGATGAGAAAATACCTTTTGAAAATATGACTATGGGGAAAGAAAGCAAACAAGAAGAACAGTTGTGTTGGGATCACTTGCCATCTGTGACAAATGAATTATCACTTGGGATAACTGAACCAAGTGACAATGATAAACTTCAGCAGGAACTTAGTGTACTTAAATCAGAACAGGTATGTTTACTTACTTATATATGCTAAAGCACATTGCTAATGTATGCTTCATACTAAAAAAAAGTTTTTATTTTCCTAAAACATAAATTAACCTCCTTACAGGAGAATGAAAGTGAACCCTATAATATAGTTTTCATTTGGGCCTGTCATTTATTTATTATTTCTATTACCTGTTTTTTTCTGAAACATTGTTGGCTTTCTTTCAGTTCATCTGTGTTGTACATTCTATTCAACAAATAAAAAAAAAGTAATGGTTTCACATTTTCTTTGAAAAGGCAAGAATTTAAATAACTATGTTCAGAATATAAACTTTACAAAAATTATTTTTTTACTATTTTGTTACAATCCCAAAGATCAGTTTCAGAATTTTAATTCATACTGGTGTTTTCAAGGTTCCACAACTGAAAATTAACTCTTAAATTTAAAGTACTCTGTATAATTGTTCAGTAGTTATGAAACTATATTTCCCTGAAAAAAAAATCTCAAATTAAGCCCTAGAGTTTTCTTTGAGTATCATTATACCTGAAAGGGGAAAAAGTATTAATTCTAAATACAGTTAAAGAATGCATGTAATAAGTAATAATAGATCACTCCCAACAATTTGCTAGGTACTAATATTAGAAATAACAGGAAAATTCCACTGGGTGTCTTATGTAATGATATTAACTCAATCTTTGTGTTTCTTGATTTATGTAACAAGTATTTACTGAATCTCTTGCCAGGTATAGGTGTATAATGGCAAACAAGAGAAAGATGATTCCAGATCTCAGAGAGCATATATATTCTGGTGATGGAGGCAGGCGGTATACAAGGAAACAAGTAGAGTAGTTAGAAATAGTGGTAAGTCCTAGGAAGAAAATAAAACAGTTAAGGTGATAGAGAATGAGGGGTAGTGATGTGGCAGCGTTAAATAGAGTGGTCAGGAAAGGTTTCTTGGAGGAATTGACATTTGAACTGAGATCTGAATGACAGGGAGGAGCCTACCACAAGGAAATCAGAGCAATTGTGAAGATATAGATGAATTAGAGTTGCAGAATGAAAGTGTGTTTAGTTGATTTTGAGAGAGGAAGAGTGGAAGAAGAGTTTGAAGAAGTAAGAGGCCAGATCTTGGGGAGCCTTATAGACTTTGTAAGATGTTGAGATTTTATTTTATACTAGAGGCCCGATGCACAAAATTCATGCATAGGCAGAGTCCCTAGGCCTGGCCGGCAATCAGGCCAATCTGCAGGGTGACAGGCAGGGCACCCACCTTGGCTGGCCTGGGGCCTGCAGGCTGGGGGCAGCTCCCGTGTTGAGCGTCTGCCCCCTGGTGGTAAGTGCACGTCATAGCGACTGGTCGTTCTGCTGTTCAATCGATTTGCATATTAGTGTTTTATTATATAGGATACAATAGGAAACCACTGGAAAGTTTTCTCTTTATTAGTCTAATATGTTCATATTTATAATATAGGTGAAGATAGTTTCCATTTTAATAACTTAAATAATTACAAAATTCAAATTGCATAATTATTAATGATTGCTACATATCTGAAATTATTTTCAAAACCTTAAACTGGTTTTAATTTAACATTTTAAAAATATGTTTTTATTGATTTCAGACAGGAAAGGAGAGGACGAGAGAGATAGAAACATCAATGATGAAAGGGAAACATTGATTGGCTGCCTCCTGCATGACCCCCACTAGGGACTGAGGCCGCAACCCAGGCATGTGGCCCTTGGCCAGAATCGAACCTGGGACCCTTGAGTCCGCAGGCTGACACTCTATACACTGAGCCAAACCGGCTAGGACTATTTAATCCTAAAATACCAGAAATCATTTAAAAAGCATTATTAGAAGAGGACCTAAATTTGAAGATAATAAAATGGTCACATTTTTTCAATAGGAATTTTATTTCCTCTACTAAAGATGACATTAACTTACAGAAAGTGAAAAAAGGCAAGCCTGTAAATTGTCCCTGCCTACTCATCACTACCAAGACAAACACCCTGATTGGTAGGGAGGAGAGTGAATATGTGTGTATGGAAGGAACCTCACAGAAGAAACTGAGCAATAATTTACACAACAGTGACACAATCGAAATATGCTTAAAAATAATGCTAAGGCCACACAAATTACTACTCCTGGGACTAAATAAACTTAGTAAATAGAACAGATATCTCTCACTGAAACCAAAATAAATGTGGGTGTTAAGATTTTTTTATAATTAAAGGTAACAAATAATTTTGAAGTATAATTCCATATGAATATAATTAGGAAGTTTGAGCAGGAGGAAAATAATATCACAGAAGTCTCATCAATGTCAGGATTCAAGGAAGAGGGAGGAGTGGCAGAAATGCTACTGATACGATTGATTACTGATGCTTGGGGACAACATGGATTGAAATGTATATGTGTAAAATTGAAGGTAGTAATTAGAATTGAAAAAGGCATTGGCATTTAGGAACTACAAGAGGAACAACTAGAATATCAGCTCTTTGAAAGCAAGAACCCTGTCTGCTGTATTCTTAGGGACTAGAATGATGTCCGACACAAGATAGGCAGTTAATAATATTTTTTAAATGAGTGAATAAAAGAAAGAATAAACAAAACCAGTTTATCAAGAACCAACAGTGAAACAGCATAGGCCTTCATGTTAGATTTTGTTTTCAAATTGATATAGGTTATTGATAATATTCTTTTATGCTTTTTGGCAAATATCCTTTTGATATTTGGGGTGGGAAGTTAGGGAATTAGATCCTCACCCTTTAGAATACAATAACTCCAGGTTGGTTAAAGATGTTCACATAAAAGGAAGTTAAGATCTTGATAGGGAAAGACTTTTAATGAAGACAAAGATACACAAGAAAAGATTGATAAATGTCATTGTATCTGTTTTACAAATAATACTACAAAACAAGTTGAAGGACTAGGATTACGTATTTGCCACATATAGTGAAAAAAAAAGGGGAGGAGGTTAATCTGAAGAAGGTGTAAAGAATACTAATGTAAGAAGAGGATTAAAATTATAAAATTGAACAAAGGATATGTACAGACAGTTGTCTCAGAATAGGAAACCAAAATGGCTAATAAACAGGAAAGGATACTTTTAACTTTATAAATTGATGTAACAAAAAATCAGCATTTTCTAGCCCTAGCTGGTTTGGCTCAGTGGACTGAAGGGTATTGGGTTGCGGGCTTGTTCTCCAGTGGGGGGCATGCAGGGTGCAGCCGATCAATGATTCTCATCATTGATGTTTCTCTCTTTCTCTCCCTCTCCCTTTCTCTCTGAAGTCAATAAAAAATATATTTTTTTAATGTGTAAAAAAAAAAAAAAAAGATGGATTCATTTAAAAACAAAAACCCCCAGCATTTTCTACCCATCAGATTGCAAAATAAGTATCAGTAAAAAGTGTAGTGAAGCTATGGGGGCGATGAGGACTCACACACTGCTAATGTCAATATACATTGGTATAATTACATATAAAATGTTTTGGTAAAATCTGATACAGTTCATATGCATTAGCTACAACCCAGATACGACATTTCTAGGTGGCTCTCAGTGTGATTCCTGACCAGCAACTTCAGTATCACTTGGAAACTGGTTAAAACTCAAATTCTTGAGCCCCACACCAGATATCCAGAACCAGAAATTCTGGAGGAAAGGCCTAGCTATCTGTTTTAATAAGCACTCCAGATGAATCTGATGCATACTAAAGTTTGAGAATCACTAAACTAGGAAAGCACTGGCACATTTTACAAGGGATGTGTATAAGAATTTATTGCAACATTTTTTGAAATACAAAAAAGTAGAAATCCAGTTTATCTCCAGAAAGGAAATGGAAAGATTGTAGTGTAGTCATAAATACTATACTACAGTTAAAATAAGTTAACCTGTATCTACATGGATAATTCTCAGAAGGATATTGCATGAGAAGAGTGGTTTGTAATATGCCATTTTGCACTATTTATGTGAATTCCTTAGAACACTAAATATAGTAGTACATTGTCTACAGATATATTGAGAAGTGACAGTATAAGTAGTGGACTGGACTTGTAACTAATGTGAAAATGATAGTCTCTGGGGAAGGAGGAATGGGAATATGGTAGATTAAATTTTATTTATATTTTTGTTTTAAACCAAAAAAATGTGTAGGGAGGAGAAATCTGTTTTAAAAAAACAATATATTAGTATTTGTTAATATGGAGTATGAATACATAGATGTTTATTACATTTTTCTTTGTATTTCTTTACATTTAAAATATTTTTAAATGAAAATAAAAGGTGATGCCATACTGGCTATACCAAATATCAGAATTTACCATAAACTTGAGCTAATGAAAGCATTATGGCACTTTCCTTGAAAAAGATAAGTAGATCAATGCAGCAGAATGAAAGTGAGAAAAAAATTAGACTTCACTTTTCTTACATGAATTTTTAAACTGTAATTTCATGTATTTTCCATTTTGTGGTCAGTATATGCAAGAAAACAGAAGTTAAATTATTTGAATTGTCATTTTAAAATTTTCTAATGTATATACACTCACTTTTAAGAATGATTTAAGGCTACAAATGGAAGCTCAACGTATATGCCTCTCTCTGGTTTATTCGACTCATGTGGATCAGGTTCGTGCATACATGGAAAATGAAAAAGATAAAGCTCTTTGCGATCTTAAAGAGGAACTTATTTTTGCTCAAGAGGAAAAAATCAAGGAACTTCAGAAAATTCACCAGTTAGAGATACAGAATATAAAAACACAGCAAACAGGTAAATGGTTTTTGCCAAATTTTAAATACTATGAAGTAAATAAGTGATTCTGTTCTTTTCTTAGAGCCCATAGAGGAAGGTAATTGTATATCTCAGTCTTGGATTCATTTGTTTATCAAGTGCTTATGAAATCTAAAATCACTGAAATGTGTTCCCAAAGGAAGTCAAATCCAGTGGGAAAGCAATATAAAATAAGCTGTTAGACACCAGTAGGACAATTTCTATAATAGAATAAATAGAAAGAATGGTAGGAGAGAGGAAAAGTCTAGTACTTCCCTGGAGGATGAGTAGGGTCAGGCAGTGGGCAGGAGTAGGGAGGTTGGAATTTTAGGGCAGGCTCCTGAGATTTAAACCTACGGGTGTGACAGACCGCATCCAAACTGGAGAACTGAGAGTGCAAGGTGTGAAAAAGTAGTGGGGGATAAAGCCCGAATTACTAGCAGGAGCTTGATCAAGAATAGCTTTATATATGAATATTCTCTGCACACACAGAAAAGTGATTGTGGTATTTCACTAAGAAATTGTATTAAATGTCTTTTTTTATGTTTATCTTAGATGCCAGTCATAAAAGCAAGTTATCGACCCTGCAACATGTTGAAAAAATTAAACAACTTGAAAGACAAGTCCAAGAATTAGAAAAACTCATATCCTCTTTGCAGCAACAGTTGAAAGAAACTGAAGAAAACTATGAGGCAGAGATCCATTGTTTGCAGAAAAGGCTTCAAGCTATTAGTGAGTCCACAGTTCAGCCAAGGTATCCATCTACTTATAATTTCAATTAATAGTATTTGTAGCTTAGTAACACTCATAGGATGGTTGTTTTAAGGGGGGAAAAGTAACTTAAGCAAAGTTATTTGAAAGAGATGGGATGTAGTATTATCAAGAAATAAGAACAGTCCGAAACCGGTTTGGCTCAGTGGATAGAGCGTCGGCCTGCAGACTGAAGGGTCTCGGGTTCGATTCCGGTCAGGGGCATGTACCTTGGTTGCGGGCACATCCCCAGTGGGGGGTGTGCAGGAGGCAGCTGATCGATGTTTCTCTCTCATCGATGTTTCTAACTCTCTATCCCTCTTCCTTCCTCTCTGTAAAAAATCAATAAAATATATTTTTTTAAAAAAAGAAAAGAAATAAGAACAGGAGGTAGTTATCTTAAAATGTGTAAAGTAAATGTTAATGTAAACCAGACATTTTGTTATAGGAATTTTACTTACACCTATATTTTATAAGGGTGCTGTTTGTTATTAATCTGCTGGATTAAATGAGGCAGTGTGCAAGTACTTGTTGTTTATTGTATGCCTAGTCTTTACTACTTTGATGTGAGGAATACACGAGGACTCTAAGATACGATCATTCCAGTCATGGCTGGACTTTCCCCACTTGATTGTCTAATGCTCAGATTCACCATGTCCAAAATAAAACTCTAGATCTTCCCCTCAAAATATGCTTCTTCCACAGCATCTCCATCTATGGTGACTCCTCTTCTTTCAGACCTCACTTTCACTTATCAATAAATGCTGTTACCTGTACCTCCAAAATAGATCCAAACTGGACCACTTCTCACCACTCCTCTGGTCACTGCCATCGTCATGTCCCACCTGGATTGTGGCAGCAACCTATCTCCCAGCTTCTACCTGAACTCTTCCCCAGAGTCTGAACTCAACACACTTCCAGAACTTTGCTTTTAAAATTTAAGACAGATGAGGTTATTCCAGTGCTCTTGTGTCCTTACACTGCTTTTATGGGGGCCTACATGATGAGTCCCTATTACCTCTCTGACTTTATCTCCGACTGACTTGCCTGTCATGCACTGTTCTCAAGCTTGTCTACTTGAGATCATCAAATCGTGGATATGCTCCTACTTAAGGGACTTCTCATTTCTGTTCCTTCAATTAGTGGACATTTGATCCTGTTAAAATGTCCGTGGAGACATTTGGTCCACTCCAAAAGGTCTTTGTTATTTAAATCCACTCTTCTGCAAGATTCAAACACCAACGCATCTACCTAACCTCTGTGCCATTACCAGCTAGACTACTGAGGTGAGAAGGGTCATTATTGGCAATACAGTCACCACATAATTATTCAACCAATAAAACGTGATAGTATTTTTATGTATTAATCCTGTAAACCAAAAATATAAATAAATATTATGGGCCATTTGAACCCAGGGACATTTTCTAACCATGGATGTTTTTAACAGGATCAAATATCAAGGTCCATTTGGCATGGACCAAATATATTCAGAGTTGTTTCTGATAGGACCAAATTTCAAGGACCTTTTCATGGGAACCAAACATTTCAGTGGACATTTTGAACAGGACCAAATGTCCTGCAAGGGTTCCTTTTACCTAATCAGTGGTCGCAAACTGCGGCTCGTGAGCCACATGCGGGTCTTTGGCCCCTTGAGTGTGGCTCTTCCACAAAATACCAGGGCCTGGGCGAGTCTGTTTTGAAGAAGTGGCATTAGAAGAAGTTTAAGTTTAAAAAATTTGGCTCTCAAAAGAAATTTCAATCATTGTACTGTTGATATTTGGCTCTGTTGACTAATGAGTTTGCCGACCACTGACCTAAGTGATCTTTCTCCAGATGCTTGCATGCCCAACACACTCACCTCCATGGGGTCTTTATTCAAATGTCATGTTTCCACGAGACCAAATCTGAGCACCCTGTTTAGGTTAAAATCATCCCTTAGAACCTGTATCCTAATTTTCTGCTTCATTTTCCAATATTACTTAATATTATTTATTATATATATAAAATTAAAAATGAGAGAGAGTGTGTGTGTATTTTGAGGGTAGTTTGTTTTGCTTATTGACTGTCTCCTGTGAAGTGTTAGAAAGGTGGAGGTTTTTGTCTATTTACGTCACTGATATATCCCAAACCTTATAACAACTGTTCATTCATTTAACAAATATTTATTGAACCCCTACTGTGCATAGGGATGCACAGGGATGCATAGGAATGCACAGTAGGTGTTCAATAAATATTTGTTAAATGAATGAACAGTTAATAATTCTTTATTTGGAAAGTATACTATAGTGTATAACTAGCTCTATAAAGTCCTCAAATATTTTATCTAACTGCTTGGCTCTGCTGTCCTTGGACTGATGTCTTTATAGACACTAATCTCAAGACAATTTTTTTGAGACAAAATAGTGAATGTCCACAGTTCCTTGGAAGCAGTATGCTTCTCCTTTGGTTCAGGGTCTGTATGTAGGCTTTGGAATTGTTTACCCAGCATTGGCACAGCCTTTTAAAGCTTCCATTTTATTTGAGATCAGGTGTCCCCAAACTTAATCATGCATCAGAAATTTAATTTAAATTTTGAATTTTATATTATTGAAACAATGTTATTTTTTAATACTTAAAATTACAGACTCAGTAGCTTTGAGATGGAACCTGGACACTTGTATTTGTAACCAGGTAATTCTGATGCAGGCAGTCCATGGATTGCCACTTGGAAACCACTGATGGGAAAGGAAATAGGTAGATAGCAAAAACTCTCTAATACCAGCTACCATATTTCAAATAGCCTTCTTTTAATTAGTGATGCTTTATCTCCAAAGCATGAAAAAGGGGAATTTTCTGAAATGTAGGCTTACTTTGCTGTTCCTGCATTTGAACTTTTGCCAGCTTGCCACCCTCTCTCAGAATTTCTATACTCAGTGGAAATGTATTGAATATACCTTTCAACTAAAATCATTACTTCCCTCCCCCACCCCATTGCCAAAGAGACATTTATTAACCACCATGCTCACTCTTACTAACAGTAATGAGTCAAAGTCATTTTTTGTAACTGCCATCATACATTTGGACACAACCATAACACTTTTGGAATAAAGAATGTTGTGTTCTCCTAAGGTAGACGTGAACTAGATTAAGAAAAATAATTGAGTCATTCATGTAACACATTGGTTATGTCTTACGAGAAGCCTCTTAGGGATATAATATGGGGTTAGAAGGACCATGGGCATTAGAGTCAGACCTGCATTTGACCACCTCTGATTTGACTTTTTATTGTCTCTGTTATTCTGTGCAGATAATTTAAGCATCTCAATAATAATAATAATAACAACAACAACCACTCTTAAGATTGTGAGGGAAGAGCCTTGGCTAGATAGCATGAAAGAAGCTTTAGATGTATATAAAGCTGCCCTTTCCCCCATGGGACTTCTATCTAATCATTGAAACAATAATTACTCACAAAATAATTTTTTAAAAGTAGTGGTTGGGGAATGAAACATGATGATACAGCCAAAGTGCTAGAATTTAAACCCATCTCTGTGTGGTATTTTTCACTGTCCATCCTGTACATTTTTGTAATATTGGAGTGGCCCTAGGAGAAAAGGAAATCAAGGAATAGATATGAGACATTGGGGTGGAGTAATGTTGGGAGCAAAGCAGAGGAGAAAAGCAAAGTTGATTTTGTTGTTTGGGCTTAGAGAGAATATGGAGAATAATGGTGCGTAAGTATAAATAAATAAATCAGGCTGGTGGGGAATGGGACCTTAACTGTAAGAGGGGCAGTGAATTCGGTGTTAGACAGATTTTTTTTTTAATTTGGGATAATTTCAAATGCTATAAAACTACAGAATGAAGTCAGTGTAACTTAGTAGCACTTTTTTGGAGTTTGTATCTTAATGGCTCACTAAATATTCAGGAGGGTTTTCTAGGCTATGACAATAATAATAAGAACTGAAGCCAAGGGTCAGAATAGTGCATATGAGAAGCAATTAGGAAACAGAGACAAAATGTTGAGGAAGATAGGAGAACCAGGAAAGGGCAGAAAAGAAAGTCAAGGGAAACGAGTTTTTCCATTTTTTTCACATGAACATAGACTATGAATATAGAACATGAATAGGTGATTCATAGCAGAGAAACTTACTTGGCCGATAGCATTTGAAAGGACAAGTCATCTCAAAAATAAAGACACATGTGTTCTAACAAAGTTTTAAGACTGTTAGAACTTCATGTTGCTGAAGTTTTGAGAAATTACTTAAATGATACTGTTTTGGGAACAAAATTAATATAACATTTTGTACTCTGGCCTGACAATTACAATTTTATTTTTTAAATATATTTTATTGATTTTTTACAGAGAGGAAGGGAGAGGGGGAGAGAGTTAGAAACATCAATGAGAGAGGAACATTGATCAGCTGCCTCCTGCACACCCCCTCCTGGGGATGTGCCTGCAACCAAGGTACATGCCCTTGACCGGAATCGAACCCGGGACACTTCAGTCCGCAGGCCGATGCTCTATCCACTGAGTCAAACTGGCCAGGGCACGATTTTATTATATAAAAACATACATAGATTATGTTTATGAGGATCTGTATTGTAGTATTATTTGTAGTAGTGAACATTTGGAAACAATCAAATGTCTATCAGGAGGGGATTAGTTATGTAAGTTATGAAATGGGACAATGACAACTTGTATCCGGCCTTTTGGGGATGGCAAACTGAAAGAAGACAATGGGAGAAAGAAAGGAGGAGGTGGGCAAGAGAAGGGTGGAATGGAGAAGGTGGCATGGGTGCATACGAAAATGGGAGAAGTCATATTAGCTAAAAAGAAAATTTTAATTTTTGCCCTTTAATTTTTTACCCACAGTTCCTAAATATTAATCTTACCTTATTTTTATGACCTAAGTTAAGCATTTTAGGAACTTTTTTATAAAATACTAAACAATAACACAGATTAAAAATAAAAACATTTCAGAAGTGACTCTGTATAAATTAAGAATCTTCCCTTCATTGTCACTGCTCCCAGTTCCACTAGAGGTAATCATTGTTACTTTTCATGTGCATTCTTCCAGACTTCTTTTTTGGTGTGGATGTGTGTGCATATAAATAATTTTTAATAGAAATGAGATTTTATAAACTTTTTTACTCAATAATGTTATAGGTAACATTTTAAAATATCTGTACCTATAAATAGCTTTGTGTCATACATTTGTAGTAGACTTTAGAAAATGACATGATCCTGACCAGTGTTTCTCAGTGGTTAAGTGTCAACCCATGTACCAAGAGGTACAAAAGACTGAAGCCAAGGATCAGAATAGTGCATATAGGAAGCAATGAGGAAACAGTGCTTCTTATATGCACTATTCTGATCCTTGGCTTCATTTGTTTGATTCCTAGTCAGGGCACAGGCCTGGGTTGCGGGCTCCATCTCCAGTAGGGGGTGTGCAGGAGGTAGCCAATCAATGTTTCTCTCTCTCTCCTTTCCTCTCCCTAAAAATCAATAAAAGCATATTTAGAAAATAAAATAAAATGACATGAAATTCATTGGTGATGTTAAAATACTCTTTCAGTTATGTTATTTTACCTCTAAATGGAAAATAAATAACTAATATGGTTTAAAATATAATATCTGTAACTCTTGACCTATCATGTTTGTTTCCCCTGCTCCAGTACACACATTCATGCATGCTTTAAATTTGGATTATCAGTAAAACTCACAACTCATTTTACCCTCTTTCATTTATATTTAGTTTTTCCATTGATTCAGTCGTCATTACTGAATCTGATGTACGGAAAACCATGCAAACTGGAAATTGTCTAAAACAGAACATGGATGGTACAACAGAGGTATATCTTTAAACTGGAATATGTACTTACTTTTTTCTTACTGTCATTTCTATGTATGGTTTAGTAATTATCCAAGAAATAGTTGCTGAGAAGTAAGCATCATAAATATGAAGATAATACCTTATATAAAATACCCAGAGGAATAGAGGGTTTTTTCCCCTGAATATGATCTAGTTTAAAACTTGTTTTATTTTGTATTATATGGGCTGCATAACAAATTAGTTTCAGTGCCTTTGCCAACAGCTTTTCTTATCACCATGGGAAGTTGGACCAGACCATCTCTAGAGTAGGGTTTAGGAATCTCCTGAACCCAAGATGGTAGGTTGGGACAGTGGGTGAGGCTTCCTTCAGTATTGGCCATGTTATATATAAAAGCCTCATCTTTCCCAGTATATGCCATCTAGGTAAACCACCTCCTGCCTCTCCTCAGTGTTCTGTCTATTCCCCATTTATGGCCACTTTTTTGAGAATTATAACTGTAAAACCCTGGTCTTAGTAGATTTTTAGTTCTTAAGTCCCACAGAAAATAAAGATCCTTGCTGTCTCTCATCTCTCATGCGAAGGAGAGATGTTGGCTGCCTTTTTTATTCTTTCACATTCATTCCGTTTGGAGTATCTCTTTGTATGACATTCAGATATTTAATAAAGAAATACTTTCATGCTGAGAACACATTTACATTAAAGAAACATTTATGGTTTTTTCTATTTATAAAAATTATTTGTATTTATAGACAATTGGATACTATTCATGTGTACCAAGAAGAAAATTTGCTTGTAAATTTCATGAGCAAAGCTAGCCACTGTTAACATTACTTAAAATTAAATAAACACATCTTATTCATTATATTTAGGAAGTATCTTTGTCCCACCCTAGAATTGAATGTTATTAAATATAAATATGTAAGTATTTTCTCACTTTGCATCCTTGTTAAGTGCACAGTAGGAAGTACAATTATTTAGTAGAAGTATACATTACAATTATTCACTAGAATTATTGTTTTTAATTAAGAGAGTGAAACTGAAATTTATTTATTAAAACTCAGAAGTTTTCTAAGAAATACTGATCTTTTGAAGATATTTGAGAGTAGAAGTTTATAAATAAGTTGTATATAATTAGTGTAAATAAACGTCATATTTTACTTTTTAATTTAGTTTTCAGGTGGTGGATTTGGAGTGGAACAAGAAACAAATATGGTTAAGTTGTTGGAAAAACAGTACCAAGAACGATTAGAAGAAGAAGTAGCTAAGGTAAGTTTATAGTTTGTCTAGAAGATTATTGTGGTTTATACTCCCTTGAGTCGTCAAAAAATGTAAATTTTATTGATGGTAACACACTTTATTTTTTTTGTTATAAGTTTCATACATGGCCTGTCTTTAAGTTCAACATCCTGTGACGTTTTCTTTGAGAAAAAGCATTCTTTTCTTGATAGGGAATAGTAATCAGAAACTTTTCAAAATACCAAAACAAATTTTTATAAATTCAATACCTTGTGAATAGTAGGAGTTTGGCCTTCCTTAAAGGTGGGGAATGTGGTAGGAAATGAGAAAAAGGTGGTTGGTCTTTTATATATTACCTTTGCTCACCTTTTCCCAGAGACAGTACTGTGATGTTAATGACTATAGATACTCTTAGCTGCTATGCCCAGAGCCATTCTTTTAAACTCTTGAATACCAAGAATATTACCTAGCCTTCCATTATGATCCCATTTATTTTGTCTTTGTATTCTCTGTAAAAATTCATATACCTAATCAGGTTTTTACATTGCAACAGTTGAATTCTGAGTTTGTCTTCTTATTTATTACTGTTCCAATATATCACTGTTCCAATATAACAATCCCAGTGGAGTATATATATTTTAAGGGGGGAGGATTGATAGGATATACAGGAAATGCATGGGAATTAGGTTAAACATAAATTAAATGAAGAGGTTAAGACCTAAGGAAATATATGGGCCATCAGGACTTAGTCACTTCTGTATCTGAATTGAATGTTTAGTTCCTGGAGATCAAATTAAAAAATGAGGCATCATCTTTTATATAGCTCTCATTATGTAGTTCTTTTGAAAAAATGTAGGTTTTTCTCTACCTGGCTTTTTACTTAATGCAAAAGAAGCACAAACTTTCATTCCTTTTAGAGAATTTCATAAGTATTTTCGATTAACAGTATCCCTCAGTAACAGAGATAGCAATCGCTTAAAATTCTGTTTATTAAAAGCAACATTATAGAATGCCCTTAACAATTTGAGCTTCTTTAGTGAGCTCTGAAATATTCAGATATTCAGCTCATTGTTGGAGGACAAAAAAAAAAAATTCAAACACTAAAATATGGGACTTTTGTATTATGTTTCTTTCTGGCCCAAATGCTTTCTGGGGAATTCTTTTCACTGCTTGATTATGGTTTCTATGGAATTAGTAGGAAAACTCTGCATTGTATAGAAACCCAAAGGTACCTGCTAACAGAGAGCCTGCACTATTTGGATTCTAGCCTAGGTTGGCCACCAGAGGGTAGTGTTGTCATTCACTAGCCAGTTCCTGCTGCTCCATGCCCTGTGGAGATGACAAATCCTAATGTATACTCCATTATTATTTTTTTATTTGTAAAGCATCATTCCTCCATGGGCTCCCCACCCCTCAGCTATTTCAAAGAAAGCTCACAGAAGCATTAGCAAGCAAGGAGAGTTGCCCTGGCAAAGTGTATGGTGGTTTGATGGAAGAATGCAGGTGAACATCTGGAATAAAATCTGTGGACTGAGGGCAGGGATGGCACCCCCAGGGTAGGGAGGACTACCGTGTCTGCAGTGAGCAATGAAAACGGCTCTACCCAGTGGGGTGCAGACATGAATTTGTTCCCATAAGGGATAGAGAGTGAAGACCAACATTGGACGTTAGCAATCTAAACATTCCTGTTCTCTCCAGCACTGCGACGCTCCAGAAAGGCCCACTCAGTCTGCCAGGAGCAGAATGTGCTTCTTACTCTTTAGGGAGCTGGTACAAATGAACCCCTGAGCATAGCCTAGGGATGGGATGCTGAGAACCTCTGAGTCCTGAGATGGCTCTGGGAACAGGGCAGAGGTTATAGGTGGAACCTTTTACAGACAGTTGAAAGAAATTATAAAAACGCTATACTGAGACATGGAAAGGGGGTTACGTCATTAATGGGGGTAAATCAGAGAGGAGTATGTTGATGGCATAATAATAAAAATAAAAAAAGCTTGATAAAAATGACAACTCTTGGAGTCAAAGGGAAACTGAGAATTGGCATGATCCTACAACATAAACTGGAGCTGTGCCCATCTCCAACACAGCCTGTTCATATGCTAATTTTCTTCCAAGTCTCCTCCCTTATCAAACATACGCCATAGCACCTATTTTATTTTAAGCTCTTCTTCCAATAATCTAGCAATGTAGGCATTGTCTTCAACAATTTACAGATGAAGAAACTGAAGGTCGGATGTTCAGGATTCCACGGTGAATGAGATGAATACAAGAGCTGGAATGAAGCCTTGTGGCTCTAACACCAGGCCCCTTTGCTATGCTTCGCTGGTTTCCCAAGAAAAACTGGATGAATATGCACCTAGAGATGTGAGCATGCATATCTACATAGAGCCTCAAAAGGATGCTCACCTTTATCCACCAGTGTTGTTGCCAATCGAGAGGAGTCCAAAACTTTGTGGCCTGTCTGCACTTCTCCTGGCTGTTGCAGAGTGGAGTAGGTGGTGACCTGCGGCTGCTTTAAAGGAACTGGGCCAAGAAGGTCTCCTCTGGTTGCTCCTGTCTGTCTGCAGGAATAGAGGGAGGTTTGAGAAACCACAGCCCAGAGGGGCAGGGAGGACACCCTGTTGTAAACACATTCAGGAGCCTGCTAGAACAAGGCTTGGAGGAAAGCCACACCATTACCACTAAGACCACGACACCATGTACATTTGGTTAAGGAATGGAAGCAAATTATGGATAAGAAAGATTTTCTCTTGACAAGACTACTATGGGCCTTTTAGAGTACCTTTTTGTTTAGTTTATTGTTGTTAAAAACAAGACCGTCATCCTGCTTTAGATAGAAAATTCCTGTCTACTACAAAATTGCAGATCCTGAGAAAAGTCCCAAAGAATGGTTGATTTTACAATAAAACAATAGCATGTTGTAAAAGGATGAGTAGAGTGGATGAAAAACCGTTCTACTGAAAGAAACCTCACAGAGTAACTGGGCACGTCAGGGGGGTAGTCACACTCCAGGCATATAAATTCTTTTTATGTTGAATCTATTGGGGTGACATCCTATCTAATAAAGGGGGAATATGCTAATTGACCCTCACACCATCGCAAAGATGGCGGCTCCCACAGCCAATAAGGAGGGAATATGCTAATTGACTGCCCTGCCCTCAAAGTTGGTGGCGCCCACAGCCACAAGATGGCGGCACCCAGTCCCCTCAGCTCCACTGGGGCAGCAGGCATGCGGCAAGGCCAGGCCTTCCCCCAGGCAGGCCTGGCCACTTTGTGCGCCTGCCTCTGGAGTCCCCCAATCTCCTCAGTACCCCAGCTGCCCAGGGTCAGCCTGAGGCTTGTGCTACTGGCAGTGGCAGCAGCAGAGGTGTGATGGGGCGTCCCCTTCCCTTGATCACCAGGTCGCCTCCCGCCCCTGAGGGCTCCCGGACTGTGAGAGGGGGCAGGCTGGGCTGAGGGACCCCCCCCCCTCCAATGCATGAATCTTCATGCACCGGGCCTCTAGTTAGTTAATAAAACCATACAGGTTAAAGTGTACAGCTCAACAAAATATCATCTGCATAGTACAGTCTGTGCCCTTCACAGAAAGCAAAGTCTCTTTCCATCCCCATTTATTCCCCCCTTGGCCCTCTTCTACCTCTACCCACCCACCCTGCCCTCTGGCTGTCACCATACTGTTAGGTCTATGTGTCTATCCTATATAATAAAACCCTAATATGCAAATCGACCAAATGGCGGAACAACCAGTAGTTATGATGCGCACTGACCACCAGGGGACAGACACTCAATGCAGAAACTGCCTCCAGTCTGCATTCCCACCAACAGTGCATGAAGGTTCCCCTTTTCTCCACATTTTTGCCAGCACTTGTTGTTTGTTGGTTTATTGATGATAGCCGTCGTGACAGGTGTGAGGTGATATCTCATTGTGGTTTTAATTTGTGTCTCTCTGATGATTAGGGACACTGATCATCTTTGCATATCTCTCTTGGCCATCTGAATGTCCTCTTTTTCAGATCCTTTGCCCCTTTTTTAAATTGGATTGTTTTCTTGGTGTCGAGTTGTTTATATATTTTGGAAATTAACCCTTTATCATATGTATCATTTTCGAATATGTGGGTTACCTCCGATTCAGTGTGTACCCTTTTCATTTTGTTGATGGTTTCTTCTGCTGTGCAGAAGCTTTTTAGTTTAATGTAGTTTCATTTGTTTATTTTTCCCTTGCCTGAGGAGATATATCGGCAAAAATATTGCTAAGAAATGTGTGAGGTTTTACTGTCTATATTTTCTTCTAGATTTTTGTAATTTTGCTACTTAAATTTAAGTCTCTAATCCATTTTGAGTTTATTCTTGGGTATTGTGTAATTTGATGGTCTAGTTTCACTCTTTTGTATGTATCTGTCCAATTTTCCCAAAACTGTTTATTGAGGAGACTGCCTTTACTCCATTGTATGTTCTTGCCTTCTTTATCAAATAGTAATTGAGCATAAAGGCATGGGTTTATTTCTGAAATCTCTATTCTGTATCATTGATCCGTATGTCTGTTTTTATGCCAGTACATGCTGTTTTGATTACTGTGGCCTTATAGTATAGTTTGATAAGAGGTAGCATTATTTTTCCAACTTTGTTCTTCTTTCTGAGTGTATATTCTGCAGCTTTGGGATGAAATGTTCTGTAAATATCAAACATCAATCTGGTCCAGTGTGCCTTGTTGATTTTTTGTCAGTAAGAGCTATCCATTGATGTCCGTGGGGTGTTAAAATCCCCCAAAATGACTGTATTGCTGTCAATCTGTCTCTTAATGTCCACCAAGATTTTCTTTATATATTTAGGTGTTCCATTGTTGAGTGCACATATGTTTACAAGGGTTATATTCTCTTGTTGGATCGATTCCTTTAATTTTACATGATGTCCTTCTTTGTCTCGTATTATAGTCTTTGTTTTGAAGTCTGTTTTGTCTGATGTAAGTATTGCTACCCCACCTTTTGTTTGTTTGTTTGTTTCTACTTGCATGGAATATTTTTTTTTATTACTTCGCTTTCAGTTTGTGTATAGCTTTTGTTCTGAGGTCGGTCCCTTTTAGATGGGTTTCAAAGCCCAGGCATGCTTTAATCTCGTACTGTGGCAACCAGGCTTCCCCCAATGCAAATTCTCTGTGGAATGTCCCTCGAAATAAAGTTATTGGTGCAGTTGGTTCTCAGAGGCTTGGATTTGTCAGAGCCAAGGCTGCTGGTCAGAATTTCTAAGTACCTATGCTGGATGGGACACAAAATAAGGAGAGATTTAGGATCATAGTTGGAATGGAAATTACACAATAGCACAAACCAACTATTTCACTTCTGGGAATTTATTGTGAGGAAATAAGACAGGATATGCACAAAGATTTTTTGTCACAGTGGTGTTTAATATAGAGTAAGACTGCAATTAGTCTAAATGTCCAACATAGAAAATTGAATAAATTTATAATATATTTGTATAATCTGAAACTTGAAACTCATTAAAAATTATATAGTAATGTATTTTAACTTGAAAATATATTTACTATAGTCAAGCTATAAACAGATTACAATATTAGAATTTGACATTTTTAAAGGAAAATGCATATCTATATCTATTCATATCCATATTGATAGTGAAAGAGAGTCAGAAAAGTATTACTAAAGTGTTAGTGATTTTTCTTAGAAGAGAGAAACATATGGACTTTTATTTCCTTTTTTCTAATTTCTGTACTGAACATTTATTGCTGTCATAGTAAGAATTTAAAAACTTTTAATTTAAAAAGGCAGGCAGTATAAAAAAATACTTTTACATTAAATTCATTGTAAACTAGAAAATCTTTACCTCCATATCACTTTATCATAGGATTTCTTTTATGAGGTCAGGATTTTTTCTAATCCATGTATTTTTTTATCTTCTTTTTTTATTATCTTTTAACCTATTTTTTATTTTATTTTTTCCATCACCATTTACCCCCTCTATGCCCTCTTCCACCTCCACCCACACCCTCCACACCATGCAATCACCACACTGTTGTCCATCCCATGAGTTCTCTTTTTTTTTCTTTTTTCCTCAATCCTTCTCTCCCCAAACTCCCTCCCTCCTCACCAGAGTCATATAATTTTGAGTGGTACCTGCTTTTTAGTTTCTGCTGGTATTTAGAAATCTAATCCTTTTTTGTTTTTATTTTATTTTATTTTATTTTTTTGTTTACTTTATTCTTTAGGTCATTGTGTCAATGAGTGTAGCATTTGCTCAACAAACTGAACTATCTAGAATATCTGGAGAAAAAGAAAATACTTCATCATCGAAAGAAGCACATGCTCTTTGTCAACAAGAACATTATTTAAATGAAATGAAATTACGTCAGGGTCAGCTTGGTTTTCAGACTTTTGAGACAATGGACATGAAATGTAAAGAAGAATTTAAACCACTTAGTAAGGAGCTAGGAGAAGATGGGAAGGAAGTTCTGTTATCAAACAATGATAATCTTGATGATATACTTGAATCCAAGGACCATGAACTGACTATTTCAGAAGAACTGTTCTCTAAAGATAAAACATTTATAGCCAGAGAATCTGTAAGTATGCCTCCTTGAATATAAAAGCTTATATAAAACTGTGACTTTCTTCACTATACAAATATTAGCAGTGATGTCACTTAATGGAAAAGGAAAGCATGAAATCTGGTCTTATGATTCACACGATGAAAGTGTTTTATTAATTCTAAGGTAGATGAGTAAATGACTTAATATATTATTAAATAAAACAAGTCTGGTTCATAGTGTCCTTATTTGTCTTAATACATTGTGCATGGTAAAATCTTAAGTTATACCTATATTAATTTTGTTTTAGGCAGTTCAAGATTAAGTATGTTATAATTCGACAATATGAATTAATAAATTTAATATTACTTAATTTAATATGATACTATCACAAGAAAATAGTTACCAATTTAAGAAAACAATTTAAAGCATTCTAGTCTGTATATACTGATTCTTTTTCTTTACTATTTATTAATGGAGAATCAATTCTGTGTCTATATCTCAACTATTTGTGCCATTATCAGAATAAATTCTACCTCTTAAAATTATCTAAATTCAAATTTTTGATTAATGTTCAGGATAGGTTATGTCTTGTTAGTGGCATATTTAAATAAAATTGCCGACTCTTTCTGTAGTGCAAAACTCCTGAGGTCTTCATGAAAATCTCTTTAATTTACCAGCAACTATTCAAGGCAGAAAAATCAGAATGATCATTTAAGTAGTAGTTCTTCAGGAATTGAAGTACTTCTAGAAACCCATTAAGGAGTTGATTTCTTATGAGTATGAGAAAGTGGAATATAAAACTTATTTCCATATAAAATTTATTGGAGATTGTTTCTTATCAAGTAGTTCCCTGTAGTATTGTGACGACCACTGTATAATATAAATTAAATAGGTAAAATTTCTCATGTTTTATAAATTTAATTTTAAAATATATTATTTCTCCATTATAAAATGTCAAAGGAATAATAGAGTTTTAGCTTCATTAAGTATGGAAGGAATCTTGAGTATCTTTATTCTCCCATAGAATTAGATTACATCTAAATTAACTGATAAATAACTATTTTACTTTTGGAGAATACGTAACATGTATAGTGATAAACTAACTTCACATTGATTAAGAATTATAATTAAGACAAATATATTTTTAAAGTATCTATATATATAAAAAGCTAATATGAAAAGTGTCCCCTCGGGAGTTTGACCTGGAGAACGGGAGTTTGATCTCTCACTATGATGTGCGCTGACCGCCAGGGTGTGGCGCAGAACATGGTGGGCAACCAGCAGTGGCAGCAGGGCACTGAAGGAGTGAGGGAAAGAGACGGTGGGAAGGAACCGCGAGGTGGCAGTGCGTGGGTGGCGAGGGAAGGAGGAGGTGGGGAGGTGGGGAATCTGATCAGCCCTGATTCCCTGCCAGGCCTAGGGACCCTACGCGTGCACAAATTTTGTGCACCATGCCTCTAGTTTCTAATAAGTATATTAAAAAGTCAGGCCCTAACTGGTTTGGCTCAGTGGATAGAGCATCGGCTTGCGGACTGAAGGGTCCCAGGTTCGATTCCGGTCAAGGGCATGTACCTTGGTTGCGGGCACATCCCCAGTAGGAGATGTGCAGGAGGCAGCTGATCGATGTTTCTAACTCTGTCCTTCTCCCTTCCTCTCTGTTAAAAAGAAAAAGAAATCAATAAAAGTCAGATGCTTTGTGGGATTAATAGAATTGCTTTCATATTTATTTAAAATATTGATGCTGATAGATATCTAAAAAATGTGTTATGATTGATTTTTAAAAAATTATTATAGATCCATGATGAGATTTTGGTGTCGAGCATGGATGCTTCTAGACAGCTAATGTTAAATGAAGAACAGTTGGAAGATATGAGGCAGGAACTTGTACGACAATACCAAGAACATCAACAGGCAACAGAGCTGCTAAGGCAGGCGCACATGCGCCAGATGGAGAGACAGCGAGAAGACCAGGAGCAGCTACAAGAAGAGATTAAGAGACTGAATAGACAGTTAGCCCAGGTATGGGACTTAAGAGTCCTTTTCTTCCTGATAAAAATAGTATTATTTATATCGCCTTTGTTTAAAAAGTCAAAATTATTGCCAAAATGTGAATAAATACAAATATTTAATGTCGGGAATAGACTCCATCAGCACAACAGCCTTAGGTCTTGTTAGGGAAATTCGACTCATTGTTGGAGTGCATTGTGTCCCTACCATTTTATTTATCTTTCTTTGCAGGCACTGGAAAAAGGGCTGCAAGGTTGTTGTTGTTTTTAATCATTCCAAATTTTTTGTGCTGAGGTGCTGTTAATATTCAGTTTTCCCATATTTATTTATAGTTTTGTGAGTCACCAATTAACATCTCCAAGGTTTATCTTTATCTGTCCTTAATCTGCCTTTTAAATCATGAATAGAAATCTGAAGTGGTATATTTCTGGATCTTTTTCCAGGGAAATATCTCTTCTTGATTTGAGAAATGCAAATTTACATAATGTTCTTATCCCTTTCTTGGCTAAATTTACATACTCCTTGGTATTTGGGAGCTGGATTCTTATCAATTGCTGTATATATGATATACTCTCAAAATCATTGCAGAAAAGCAAGAAATATTTATATAAAAGTTCTTATTAAAACATTCAATGTTGGGAACTTAGCTATTAGGAGAAATAAGAAATAACTCTTAATATGTTCTTTCAAATATAGAACACCAGAAAATTGGGAGTTGACAAATCATTTGGAAAAATTAATTTTGCTTTTCTTCATTGCATTTTGTAAATTTAAACTTCTGAGTTTTCAATGCAAAATTGGCATATAAAATAATATTATTTCAGTTGCATAAATTCCTAAATATTTAGGCTTAATTAGCTTTTTTTGTTTTTTTGTTCTTTCAAATTTTGCATTGAACTTTATAAATGCTTTTAACCCCTTATCATGGGATATGAATCATAGGTAGAACTAGGGTCTCTTGGTCCCAGGGGGTTAAAACAGACCTGCCTTATATTTCTGCCTTTATTTTCTGTCGCAAACAATATTCTCTCATGACCTTTTTTCTTATTTAGAGATCCTCAATAGATAATGAAAACCTGGTTTCAGAGAGAGAGAGGGTGCTTTTAGAGGAGCTGGAAGCACTAAAGCAGCTGTCTCTAGCTGGAAGAGAGAAGCTGTGTTGTGAGCTGCGCAACAGCAGTACGCAAACACAGGTAGTATGGACTTTGACCCATCTAGGAGCAATGGATCAACAATGCAGTAGGATTTGTTTGTCTTTGTTGTTGTTGTGAAATGTGTCCTTTATTGGCATTGCACTTAAAATATTTGTGATGGCTGACATGTAAGATAGGTGGAGTTAAGATGCCTTACATTCTATGTAAGTAATTTGAATCTGACATTGCTTAGGAGCAACTGTCGTCTCACCGAACAGCCTAACCAACTTTATTGTTGCACTATAGCATGCGTTAGCTTGAACCTACTGAAATTTTTTCATCTGTAGAGTCTTTTATCTTTTTTTGATAGTGCTAATCTCTTGATGATAAAATATAGTTAAATATTATTTTGTACAGTATCTATTCTGCATGTAAAGCTTTCTGTTTCACTTTGTAACAGTATAAAGGAATGACATGCTATTTCCAAGATGACAGGTTTCCTTTCTATCTTGTCCTCTCTACCTTTACACAAACTTACACAGGAGGAAAATGAAAAGCAAGGGGAAGTTGAGGAACAGACCTTTAAAGAAAAGGAATTGGACAGAAAACTTGAAGATGTGCCTCCTGCTGTTCTGTCCAATGAAAGGTATACAGAATGTGTATTTTTTTTAACACAAAAATGAATTAAAATAGTTGTTTCAGTGTTATGAATTGTTTTTGTCCTTATTTTTATCTTGTGTATTTCTTTTATTTGTACATTATATTTTGTATGTAAAGAGTAAGTTTTTGGTCACTTAAATAGATAAGCATTTAATTTTTTTTTGTATGTAAAGTAATTTTTAACAGATACTGATCTTAACTCAGATACTTAACTCAGTAAATGTTACAGCATCATTTGGTTGTTGAACATTTCTGAATTAATTTTATTTTGCTCGTAAGGCATTTTTATACTAAAAAACAAAATTGTATTTGTGGTTTTATTCCTTCACTGGATGGACATGAATTCAGTATAAGCTACTTCCTGGTGTGTTCGTGATGAGAAAAAAAATATTAAGTGTGATAGTCCACATGTAGCTTTCATGCATTGCTTACTGCATAACAGATGAGAACTTTTTTTAAAAATATATATTTTTTATTGATTTCAGAGAGGAAGGGAAAGGGAGAGAGAGATAGAAATATCAATGATGAGAGAGAATCATTGGCTGGCTGCCTCCTACACACATCCTACTGGGGATTGAGCCTTGCAACCCAGGCATATGCCCTGATGGGGAATGAACCGTGACCTCCTGTTTCATAGGGCGACGCTCAACTACTGACCCACATTGGCTGGGCCACATGAGAATTTTAAATCCATTCCCAGTTTTACAGAGGAACTAATTAATGATCTGATGTTAACAAAACTTTTCCTTACTTTGATTTTGTAGACGTTAGTATAAAAAATGTAATATATAAATGAGAATAGTTATCCCAATTAATATTAAGGATTTTAAGCACAATATTTTAAAATTTATTTTATTCAAATGAAAACAATTTATTTAATTTTAAATTAAAACTAATATTTACTAACTTAATTTCCTCCTTTTCTAATTTCTGTGATTGTCAACCCTCTGTGTCCTCCTAACCGCCTTCCTCAGCTTGCATGGAGGAATTTGGCCCCTAAGATTTTGGCTTCCCCATTGGATCATCAGTATGGAACACAGTCAGTATGGAACTCAAACAAGAAAGACAGTGTATGAAAATTAGAGTTACCATGGCAATATAAAATAAACAAGATGTTTATTTTATAATTATAAAATAAATGTTTATTTTGTTATTGAGATAAAGTGTTTTTATCTCAATTAGGTATATTTTTTAAATTATGCAGTGTTTAATTATTAGGATTTTTTGTGGTGAGTGCTGATAAAGTAGCATTCATATTCATTTCTTTTTGCCATTGTATTTATTTTAATTACTTCTCTTATACAGAAATGTTTTCAAAATATTTTAGTCTTGGGGTATTTGGGCTTGAACAAAATTTCAGGAAAAGTTAAAGAAATAAAACCCTTGACTTACTCTACTAACTAAATCATTTAGTTTTATTTTTAATATCCTTGGTTATGTAAGCAGAGAACTTGATCTAGGTGCAAAAATAGATCTGCCTGTTCACTTGACAAATACTAAAGGAAAAATTATGCATTTATTACCTTGTCTTAAAATAGTTATGTCATGTGCCTGTGAGAACAGATATCCTTTAACCTGACGATTGGTGGTCACTCGGTATGAAATGGAGAAAGAAAGCTGTGTTAAGGCAGAAGATCTTTACCATGAAAGTCTCTTATTTTGTCTACATGTATGAAATATAAAGTTTGCCCCTGCAGTACCTTTGTTGAATTAAGCTGTTAAGTCACAAGAATTATTTAATTATTCAGAAGATTAATCAGAACATCTTCTGAATCACCATTTATGGAATTATATTTCTTGACATGGAAAGATGTTAATGTTAAGCAAAATAAAAAGCTTACCAAAGTAGTTTGCCCAGGATCATTCCATTTAAAATATATGTATGAGAGAGAAGGGGGAAAAGTCTAGAAGGATAGGCATTAAAATGTTAATAGTGATATCTCTGAGGCCTGAGATATTTTGGTGGATGGTTAGCAGTATTTTCTGATTTTTTTTTAAAATAAGAGTTTTTAAAAAAGAGAAACAGACATTAATGTCATTTGGCTGAACTAGGTTCCTTCTACTGGTTGAAATGAGGGTGGCATATGTAACTTGAGAAATTTTTGTCTCTGGAGTAGGTATAATGGCCTATGATATCCCCTCTGGTGTTAATAGATAGTGAAATTTCACAGCAGACCATTTTAAAAATAGGTCTATGCCAATTTAACCAACTAGATCATCACCAATAAGATATATAAATACACATTTTTTTCTAGTGGATTTTTTAAATTACATTTTAAAATGTATTCTTTGGCACAAAGAAATTAAATGTAAAATATATATGAATAATCATGAATGGTATTACCGAATCGTAACTTACATATACTTGGGTTGGGTACTACCACAGTTTTTAAAACTTAACTTTTGCATCTCCTTAACTTTTTTTAATCTGGAAATTTTGAAATATATAAAAGATTTTTTTTTTAAAGCATTTCATTGTAGGTGCTATTGCATATTATTTTAATAGAGAAGATCTGATACTTTATTTTTCAAGTCAGATATTTTGTAGTTCACTTTTTTGGGGACATAAGCAAAGTGTTTGATTTTTAGAAGATTTAACATTTTAATAAATGTTTCTTTATCTCTACAGGTATGCACTCCAGAAAGCTAATAACAGACTTCTGAAGATCCTCCTAGAAGTTGTAAAGACAACAGCGGCTGTGGAAGAAACAATTGGCCGCCATGTTCTTGGAATTCTGGATAGATCTAGTAAAGGCCAGTCACCTGCCAACCTGATTTGGAGGTCAGAAGCAGAGGCACCTGTAAAGTCGTGTGTTCATGAGGAACATACAGGAGGTACTAGCTTTATATTCTGTAAAACTGTTATCATCTTCAATAAATCTTAGAGTTCAAGGCACTTTGCTGTGTATTGAAAATAAAGTGGTTTTCCAACAAAAAGACCTCCAAACACAAATGCTTTAGAGCGACTGTTCTCAAAACACCATTATTGTATAGCATTTACAAGTGGTGTCTTAGAGTTGTCACTATATATACTCAGGGTTACTACTGTGCTACATAAGTCAGAGACTTTTAATTTCACCACTAATAAAAGAAAAATTTTACATCACCACTCAGTACTCTTACCAGTAACCAGGAGGTTTGGGCAATATCCCTATAAATGAAGGAAAGATAAGAAATAAAGAGCTTTTAAGAATCAAACAACAGTTTCACATATCTATTGGTATGATTAGAAGAAAGTCTTTATAAGAAATCCAAGGTTTGAATTTATCTTTGAACAATTCTCTGTTACACCATTTCTTCCTTTTGGAAAAGTGGTGTGAAATATGGCAGAATGTGTGTGGATCCAGAAATTAGGTCCTGACATGACATACATAGCTGCCTTCCTACCTTTTTTAGCTGTGTGTGCTAGGCTCTTCTTTGAATTTCTTACTTTCATATTGCTGACCTCCAGTCTCTCCTGCTTTTTTATTCCTTGTTTCTTACTGTAGAGGGAGTCAGGAAATTAGAAGGGGAGAAAGTTTTTGTCAGATGGAGAGAAATAGAGTCTCAGATCAGAAGATCAAGCCCATGCTTCACTAGCATGCCACAACTAACCATTTGTCCCCAGTTAGAGGCTGACATTCTAAAAATGCCAATTTATGCAGTTTTTGAGAGTGTTCTATTTAAGTTTCCTGTGAGAAGGAAATTATCCATGCCACTAACAGAAGGTTTGCCTAATTACAAGTTGGCCAGTTGCATGTTTCTAAGTGCAGAAAAAACTTGGTTTGGAACTTTAAGTAAAATTAATATAAACCACCTCAGTCAAAGTCAAAGATAATGTTAAAAACTGCTTTTAGTAAAATAAGACCTGAAATAATGTTGTGTTTTAAAACTGCTTTAAAATTCATTCTTTTCAAATGTTGTTAGAAGTATTTTTCAAACTAACTTTAAGCTCCCAATCAAGGGCTATTTTATTTCTTCAAATGAAACTGCGTATCTAATAAAAGAGTAATATACAAATTAACCATCACTCCATGACAAAAACGGCAGCACCCATAGTGGCCAGGGCAGACGCTGACGGCGTCGCCCCAGCAATGCGAGCCCAGCACCTGCTCCTTGGCCATGGAGGGAGGGAGGCGGGTTTCTTGCCAGAGGACTGGGCTCGGGATGCTGAACTCATGTCGCTCCCGGTGACACAAGCCCAGCATCTGTGCCCCAGCTGCTAGGAGGGAGGGAAGGAGCCTCTGGCCTGAGGCCGGGGCGAGTGACGCTGGGCTCCTGGTAACACGAGCCCAGCATCCCTGTCCCGGCCACGCGGATGGAGGGGAAGACTCAGAAAAATGGATCTTCCCAGTTCCTGACACTGATGGAGCCCTATGGGTGCCGGGGTCCTCCGCCTGCAGCCCCCAGTCGCAGCCCGGCAGCCCTAGTAGCAGACTGGAAGCCCCCTGCCTGCAGTGCAGATGCAGCCAGGGTGGAGCCACGGTGGGGGGTGGGGGGAGGGTCCAGTAGGCGCACTACAGACATCAAGTTGCTGCCACCGCAGCCGCCCCCCCCCCCATGTGCTCACAAGTAGTACGGTCTAAGGGGGCGACTCCTGAGGCGCAGCTCCCACAGCCGCTGATGCGTACCACACCAGCAGGGAAGTGGGACCTGGGAGCCCGGGAATCGGAACCTGGGAGCCCAAGCCCCCGAGTACCCGAGCTACTGGGCATCATGGGCCGGGGCCCTGAGGAGGCCCCAGGACAAGCATCTTCACAGAGACTGCGCAGAGGGAGGGGAGGAGCCTCTGACTAGAGAGCGGGGTGAGGGATGCTGGCGTCCTTGCAGGCTGGGCTGAGGGACACCGCCCGACCCCCCCCCCCCCCTGCACCCCTCATGCACGAATTTTGTGCACCGGGCCTCTAGTGATATACATAAAAGAATTAGGTAGTATTTTCTTGGTTTCATTGTATGAGTGTTTATCAAATTATGCATTTTTTGAAAATGGTTTTATAAACAGATTTTACTTAATTACCCGGGAGGGGGGATTTGCTATTCTGCTAAGACCTAAACTAAACCATATTCAAAAGACACACTCTGAGGAATGTTCTGTAGAGTACAAAAATACTCTGTGTTTTCTTTGATAGCAGTTCTCTTAGACCTTTTGCAAGGTGGTTGCTGAAATGCTTAGGAAAGAATACTTATTAAAAGACAGCAAACTCTCTTCAGAGCAGTGTTCTCATAGATATAAAAAGGAATAAGTTGGTAATTTAATGCAAGCACAGAGGAGTGTGTTTATTTCATTTTCTATGAGAAAACAGATCTGCAAGGACATCTGATCTATTTTCTTGCATGGTTATATGTACATACCCCTTTATAGATTAAATATGTCTGCTTCCTACTTTAAGATATCCAATAATACAGCAGCTTTTCAGTTACTAGGTGTACCAGTTAATAATGCAGATTTTTTTCAATAGATGAAGTTACACATATGTTGAGATATATGTGATTTGATATGTGTGCTATTTTGTTGTATTGACAGCAAGCTTCAAAACTTCATATGTCAAATTTGCGGAAGGTGTTAACATCATAGATATTTTTACGCTTAAAAATGTCAAATTTTGTGCCAAAAAAAAGAGCATTTGTGGGAAGTTTTAATTCATTACTTTATTTTGGGAAAAAAGTTATTGTATACTTCAGGAAGCTTATGGTGAACATGCTCCATTTCAAGATACTTGTGAACGCTGGTTTAAATGCTTTAAAAGTGATGATTTCGATGTGAAAGCCAAAGAACGTCCAGGTCAACTGAAAAAGTTTGAAGGCCAACAATCACAAGCATTATTGGATGAAGGTGCATATCAAACTCAAAAACAACTTGCAGAAAGATTAAACGTTGCTCAGCAAACAATTTCTGATTGTTTACAAACAATGGGAAAGATTTTAAAGGAAGGAAAATGGGTGCCACATCAACTGAACTAAAGACAAATGGAAAACCAAAAAGTCATCAGTAAAATGTTGCTTCAAAGGCACAAAAGAAAGTCTTTTTTTGTATCGACTGGCAATGAAAAGTGGGTTTATTTGGAGAATCCCAAATGCACAAAATCATGAGTTGATCCAGGTCAGTGGTCGGCAAACCGTGTCTCAAAAGCCACATGCGGCTCTTTGGCCCCATGAGTGTGGCTCTTCCACAAAATACCACGGCCTGGGCAAGTCTATTTTAAAGAAGTGGCATTAGAAGAACTTTAAGTTTAAAAAATTTGGCTCTCAAAAGAAATTTCAATCGTTGTACTGTTGATATTTGGCTCTGTTGACTAATGAGTTTGCTGACCACTGATCAACATCGACTGCAAGGTCAAATTGCTTCATAAAGAAGACAATGCTCTGCGTTTGGTGGGATCAGGAAGGTGTGGTGGATTATGAGCTTCTAAAACCAGGTGAAACTGTTAATACTGATCCTTACCAGCAACAAATAATCAATTTGAACCATGCTTTAATTGTGAAATGACCAGAATGTGCCAGAAGACACGGCAAAATAATTTTGCTTCATGAAACGCACCATCACACACTTCAAAACCAGTTAAAGACATGTTAAAAGATCTTGCCTGGTAAGTATTAATCCACCTGCCGTATTCACCAGACCTTGCTCCTTCAGATTACCACTTGTTCTGATCGAGGGCATATGCACTTTCTGAGCAGCACTTCAAAACATACGAAGAAGGAGAAACCAAGATGGTGGCATAGGTAAGCACCTAAACTTCTGCCTCGCACAACAATTTCAAAACTACAACTAAAAGACAGAAGGGACACCATCTAGAACCACAGGAAAGCTAGCTGAGTGGAAATTCTACAACTAGAAGGAAAGAGAAAAGCTCACGGAAAATTGGAGGAATGGCAAGGGGTTGAGGTATGGCAAAGGGTCTTTGTGCACGCAGAGAGGAAGGGCGGCTGAGAACCTGGCTAACTTTCTCTGGCAGGAGGGGGAAGGAAGCCCCTGACTGCACTGAACCCCAGTTCCGGGCGAAACCCCGTGGACCCAGACTCATACAGGGGGAGTCTGGATTGTCAGGTAGAGAGAAAGGCACTCGGAGACTCGGAGACCCGGGGGAGTCCCAGCGGGCAGCGGTCTGGAGGCGCGTGCGAGTGTGCACAAAGACTGGAGAGGTTGCCACAGGCTTTCCCTAGCGGAAGAAAGTCAGGAGCTCCTGACTGCACTGAACCCCAGTTCTGACTGCACTGAACCCCAGTTCTAGGTGAGCCCCTGGGGACCCACGCTCTTATGGGGGAAATCTGGACTCTCGGGCAGAGGCTCGGGAGCCAGGGAAGGCAGAGGTCTGGAGGGATGCATGCAAATGCGCACAGACTGTGGAGGTTGCCATAGGCTTTCCCTAGTAGAAGGGAGTTGGAAGCTCCTGACTGCACTGAACCCCAGTTCTGACTGCACTGAACCCCAGTTCCAGGCGAGCCCCTGGGGACCCACACTCTTGCTGGGGGAATCTGGACTCTCGAATGGAGGCTCGGGAGCCGGGGAAGGCAGAGGTCTGGAGGCGCGCACGAGCAAGGGCAGGGCTGACGGGAAGCTAAGACTGTCTACTCCACCTTGAGACTCCACTCCATCCAAGCTGAGCACAGAGGCTTTTGCAATTTGGCAAGTCTGATCCTGTAAGGTTGTCTCCAGCACCGAACTTCTCCCAACATAGACACAGCTGATCCTCACAGCCAACTGGCCTGGAGGTCAATTCCTCCCAGTGATACCAACAACAATCAAGACTTAACTACAACAGGGCTGTACACACAGCCCACAAAGTGGTGCACCAAGAGTGTCCACCTCAGGTTAACTGGGGAGGCCGACCCACTGGGCCATATAGGAAACCTAGCACACAAAGCTACCCTACCAACTCAGGGAAGCAGTGAAAATGCGGCGACAAAGAAATAGATCACAAACAAAAGAAATGGAGGAAAACAAATGACTGGATATAGAATTCAAAACCATGGTTATAAGGCTTTTCAAGAATATCCTAGAAAAGGCCGATTAATATAACGAGACCCTCGAAGATATGAAAAAGGACCAACTAGAAATTAAACATACACTGACTGAAATAAAAAATATTATACAGAGACCCAACAACAGACTAGAGAAACGCAAGAATCAAGTCAAAGAATTGAAATACAAAGAAGCAAAAACACTCAACCAAAAAAGCAAAAAGAAAAAAGTTGAAGATAGTGTAAGGAGCCTCTGGGACAACTTCAAACGTACCAACATCAGAATTATGAGGGTGCCAGAAGAAGAGAGAGAGCAAGATACTGAAAACCTATTTGAAGAAATAGTAACTGAAAACTTCCCCCACCTGGTGAAAGAAATAGACTTACAAGTCCAGGAAGTGCACAGAACCCCAAACAAAAGAAATCCAAAGAGGACCACACCAAGACACAGCATAATTAAAATGCCAAGAGCAAAGACAAAGAGAGAATATTAAAAGCAGCAAGACAAAAACAGTTAATTACCTACAAGGGAGCACCCATACAATTGTCAGCTGATTTTTCAACAGAAACTATGCAGGCCAGACGGAAGTGGCAAGAAATTTTCAAAGTGACGAATAGCAAGAACCTACAACCAAGATTACTCTACCCAGCAAAGCTATCATTCAGAATTGAAGGGCAGATAAAGAGCTTCACAGACACGAAAAAGCTAAAGGAGTTCATCACCACCAAACCAGTATTATATGAAATGCTGAAAGGTATTCTTTAAGAAGAGGAAGAAGAAGAAAAAGATAAAGATAAAAATTATGAACAACAAATACATATCTATCAACAAGTAAACCTAAAAATCAAACGAATTAAAAACCTGAGGAACAGAATAAACTGGTGAATATAATAGAATCAGGGACATAGAAAGGGAGTGGACTGATAATTCTCAGGGAGAAAGGGGTATGGGGGCGTGCAGGAAGAGAATGGACAAAAATCGTACACCTATGGATGAGGACAGTGTGGGGGAGGTAAGGGCAGAGGGTGGGGTGGAAACCAGGTGGAGGGGAGCTATGGGGGGAGAAAGGAGAAACAATTGTAATAATCTGAATAAAGATTTATTTTTTAAAAAAAACATACGAAGAAGTGGAAAATCGGGTCTCTGAATGGTTTGCCTCAAAACAAGAAAAGTTCTATTGGGACGGTATCCACAAATTACCTGAAAGATGGGGGAAATGTATAGCTAGCGATGGACATTACTTTGAATAAAGCACTTTTGATGTTTCTCTTGAAATTATCCTGTTTCCTTTGATTACAAAATCTGCCATTATTAACCAGTACACCTAGTATAATCAGTTCTTATCAGCCAAGTTCTACAAACATTAATTGAGAATTTCTCTATGCCCTCTGCTTTATAGCAATTCACAGTCTAGTGAAGTAGATACTGAGATTTCAATTCAAGGCAAGATAAACTCATAGTACTTGATATTTTACTTAAAACCACTTTCTGTGCACTAGAATTGATTAAGCCTTTTAAAATTTTAAGTATTTAAAACATTCTGAAAGAGCAATATTAAGATATAAGAGGAAAAATTAAATCCACAGTTAAGAAATACAGTGTACTAGTATACAATATGATAGCAGAGATAAGAATTTTGTTGTTTTTAGTATCATTGGTTATAATGTTTATCATTTAATTACTTAGTCTTTGTTGTTATCTTTAACAATGATATGCTAAGTCTTTTTTTAGATCTGTTAAGTGATATGTACTGGGGTTTTTTGTTTGGATTTTTTTTATATGCTAGTCTTACTAATAAAATTGTGATGACCATTAGTATAATTTTGGGAACACTTATCAGATCCATTTTGCATATTGAAGGTGTTACTGGCAAGTCAGCTCTTGGTTCTTGAGTTTGGGAAAAAAGAATTCAGAACTCTAGTAGGAGAGAGTTTATTTAGTATGCAAAGCGAAAGTACACTTGAAGAGAAGATTCGAGTGGGCTGCTCAGAATGCTGCCTTGTCCTTTTAGAAACAAAGTCACAAAGGCAGAAAAAGTGAACCAGCTGGGCTGTGTGTACGCAGGAAACAAGTTACAGATGCAACAGGGGCCCTCAGAGACAGGTTCAGGGCGTTAGGCCAGGACATGCTGTCGCTGCTCATTGTCCCGCTGGCTGCAAGTCTTGTGGGAACCCTTAGAGCTTAGGAGAAAGCAAAGATGCACACCTAAAGAAAGAAAGTGCAGGCATAGTCTAGACTCTATAGTCTAGAGGTGCGAATGCTGGGTCCTTTGTCTTTAGGGTTTTTACCTGTTTTCTAAAGGTGGGTATTTTAGGGGTGGTCTCAGGAGGACCTTAATAAAATATTCATCAGCTTTCCAGGTGTGTCCTTTAATATGCTGATGCATCAAAATGAGCATATAGAGTGGTCAAGGTCATCCTCTGGTCAGTTTCATCTTCAAAGAATGTCACCAAAGAGGGACCTGACCAAGGCAGGTCAGCCCCAGTTTTGTCTAAAATGTGTAAATAAGACCTTGCTACTTATTATTATCTGGATTTAAATTGGTTGGCCAGTTTGTTCAGGTGTCTCAGTTTCCCCATTTCACTTGCCAAGGAATTTTCGTAGCTTCTTACTAACCTGTCTCAAAGGAAGTATTGAGTTAATAGAATTTATAATTTAACACCTTGAATTTTCTCATAAACTTTGAAGAAAATATTGGCATTGAAATATTGACAGTGTTTCATATGTAAGACCTATTTATGACATTCCTTCATATTTTAAGGATGCATTATTGCATTTCTGACTTTTGAAATATTTCTTGTCTAATATAACAGAAAACGGTTCATTACTACTCTGATTATGAAGCAACTTCTGCTTTTCCATTTTTATATATGACTTTGGTTATAGGTAGCACTTGTGATATATTTTCAGTCTTCATGTCTGAACTTGTTTAGATTTTAAACTTGTATGGACTTGTTAACTCTAAAAAAACAAATAATTGATTTTTTAATGTTTGCTTCCTCATAAGAGTAACCAGATTATGAAATTAAAGGGACATTTTGAGCCAATATGAAATCACTTGAACTTGAGTGAATATTAGACTAGTTCATAAAAACTAGTTCCCCCAGAATGTGTTGAAAGAAAACTTTCCTTGAGGTTTGCACTGTGACGGTTCATCAGTCGAATGCATACACCCTCCCTTAGGAAGCCAAAGATTGAATCTCATTTGCTGCCACTTCCTTTGGGAAAGAATACTGGATTAGTAAACAGAAGGCCCTAATTGTTGATCTAGCTCACTGTGACCTTGAGCAAATCTCTTAGTCTCCCAGGGCTTCAGTTGAGTTTTTTTCACCTGTCAGGTATGAGAGTCCAACTGGAGTCAGTGGTTTCCAATTGGAGCCGTAGAGATCTTCTGAAGGCCACAGGGACAGAGAAGTGCTGTTATACCACCTACCCTGCTTTAACCTGAGAAGTTTATTATGTGTATGGAATGAAATGGCGTAATCCATAATGTAAATAAAGGATTTTTGAATAACCGTTATCTGCTATTTTTTTTTAATATATTTTTATTGATTTCAGAGAGGAAGGGAGAGGGAGACAGAAACATCAATGATGAGAGAGAATCCTTGATAGGCTGGCTGCATCCTGCACGCCCAATACTGAGGATCGAGCCTGCAACCCAGGCATGTGCCCTGACCAGGAAGGGAACTGTGACCTCCTGGTTCACAGGTCAATGCTCAGTCACTGAGCCATGCTGGCTGGGCCATTATCTGCTAATTTTAAGATACAGATGAGTGGCTCACAAATCTGAAATCATGAATCTATACACCAAACTGACTATTCCGAGATTTCTATTGGCATTTTATGAAATTGCCCTGGTGATTTATATTTTTATCTCATTTCCCCTCAAAACTAATTGTTATAAATAAAGTATAAGCTTGATGTCTTTCTCCTTTATTTCATGGGAATAAACAAAAAGTTTTATTTATTCTTTGGAACATACTCAGATTACTTTTGTTTATTTATATCTTCAAAATATTATTAATAAAATACATTAAGCTAATTGATATCTCCATTTTTTTCTAGGTACATTAATATCTACTTTGTTCATTGTACATTTTTTAAAATTAACATTCAGTGGCCTTTTATAAGTCATTTTGTTTTATATATCCTCTGTATTTTGTGCTTGAGATTTGCTCCATGTAATACATAGTATCTTCAATCTTTTCCTCACCACTAATTTTTTCCCCTCTGAAAATAGAAGTGTTTGTTGGTTTTTCCCAGCTTTGCTTTCCCATCTCAAGGTAAACCTCAATAGATTTGATGAGAAATTAGACTGGCTCCTACCTCCACCAGCATTGGTTTCTGTTCCTACAGTACCAAAGCTGCCATCCCAGAGGACAGCAGTGACCACCCAGTTGTCAAATCCCGTACCATCTCCCAGTCCTTGTCCTATTTGACTTTCAAATAACATTGAATCTGTACCTTTTTGAAACATTCTCGTCTCCTGGAACATTGCCCCTGTCTTCCTCTGATTTTTCCCACACACAGGTTCTTTTGTATACAGCCCTGTATACAGAGGCTCCAACTTTATTTGTCCTACTTCTTTCAGTGAATATTGCTCCTAAAACAAATGTACCCATTTCCAAGATTTTAACTCTCACCTTTCTACAAATGACTCTTAAATCACTATGGACCCAAATTTCCAAAAGTTGACTTCTCCTCTTCTTAGCCCATTAACACTTCAGACTAATTATTTTTCATGCTTACACTATATACTTTCTCCTGATTTCTCAGTAATGACTCTTCTGTCATCTAAGACTTATATAAGCGAGAAACCCAGAGTCATCTTTTTAATACTTTCTTCCTCCCTTGTCTTTTTTTTAAAATATATTTTATTGATTTTTTACAGAGAGGAAGGGAGAGGGAGAGAGAGTTAGAAACATGGATGAGAGAGAAGCATCCATCAGCTGCCTCCTGCACACCCCTTACTGGGGATGTGCCCGCAACTAAGGTACATGCCCTTGACCAGAATCAAACCTGGGACCCTTCAGTCCGCAGGTCGACACTCTATCTACTGACTCAAACTGGTTAGGGCCTTCTTCCTTGTCTTACACGTTGTCTTTTCCAACCTGTGCCCAATCTTCCTGCATCTTTTTTTAAATTTTATTTTTATTGTTGACAGTATTACAGAAGGCCCCCCCACCCCCATTTTCCTCCTTTGCCCACCTCTACCCAGCCTCCACCCAATTGCCTTCACCTTATTTCATGTCTTCAACACTTCTCATCTGGGCAATTGAAATAGCCTTCTAATCAACCTCTTCTTCTTCAGTCCTTCCTCTGCCTTGTTGCAGTTTGCTTCCTAATTCAAAGATTGAATATTATCTTCCTGCTCAAAAAAAGTATTTAACTCCCCATTATTAATAGCAAAAACCCAGTTTCCTTTGAAAGGTAAGACCATTCACAACTTAGATCCAGCCTACTTTCCAGCTGCCTTCTTTCATCTCTTCCCTTACCTCATCCTCACTTCTCCACGTATTCTCACCCCATAAAGCCTTGACTTTCCATCAGATCAGATTATTCTTTTTCCTCAGATTTACCATGTTCTCTATCCATTAGAAAGAAAAGTCACTAGAGTGTATTTAATTCCTCAGGTAAAGTAACTAACTATACAACATAAATATCTTTTTAATATATGGTTTTATTGATTTCAGAGAAGAAGAGAGAGGGAGAGAGAGATAGAAACATCAATTATGAGAGAGAATCATTGATTGGTTGGTTCCTGCACACCCCACACTGGGGATCAAGCCCGCAACTGGGCACATGCCCTGACTGGGAATCGAACTGTGACTTCTGATTCATAGGTCCATGCTCAACCACTGAGCCATGCCAGTTGGGCCATAAATATTTTTTTTAACACCTGTTGTAAACCATTAGTATTTCTTGCTTCCATAGCTTCTTTAAAAATATTTATTTTCTAGACATACATTATACTGTGCTTTATCTGAACTAATTTGACATACATTATACTGTGCTTTATCTGAACTAATTTTGAATACCAGCATCATTTTAGCTCATAAATATGTATTAAAATATCCCTATTAAGACATTCCATTTTGAATATTTGGAATAATATAAGTAAATACCAGTCTAGTTGTTGTCTGTGTTTTAATTTTGAAAATAAAACTACAAAGTGAAAATTGTATTAACTTATCTACTCCAAGAACTAGATAAAGCTGTGTAATAGCAAACATTTAAAATCATTTCCTAGAATGCAGTTTTGCACTTTTCAGCCAGTGACTTATACAGAGGAGGTGCTTAGTAAATACTGAATTGTGCTGAATTCAGATCTTGTGTCTGAAACTGCATCTGAGAGTGTTAGTACATAAGATTAAGATAAGTCAGTGTGGCATAAGCTACATTACCAAGATTTTTTAATAAATAGCTCTTATTCTCCTGGCTGTACTGTTTCAAAGTGAATGTTAATTCCACATACTTTGAAAATAAAAGTTTCCTATCCTTTTAATTTGTTAACTTTATATAATTACTGATAAGAAATATGTCCTATCTATATTATAAAAGGCCTGTGCCATAACGCCGTAACGACCAAATGACCGGTCACCAGGAGGTGCATGGAGCACCTCTTGGACCCTCCCTCCTCCTCCCCGGGGCATCAGCATTGTCGGTGGTGCATCACAGGGCACCAGCAGCATCGAAGGAGCGTCACAGGGCACCGGCAGCATCCGTGGAGCATGCAAGGCGTTGCGGGGTGGTGGACATGGCCCTGATGGCAGGCTAGGCCTAGGGGACTCTACAAGTACACAATTTAATTGTGCACTGGGCCTCTAGTCTATAATAATAAAAGCGTAATGTGCTAATTAGACCAGACTGCTGAACAAGCCTTCCGGATGTCATTCTGGACATCCTTCTGGACGAAGCCATGGCGGTGGGGGCCAAGGCAGAGGTGGTTAGGGGCGATCAGGCAGGCAGGCAGAGTGGTTAGGGGTGATCAGGCAGGCATGCAGAGTGGTTAGGGGCATCAGACAGGCAGGAGAGCAGTTAGGGGCATCAGGCAGGCAGGTGAGCACTTAGGAGCCATGGTTCTGGATTGTGAGAGGAATCCCAGATTGCAAAAGGGCGCAGGTCAGGCCGAGGGACCCTACCAGTATACACATCCGTGCACTGGACCTCTAGTGTACTAGTATAATGAAAGAATACTAGTAGGTGATTCCTCTTCAGGAAATTTCACTGTTGAGTTGTAGTATTGTTGACACATTTAGTACTGCATTCCATGGCAGTGATGGATAATCTATGCTTTTATTTTAGTTCAATAGTTCCAAAGCTTATCTTCTGCCCAAGTACACTCAATTTTCTTTACATAAGAAAGAATAATGTATATGCATAAGTCCCTATTTAAATTAGAAATGCTCATTAATCTAACCTCTTCCCAGTAAGTATACTGCTTATACCATAAAAGTAGCAAGCTGCAAAAAGATCTCGGTCCCTTTTATGGCCCAGCTGGAGTAGGTGATGCTGCTGCCCAATGTGCTCAGAAATCAAAGGGTCTGCTGCAGACCCAATCAAGCTCTTCTGTCCTTCCATCCATCTGAAACACCCTATTGCACAATGTTTGCTTTTCATGTGGGTGTATTTGTTTTTATTTTCTTATTACACTGTATGTGAACTCCTTGAGGATGAATCCAGCTCTCATCACTTTATGTCTCCATTACTTAGTAAACCCTGCATGGTAGGCACTTAGTAAATATCTGTTGGAGGTTGTTTTAAAAGTTTTTATCAAAGAAAAAAGTGCTAAATAACCCAAATACTAATTTCTGCAAAGCCCTATTAGCATAGCATTATCTTTTTATTTTTACCTATTTGGTTATCAAATAATATTCTGTATTAGTCTATTTTATTTTGTTGCATTGTTGTTAAAAGACCTTCATAGTTTCAATGATGTCAAGTATTTATTTTATTTTGTAACCTTTTTTAATTACAATTATTAATTATCATTTATTTATACCTTTAAAATATTGCTCTAGTTACAGGTGAGTCTATACCATCTTATTCTGGAGGTGATATGCCAAGAAACGACAGTACCATGTGGTCAAAAGTAACTGAAGAAGGAACGGAGCTGTCACAGCGACTCATGAGGAGTGGTTTTGCTGGAACTGAAATAGATCCTGAAAATGAAGAACTTATGCTGAATATTAGCTCTCGACTACAAGCAGCAGTTGAAAAACTGCTAGAAGCCATAAGTGAAACCAGTAGTCAGGTAACCTCCTTATATTACTAATATAGAGTTTGAAGTAGGTTTTCTTTTAAGCCAAGGAACAACTAAATGATTTCTCTCTACAGTTCCAGAAATTTAGTTAGGCTCCCTGTTAATAATTGGTTATCTTGTCCTAGCATTGTTGCTCAGTTCTTTGAGCATTGTCCCATTCACCAAAAGGTTAGTGGTTCCACTCCTAGTCAGGGCACATGTGTAGATTGCGGGTTCAATCTCCAGTCAGGGTGCATGTGGGAGGCAACCGATCAATGTTTCTCTCACATCTATGTCTCTCTCTCTCTCCCTTCCTCTCTCTCTAAAATAAATTTTAAAATAATAATAATAATTGGTTGTCTTTGTGACAACCAACACTGGTATCAATAGTCTTCTTTTTAAGTGATAAAATATAATGTGCTGACAGATTATTCTAGGTCTAAAATTGAATGTTGTTTTAGTTTTCAGATTTCTAGATTCTTACATGTTACTTTTTTTATACTAAAAGAGATTTTAACTTCATCATTTTATGAAATATTCCAGTATAATATATGTAATTCATTTGAAGGAATAGTATATGCTATCACAAAAACAAGCTATATGCTCTAGTGTGTCATAACATTGCTATTATAATACGAACAAATCAAACCTACAACTTCTTTACATGATTTTAACATCCTTTTCACAAATATGAATAAATTACTTCACTTTACAGACTATCTCTTGTTAGGAAATTAGAGTGTAGGACAATTTCTATATTAAAATATTATTTTTATAGAAATTTTTAAAGCAAGGTATTTATAACAAATTGCAGTGTTCTCTGTCTATAAAATTTTCACACCATGTATGATAATTGTCTCTTAAGTTACTCTATGCAGAATTTTTAAAATTATTTGCTATGAAAATGAAGTAAATTCACTTATTTATTTTTAAGATGTTGAACTGGGTCCTGTCCGGTGTGTGTTGCTCAGTGGTTGGAGCCCCGGCCCTGTACCAAAGAGTCTCGGGCTTGATTTCTAGTCATGGCACGTACCCCGGTCACAGGTTTGATCCCCAGTTTGGGGCAGATGAGTGAGACAACCAATCAATGTCTCTCTCTCCCCCCCTCTCTCTCCTTCCTTCTCTCCCTCTGTCCCTTTCCCTTCCTCTCTCTAATATATGGTAACAGGAGAAGATCTGACTTTGGGTGGTGGGCACATAGTGCAATATATAGATCTTATAACATAAAATCCCACACCTGAAACCTGTATGTTCAATGTCACCCCCCCAAAAAAAAATAAATAATTTTTTTTTTAATAATTAAAAAATAAAATAACTAATAAGCATTTTCTTTACTGACTATCAGGGCATCTGCCTAATAGGCTGATTTCATAATATCTGTTGTATTAGTATTTTACTTTATGTATTTGATTTGACAAGTGATTTGCCCAGTAGTATGTCCAAATTCATATAATAATACATTTATTATGATGGATTAAACTTCTCTTTTGCCCAAATGGGCTACTATAATATAGGGCTTATATTCAGCCCATTGCAGTTTCCTATTTATGATAGCTTTCATTATAATATGAAGAAAAGTATTTAGAGACTATCCTCGAGCCCTTAGGTAAATCTCTTTAACCTACTCCTTATTCAGTAGTCTCTCTGTGGTTCTGTAGAACGATATCTTTGAGAATGTGGCTTCAGAGTCTTGATTCTTGGGGTCAGGTGAAAACAGAAATCAGTCTGTTCTGCAGGAATAGTCTTTCACCAAGTTTTCAGAACCCATAGATACTATTTAGAGCCACAGAAGATTATTTACCAAGAGATTCCTACGTCCTTGGAAGAAATGAATAAATAATTTACTCCCACAGAGTGATTGTTATTGTAGGCAACTCTCTTGAATTTATTAATTATCTTTTTTAAGAATGGTGGGCCCTAAGCTTCATGTTTCTATATTTTCTCAAAAAAAAAAAGAGACTTTTCCTGAGGATGAAGCAGTAGTATACGTTAGGATTTTGTTTTATCATTTTTTTGTTGAAACATTTTACCATTAGCGTTGTCCCTAGTGTGCTATTCTAAGCATTAGTTGGGGTATTTTATCCAGAATCATTCTCATTAGAGAAATAAGTAAATAAAAATCCAAAGGAAAACAACAAATATTTTATAATTTGATGGAAATAATTAGGGGAAAAAGGTTAAATAGCTTGAGGTTGTACAAACAACCTAGTTTGTACAATCTAGTTAGTTTGGAAAACATAACTATACCACAAATTAAGCCTTCAAATATACATTAAAATCTTGATTATCTGAAACCTGGGGATAATGAACTAGTCTGGATAATTAAAAGAGTGTCCTAAATAATTGAAGTCATTTTAACTTTATTCAAAAAGTCTTAATGTGCTTTCTAAAATTAAATACATATATATATATATATATATATATATATATATGCCTTTAATTATTCTAATTCAGAGTAATTTTTCTGAATATTAGTTTATAATATATCACAGTTTATATACTGTTGTTAGGAGAACTATTTGCCCCTATCCTAAATCATCTTAACTGCTCTTTTGAGTCTTTTCTCCCTAATTCTGCTGTATTTTTTGGTGGTTATTTTCTTAACCTTGACCTTTATTCTTAGTTACAAAGAGATACTACTTACACACAAATGTGTGTGTGTTTTTACATGGATGGAAAAAAGTTTTACATGCTTTCAAAATTGGGGGGGGGCGCTATAATTTGAATTATTTTAATCGCGGATCACCTTTCTGAACATGAATATAATATGCTGTCAGTTAACATACTGTTGTCACGAGGGCTGTTGCCCCATTCTAAATCTTAATCTACTGCTTTCTTGAGTCTTGTTTTCCTCCCTGGTGTTTTCTCTCCTTCCTTTGTAGTTAGTTCTTATCTTGACCTAAATGTTTCTATTTATAAAGGGATACTTCTTACTTTCAGCATTTTGTTTTTGCTTCAAATAAGATAAATTGGACACCAGAGTATCCAAATAAACTGTACTTTGCAGAGGGAGCCAAGAAAGAGTATTTTGAGAAGTATTTCACATGCTAAGCATGAGTCCCACCCCTTCATAAAGCTGAGTGGCTGTAATGCTGATGATTTTGTGTCTGCTGAATCCCAGTAATGTCACATTTAGCTGCGTCAGTGGTATGATTAGGCCTTCATCTTGTACAGATGTTCAGACAACTAACTGAGGGTTCACATAAGAAATTTGTCATTGCTTAATCCAGAATTATAAGAGTCAGCTGCCCCTTCCTCACCACAAACCATCTCCCTGTAGATTCTGGGTTTTCTGTAGAAAATCTCATTTTCTCTGCCGTAATTATAAGCCTTGAGTATTGGCTCCTCTAACAATTTTGTGTGGTAAAATGGCCATAGAATGGATTTTTGTTAATAATGCATCCTTGCTTTAATATGGGGTTTTCCATTAAAGATAAAAGTTTTGTGGGTTTAGGATATTTAGTTACTAGATAGAGAAAAGGCACCACAATAAAAGTTTTTCCATTTACTTAAAAACAACTTTCACTTTTGAGGATCTTTTAATATTGAAAAGTAAGTTGCTCATCTTTTATAACTTTGAATAGCTGGTTTATTTACTATTGTCCAGGTTTTTTTTGAGCTACAAGAAGGCTATTATATACAACTTGTGCCTTTAAGTTTTAATTATCTTATGTGATATAATTACCAACTATGTAACTTTTCAAAAGAAGTGTGTTTTTTCCTATTAATATTCACTCTATAAATAATTCAATGTGGAAATAGGTTATAACTGGACTATCTATACAGGGATGGGAAAAAATAGGTTTATTGTTGTTTGTATGGAAAAATCATACAATCCTATCTAATAAAAGAGTAATATGCAAATTAACCATCACTCTGCTACACCCACAAGCATGCCCCCCAGCCAATTGGGAGCGAGTATGCAAATTAACCCAACCAAGATGACTGTGGCCACGGAGCGAGCAGGAGGCTTGGGTTTCCCCGGCAATGGAGGACACCAAGCTTTCTGCACACCCTGGCCTGCCCAGGCCTCCACTCAAGGCTACAAAGTTTCAATTATAGAAGATAAATAAATCCCAGATACCAGGGCCTCTGCTTGGGTCACCGGGGGGCATGGCTGGCCTGCAAACCACCACAGGCCCCTCACCCAGGCTGCCCCACACCCCAAGGGAACCCCCACCCTGATCTGGGACACCCTTCAGGGCAAACCAGCTGACCCCACCCATGCACTAGGCCTCTATCCCCTATCTCAGTGGTCGGCACGCTCATTAGTCAACAGAGCCAAATATAAACAGTACAATGATTGAAATTCCTTTTGAGAGCCAAATTTTTTAAACTTAAACTTCTCCTAATGCCACTTCTTTAAAATAGACTCTACCAGGCCATAGTATTTTGTGGAAGAGCCACACTCAAGGGGTCAAAGAGCCACATGTGGCTTGTGAGCTGCGGTTTGCCAACCACTGCCCTATCTAATAAAAGAGTAATATGCAAATTGACCATCACTCAAACACACAAGATGGCTGCCCCCATGTGGACACAAGATGGCTGCCACAAGATAGCCAGCAGGGGAGGGCAGTTGGAAGGGACCAAGCCTCCAAGGGAGGGTATTTGGGAGGGACCAGGACTGCAGGGATGGCAGTTGGGGCCGATCAAGCCTGCAGGGGAGGGCAGTTAGGGGTGACCAGGCCAGCAGAGGAGGGAAGTTGGGGGTGATCGGGCTTCCAGGGAAGGGCAGTTGGGGGAGAGGGGAGACCCAGGCCTGCAGGGGAGAGCAGTTGAGGATGAGGGGATGACCAGGTCTGCAGGGGAAGGCAGTTAGGGGAGACCAGGCCTGCAGGGGAGGGCAGTTAGGGGCAAACAGGCTGGCAGGGGAGCAGTTAGGCATCAATCAGGCTGTCAGGGGAGTGGTTAGAGGGTGATCAGGCTGGCAGGCAGAAGCGGTTAGGGGCAATCAGGAAGGCAGGCAGGGGAGCAGTTGGGAGCCAGCAGTCCTGGATTGTGAGAGGGATGTCCTAGATTGTAGAGGGTGCAGGCTGGGCTGAGGGCCCCCCCCCCCATGCACAAATTTCGTGCACCAGGCCTCGAGTACTTAATAAATAATAATACAAGAATAAACTCTGTTTGTGCACTCAAAACTGTAAGCATGCTTTTACCCCACCCTGTATTCTAGTAACTGCTTAAAAGAATGAGTATTATTTCTAAGAAAATATCAAAAAGAAGTGCTAACTTAGTTTTCCAGAAATAATTATGATTATTTCATATAGTTGTATAACTCATTGGTAATGTGGTTTCACATTTTTAAATTGAAACAAACATTTTAATGGGATGGAAAAACACTAGCTTATCTCAGTAGCATTATAAACTTATCTAAATACCCTTTTCAAAGCTCTTACATGGAACTTGAATCCTGTTAGGCAGGCTTTTTTGTGGGCGTATTAATTCACATTCCACCTGTCAGAGTACCTATAGGTAACGACAGTAAACCACACCCTCTGTTCTGACCTTTCCTCAGGGGACACTGACTAGAATCCTTTGGCTCAGTGTGAGAGGCTATTTGAATAGCTCAGTTCAGAAGAGGTTTTACTTTTGAATTGAGTGAAGCAACAAGAACAAGGGAGATAATGTTGCAACTACATTTCTCAAGACTGCTACTATGGAGATTTAAAACTTGACCTTCCCTGCCAGGATCGGCTTGGAAGGGTTATTTATTTCCACAGACGTATTTGATACTGAAAGCAGTTTTATTGCTCAGCCAGTTTGATATTTATATTTTTATTCTTTCATTCTTTAAGTATTTAGTTAATCTAGTTTAAAAGTTGTTTGCTTGTTTTTATTTTTGTTTCGTTTTGTGGTTGACTGAAAGATCTAGGTGTTTTTTTAGGTTTGTGGGGTTTTTCTTTTTTTCAGTTTTTTATGAATTAGCTTTATAATGTTTATTGGATAGTGCTAAAAAGAAATTTTTATACTGCTATGGTATGTCTTGATAAGCTTAAAAAGAATTTTTACTGTAATGGAAAACTGATCAATGAGGAACATTGGCAGCTGCATCTCCTAGAATGGATTCTTACAGGACCTATTTGGCAACTGTCAAACTCAGTGGCTCATGGTTGGAAGAACAAGATGAAGACATTTATGAGGTTGAATCTCGTGTGCCTTTACCACATCCATTTCCTCTATGTGAACATTTGGATGAAAATAACTCAGTAATTATTAATACTTCTATTTTTCATTTTATTCATAAAAGAAATGGGCACATATTAAAGCTTATTTCTAAAATTTCACTGCCTACCCCTCCTTATTCAGTAAGTATAAAATATTTGTTTTTTTATACTTTTAGTTTTAGTTTATACTTTGTTTTAATACATTTAGTTTTTTTAAAAAAATGTATAGTGAGAAATGAAGTTTAAATGTTTTTAATAAGGATAAATGGAAGAGACTCTTGTTTTGTAGTTTGGTGTGTTACTATCTCTCATTCATCCTGGATGTATTGAAGGGCTAAATTTGGTCTCAGAACCCCAACTTGACTACATTTTTTATCTATGAAAGCAGAATGAGATAATATTACAGTTCTCCCATGCCAGGCAACCTATTTTCAAAGATCTTGGCTTGTCCTAAAGAATCTTGCTTTTATATATTTATGATGTCAATCCTGAGTAAAAATGGAACCATTTGAGGAAATGGGCATTGTGAAACCTAAAATAGCTAAGTGAATTGTCATTGAGCCAGTTAGGAAATGTTTAACAATCATATGGCATATTGGCCCTAGTTTCAGACAAGGAAAAAGGAGACCAGAATTCTAATTTAAATTTTCTTGCTAACTTTCTAAGAAACTTTATTTTCAGTGATTTTATATGTCTACTAATCCTGTGAGGAAATATCTTTTCTTTTTTTTTGCTTTTTATGTGAAAAATATTTTTATAAACATTGTTCAGGATACACATACTTAACATAGGTTGGTATTTCAGGTTCATTTGACTTAAATATGTTGTGAATGATTCACTACAAGTTATTCAGTGTAGCTACCGGTTACTCAGCACTTTTTATGGCTTTAATGACTTTAACTATAATACGCTAGCTAATATTTAACAAGCCAGATGGTTTTCAGAACAGTTTTGTTACCGACCCTGAAACTTTTATATTAAAGTGACAGAATATTTACTGATGCTTTATACATATTTTCAATGTAATGATAGGTTTCTTAAATTATTTGAAAATACTGATTATGAAATTTCATATTTAGTAAGTACAAGGTATTACATAGGTATTAGAGATAAATCATACCTCAACTGGATAGAATAGGGTTTTTTTAAGTATAAAGTATCTAGGTGAACATTTGAAGGGAGTCTCTTATTCCAACAAAGTGGGGGTGCCATCTGCATGATAATGAAATTTGTTGGCCAAATTTACTATATTTGATTTTTCCAACATTTTTGTTATTTCTTGTGGTATTATGGCAAACAGTTAAGTACACTTTAAGGCTGGCTTAGATCCTGTCAAGAAGTAGAATATAGAAGCAAAGACTTACTTAATTTCTTATCTAAAAGTAAGTATTTTGTTGCAAATTCTGTTGCATTTGTACAGTAAATTTGAAAAAGGAAAAAGACTCATATTCTTTTTAGTTAGTACTTTGAATTCTTTTAGTGATTTCATGTATATTTACCAGGAAAACAGTTAATATTTTCAGAAAAACATCTGTACATTAGAAATAATTTATATATTTTTAAAATATTTGCTGTGGCTGTAAATTCAGGGAGAGTAGTTATATAAAAATTAGTTCATACTTTATGACTATGTTTCTTTATAATAAAAATTAATATTAATAAAAATACATATTACCCACATTTAAAGGAAAATACTCTTATCAGTCTAAAGTAAAAATATGTAATTTTATCTTTGTTGAGGTAGCAACATATTATATATATTTTAGGAAAAATTTGAATTAAAATGTATGCTTATTTTTCATTATGAGTCTTAAATTGAATGATTGCAAACAAGATATTTTAGAAATTGATTTAGAGTGACAATAGTAACTCTAAAATCTATTTGCTATGGCAAATACCACTCAGATGTGAAGACCAGGTAGATGTCTTTAAAAATAAAAATATTCTTAAATATTATAATTTTATAGTACATTATTGATACCTGACTATAAATCAGAAACCACTACATTTGATTCATATCTTAAGCTTAAGACATGGTAATATTTTTAATATACTTAGTACTTTATATATAAATTTGCAAATTCTTATGACATTGTTGTGAGCCTGTTACTAATGTATGTGGTCATTGCTTTAAAAAAAATTTAATAGTGTTAATCATCTAGAACTAAGTATTCAATTTGGGCTCAATTTTTTCCCCATGTAGTTGTTTCAATAAGAATAGATTAGCAGTTAGCAGCCCAGAAAAAAATCAAAGACTAGTGCTTTTCTATAATTTCATGCATCTGATAACGGTGATACCTTTTTTTTTTTTTTTTTTTTTGGTTAGTTTTTTGAGAGCTTTGGCCTTGAGTCTGTACAATACTTGAGTGTTATCTTGTCATCTTAAAAAAATTTTTGGCATGTAGTCATTGTGTGCCAGTGACAGCATTTTAAGGGAACTGTGTTTGTGGATAATGCCTCTGTGTTCTAAGGTTTTGAAAAGAAACAGAATAACCATATAGAATCTTGTTTCACAAATGGATAGAAACATAAGGCTTTTAGTTAAAACATGAGTTATAGCCTTAACCGGTTTGGCTCAGTGGATAGAGCGTTGGCCTGCAGACTCAAGGGTCCCAGGTTCGATTCTGGTCAAGGGCATGTACCTTGATTTCAGGCACATCCCCAGTAGGGTGCATGCAGGAGGCAGCTGAATTGATGTTTCTAACTCTCTAGCCCCCTCCCTTCCTCTCTGTAAAAAAGCAATGAAATATATTTAAAAAACAAACAAACAAACATGAGTTATAATGTAATTTCATTTTGTTTTGCCACTGTGATATTGTTCATTGATATCATTGTATTTAATCATATATTATTAGTTTCTCACAGTATGCAGTAGGAGTCACAATTAATAAATAAATGTAAATATAAAAGAAATAAAGTTTATCATAGAACACATAGTTACATAAATTATTTAGCAAATACAAAAAGAACCTATGTCTTACTTTTTATGTCTCCTTATACAATAGAATACAAATCTTGTGATGTAAAGTGGTTTATTTACAAAAGAAACAATTTTCTGTTAAACTAGAATACATCTCTTATGGAAAGTTGGACACAGCTAATCTACTTGTTTATCCCACCTACTAATGTTAGCATGTACTAAAAATATTAAATGACTACAGTTCAACAAGTATTGTATGCCTTTATTCTTATTTAAAACCTCTTTTTTAAAGCTTTAATGGGAATGACATTGGTATTACCAGCCCTAGTTGTTTTCCTTCATGTATACTTTCCCTCCTTGTTTAGCTCGAACATGCAAGAGTTACACAGACAGAGTTGATGCGTGAGTCATTTAGACAGAAACGAGAAGCGACAGAGTCCCTTAAGTGCCAAGAAGAACTGCGAGAGCGCCTCCATGAGGAGTCCAGGGCCAGAGAGCAGCTGGCTGTGGAGCTCAGTAAGGCTGAAGGTGAGCAACTTGCCATTGGCAACTGTGGGTGGGAAATTTCTAGTCTAAATACAGAGATTTTGATGCAAGCCAGGTTTGGAAACCAGTCATCTACTCTAATTTAGAGTGACCATTAAAAAGTAGATGTAATTTGTCTTCAAATTACTTCAAACAATTTTTAAAACTATATATATTTTAATTATAAAAAGTACTTAATAGAATTATAGAAAGTATAAAAATTTTTAGAAAATACAGAAATGGGTGATGGTAGGTTGTTACCATAATCCCGCCATCCGAAGACAACTCTTGTAATTTAAAGATGAGGAAACTGAAGCTAAGATATTAATGATTTTTCAGGGTCACTCACCATTAAATGATGATACCAGGCTTTAAGCCTGTAAGCCCAGGCTGTTTATATTGCACCCGGCTGTGCTGGGTGTTGGCCTTGTAGAATCACTTAAATATCAACTTTCTCTAGTAAATTTAAAATGTGATTCAGTTCATAAGCATCTGATTCATATATAGGTTTCCAGGAACCTATATATTTATATGTGTTTAATAAAGTAAGTTAAACCCACATGATGTGATACATTAGCATAGAAAGTTCAGAGGAATTTCATATTTAGGTATAATTGTTAACAAGAAAAAAGCTGCATTGAACATACTATAGCTGCTATCAACAGCAGCAAATTCACTCAAGACTGTTAATAGCTTGATTTAGTTTTGCAAGCAGTACACTCCTTTTATTTATATAAAACCTACCAGTACAATTTGAAATAAGTAATAATCCCATTTCCTGTTAATTTTCTCTTATAGGTGTCATTGATGGCTATGCGGAGGAAAAAACGCTTTATGAAAGGCAAATTCAGGAAAAAGTGGATATCATAGATGGACTGGAGCAGGAGTTGTTATGTGCAAGTAGCAGGTTACAAGAATTGGAAGCAGAGCAACAGCAAATCCAGGAAGAAAGAGAACTGCTGTGCAGACAGAAGGAGGCTATGAAAGCAGAGGCAGGCCCAGTCGAACAGCGTATGTATTCTTAGACTTTGTATGAAACATTCCTTTAAAGTTCAAGGTGGCTTTCCGCCCTGTCAGTGCCATTGTTCACCTACTTTATATAGAGATCAAAAAATTATAAGAAAATCTACCTTATGGGTAAATGTCTTACTAGCCAAATATGTGGGATCAGAGTTTTATTTTCTTTTTCCTTTGGCAAGTTTTAACAGGAAAAGATAATTCATTTTTCTTTAAACCTCTGCTTTAAGAGAAAGCTGCACATAAGCAGGATATTTTTTAAATTCAGTAAGATTCAGTTCCTTTAATAGCAGAAAGGCAGCAAAAATGTATCCTTGTATTAAGTAATGAAGAGCACTGATCTGGTATTAGTAGTGAGCAGGTGGGGGTGGATTTTGGCCTACAAGAGAATAGCTTGAAAAGGTCAGTGGCTGTTAAAAACAGACTGACATCTAGTTTAATCTAAGTAGTAGTTCAAAGAATATATGAATTTTATCTTTTCTTCAGGGGGAAAGTAGGTAACATCTTGAAATAAAGTGTGTTTAACAGTAAAAACATAAATGTCAGTCTTTGTAACAATGGAACTTTAAATCCTTTTTATCATATTCTCATTTTTATATTTCACAAGCTGTTGGAATTGTGTGGTTTTACTAGCTGAGAAATACAACATACATTTTTGTAATAGATGTAATTTGTTTTTGGTTGCTCAAATTTGTTCAACACAGGTTTAGGGTTGGATTTGTTGTTGTTGTTAATCTTCACCCAAGAATATTTTTTTCGTGATTTTTTGGGAGGGCGGGAGGAAGGAAGGGAAGGAGGGGGGAGAAAGAAACATCAGTGTGAGAGAGACACATCAATTGGTTGCCTCCCATGCACTCCCCAAGTGGGTCCAGGGATCAAACCTGCAACCCAGGTACATGCCCTTGACTGGGAATTGAACCAGAGACCCTTTGGTACACAGACCGATGCTCTAACCATTTAGCAACAGCGGCCAAGGCTAGAGTTGGACTTTTTTAATATGGAAAGTATATGGCCCATATATGTAAAATTAAGAAACACTGACATGTCTTAAAATGTTACCATTAATATTCAGTGGTTTCACCTTTTACTTTTAATTCTTTGTGTGTGAATATATTATCCTATTTTAGAAAATAGAAGCCATGTAAATTATATTTTCTGTGTGTGTGTTTTTTGTTTTGTTTTTTGTTTTTTGTTTTTCTATTCTCATAGGACTAGTAGATGCTGCAGTCGATGCAGCACCTGGATCAGGTGTGTTTACACAATTGCATGGCCAATCTTTGGGTGTTAAACTTACAACTCCAAAAATTGGGTGACACTTGGACTTTCAACCAACTAGCATATCTCTAATTTTGCTGTTGTGTTTCATACTAATTCTTCTCTTTAACAAAACCTTTTCTTACATTAAAAATACATATTTATATTTGAAATTAATAGCTAAGATTCAGTGACCATCATCTTATTATATCACAGAGCTTAAGACCATTTGATTTATTTTAAATGTTGGTTTGTTAAACATTTTTTCTTTAACAATTATGTTAAACTCTTACAGCCTATGGCTTTTCAAAATGCTGTTTCTAAATCAAGAAGTATATAAGATGATGGCATCAGCAGAATCAATGAATTTCATAAAGAGACTTTCTGGTTGATTTACTTTTATATTAACATCTAAATCAGTATTGTTTTAAAAAACAAGCTGTTTTCTAGATTCCTAGTCCTGAGTAGTGTGTTGGCAGACCAGTTGGTATAAAGACTCTAGGGTTTTGTTTCTTCCATTTTCTTCATTAGAGAATTGTTTTATTTGGCTAAATATACTTTATCATTGTATGATTAATATTAATAATAGCTAACAGTTTCATAGTGCCTACCATACCCTAGGCACTATTCTTTACATGTATTAACTCATTTGATCCCACAGTAACTCTTAGAGATCAGTACTGTTACTGTTCCCAGTTTATATACAAGGAAAACGAAGGGCATCATGTTAAGTGTCACATAGGAGATAAGTGGCAGAACTAGAAGCACTACACCACACACTGCCTTTCCTACTTATCAGTTTTCCCTTGATACACATATATATGAGAGTGCAAGACTCACTCAGGAATATGGATCTAATAAGGATTAGGACTAACAAAATTCTGATTGCAGTTGTATTTCTTTTTCTCTAACTTTTACTTGCCTTGGTTAAAGATTTGCAGTATTTGATCTTCATGTGTATTGTGTATGCATATAAAAGTGACTTTATAGTTTTAGAATGAATTGATTTTTGCCTGAGGTGAGTTATTTCTATACTCAAATGTAATTAGAGTTTGTTCTTTTCCTCGTAGTAAAAGTGGATTTTTTGGGGGGTGTCATGTGCTGTGCTGCTTTCACAAAAATACTGTTTTCAGTGACAGGACATTCTTTTTGTTAATTCTGTATAATTTTATTGCTTACTAATATAGGAATGTTATTTTGATATTTTCATAGGAATATTTTCTTTTTCTACCTGTATTTGAAATAAAACTGATCTTTGTGTCCTGAAGGTAAAATTTAAACATAGTTATGGGTGATTTTACTATTATAATGCCACTGCGATTTAACATAGTATATTTTTGCATTTATAAACAGAATTATTACAGGAGACAGAAAAACTAATGAAGGAAAAGTTAGAAGTACAATGTCAAGCTGAAAAAGTGTGTGATGACCTTCAGAAACAAGTGAAAGCTCTAGAAATGGATGTTGAGGAACAAGTCAGTAGGTTTGTAGAGCTGGAACAAGAAAAAAATGCTGAACTAATGGATTTAAGACAACAGAACCAAGCACTGGAAAAGCAGTTGGAAAAAACAAGAAAATTTTTAGATGTAAGTATCCTCAACTTAAATGTTGATTTTTCTCAGTGGAATGCTACCTGCTGCTATTCTAGGTTGTGAATTTTAAATTATGAAGAGACTCATGAATTCCATATTTTCTTCTATATGTGTCTTTACCAATTAATTAAAAAGTACTCTTCCAATTAAAAATTCTAATTGTTAGAATCAGCAATCAGAATTAAAAGCAATACAGGCAAATTATAAAGAAGCCCAGCCAGTTAGCCTTTCCCCATTCATAGTTAAGAAGCTTGTCCTACTCTTTCCTTTAACCAGCTGCCAAAGCAGGAGAGGGTCATCCTAAGAGCCAATTGGCCCCCACGTCACACCCACAAAAGATATACACACTGGTAACAGTGTTCCCTTGGAGACAAGGGACTGGAACAGTTGTCATTAATTTCTTTAAAAAAGATGTCACATCTCTAATTTCGCATGGATTTTCTTTGCAGTTTCATTTAAGCCTGAAGTTCACTTCACATATCAGAGAATCAGATCCTTACACATTATATGATTTTAAGTGTAAAACCTAGATTAGGATGAAATAAATTGATTTACTAAACAATTTCTTCTATTTATTTTGTTTAATAATTAAATTAACAGTGGAATACATCCTTTGTTCCAAAAAAGTAAATTCATTTTAAGGAGAATATATTTATTTTATTTTGTATTTAACATTACTCAAATAAAAAGAAATGTGCTTCAAATAATATTTAAGTGCTTAAATTTTTGTTGAAGAGCCCACGTAGGCTCCAAACCATACAAAAATGTTATCTTTTGGTTTGGAGTATTTTGTGGTCATCAGTTGTTTGTCTTCAAGCAAAACTGTACCTATAACCAAAGGGTATGTGAGGAAAATACTAACTGCAATAAATACTGTTTCTTCAATTACTGTTATTAAAATTCAGGAGCAAGCCATTGATAGAGAACACGAGAGAGATGTATTCCAACAGGAAATACAGAAATTAGAACAGCAACTTAAGGTTGTACCTCGATTCCAGCCTATCAGTGAACATCAAACTAGAGAGGTAAGAACTTTACTGTTATTGTCTACTTTAAAATAATTTACATATTGTAAAATAAAGTGCATATTTTGAAAAACTTAAAAGGAATTCTTTCTGTTGTACGTAAATCTTCAAAGTAAATATTACTTTGACATGAAAAAGTTCTTAAAACCCTAAAAATTATGTGTATTGAGTCCATCATTATTTTGGGTCAAAAAAAAATGACAAGAGAAAGAGACCTATGAAGTGAGTGTGTTACAAAATTAATATGCTCAAAAGAGAGCTTTTGATGCCTGACTATCCCCCACCAAGAAGGATAAGAATAAAACATGTTCCTTTATTTCAGTAAATTTTATACCATCACCACCTTCCTCATTGCTAAGACCTATAATGCATTCTTAATTCCACGCTTTTTCTCAGCCCTCCTTATCTGTTAGTAAGTCAGGTTTCACTACATTTTATTATTTTTTTTCTTTTCATTCATCTCCTTAAATCTTAGCTGTTGTTATTTCTTGGTAGCCTCCTTACTATTCTCTTGCTTCTGCTTTTTCACCCCAACTGTCCATTTTCTCCTTATATGAACACATAACCAGAACTGAATGCTACATGAATGAGGGAAGATTTATTATATAAATTGTAAAGGTGGCTTATCATGGTTATAAAAAAATTATGCTTGGTTTTAGACCATTCCAGTTCAAATCATGGCTCTGCCCTTTACTAGGTGTGTGACAATGGCTAAAGTCACTTTCTAAAACTTGCTTACTCATTTCTAAAATAGAGATTGTAATAGAACCCATCAGATAGAAGTATTGTCCTGGTACACAATGAACACTTAAATTTAACTATTATTTCTGAAAATAATTTTTTAAAATTTTCTATTTTAGAGAGGGAGGGAAGGGGGAAAGAGAGATAGGGAAAGGAACATCGATTTGTTGTTCCACTGCATTCATTAGTTAATTCTTGCATGTGCCCCAAACAGGAATTGAACCCGCAACCTTGGTGTATCTGGATGACACTCCAACCAACTGAGCTACCTGGCAGGGCCCAAAATAAATTTTATTTTAAAAAAATTTTATAATATAGCCCTGGCCACGTAGGTCAATTGGTTGCAGGTTTGATCCCTGGCCCCCTTGTCAGGGCATGTGTGGGAGGCAACCAATCACTGAATCGATGTCTCTCTCTCTCTCTCTCTCTCTCTTTCTCTCTTCTCCCCCTCCCCCTTCTTCTTTACATTCTCTCTTAAAATCATTGGGGGGAAAATATCCTCAGATGAGGATTTAAAAAATAATATAATAAGCATAGCATCCAAAAATACTTTCAAAAATATATTTTTTTTATTGATATCAGAGACGAAGGGAGAGGGAGAGAGATATAGAAACATCAATGATGGGAGAGAATCATTGATTGGCTGCCTCCTGCACACCCCCCACTGGGGATCGAGTCCGCAGGCCAACACTCTATCCACTGAGCCAAACCAGCTAGAGCCAAAAATACTTTCTAAAATGGGGATAGATGTTCTATTAACTTGCTGAAATTTTTTGAATTTACAGTTTTTGTGTATTACATATTTCCAGGTTGAACAGTTAACAAATCATCTGAAAGAAAAAACAGACAAGTGCAGTGAGCTTTTGCTCTCTAAAGAGCAGCTTCAGAGGGACATACAAGAACGGAATGAAGAAATTGAGAAACTGGAGTTCAGAGTAAGAGAACTGGAACAAGCCTTACTCGTTAGTACAGACCCTTTCCAAAAGGTGGGACATTTTCTTTGGGTTGCTTTTTATCAAGTATTTTAATGCAGGTTACTCCCCATTACATGAACATCAGTTCTTTTTAAGTAAAAAATTGCTATTTACTTTTTGATGTTATTGCATAAAGTATATATCTTTATGTCTTCATTGAAGTTATAACCATTTCTGTTTATTTTTATTTCCAAATGTTACTTGCATGCCTTAGTACTGAGAAAGGAAGATTAGTTAAACCAGAAGAATTCATTACCCCTTTAACCATCAATAGGTTGTGATTCTGAAATAATAGCCAAGTGAACGAACTGTGGACATCAGTTTAGACTGATGCTCTACCCCAGACTAGAAAGTAATGAAATCTATTCCCATTATACTGCAAAAAAACAAAAATGAATGAAAAAAAAACAAGAGCAGGGTAAGGAAGCTTGGGAGGGGGCAGGTGATGGACAGACTTCATTTTATCTGAGGAATGTCAAGAGTGTCAAACATTTCTGTGAGAGTTTGTATAAAATGCATTCAATACTGAACACCTGTAACTTTTTATTATTCACTAATGTAGATTATCTACTTCTAATTGGGAGAAATAGAATTGCTACTTCTCCAATTAAAAAGGATAATCAAGATTTAATGTCTGGAAATTTGAGAAAATTCTTATATATTTAAAGGTAGAGGACCGAAAACAATTTGGAGCTGTAGAAGCTAAAGCAGAATTGTCCCTAGAAGTACAATTGCAGGCTGAGAGAGACGCCATAGACAGAAAGGAAAAAGAGGTAAAGAGTTTACTTATTATTTTTCTTAAAACATGTTTTTATTGATTTCAGAGAAGAAGGGAAAGGGGGAAAGAGATAGAAACATCAGTGATGAGAGAGAATCATTGATCGGCTGCCCCACAATGGGGATCGACCCCACAACCCAGGCATGTGCCCTGACTGGGAATTGAACTGTGACCTCCTGGTTCATAGGTTGATGCTCAACCACTGGGCAACACCAGCTGAGAAGAGTTTATTTTTAATGACAGTTGTGCTTTTAATTATTATGAACAAGTCCCCTGAAAATATCATTTGAACAGAGTGGAATATATGGTCTAACACCAAAATTTAGGCTGTTTCTTAGCTCATTGCCTGTTGATTTGAAGACCATAAACATTTAAACAGATCACTGGTGTGAGGAAGGAAGAGTATTCTGGTAGAGGGGACCATAAGTGTAAAGGGTTTGATGCAGTTTAGAAGACAAAAAGGAGGCCAATTTGGTTAGATATACATTGAAGGAAGATGAGAGTAGAGAGTTAGTGAGTAGTGTTAAGGCAAAGGCAGTATCTTTCTTTTCTGCTGACCTTACCATGGACTTTGAATTATTGTTACTTTGCTGTGGGTTTTCTCCTTTAAGTTGTATTGACCTTGGAGAGTATAGTGCTGTTTTAGAATATACTAAACATATTCTTAAAACAAAAGATTAATAATAAAGTAATTATATAAAGTTATGTTTTTCTACTCCCCCCCAAAAAAATCCACTTTTAAAACAGTAGTAATTCCCAATTCCTAATTAAATTATAACTTATTTAAACCTTTGTCTACTATTTGTTTTTCTAAACTATATTGTACTTTACATTGTCTAGCTATATTATATCATTTAAAATGTTTAAATTTTTTTAATTACATTTTTATCTCCATATAATTTTCTCAGGACATTTTAATATATTTTAACAAACATTTATTGAACTTAAACAGTATATAAATGTAAATAAGTGCTTTGAAAAATATAAGAATGATTTAGACATCAGCTAAAACTACAGCTCAGAGAATGTGTAGTTTAGAGTTGAAAAAAAGCCATCTATAATAAATGACTAATAGAAATCATCATTTCTATGAGCAGGATTGTTTTCTCATTGATACATAATACTAATGATGATCTAAAAGGTTGTGTGTGTTTTTTGGGGTTTGTTCTTTTTTTGTAATATGCCTTTTGTTACCTTAATGAGGTGACTTTTTTTTTTTTTTTTTTTTCAGAGAGGAAGGGAGAGGGAGAGATAGAAACATCAATGATGAGAGAACATTGATCGGCTGCCTCCCACATGCCCCCCGACTGGGGACCAAGCCCACAACCCGGGCATGTGCCCTGACCAGAATTGAACCTGGGACCCTTCAGTCCGCAGGCCAGCGCTCTATCCACTGAACAAACTGGCCAGGGCAAGAGCTAACCTGACAGCTGGCCCTGGTCTGCTAGATTTTAGTAACAGTGACAAATACAGTGTCAGAATGCACTCAGCTGTAACTGGAGGCTGAAAGACAGGAAAGTAAAATTAAAACATATCTTCAGTGAAAACAACTTAAGTATTCTATCCTGCACTAGGCAAATATTTTCAGATATCTGATGGAGAATAAACATTAGATGTCTATGTGTCATTATATTTGAGATACCTTTAGGCTACTCTCATAGCCTAAATTTTGTTTAAAGTTATTATAGTGTTTAGAAAGCAGAATTAATAGAAAGAGAAGGAAACTTTAAAAGATAGGAGTTTCAGTATGATAAGAGAAGGTGAATAATGTAGAGAGAATTAGATTTCTTTAGGAATAAGATTACTTCAATAGGTTTTAGCTCCCTTTAGAGCTAATGAAATCTAGCTTACAGATGGCAATAACCTATAAATATAAAAGCCCAGTGACCAACTGGCAGAACGACTAGTTGACCAGTTGCTATGATGCGCACTGACCACTAGGGGTAGACGCTCAACACAGGAGCTGCCCCCTAGTGGGCAGTGCGCTCCCACGGTGGGAGCGCCGCTTGGCTGACTGGCATGAGCGGTGCTCCCCCAGTGAGCCAGTCCCTGCAGGCCATGCCCCCCCCACCAGTGCACAAATCTGTGCACTGGGCCTCTAGTAAATAATAATAGTTAACTTTGTTAGGTCTGTGCTAGAAAGTTTAAGTATTTCAGATGTCCTATGTTATTAACCCTAGTGTCTCTCTGAGGATAGGCTCTATGTCCTATGTTATTAACCCTAGTGTCTCTCTGAGGATAGGCTCTCTGAAGATATCTCTATTTTACCTGAATCTTAAGAGAGGTTACTTTGAAGGTCTGATCAATGCTTCTCAAACCTCAGAAGGAAGGTAGGGGAGAGTGGGGGTAAGGGGCGATATCAACCAAAGGACTTGTATGTATGCATATAAGCCTAATCAATGGACACAGACACCAGGCGGGTGAGGGCATGAGTTGGGGGGGCGGGTAAGGGGTCAATGGGGGGGGGGGATAAGGACACATATGTAATACCTTAATAAAGAAAAAAAAGAGAGAGAGGTTAACTTGCTCATGGTCACACAGTAAGTGGTTGAGCAAGAATTCCTCCAGTTTATTTCTCTGATTCTGGAGCTCTGTAATGCTCTACTGCAAAAGCAGTGGGCCGTGTTTGGCCTTGTTGGTATATAAGTATTAAAGACTGTCATTCTACATTTATTGAGCTCTTACTAAATATAGACCACCGCTGTCCAATTGTAAAACAAGCACTGGATTTCAAGGAATCTACTATTAACTAAGGAACATACACATTTTTTTTAAAAAAAAAAGATAAAATCACTTAAAAAGAAAACACAAATGGAGTAAATTAATGTAAACCAATAGAAGTTCAGCAACTACTTAGATATATCCTTTGGTAGCTAAAGTAAACAAGATTAAAACAAATAGCTACCATTCTATTTTTAAACCTTAATAATATTCTTGTGCTTTAGGGTTGTTATAGACCCAGTATTAAGACAACCTGGGACTGCAACTGGAGTCTGGCTGAATAAAAGGAAAGAATTGCCTTCGAGGTCATTTTTGGGAGTTGAAATCTCCATTGTGATGCCTCCGTTTCAGCTGTCTATAACACAAGTGTTAGTGCTTTAGACCAGTGCCTCTCAAGGTGTAATGTGCACATGAATCCCCTCAGGATCTTGTTGAAGATCCTGATTCAACTCTGATTCAACCAGTCTGGGTGGGGCTCGAGAATCTCTGCGTCTAACATGTTCCCAGAGGATGCCAATTCTGCACCAGGGGCCACACTTTGAATAGCAAGGCTTTAGATCACAGAGCTAAGTATTCAACCTTAATCTATTATATCAAAAAGAAAATAAATACCATGTGATGTAGGGCAGCAATTTTGAACTTAAATATCTATGTATGTGTTGAAATAATACCTTGTCATCAAAAGAAGTTGTAGAAGATAGTGATAAGTATAAACAGTATTATATTAGATAACTTTGAAGAAGATATAATCATCACAGTTTTCAACAAACTAACCTGATAATTACATATGCACAACTATAAATGTATTTAAGATGTGTCTGCTGAGTTTAATACCAGGGTTACAGAAAATAATTTAAATATAAGTCTTAGACATTAATTATTAGAAGCAGAATAAATGATAGTTATGAATATAAGGCTCCAGCCAGTGAGGATGGTGAAGTAGGTAAAAGCTGTGCTCGTCTCCTCCTATAACCACATCAAAATTACAGCTAAATTATAGAACAATCAACCTAGAACCATCTGAAGACTAGCTGAACAGAAGTCCTATAACTAAGGATATAAAGGCATGTGGAGACTGAAATAAACTATTTCCTTCTTGGGAAAAAAGTAAGGCTCCAGAGGTAAACTTCTCTGGTCCAAAAGCTGGCTTCCACATACTGGCCTTGTGACCTCAGGATTAGGTAACTCCTCTCACAGTAACTCCCTTCCTCATCTCTGAAATGGGGATAATCTTAGCAAAGACCTCATTAAGTTTGTTACAGGGCTTTTTAAAAATAGTACATATAAAGCACTTTCTACAGTGCCTAACAGTAAATTGTCTATAAATGATGACTATTATTACTAGTGTCAATACCTTTTCTATTAAGGAAGTATTAGGCTGAACGGTTTTGAAGGTCTTTGCCTTGCCAATGCTAAGATACAATTCTGATTATGTGTTTATGTAATAAGTATATGCTCCCTTTAAAATTCTAAGGTGATGAATGATTTATAGAGTGCCAGCTGCCATTAAATGCTGCTCCTCCATCTTGGGTTATTTTTAATGCAGCAATTTGATCATCAGATATATACCCTTTTGCAAATCCATTCATTAAATATTTATAAGTAGCTACAAAGCGGTGAGCTAAATGACTGTTCCTGTCCTAAATCAAACCCAATTTTTTAAAATATATTTTATTGATTTTTTTTTACAGAGAGGAAGAGAGAGCCAGAAACATCGATGAGAGAGAAACATCAATTAGCTGCCTCCTGCACATCCCCCACTGGGGATGTGCCTGCAACCAAGGTACCTGCCTTTGACCGGAATCGAACCTGGGATCCTTGAGTCCACAGGCCGATGCTCTATCCACTGAGCCAAACCAGTTAGGGCTCAAACCCAATTTTTAAAATATAACAATAGGAGCTTCTAATATTAATCATTAGTTTCAGTCACTAATCACCAAAGAGCAATTTAATTGTTTTATCATTAATGAGATTTATCCTCAGAAATGAGCAAAAATTATATTATCCTATATGTAGGAGCCCTCTAATTTTCTGTTAATATAGTATTAGTAACTAACTTTTTATGTTTCTTATTTCTGACCTCCACCTCTGCTTCCTTCTGCTTAAACAAGGCACATGGCAGCCAGGTCTTTTGTTGGGTATTCATATGTACTAAATTGAGTATTCTCACCTGGTGGCAAAATAACTGATTTAATTCTACTACTTTCTTCAACCTTTTGATAAAAACTAAATTTAACATAAAATAAAATTTTAAATGTAGACTTTTTCTCTTCTCCCATGATCCTCTTCTGCTTTATCTCAGAGTATTTTAGGTATGAAATAGCTCCTGTATCCTTCTTCTGAAAGTCTCATCTTTGCTTTGGGCAGGATGATTTAAGGGTGTTACCTTTTAAAAAGTCTAGAAACCACACAGTTACATCTGACTTAGAGAAACCTCTTTCCTTTATTCTCACAGCCCTGGCCAGGTGGCTCAGTTGGTTGGCGCATCATCCTGTACACTGAAAGGTTGTAGGTTCATTTACTTGTCAAGGCACTTACCTAGATTCTGGGTTCAATTCCCGGTCGGTGAGGGTACTTGAGACAACAGATCAATGTTTCTCTCTCTCTCTCTCTCTCTCTCTCTCTCTCTCTCTCTCTCTCTCTCTCTCTCTCTCTCTCCTTTTTCTTCTCTCTCTCAAATCAATAAAAAAAAATTTTAAAGCACACACACTTTATATAGCTAATACAGCATTCTTCATCACTCTTGATAAATATTTGTATAAACAGTTTTTTCTCTTTCTTTTTGATAATTTTGGTATCTAAGATCACAAACTTAGAAGAACAGTTAGAACAGTTTAGAGAAGAACTGGAAAATAAGAATGAAGAAGTTCAGCAACTACACATGCAATTAGAAATACAGAAAAAGGAAGCTACTACCCGCCTACAAGAACTTGAACAAGAAAACAAATTATTTAAGGTAATTAGTTAAGAAAAGCTTTGCTAAATAATTCATAGTTTTTGTCTTATGCAAGTGTTTACTAGTATATTAAGCATTTGCTAACAGAGGAACATTCATTGCAAATGGATTTGCATGGAACTTATTTTTAAGCCAATAGAAACATTTAAATTCCTCATAAATGAAAAAAAATGCATACCTGTTATCAAAATATTTTAAGAATTATTGATTTAAAATACCTATGCTATCTCTGACTCTTTAATTTATATATTTTGGGCACTATATCTTTTGTAAAAGTTAATTGACAGTTTAGAAATCACATATAATGATTTGTCCAACTGGGAAGGTTATTTTTGTCCCTAGGATGAAATGGAGAAGCTGGGATTTACTGTAAAGGAATCTGATGCTACCTGTAGTCAGGACCACCATGTGATATTTGGGAAATTTGCTCAAATAATGCAGGAAAAAGAGGTAGAAATTGACCGATTGAATGAGCAAATTACAAAACTTCAGCATCAACTTAAAATTACAATGGATAACAAGGTACGCTAACTTAAGATGGATTATTACCTGAAGTTAATTTAGCTAGAATTTTAAAAGGGACAAAATGGTGATTTTTTTTTCCAGTTTCTCTTTGAATATCAAAATAAGTAAAACTTAATTCTCTTTACCATGAATTTTAATTTAACAAGCTATGTATATTTTTTATCCCCTCCTAATATTGTTAAAGATTTTTCATGTTTTACAAGAAGTCTCTGGTGACTTAGAGTTCATCATATCATTCTAACCAAACCTATTAAAAATGCTATTGTTAAGCATGAGTTAAATAAGATAATGACATTTGGGTGCTATCTGCTATAGATTGTTTTCATTTCAATATTTCCTTTTTTCGATTAAATGTATTGATATTGACTGTTTTACTTATAGGAAATTAGCTACTAAAAGTGTAAAGTCTCTTTATATTTTACAGAACTTTCTGAATGAAAGCCTAAATTAGGTCCTTCTTTGATATGATGGGGTCTGTTGATCTATGTTAAAATTAATGTAGTATGTCCAAGAAGTATATTATTTTGTGTGATCAATACTTGAATACCCTGCCCTAAAATAAAATAGAATTCTCAAAATATAAATGCATTTTTATTATGTATGTTACTTTTTTTTCATTAACTAACAGGTTATTGAAGAAAAAAATGAACTGATAAGGGATCTTGAAACCCAAATAGAATGTTTGGTGAGTGATCAAGAACGTATGAAGAAAACCAGAGAGGAAGAAATCGAGCAGCTTAATGAAGTGATTGAAAAACTTCAACAGGAATTGGCGAATATGGAAGAGAAGACATCAATGCATGCTAATTCTCTTCCAGAAGAAGTAGATAGTCTGCAACATCAGTTGGAGATGGTGATAGCTGAGAAACTGGCTTTGGAGCAGCAAGTAGAAACCACTAATGAAGAAATGGCCTTTATGAAAAATGTACTCAAAGAAACCAATTTCAAAATGAACCAGCTAACACAAGAATTATGCAGCTTAAAGAGAGAACAGGAAAACATGGGAAAAATCCAAAGTATACCAGAGAAAAGTGTTAACATGGCTATAGAAGATCTGAGGCAAAAGGAACCCGAAGTAGAAGAAGTCCTTACTGAGGATGCTCTCCAACCCCTAGAAAGTCAGACTTACCTCACATCTTCTGAAGAAAACAGCAGAGTTTCCATAAACAGTTTGGAAACAAAGGTGCTACAACTTGAGAGCACTGTGAGTGCAAAGAACTTAGAACTTAGCCAGTGTTATAACCAAATAAAGGACATGCAAGAGCAAGGCCAGGCTGAAACAGAAATGCTCCGAAAGAAGATCGTAGACCTGCAGACTGCGCTTGAGGAAAATGTTGCTGCTGCTGTCGTGAGTCAAGTCCAACTTGACGCAGTCAAGGAATATGCAAAACTCTGTCAGAGGAGACAAAGTTCATCAGAGCCCGAAAGAACAAATACACAGACTTTAAATCAACTAACAGAAAACGAGATGGAGTCAAATGTATCAGCATTAACCCTAAGAATATCAGAATTAGAAAACCAGGTGGTTGAAATGCAGACTAGTTTGGTTTTAGAAAAAGAACAGGTAGAAATCGCAGAGAAAAATGCGGTGGAAAAAGAGAAGAAGTTACTAGAACTACACAAGCTATTGGAGGACAGTGAGAAAAATCAGGGAGGCAAAGAAAGGAAAAGAAGCTCTCAGGGAGATTTTGAAGTTCCCAAGGTTAGTTTGCATTTAATTTTTTTCATTTTAATACAAACTAAGAAACTCTCTTTTCCTTTGTTCCTTAAGCTGATGGCTAATTTATTAAATTAAAGGTAGTGTTCTTTACATCTAGCAATTCATAGGTAAAGAGTTTTTATTTTAAAAAAACTATTCTATGCATATTATCACTAGAATAAATGACACAAACTATATTTTGTATCCATCATTGTGGTCTTCAAATCACAATATTTATTTCACTAGTATCGTCATTAAATAGAGTAGTCAGAAGAAACTTAGCAATGTTAAGTTTAGCAAATGTCCTCTGGAACTTGTGTGGGGTTTTCCTTTTCCCTCTAACATGCATGTATATCATCATCCCTTTTAAGGTAATGGAAATTATCAAAATATTCTAGTGTTCTACCAAACTAAAATATTAGTAATAAATCTTTAGCTTTTATAGATTTTATATTTGATAATAAATTTTATTCTTTCCTTTGAACAATTTGTATTTCACCCTGTACATCTGCTTACATAAAGATTTGAAATCTCAGTTATTTCTTAGCATAGGACTGATGTGAAAGGACTTTAACTTTCAAATTCTCACTATATTTTTTTTTATTTTTAATAGTAAATGTGAATACCAGGAGATTAACTGCTATATCAGGATTTTATAAGTGTATAATTTATTTTGTAAAGGATAATTCTTTCCACTTACTAGGCTTTTTCTTCCCAGCTTCCTGGAACTATAAAGTACTATAAGTAATATTAAAATAGTAATGCTGCTTACATGTATATAAAACTTCTAAGAACTATTTTAGTAACACCTAGTATCTTTTGAGGAAAGGGATATAAATATAAAAGTTTTTTTAATGGTACCCAAAATATTTTAAATAATAACTTACAAATTTTTAAGCTATATACTGATTAGAGTATTTACCTGTCATTCCTGGAAAAGCATTCTTTTCTTACCGTCTCAAGAATACAAAATTATGGTTCTAAAAAAGTTTCCCTATTTGTTGAAAGACTATGGATCATTTCAACTCCTTTTATCTGATAGGCAGTCCTGAAAAAGCTTCATTAGAATATATATGTGCCACCATAGTCAGTTTGGCTCAGTGGACAGAGCATCAGCCTGCAGACTGAAGGGTCCCGGGTTCGATTCTGGTCAAGGGCACATATCTGGATTGCAGGCTTGATCCCCAGTAGGGGGCATGCAGGAGGCAGCTGATCAATGATTCTCATCATTGATATTTCTCTCTTTCTCCTTCTCCCTCTCTGAAATCAATAAAAATATATTTTTAAAAAATGAATGTATATGTGCCTTCAACTTGGCTGTATTTTTTGAAAATGTGTTTTATGTTTTTCCACTGCCATACAGACAACTGAGCTAATTCATACCAATGAAGAAAGTGGATTCTTTGGTCAATTGGAGGCTCTTAGAGCTGAGTCAGCAGCTACTAAAGAAGAACTGGCCAATTATAAAGAAAAGGCAGAAAAACTTCAACAAGAGCTTTTGGTAAAATAAGTAACGTAGCTCCTAATTCACTTATTTCTACTTATCTTAATTATATTTCAAGGTATATTCTCTTCTATGAAAACAAACACAGATCCATAAATTAAAGCTAGAAAAAATAAAAACTTTATGAATTTGATGAAAAGTTATTATAAATTTCATTGCTGGCATATTCTTGCTTGATTTTCCTTGGAATCTTTGTTAGGAAGATGCTTTTAATCTCTATTTTATTAATGAAGGAGGAAAAAGACAGATGTTAAAGGAAACTATATATCACATGAGAACCAAAAGTAGAGGCTGATAAAAATGTTTTCACTTTCTGTGGTAATCTGTGACCATATATATAGGACTATATATTCCTATATACTGTGAGACTGTGAGTGTTTCTGAAATTTTTTTTATTATTCTGAGGAAAATGAATATATAATGAAAATATTAGCCTGAATTATACCCTCCACTCTACCCTAAATCCTACATTCAGTATTTTAATCTAAATGTTCCATGGTTCTATTCATTATGTTTTTAGGTAAAAGAAACGAATATGGCATTTCTCCAGAAAGATTTAAGCCAAGTCAGGGATCAACTCACAGAGACAAAAGAGAAATTATCCTACTTCTTAGAAAAAGAAGATGATACTGAGGAACAAGAAAACCAAAATATCTGCATATTAGAGCCACTTTTTATTAAAGAGGGTACAAGCACCGCATCGCAGACAGATAGGACTCTCTGGGTGAATAGCAGCAACCAGACTCCACAAGTCCGTGTTAGAAATGCAGGAATCCAAATTGATTTACAGAGTGAATGCTCATCAGAAGAAGTTACTGAAATAATCACTCAGTTTACTGAAAAAATTGAGCAAATGCAAGAGCTACATGCTGCTGAAATTTTGGATATGGAATCCAGACATATTTCAGAAACTGAAACCTTAAAGAGGGAACACTATGTTGCTATTCAGTTACTGACAGAGGAATGTGGTACCTTGAAGGCAGTGATACAGTGTCTGAAAGCTAAAGAGGTATTTGGTTTTCATACTATGTGTTCTTCAGCATTCTGTAACTTAAAAAAAAAATGCTATGGTTTTCAGAGAAAAAAAAATTTGGGACAATCTCTTCCTTATGATAAACTTACCATTTTAAGTCTTTCCATTGTGTAGAGTCAGATATTAACTTTCCACAAAGTTCCTGTACAGATTTGAAACCTGGTGTTAATGGTCCTTAACTTGTGAATGTTTCTTATTATGCTAATGTCCATGAAGAAAAAAATTTAAAGCCTTGTTGTAAGCCAGTGGTCGGCAAACTCATTAGTCAACAGAGCCAAATATCAACAGTACAACGACTGAAATTTCTTTTGAGAGCCAAATTTTTTAAACTTAAAGTTCTTCTAACGTCACTTCTTCAAAATAGACTCGCCCAGGCCGTGGTATTTTGTGGAAGAGCCACACTCAAGGGGCCAAAGAGTTGCATGTGGCTCGCGAGCCGCAGTTTGCCGACCACTGTTGTAAGCCATAGATAGTTTTGTTTATTTAAAAGGTGTAACAAACTTAATTGAGGGTTTTTTGTTGTGTGTGTGTGTTGTTGTTTTTTTTACAGCATTAGAAAAAAACAAAACTATATTCATTGGGCCCTATTTTTATTAAAGCAAAGAAAGTTATGTGGGGCTTTTTGTTTTCTCCAATTAGGGATCCTCAGTTCCTGAATTAACACATTCTGATGGTTACCAGACTAGAGAAATATGTTCTAGTGGTAAGTTATTTAAATTTCTGGAATTTGTATAGTGCTTGTTTAAAAAGTACTTGTTTCTTTTTAATAGTCAATTGTGTTTTCTTTATTTTAGATTCTGGATCAGACTGGGGTCAAGGAATTTATCTTGCACAAAGTCAGGGATTTGACTTGACATCAGAAGGCCAAAGAGAAGAAAGCGAAAGTTCAACAGATTCGTTTCCAAAGAAAATAAAGGTACTAAAACACATATATCTTTTAGTAAAACTTAGCCAGTGTGGTTTCTATATTGAACATGATAATCTATTCAAAGTTATATAGTAAAATCCTCTATGGAGAGATTTCCATAACTAGAAGGAACCTTGGGGATATATTTCGTTTTATTTCCATATTTTACAGATAATAAAGTATAATATATTTGTATCAAGATTTTTTTGAAATTTTTTATTACTGAAATTTATATTTGCCAAAATTATTAAAGTGGTCTCAATGACTAGAATTTATCTTCTACATATTTCTTTTAGTCAAATTAGTGGCTAATTATTGAATCCAAAAGAGCACATTAGATAAGTAGAAGGAATAAAGTCTTGGGCCATCTTATGGCTTTCCGCTTCATAGGAAGGTGGTAGAATGGTGTTTCCTATCTGCAGTGGCGTTTCTAAACAAATCTAACATATATGTATAAAGCTGCCTTGCTTAAAATTTCACTGTCTGAATTTGCAGCCTCTGAAGAAGCTGTCATAATTCTGGCTTTTGGGTTTTGGTTTCTAGGGATTGCTGAGAGCTGTTCACAGCGAGGGCATGCAGGTGCTCTCTCTCACCGAATCTCCCTGCAGCGAGGGAGAGGACCATTCTGTTCAGCAAGTTTCGGAATTCTGGCTACAAGAGAGAAGAGCTTACATTGGTGCAATCTCATCTCTTAAGGACTTAATTACCAAAATGCAAGTGCAAAGAGAAGCCGAGGTACTCAGGAGTATTACGCATCTCGATAGTTTTATATGCTTTTTAGCTATCTTAAGGCGCTTTACAGATTAAATTGTTGTTGTTTGTGATGTATTTTCACATAAATTACTACATATTATTTAAATGTTCCAAGTCACATACTTGCAAATAAATTGACATGCTTTAGGCTTCTAATATTTATTTTGGTTAGTAGATAAATATCCTTTTTGGAGCCTTTTTAAGCATGCTTATTTGGAGCTAACTTTTATTTTTCATACTCAGTCTCATGAAAACTTCTCAGACTGGCGAGGTGAACTTCTGCTTGCCCTGCAGCAAGTTTTCTTAAAGGAACGAAGTGTTTTACTCAACGCATTTCAGACCGAACTGGCAGCTCTGGGCACTAGAGATGCAGCTGGATTATTGAGCTGTTTGGAACAGAGAATACAGGAACAGGTATCAAAATGAAACTTTACATAAAGCTTAAAGGAAGGAATGCTTTTTCATAGTAATAAAATGAATGATTGATTAATTTTACAGTAAGTCAAAAGGTTAAAATTTTAGCAGGAGCCACTAAGAATATTTAGAAGAAAAATTATTACCTAAAGTGTTTTTATCTTATGTTAGAAAATGAGCAAGATTAAAAAATTAATGAGCTAATCATCCAGCTTGGGAAGTTAGAAAATGAGCAACAAAATAGCCTAAAGGGATTAGAAGGGATATGATACAGTCAGTTCTTACTACTGGCTGTAGTTAGAATCTGTGAATTTGCTAAGAATGCTGAGCCATTGCTACCAGGGGAAATTGAAGGGTCAGTTCCCGTGAGCCCCTGCTCATGACATTTTTGTCAACCAATCAATATATAACTTAGTTTTATGTGTATTTCTGTTTAAAGGCACTATATTTACTATATATCGTTGATTCAATAACATTGAACTCAAGGCCATCAACACTATAGCTCATGCCTAAATGAAGCTTAACACATGTTTTCTTCATAAACTGCAGCTTTCTTGTGCTTAGGAACACTAGATAATAACTTCATCACTGTGCTGAGGGACCATTTTAAACAGCAGTCTCACCAATAAAAAGCATAAAAGTGCATAAAACAACACTAAATGGGTGGCAGAAAGGATACTTGTTTAGAATGTAAGGGATGAAACAAGAAGGCACAGGGTCTCCTTGTTTGACTTCAGCTAGGAATATGCACATCTGGCCATTAAAATTTTGAAAATATATTTTTATTGATTTCAGAGAGAAAGGGAGAGGGAGAGAAAGATAGAAATATCAATAAGAAAGAATCATTGATTGGCTGCCTCCTACATGCCCCACAATGGGGATCGAGCCCGCAACTCAGGCATGTGCCCTGACGGGAATCAATCCATGACCTCCTGGTTCATAGGTCAATGCTCAACCACTGAGCCATACTAGTCTGGCAATTTAAATTTTTTGCCACTGTGTGTTTGCAAATGACTGAAAAGCTCTGCAAGTATTGATTTTGGGGTCACAAATACATTTTAGAGAATAGGCAAATTCATAAATACATAATCCTTAAATAATGATGCTCAACTGTAATAAATAAAAAGAAGTTAGTGAAATACATTGGCGTCACTGGTGAATTCGAACCAAATGTTTAAAGAATTAATACTAGTCCTTCGCAAACTCGTCCAAATAAAAAAAGAGAAGAAAACGTTTCCCAACCCATTCTGTGAGTCCAGATTGCTCTGATTCCAAAACCAGACAAAGACATCACAAGAAAACAGGTCAATTATCCGGTGATGTTAAAGCAACCAATGGGTAAATGAACAACTGGATAAATATATGTTCTCATTGAAGACAATAAAGACTATCCAATAAATATATAAAAAGATGCTCAAATAAAATATAGTGTATTATTCACACTATGGAATACTATATATAATATTGAAATGAGTGTGAAGTAGGGCTACATATGTCAACCCATTGGTTCACCAACATATTAAGTGAAAAGGGCAAATTACATCAAGCTAAATACAATATGATGCCATTTATATAAAGCTTTAAAACATGCAAAACAGTATTGTATATGGTTTAGCTGTGTGTATGTAACATAATGTGCAAAGAGTATGAAAACAACAAGACTTACAATTTGTTATTTTTGACCAGGTGGTACAGAGAAGGATATGTTCAGAGAGTTCTACAGAGGGGCTTTAATTGTATAGGAGCTATTTCTTAGGCTATGTACATGCTTGTTCATTGTAGTACTAGAGGCCTGATGCACAGAATTCGTGCAAGGGGCTTGGCCTGCACAGCTGCAGCAGCTTGCCTCACGGGGCTTCGTCTGGAAGGTCATGAGGAAGGATGTCGGGAAGGTTGTTTGGCTGCCTGGTCTAATTAGCATATTATGCTTTTATTATTATAGACTAGGGGCCCAGTGCATGAATTCATGCACCTTGAAAGGAACTGTGGGCTGTGAGGCTGCGGTGGGCACAGGGGCAGGTCTCAGCCCATCCTCTGTGTCCCCGCCCAGCCCCTCCCACTGCAGCCACCAGTCCCCTGTCTCCTGGCAGCCCCACTCCGGCCGCCACCACTCTCATGCGCTGATGGTGCCGGCCCCACTCACACTTGCTGACAACGCTGAGCAATTGGGGCCAGCGCCAGCAGTAGGTACAAGTGGCAGCTGCTGCCCTGATTGCCCCTCAGGAGCAGGGGGAGGTGGAGAAGCCCTCAGGGGTGACACTGGGCACCAGCAGGGGGTGCGAGCACCGAATGGGCTGACACTGGGCACCAGCAGGGGGTGCGAGCACCGAATGGGACAGGAGCAAAGAATTTTCAGTAACCACCAGGGGCTTGCCCTGATGATAGTGAACAGTGCCCTGCCTTGGTCTGGCACCCTCACTCACCTGTTCCACCATCCTGCTACGGCCGAGGTCCGCCATGTTCTATGCTCTGCCGCCTGCTTCCAATGTTCGCCATGTTCCACACACACCCCCTGGTGGTCAGCGCACATCATAGCGACCGGTTGTTCACTTGTTCTGCCACTGGTCTATTTGCACATTAGGGTTTTATATATAGACTAGAGGCCCAGTACATGAAATTTGTGTACAGGGGGAAGGTGTCCCTCAGCCCAGCCTGCACCCTCTCCAATCTGGGACCCCTCGAGGGATGTCCAACTGCCCGTTTAGGCCCAATCCTACCTGGATAATATTGAAATGAGTGTGAAGTAGGGCAGAAGATAGGATCAGGCCTAAACGGGCAGTTAGACATCCCTCTCACAATCCAGGACTGCTGGCTCCCAACTGCTCACCTGCCTGCCTTCCTTCCTGATTGCCCCTAACTGCCCTCCCCTGCAGGCCTGGTCACCCCTAACTGCCCTTCCCTGAAGGCCCGGTCGCCCCCAACTTTCCTCTTCTGCCAGCCTGGTCACCCCTAACTGCCCTCCCCTGCAGGCTTGATCACCGCCAACTGCCCTCCCTTGCAGGCCTGGTCCCTCCCAACTGCCCTTCCCTGCTGGCCATCTTGTGGTGGCCATCTTGTGTCCACATGGGGGCAGTCATCTTTGACCACATGGGGACAGCCAAATTGTGTGTTGGAGTGATGGTCAATTTGCATATTATTCTTTTATTAAATAGGATAGAGGCCTGGTGCACAGGTGGGGGCTGGCTGGTTTGCCCTGAAGGGTGTCCCAGATCAGGGTGGGGGTTCCCTTGGGGAATGGGGTGGCCTGGGTGAGGGGCCTGTGGTGGTTTGCAGGCTGGCCATGCCCCCTGGTGACCCAAGCAGAGGCCCTGGGATCTGGGATTTACTTATCTTCTATAATTGAAACTTTGTAGCCTTGAGAGGAGGCAAGCCTCCTGCTTCCTCTGTGGCTGCAGCTGTTTTTTTTTTTGTTGGGATTTATTTATCTTCTATAATTGAAACTTTGTAGCCTTAAGCAGAGGCCAAGGCAGGCCAGGGCAGGCAGAAAGCTTGGCTTCCTCCATTGCCAGGGAAACCCAAGCCTCCTGCTCTCTCCATGGCCGCAGCCATCTTGGTTGGGTTAATTTGCATACTTGCTCCCAATTGGCTGGTGGGTGTGGCTTTTGGTGTAGCGGAGGTATGGTCAATTTGCATATTACTCTTTTATTAGATAGGATACCTCATATTTTCTTGTGTGTTTGGAGAATTTCAAAATAAATGTAAGGATTAATAGCCAGAAGTAAATCCTAGCATGTGTGTTCCATTCATTCTTCTTCAGACTTCCTGATTGTTAATTTTATTGTCTTTATAACTCCCTTCACTTGATTTTTCACTTTGTATTGTTGCAGGGTGTTGAATATGGAGCAGCTGTGGAATGCCTCCAGAAAGCAGATAGGAGGAGTTTGTTATCTGAAATTCAGGCACTGCATGCTCAGATGAATAGTAGAAAAATGACTCTGAAAAGAGAAAAAGAGAATGATCAACCAAGCCAAGGTACGCTGTATGACAGGCTCATATGATAACACACAGGTGAAAATATTTCACATTGTCTCCCTTCTTACTATTCAGTTAAAACACATTTCTTCTTATTCACATTTTGTTCTCATTCTCATATCAGAGAGATAATCTACATTAATTACCTAGGGATTAAAGGATTATCCAGCTGGTTTTAAACACATATATATATATCTGCTTATATAGTATAACAAATTAAATGAGTATCTGTGGAAACATCACCCATGTCAAGTATACCAGAAACCCCCTTCCCAAACATACACTCATCTAGTAACTTAGAGGTGACCTTATCCTGATTTTTTTGTTTGTTTTACTACATATTTATATATTCCTAAACCATATAAGTTTATTTTTTTCTGCTTTTGAACTTTATCACTCTGTATATATTCATGTCTTTTTTCACCTCTCTATAATGTTTTTCTAAGTTACTACAGTTATCTCTAGTTCATTCATTTTTGTTACTATACAGAATTTCTGGGTGTGGATATTTCACAACTTGTGTATCTTTTTAGCTACTAAATTCAGTGCTAGTTTGCATATTGATATACCATGTTTCTGATACATACATGCATGACTTTTCTAGGTACAAACCCAGGAGGGGCATTGCTGGGTAATAAAATACCTATCTGCAAATTTATTAAATAATGCCAAACTGTTTTCCAAGTGGTCATATTAGTTTGTACACTTACTAGCAGAGTATGAGCATTCTGTTGCTTGGCATCTTTGCCAAGAGTTGTTACTGTCAGACTTTTGTTGCCAACCTGGTGAGGGGGCAGTGTATTGTTGTTGTGGTTTTAATTTATATTTACTAATTACTGAAGTAGTTTCATCCTTTTATCATACGATTATTGGTTAGCTGGATTTCTGATTTTGTGATACTGCTTCAGATTTTCCCCCCAGTTTTGCTAGAGTTGCAGATGGAAATCATTTGAGATTAAATTGAAATATAATTTTCATCATATCTAGTGAAGACATATATCTTTGTCTTCAGTTTTGTTTAATATGTTACAAACAGCCATGCTTTTGCAAATTTTGAACATTATACCATCCTATATAATAAAGAGGTAATATGCAAATTAACCCTCACCCCCTCACAAGATGGCTGCCTATGACCAGACCGGCAGGGGGTTTAGTGAGGGACAACCAAATGACTGAACAAGCAGGCTATGTGGGGCAATCAGGCTGGCAGGGGGGTTAGTGAGGGGGGGTTAGTGAGGGGGGTTAGTGGGGCAATCAGGCTGGCAGGGGGGTTAATGACTGAACACAGGCTGTGTGGGGCGACCAGGCCGGCAGTGGGGGCAGTAAAAGGCGACCAGGCTGGGGGGGGGGGAGTTAGGGGCATCAAGGCTAGTGGGGGGGGGATGCAGTTGGGGGCTATTAGGCTGGCAGAGGAGGGCAGTTGGCCACAACCTGGCCAGCAGCAGGGGTGGTGGGCAGTTAGGGGTGGCCAGGATGTCAGGGGGAGCATTTAGGGGCGATTAGGCCAGCACACAGAGGCAGTGAGGGGCAATCAGGCCAGCAGGAGAGGGGCAGTTAGGGGCAACCAGGCAGGCAGGCAGGTGAGCAATTAGGAGCCAGCGGTCCAGGATTGTGAGAGAGATGTCTGACTGCCGGTTTAGGACCGATCCTGGGGATCGTTCCTAAATCGGCAGTCAGACATCCCCCGAGGAGTCCTGGATTAGAGACGGTACAGGCTTGGCTGAGGGGACCCTCCCCCCCATGCATGAATGTTCTGCACCGGGCCTAATAGTCTTATATCTGTCATTGAAAAGCTGAAGGTTGTAAGTATTTCAGAGAAAACGGGTATAATGAGATCACAAATTAAATATATCCTTTATATTAAGACATAAAATTAATTGAAGATTATTTTTAGAGAATTGATTAGTATTATTTTACTTAAGTTAAATAGAACACCATTGAAAGCTATATTTTACATACATACATATTTATATATGTATATCCTGAGCCTCTCTAAGAAATAGTTTTAAAAGCCTGAATTAACATAACTATTTTCTAAATTCAAGTTATTTCTGTCTCCTAACATCAGTAATAGAAATTGTAATATGAAGTGATGAACTGTAATAAAATTTTTTAAGTTAAAAATATTTTTATGGTAGAATAGAGAAATAAAAGAGGAGAGTGAAAATAACCTATAGAATTTCCTAAATCTTAAAATAATGACTGTTAATACCCAGGTAAATATTTCTTCAGACCTTTTCAATGTGTATATGTATATAAAATCACATTTTCCACAAAAATGGGGTCCTGATGCATATTTTGAAACTTATTTGTTTATTATACCTAGGGATTTAAATAGTTCAGTTTGTTTTCATTGTAACAGACATATAGCAAGGGTTTGGTTGGTTTCTAAAGAAAAAAAACATGATTCAAATTGGAGTTTGGACTTCCCACTTCTCTAGTAAAGTTCCTAGGGACTATCTGCAAAGGAGGGCTGACCGTTGTAGTCATAGTTACTGAGTAATTCCTGTAAGTACTTTGTGTGGCTATCTAACTGTTGAGACTGTAATCTTTTCATTTGCTTTATAGTAATTGCCTAAATTACAAATCAGTTCTTAACAAAATATTTACCAACCAGACATGAGTTGCTAGATCATATTTTAAATATTAATAATTTTCCATCTAGAACTCCTGGAACATAACATCCAGCAGAAGCAGTCGCAGATGCTGGAGATGCAGGTGGAGCTCAGCAGTGCGAAAGACAGGGCTGGAGAGCTGCAGGAGCAGCTGAGCTCTGAGAAAATGGTGGTTGCTGAGCTGAAGAGTGAACTTGCACAGACTACGCTGGAACTGGAAACAACACTTAAGGCACAGCATAAGCACCTGAAGGAATTAGAGGCGTTCAGGTGAGTCAGGCTTCCTTATAAATCTGTGCTGTGTGAAGAAAGTGGAACAATTTTGTCACAGACATTGCACAGATCTTACAAAAACATAATATTATACATACACTATGTTTAAATACCATGAAATTTTGTTAACAGAATAACTCAGTGGAAAGGAAAACTCCAGATATTTATGAATAATTAACTCATGATTATGTATTGGCATATTCTCTACTGTAGCTTCCATTCTATTTGAGATTGTTTTATATAAGGTATAATTTTGACCTTTATTTTATTTATTTGACCAACTAATCTGAAATGGCATTTATGATCTCAGTAGACTTCATGGTTCAGCTGGCTAATATATGCACAATGCTTTAAAGGATAATGCTTGAAAAAAGAATGTTTGTTGGTGTAAATACTGTGATACTCTGCTTGCAACGGACACATTCTGAGCGCAGTCTTTATTTTGAACATTGTTTTCACACACATAAAAATATATGGTATTTCCCGTGTTTAGTTTTGGTAGAAGACAAGGAAGAATTTTTATTAATATTATTTTGTAATAGTAAATTGTTCTCAATGGTAAATAACTAATAGGTTTACTATTAGAAACCATTAATTTGAAATGAACCACAGTCAACAGTCTTTAATCCTTACATGGTTTCTATTTTCTTACTAACTAGTGTATTATATGCCTCCACTTTTCATTGAAAGCAGTCCTCTCTCTTCCTCTGACTCTAGAGTAGTTTTATGAAAGTGTATTTGTCTGTCTGATTTAGGTTGGAAGTTAAAGATAAAACAGATGAAGTACATTTGCTTAATGACACATTAGCAAGTGAACAGAAAAAATCCAGAGAGCTGCAGTGGGCTTTGGAAAAAGAGAAAGCCAAACTGGGGCGCAGTGAAGAGCGGGATAAAGAAGAACTTGAGGTATTGTTGTCTCTGTCTTTAAATATCTATGGAAAATCCACAACTGTATATGAAAGAATCCGGAGACTTTTTCTCTTTCTAAAATGTCAATTTTGGACTCTATGAGGTACAGTAATTTGTTTGCTCTGTGTTAAACACTATTATAATGGTATCTAAACTGTACTAGGAAATGCTAGTAGTGTGATGCTTTTTTTGTTTTGCTGCATCCAAGGATACATACAGACTGTTCTGCAACATGTGTTTTGAGAATTTGATTAGTGCATACACAATTTGATAAATAGGACAGTCATGTCAGCTTAATGTAGAAGTGGATTGGGTTCCCATTTTCTCGTAGGGCAGTGGTCAACAGAGCCAAATATCAACAGTACAACGATTGAAATTCCTTTTGAGAGCCAAATTTTTTAAACTTAAACTTCTTCTAATGCCATTTCTTCAAAATAGACTCGCCCAGGCTGTAGTATTTTGTGGAAGAGCCACACTCAAGGGGCCAAAGAGCCGCATATGGCTTGCGAGCCGCGGTTTGCCGACCACTGTCCTAGGGAATGGGAACAGCGATACTTCCCTGGCAGCAGGATGCCATATTTTAAGAAAATTTAAAATGAATCCCGTCACTCTGGGCTCTCTCACAGCCTTGTACAGCTCTCAGCTCAAGGCAGGCGGTGCTGCATGCAGTGCCCACTTTAACGGTAGCCCCTCTGGCTCAGAGCTCTTCTGTCCACATAGCGCAGTACTCCATAGTACTATGCTAAAATCTCTGTAGTCAGCATTTCTGCCCTATTACTTTTGAGGGTTATTTTTTAATGTCCACCATGGTAGCCTCCAGGCTTGGCAAGTTCTCTACTTGTCAAAGGCATGTCATCTCCTCGGGTACTATTACTATTTTTTATCATTACAAATTTGCATAGATTTTGAGTAGTTTGCCCCTAACCCTGATTTTCCCTAATCCTTATTATTTTTAGTAAGTGATTTTGGAAAACACAAAGTTTTTCAGGAACTCTTACCACATTTTATCAGAAATATTTGTATTTTTAAAGGTTATTGTCTTTAGAAGAAAGGTACCCTGCTTCATATTTAAACCAGATTTAGTTAATATTATGAAAGTATTATTTAGCTTAGTTATCTCTTGTTTATATTCTTTGATGAAAATCACCTAGCTGTTCAAATAATTATGCTCTAACCACTGAAAATTTAAGTTAATAAACTGAATAATTAGTGCTATTAATCAGTACTGCCAACTTGGTATTAATGAAAGCACAATTGTTCACTTAGATAAAATATTTTTAATAACAATAATAAATTTTTAATATCACTTTCTCCTACAAGGATCTGAAATTTTCACTCGAGGGTCAAAAACAAAGAAATATTCAGCTGAGTCAACTTTTGGAACAACAGAAACAACTACTAAATGAATCACAGCAGGAAATAGAATCACAGAGAGTGCTCCACAATGCCCAGCTGTCAGAAGAACGATGTCGAAACTTAGAGCTTCAAGTACTTCTGGAATCCGAGAAAGTTCGGATTCGGGAAATGAGCAGTACCCTGGACAGGGAGCGGGAAGTGCGCGCACAGCTGCAGCAGAGCAGTGATGACAGTGGGCAGCCTCGTCCCCTCTTGCCCTCCGAGGACCTCCTTAAAGAGCTGCAGAAACAGTTGGAGGAAAAACACAGTCGCATCGTAGAACTGTTAAATGAGACTGAGAAATACAGACTGGATTCTCTGCAGACAAGACAGCAAATGGAAAAGGATAGGCAGGTTCACAGGAAGACGTTGCAGACAGAGCAAGAGGCCAACACTGAGGGACAGAAGAAAATGCATGAGCTCCAGTCCAAAGTGGAAGATCTTCAGCACCAGCTGGAAGAGAAAAGGCAACAAGTTTATAAGTTAGATCTTGAAGGAAAGCGACTGCAAGGAATTATGCAAGAATTCCAGAAACAAGAACTGGAACGAGAAGAAAAACGAGAAAGAAGAATTCTGTATCAGAATCTTAATGAGGTAAATTGACACTTTGTTTCTAAAATATTTTTAAAAAGAATATTGCAGCCCTTTGATCATATAATTTTGATATTGGATTATTTAAATAGCTATATACAAATCACTTTAAAACAAAATCTATAGAAGTTTCTTTGCAGTATAGATAATAGAGCAGATCCTCAAATAATACCATTCCATTCAACTTCGTTTTGTTATAACATTGATGAGATGCAGTTGGAACTTAACTCTTATGTATATCAATTAGCCTATGGTAAAATTGGTTTTGTTATATGTTGTTTCACTTAAAGCCACAGAACCTATCCATGACATTAAGTGAAAGTTTACTGTAAATTGTGTTCCCTTAAGAAAGAATGCTTTTCATTTATAATTATTGCTTTTCCTTTTTCTGTCCAAAATTGCCAGCCCTCCACATGGAGTTTAACCAATGATCGAACTAGAAATTGGGTTCTTCAACAGAAAATAGAAGGAGAGACAAAGGAATCAAGCTATCCTAAACTGATTGCAATGGATGGAGGGGAAACTGGCTATAATCATGAATTAGAAATGATCAAACAAAAGCTTCAACATATGGCTTCAAAACTACAGCATCTAGCCCAGAAAGCCTCCAGTCGGTGAGACCTTTCTGCCTGACTTTTGGAAAGAGCATTCCTAGACAAGCTACACAGAATCTGCCTCTCACTAATAGCTAGTCAAGGGTGGGGATTAAAATTGTACAGTTATGCCTGTTTACAGTAGGAGGTGATATTTTCTAACAGAACTCACACACCTGAAAACAAACATGTTAACACCTTGACCAGGGAGAGAGAACACGTAGTGTAAAGGAGAAGCGATATGTGAAGCACAGTGTTGCCCAATCCATAACATTTGTGCTAGTCAGCACCCCTAATTGAGAAGATGTTTTCACTCGTTGTCCTTTTCTTTTTTGAAGACTGCAGTTCGAAACAGCAGATGATGAAGATTTCATTTGGGTTCAGGAAAATATTGATGAAATTATTTTACAACTACAAAAATTAACTGGCCATCCAGGCAAAGAGGTATGGCTTAGAAAACTCTGTACAGTATTGAGAGCAAAGGTTTAATGGAAACTATATGACTCATTTGAAACTGGCACCATATTTTTTAAGAGTTGTACTTTTATCTTTTCATTTATTTTCAATAATAATAATGTTTGCCTCCGCCCAATAAAAGATAGTGAAAGCATGAGGGGAAATTAACTTTCATTATCACTATTGAATAATTATGTTGACCTCTTGTATTATGATAACCAGGTTTCCTGAAAGATTAGTCTGGATAGTACCCTCATCACTCCATGAATGTTACTAGGTCTTCACAATTGACCGATCTGGTGAATCTTTTCGGCCCCTGTCTTTTTTTACCTCACTGTTTTTGTGGCATTTGACACTTTTTACCTCTTCCATCTTAAAAGTCCTCTCTTTCCTTATTTTTGTGTCAGTATTCTCTCTTTCCATTCTCTCATCAGTCACCTTCATGAGTTCCTCTTCCTCCTGTCCACATTCATTTTTTTTCTCTGCCTACAGCTGTGAAAGCTTATTCAGTTATGCAGCCTGAGTTTCTCACTAGGCTTATTTACTGAACAAATACTTACATTGGGCATCTACTATATGCCAAGTGTTACCCTGGGTTATGGTGATACAGTAAGTAAATGCTTCCCTTATGGAGCTTATGTTCTGGTGGGCCACTTTTGTCCTGTGGTCCAGGTTTATATTTTCCGTTAGTTATTAAACATCTTACTTTGGGGAAATGTACTCCATAGTGACACCTTAGGAACCTCACAGACACATTCCAAGCTGAGCATCGTTTTCCTTTTCTCTTTCCTGTCCCAACCCAGTTTAGAAAGCTGAAAGTTACCATAGACCACCTTCCTTCACTGTACGTGCACATCCAAGCATCCATCCTATGCGCCCTTTGTCGTCGCCTTCATGCAGGCCTTCAGCCTTTGTCACCTAGACTGTTGCATTAACTTCCTGATGCACCTGCCTCACACCAGGATCTGTTTTTGCTAATTTAATCTACTTTACATACTTTTACCCAAGAGATCTTTCTAACATGTAAATTTTGTTTATGGCATGCTCATGCCCAAAGCCTTTTATGGCTCTCCACTGCCTACCTCTTTAGTTGTTATCTTTAAATGAAGTCAGTCTTTACTCCAGCCTTCCCAAGCAACTATAGATCCCTAAAACCAACACGCTCAAGCCTTTGTGCCTTTACACATGCTGTTCCTTCTGCTTAATATGTCCTTCCCTGTCTTCTTTCCTGCCTGGCAAATTCTGACATCATTTAAGGCTCAACACAAGCACCACTTCTTTATGAAATTGCTGTTCTTAGTGAGGGCCTGTCCACATTTTGTGTGTATTATTTATAAATGTTTGTGCTATGCAACCTTATGCCATTTTATCTTTCTAGCCTACCCTGGTGTCCCCAAATACGTCTTGTGGCTCATTGACTGAAAGACTACTGAGACAAAATGCTGACCTGACAGGGCATATCAGCCAACTGACTGAAGAGAAGAATGATTTAAGGAACCTAGTTATGAAGCTGGAAGAGCAGATCCGATGGTATCAACAGACAGGAGCTGGCAGAGATTATGTACGTCTGTTTCTACATGGCCACATATTAGTAGTAATGCAGAGTGACAGTTTCTGCCACCTCGTTTCAGTTTTTACCCCTGATGTAGGAATATTAAGCATCTGATTCTTAATAGGGTCATTGGAAATTTTTATAGGGGCGATAATAATATTGATAGCTTTTCTTTATTGGAAGCCTTCTCTCTGCCAGATTTGGGGTTTTATACATTCAGAATCTCTAAGTCTACGCCCAGCCTTAACATAAGAAAACTGAAGTCAGTAGTCAAGCCAAGGTCAACTTAACCACAAAGCCAGATACTTTGCTACCTGTGGAGCAACAGCAGATACATGTTAAAGAAATGTTCAAATCTGAATTCTGCCCTTGTCAGTTATATATCAGTTATTATGTTCATAACTCAAGTGAAAAATGTCACTAAATTATTTCAGTTCTGTGAATTTATTTAAAATTTTTTTTTCATTTAAAACTGCAAAATAAATTGTTAGCTCTGTCTTTACCCAACATAAAGATAGGGAAGACCTCTAAGACAGTTGTGCAGTCAAATACACAATAACACATCTACACAGCTTCTGTAGGGCTCCCCTTCCTGTGCATGTGCCATGTGGTTTTTCCCTATTTCTCCAGTGTACTATTTTAGGCTCCAACTCAACATTTGGACCCAGATGGTCCATCTATTAAGTCTCTAGATTTTTTCAGCTCAAAGTTCTGCTAAATCTAAACACCTTCTCTGAAGCTAGACTCTCATAAGGCTTTTCAGTTATAAAGTTAATCTGCTCAGCAAAGGACCATATACTTAAAACTACTGTATACTCTTTAGTGTCAGTTGAGATTGGCTTTTAATGTCCCTGTTTGAGGTTGGAAAGCTGAGACTTCTGTATCTCCCATAGCAACACCTTTAAATCAGGTTTTTCTTTAGAAACTTATTCTTAAAAATCAAGTAAGTAGGCTCTGGTCTCTGAAGTCTTCTAGGTTTTCATTCAGTGGTGGTGCCAACATTGAAGCCATCATTGCTTCTGAAAAAGAAGTCTGGAACAGAGAAAAGTTGGCTCTTCAAAAATCCTTGAAGAGTGCCGAAGCCGAAGTGTACAAACTGAAAGCTGAACTGAGAAATGAAGCTTTACTTCACCGTCTGAGCCCTGACCCTGAACATGCCACTCTAAAGGTCAGGCAGCTTCCATCTGAATGCACACCAAGTGCTGGTTCTCTGCTTCTGCCTTCATCTCTGATTACCCTTAATTCTGCAGACTGAAATTTAGGTGGCACTCAGGCTGAGTCTCTCAGTCTCTCTATTCAGTTTTTGTTGTGAATGCAGGTCTCTAGCTGGTCACAAAAACTTTGTGGTGAGGCATGCACAGGTCTGGACCAGATTAGGCTTTATTAGTGGTCACAGTTGGCAGCACCTGAGCTTCTGGTCCTCCTTCCCACAATCTCATCCTTAGTAGACCAATAGACAGTTATCATTTCAACTCCCAACAAAAACCCTGCCACTGTCGATATAGATCATCATCCTATCTAATAAAGAGGGAATATGCTAATTGACCCTCATGTCATCACAAAGATGGCAGTGCCCACAGCCACAAGTTGGCGACACCCAGTCCCCTCAGCCCCACCTGGGTGGCAGGCAGGCCCGGCCACTCCGCGCGCCTGCCTCCAGAGTCCCCAGTCCCCTCAACCCCCAGCCACCCAGGGCTGGCCCGAGGTGCAGGCAAGCCTCAGATGGTGGCTGCCCAGCTGCCCAGGGCGCCCGAGGCTCAGGTAACCAGGGCCAGCCGAGGCTTGCGCTGCTATCAGTGGCAGCAACAGAGGTATGATGGGAGCATTGCCTTCCCCTGATTGCTGGGTCGCCTCCCACCCCTGAGGGCTCCCGGACTGTGAGAGGGGGCAGGCTATGCTGAGGGAACCCCCCCTCCAGTGCATGAATTTTCATGCACCGGGCCTCTAGTGCTCTATTAGATAGTAAGCCCTCTGAATAGCCTCTCTGCTGACTAATAATGAATATTGTAGTAAAACTACTTTAATCAGTCAACATAAAATCCAAAACAAAAATAAAGAAAAGTGTTTGGAATGGTTATTTCAACTATGGAGTGAACATGAATTTATGACTCTTCAAGGGACGGAAAACGTTAATGAAAAAGTTAGATTAGTGACCATAATAATAAAAGTAACTCTGTACAGTTAAATGTAAAAACTCAGACGATAATGGAATGACAAAAATTTTTGCAACAAATGTGGTGAATAGGGGCTAATATCCAAAATAAAAAGCATAACTTTAAGGTTAGTATTCAGATTCCATTGACTAAAAAGAGGCAGAAGTGTAAGGTTAGGGTTCATTATCTTTACTTTCAACTTCGCTGATAAAGTAGAGAACAGTGATAGAGTACCTGCCATTCTACTACCACTATTCCTTTTTTTTTTTTAATATATTTTTGTTGATTTCATAGAGGGAGGGAGAGAGAGAAACATCAATGATGAGGGAGAATCATTGATCAGCTGCCTCCTGCACGCCCCCTACTGGGGATTGAGCCCACAAACCCGGGCATGTGCCCTGACCGAGAATCAAACCTGGGACCCTTCAGTCTGTAGGCTGTCACTCTATCCACTGAGCCAAACTGGCTAGGGCCCACTAGTTTTTGTTTTTGTTTTTTTAATAAAATATAGGTCATCTTGCCCTAGAGAACAATTTGAATAACTTCTTAATAATGTCTTTATATTCTTCCCTTCTTTAAATGTAGAGAATTTATGGTAAATACCTGAGAGCAGAAAGTTTTCGGAAAGCTCTCATTTATCAGAAGAAATACCTGCTGCTGTTACTGGGTGGCTTCCAGGAGTGTGAAGAGGCCACGCTGGCTCTGCTTGCCCGGATGGGCGGGCAGCCGGCCTGCACGGACCTGGAGGTGATCACCAACCGTCCGAAGGGCTTCACCAGGTTTCGGTCAGCTGTCAGAGTGTCCATGGCTATTTCGAGGTAAAGTACTTGACAACAAATCCATTTCAATAGACTCTTGAAAGGGATTGTTATTTTTAATCTCTCTTTTCTCTGCCTGTGTGCTCCATATAATCATGTGGTATGAGACATGTCCTAAAACACACCTGCTTCTTTCTCAATTACCATCTTTTAGCAGGGATACCTTACGTTATCCTCTCAAGACCCTGGGGAAAGGGCCCTTCCAGATGCAGGCAGCTGGTGACTCAGAGCTGGCACATCCCATCTAGACTGTCTTTTTTTTCTTCTAAATCTGAATAAACCCTTGAACTCTTTCCGACATATAAATAAGGGGTGGGGGGGTTGGAAAAATTAGGCTGTGACATACATTCATACATACTCTTGGGGCCCAGCTACAGAAAGCCCTGCCTCTGCATTCAGGCCAGAGATGAGTCTTAAGTCGTCGGACTCTGCTACTGCCCTCCTCCCTCTCTCTAGCAGTTCCACACTAGGGTCACCAGTACCTGTTCTGTGTCTGATTGGAGTGGAGTTAGGACTCAAACTACCTTGAGGACCTGGCCTACTGCAGTCCTCTGACCTGAGTGGTGTATACACAGGCCCTTTTACTTCTGTAGGAGCCAGACAATCCAAAAGGAATTTGGTTTTCAAAGTGTTCCTATCTGGTCACATCTGATGTATCTTCAGCGGTTTTGCCCTTTTTTTTCCTCCTCCATTTCTTTTTTTGAAAAATATGACTTAGAATTTTTTTTCTTTATTGATTAAGGTATTACATATGTGTGACTTAGAATTTTTTAACTAGAAGCTGTCTGAGATCACATAGCCCAGAATGTCATTTCACAAATGAGGAAACTGAGGCAGGGAGAGATTGCAAAGCCAATAGTAATAGAGTTGGGACAACTAGCTAGGACTCCCAAGTCTCATCCATGTTGGTTCTCTAAAGAGAGCTCGCGTTTTACCTATTGCTGGTCGGGATTCTCCATGCCGCTGCCACTCTATATTTTATACATGTGGTTCCAGTTCTCCCCTTCATCACTGTGTGCACCTTGTACAAAGTTAAGTTCTGGGAGAGGCCCTGATGAAAAGTCCTAATCCCTGCCTCCATCCCCAAAGGCAGCTCACGTCCCAGTGGGGAAGACCTACATGCCCGTACCTTAGAAGACGCTAAATGAGAGGTCTCAGGAGTTAACAATTAATTTCTATTAGAATTTGGGAAGTCTCCTTGAAAACCACCTGCCACAAAGGACTTCATTTTACCTCCCTCTTTTTCTTTTCCTCTTATATGTTCATTGTCTTTTGACACTCATAAAACTGAGCCTTGAAACTGATTGAAATTATGAAATCAGAACTGGTGCTTCAGAAAGCTGATCGGGCCAGGACGAGGCAGGCAGCAACTTGCTGCAGCTGGCTCTGGGACTCTGCTGCCCTGATCCTGGGAAGGCAGCATCTCTCGTCGCTGAGTAAGGCCTCCTCCTCCAGCTTTCCCAGTTCAGCTCGCTCACTGCCCATTTAAGGGTTTATTCCATCTGCCCTCTAGTCTCCATTCTTTTCTCCTCTTATTATTACTTCTCGCCCTTTCTTTGCCCATCCACTTTTCTCTTTTCAACTTTTGCTCTCCATCTCTTGTGCCCTTTGACCCCTAAAGCCAGACCTGATGTTGTCCTCACCAGAGACTTTTGGTGCCTCTGGGGAAGCCCTGTCCTTCTGCTCCGGTTAATTTTGCCACAGGAACAGGGAGCATTTGCTTCGTTTTCGATTAGGCAACCATGTGATTTTGAAATTTGTTCTGCATTCATATTTAAATGTGACTTGATTTTTGTGCAAAATGTATATTTATACTCTCTACATTATAGATAGGCTGTGAAATTTTTTCTGGGATCTTTTCTAGAATGAAATTTTTGGTTCGACGGTGGCATCGAGTCACAAGTTCTGGTTCCATCAATATTAACAGGGATGGACTGAATCCAGGTGAAGTCAAAATAGAATTTTTTTCTCCTGTTTATGATTGTCTAAAATTACTGTGTGTGTAATGCCTTCCAAATAACGTTGTTCAAAGACAGAGAGAGCCCTTATAACTCACAGAGCTGGGGACCTTGCTATTTTAAAGAATGGAAATAGCTGGTTTTTGTGGAGTACTTAGTCTGCACAAGGCCCTGCTTTGCCATGTAGTCTCCGTCTCCTGTGATGTGGGTGCAGTTACTATTATCACCTTCCAGACGGAAAACGGGGGCACGAAAAGCATGGTCATTTGCCCCAGGTTGCCCAGGAGCCAACATCGAACCCTGACCGTTTGGCTCCAGGACCCACGCTCCTTACCACTGCATGTAAGGCTCTGGTTCAAGATCGGGTTGCTCCTCTCAGCCATATGGACAAGTGATGGTGTGAAGTTTTTACAGTTTAGCAAGATTCAGACAGGTTTCTGAGTTTACCGACAGGTTCTATAGTAATGATGGATAGTTAAAGTTACTTCTCTTTACACCTAGAAGGGGAAACAAATATTAGGACTTCAACATTTCAGGCATAAGGAGAGGCATACACGGAGTTACAGACACACAGCAGGACTATGCTATGTATTGCTATTAAACCACTTGCACATTTTCTCCCAGGAGCTAAGCATGAGCACCAAAGAGGAAATATATTTAGTATCCTAAGTCAAGTGTTTTTGAAATATGAATCTAAGCTTATATTGAAACAGCTGAAATTTATAACATAATGAGTTCTGTGTTGTTAGTAAATCTTGATTTCCAGCTTTTTCTAATAAAGTCACAAGAATGGCTTGGCTACATTAGTCTAATATTTTTTTAATTCTGCAGACTGAAATTTAGGTGGCACTCAGGCTGTGTACCACCTCTTTTCCCCTAAACCAGTGTTCGGCAAACTGCGGCTCACGAGCCCCAAACCATACACACTCAAGGCACTCTTCACCTCACTCTAATTATAACTAAGTTTTTTAAACAGAAAATATTTCAATTAAATCATTTATTTTCTTTGAGCTGTCATTCTAGATTAGCAGAATTGCTCATATTGAAAGGTAAACAAAGTAACATTTCTACTACTGTTTCCTACAGCAAGAACAATTGAAAATAACTATAAATAGGAGATAGTGTAGTACAGTATAGTAATCTTCTGAGTCTTCATCTGTGTTGTAGAAATTTTTCAAGAGCTTGGCATTTCTTTTGAACAAGGTATGTCTGGTATTACTTTAGGTGCTGAAAAGACTGACCTGTTTTATCATTCTCCCGGTGGACTGGAGCTGTACGGAGAGCCGAGACACACTACATACCGCTCAAGAGCAGATCTGGACTATCCTAGGTCTCCTCTTCCATTTCAAAATAGGTAAGAATTTGATAAAACTTGCCTAGAGTAGTTAAATATACTATTAGAGAAAGGTAAGTGTTAGGGCTTTGACTTCTTTGCATTGAAAAAGCTAAATGTATCTTCAGGAATATATGATTTGCATAATCAAATTATAACTGGTTTCCAAGGGTATAAGAAACATCTGATCAAGTGTTATTTAGTAAATGCTGTGGGTTAGTCATTGGGAAATGTATTGACTAAAATTGATAGTCTATGGACACTATGAAGAAACCTCTCTCCAGGCTGCGAGACCAGATGCAATTAGATAATATACTCCATTTATTGAGGGCCTTGTGACAGGCAGTATACTGGACATTATTGTGATGACTTCATAGCTGCTGCTTTGCATTTATTGAGGCGTTTTTTTCACTTTACAACTCATACTCAGAAGTGGGAGATACAGATCAGGCCATGTACAAGGGGTCTGCCTTTTCAGAGATGGTGGAGGCTGGTGGGGAAGTTACTTACCTTGTTTCTGCATAATTTGGATTCGTGTTTATATTTTGGATCTCATAGGTACCCAGGCCCTCCGGCTGATTTAAATCCTGCTTCCTTAGCATGTTCTCAGCTCCAGAATTATGACCCTGACAGAGCCCTGACGGATTACATCACTCGGCTGGAGGCACTGCAAAGGCGCCTGGGAACTGTACAGTCAGGTACTCTCAGCTTCGCCGTAAATTGGCAGCGCCGCACTGGCCAGTGGTCTCAGTGGTTAGTGTCAGCGGCACATTGAAGGGTCCTGGGCTCCGTTCCTAGTCAAGAGCACTGCCTGGCTTGCAGGTTCTATCCCTGGCCCTGGCTGGGGTGAGTGGTAGGGGACAACCTATCAATATGTCTCTCACATCGATGTTTCTCTCTGGGTGGGGAGATAAGAGGAGCAAGCAAGGACTTGAAGCATTTAATGCAGCCATTATTCATAGGAGGATCTTGTGCTTTTATGTTTGATTTGTAAAACCTATCCTATTAAAAAGACTGTAAAAATGACCTGTTATTTCTCTCTGCTCAAAAACACAAAAATGTCATACTTAGTAGAAATAATTTCCCTGTTCATTGTGGGAAAACCTTTTACCTGTCACCCTTCACTCCTGATTCAAAGATTTTGAATCATTTTAATTTAATGTGCTTTAAGTCAACTTTTATATTTTCTTTTATTAAAGATTTTTTTAATATGCTATTCCCACAAACTAGATAGGACTAATAGGTTATTTTAAGTTAATCAGTTATCTTTTCCTATAAAAAAATCATCTAATGCAAGACACTTGTACAAGACTATGGTTTGGTTTGTGCTTTGCATTGAGCATCCAAATTTCACAAGACTCAGATTTTTTTTTGGTCATGAATATATGTATTTACTGTCCAGTTGGTGAAAATGAGGTGGAAATAGGTTTCTTTTTGTTTTTTATTTTATTGTATTGTTCGCAGTATTTTAGATGTCTCCTATTTTCTCCCTTTTTGCCCCCCCCCCCCCACCAAACCCCTGCCCCACCCCCAGCCTTCCCTATGCTGTTATCTGTGTCCATGGGTTATACATACATATTCTTTGGCTGATCTCTTCCTATCCCAACCCCCTCACTGAGATCTGTTATTCTCTTTATGCCTTGGGAAAAGTATTGACTAAAATTGATAGTCTGTGGACATTATGAAAAACTAGTGGCCCAGTGCACAAAATTTGTGCACATGGGGGTGGGGTCCCTCAGTCTGGCCTGCACCCTCTCCAATCTGGGATCCCTCTCACAATCCAGAACCACTGGCTCCTAAGCACTCACCTGTCTGCCTGATGCCCCTAACTGTTCCCCTGCCAGCCTGATGCCCTAACTGGCTCTCCCCTCCTCGCCTGATCCCCCTAACTGCCTATTTGCTCTCCCCTCCTGGCCTGATCCTCCTAACTGCCTATCTGCTCTCCCCTCCTGGCCTGATCCCCCTTAACTGCCTATGTGCTCTCCCTTCCTCTCTGCACCTTCAGACCTCGGTGCAGGAGTACTAAGAGCTGTCCGCCAAGGCCCCGCCCCCGTCCTGATGCACCCCCCTGCAGCAGCCTCATGTCCCGGTGGCACAAGTCCCCGCCCACCAGCTCCTGTGCGTGCGCAGCCTGGTCATGACTGTGACACCGTTAGGACCAATTAGCATATTACCTCTTTATTATATAGATTGTTGGGAGATAGTGTAGTACAGTATAGTAACCCAACCCCCTCTCTGAGATCCGTTATTCTGTTCTATGCATCCATATCTCTGAACCTATTTTGTTCATTAGATTCCACATGTAAGTGAGATCATGTGATACTTGTCTTTCTCTAACTGGCTTATTTCACTTAGCAAAATGCTCTTCCGGTCACAAAATGCAGATTTTGAAGTCCCGAAGATTTCTCAAGAGGTGGGAGGTATAGAACATTCAACCTTCAGGGCACTTTAAAGAGAATCTTAACTTTAGTCTGACCTTGATACAGAGCCTGCCATAGTGACTTTTAAATATATATTCAAAATCTCTTAAAATCTCTTCAAATATGAAGAATTTTTTAGGACTATAAAAAAGCATTATTTTTAAGTGGAGGATAATAATAATCTGCCCTTCATGAACTATTTAGTATGGTACAGGGAGCAATCTAATTTGAAATCATTTACATATTCTGGCTTTCTTTTCTAGGTTCCGCTCATTTTCATGCTGGCATGAGAAGATAATCCCTTGAAACATCATGACTCGAAGTGATTTTAAGCAAATTCCCTTTTGTAAACCAATGGTTCTTTTTGTGCTTTTGTATTGCGGATATTCAATGGGACCAACACGAACACAGCTTATGATTGTATACAAATCCCAGCCAGTACATGAAAACAAACTGGAATTTGTACATATAAGCATTGTGTATGTATTCATGCACAATAATCGTTCAATTACATGTGTATTTGTGGAATGCTAATTTAAATGGTTAAATTATAAACCTGGTGTATTTATCAAATGGGTGAAAAGATTAAACTTTTGCATATTATGACACTGCTGAATGTGTAGCTTGAGGTGTCCTGCACTTTTCTTACAAGGCTACTGAAATTACCTGTTTCTGCCTAATATATTTGCTACTGGTGATGATGACAGATATCACTTGTAGAGACCTATTTTTGTATAATGGTAGAAGTTTTGAATTTTATGGGGTATTTTGTCAAGTACTGAAATAAAAATGACTTCACCATTTTAACCACACTGTATTTGAACCCTCTTCATTTTTAAGCCATAGTTCTTGTGCATGTCTTAGTCCATTCCAGCTGCTCTAACAAAATGCCATAGACTGGGTGTCCTATAAACAGAAATTTGTTTTTCACAGTTCTGGAATCCGGGAAGTCCAAGATCAAGGTACCAACAGATATGGTGACTGGTGGGGCCTGCTTCCTCATTCATAGACATTTATATTCTTGCTGTCTCCTCATATGGCAGAAAGGGCAAGGGAGCTCTCTGAGATTTCTTTTATAAATGAGAGCAAATAAATAGAGAAAAATACCAATATAGCTTTTAAAAATACCAATATAGCTGTCCATGAGAGCTCCCCCATGATACAATCACCCCACGAATTGTTTCAACAATGAATTTGGGGGTGGAGGGAGACACATTCAGTCTGCAGCAGTGCATATCACCTCATTACCTACTAGAAATACGTAGGACTTAAGAGATTCATTCAGAAAGTTGTCCTACTCTTATAGATACTATTGGGGTTTTTCTCTCCCTCTGTTGAGGAACAATTTTCCGTGTGCCTTTTTTTCAACTTTCCATCTATATATAATACTAGAGGCCCGGTGCACAAAAGTTGAGCATGTGTACAGTCCCTAGGCCTACCTGGTGACCGAAGCGTGAGCTTCTGGCGTGGAAGGGCAGGTCCCAGCTGACCTCTGGGCCCTGCGCAGCATCTGGGCCCCCAGAGCCCCCACCCAGCTCCCTCAGCTCCTGGGAGGTGGGCGGCAGCCCTGCCTCCCATCGCCGCGGCTGGTCGCTGTCTGCTGGGCAATAGGTGGGGGCAATCAGGCCCCACTCACACCCGCCTTGGCCTGGTGCTGCCTGCTCACCTGCTCCACCATCCCGCTCAGTCCCACTCTCATCGGGGGCTATCAGGGCTAGCAATGCCTCCACTGCCGCCCGCTGCCAGCGCCGCATCACCAACGCCCACCATGTTCCGTGCCACCCCCTAGTGGTCAGTGCACATCATAGCGAGCAGTCGAACTCCCGGTTAAGGGGACAATTTGCATATTAGGCTTTTATTGTATACTAGAGGCCTGGTGCATGAAATTCGTGCGGGGGGGGGGAGGGGTGTCCCTCAGCCCAGCCTGTACCCTCTCCAATCTGGGACCCCTCGAGGGATGTCCGACTGCCCGTTTAGGCCCGATCCTAGTAATGAATCATAATGTAAATATCTGTGTTTTCCGATGGTCTTAGGCGCTACAGCAGGCCTGGTCCCTCCCAACTGCCCTCTCCTGCTGGCCATCTTTGACCACATGGAGGCAGCCATCTTGTGTGTTGGCTCTAAATTGTGTGTTCTGATGGTCTTAGGCTCTACAGCAGCAGTTCTCAACCTGTGGGTCGTTCGTGACCCACAGGTTGAGAACCGCTAGCAGGGTCGCCTAAGACCATTGGAAAACACAGATATTTACATTACGATTCATAACAGTAGCAAAATTACAGTTATGAAGTAGCAACGAAAATAATTTTATGGTTGGGGGTCACCACAACATGAGGAAGGCTATTAAAGGGTCACGGCATTAGAAAGGTTGAGAACCACTGTCTTAAACTTCATTAACCACAAATAGAATGAAACTGTGTTTCTGCTAAACCAAATCCATAATGGGAATCTCTCAGAGATATAAAAATGTTTTCTTAATTAAGAGTCCTCCCTGATAACACGGCAACTCACTAAAACAGCAAGAATAAGTAGTATTTGATGCTTATAACCAGATTTTTGTTTTACCATGGGGTGTTCTAGGATTTATACCAACACAAACAAGCTATGGAAACAAATTCTACATTCTTGAAGATTTCACAGTACCTAAATTTTTCCTAGTAGCAGCTGGGTTCTGATAAGAGTTATAGAAATAACAAGTGTATTCTAAAGCAGATATCTGAAAGTAAGGATTGTGGGTAAAACCTTTCATAGCTTGCCATTCAAGGCTGTTTTGTTCTGAGAAAGGAGCAGATGGACAAGTGCTCTGATCATTTGGTTCACTCCCACTGACCATCAGCTCTCTATGACATTAGGCCTCTGCCATCAACTTGTTAATGCTTACCAACACTTAGTCTATGATTAAAAACTAATTAGAGTCTAAAATAAACTATAAAGGAAACCAATTATATAGAAGTAGTCAAACTTTTTCAAATGTGTGATATAACATGTAAGTTTAAAGACATAAGATCTAGCAGATCTAACAACTACCATAATTTCAAAGTAGTGATGAGAGTAAAAGAACTTTAAGATCTACAACGACTATAATGTGATATGAAAATAACTGTGATTTCTGTTCAGTCATGGGTACTGCTATTACTAGTGTTGTTTGTTGCCTAAATTTGAATACAGTACAAATAAGGATGTAATTTTTTTTCCACCCAAGTTTGTAGATCTCTGAATTCTACTTACTAAAACACACATGCTTTACAATTCGTGAATATAAACTGTATTTTTCTCAAAGATAATTTTAATGTGGAAAACTAACAGCAGAGATAGAGTTTAACATGAGTCCTCCAGCCTCTTAAACAGACCTTATAGGGGGAAATATTTTGTCCTTATTTTAAAAACAGTAATGTGGCCATTATTACAGGTATAGAGACAAGCTCCCAGTTATAATTTGAGTTGATTCTTAAACACAGCCTTCACTTAATATGGCCAATGATCCTATTCTCAAGGACCCTGCTTCATATTATCCTTATCTTAAAGCCAGAGTTCCCTGATCTCAGATTTTGTATTTTAAAAAAAAGAAAATCTAACTGACCTAAATTAAGTTTTAATAAACAGAACTAGTAACAGAAACATCCCTAAGTAGATTCTGGAGAGGAAGCAGGGAACCACTTTGAGCCAACGAGAACAAAAATTATCCCTTAGGGACTTTATTTTGGATTTTCACACAGATGTGTGACCATGTGGAACCAGATACAAATTTATCAAGTAAATGAAATATTTAGTAATTAGATCAAGTTAATGCAAGCAGTCTTTAGAATTAATAATTACATTCTTTTTTAGGAAATGTAATTACCATAGAACTCCCTCAATTTCCTAAAAGACAGTACTTCCTAAAGACATTTTTTTCTACAACCTAACTCCATCACTGCTAATTACCATCATACCAAAACAATAGGATTCTCTTTCATCCAAGGCTTTAAATGTGAGTTTATCCCCTACCCACCTGTCCTCACACACCCAAACATTACACAAGAAATGAATAAATAACCTAAGGCTTCCAAGCATCTCATTTGGCTTTTATACTTGCAGATCTAGTCCAAGATTTGAATCTCCTGAACTTACTTACCAAGAGCTATGTATACTCTTAAAATAAATACCTGGAAATTGTGTTATTTAGAATCTTCCAATAACCAAGGTCCCCTAAACAACTTTTTACCAAGTAGCTTGATTTCCTTAAATAAGGCGTATGTAGTAAATATCCATCATAAAAGTATTAAGAAATGCCTGAAATGCTATTAAATTTTATGGAACCATTCAGTTAAGAAAATATAAAACCCGTTAAGTTGGCTGTCTTTTAAAGTAGCACACTCAAAAAAGAGTAAGTTGTTTCATCAACTTCATTCTCTTCAAATGCTTTTGCCGTTTACAGTGATGTTTCAGGTATTCCTTGCAGTATTTTTCATTTTGATCTTCGTTTGTATCGGATAACTGGGTTTTCAGGGGTGTGAATCATGGTTGTATAATTCACAGTGGGAAAATATCCATCAATGAGGTCAAATTCATATAAACGAAGCATAGTGGACCAAATTGTCTTGATTTGCACATAAGCAAAATTCTCCCCAATACAACGATGACGCCCTGTAAAAAAAAATTTTCGTAAGAATCAGTTGAAATTCTTTCTCACTCCTTTTAGCCTGGAGTGATGAAATTTGTTTAACTATAGTTTAGGTGAAGGGCAGATATACAGATATAATAAAAAGATGACATTCTTTCCACATAAAAGAATATAGCCCTGGCCAGTGTGGCTCACTCGGTTGGAGGATCCTCCCATGCAGCGAAGGGTCAAAGGTTTGATTCCCAATCAAAGCACATACTTGAGGCTTCATCACAAGTGAATTTGACTTCCCAGTAAGGACAGCTTTAGGAGGCAGCCAATCAATGTTTCTTTCTCACATCAATGTTTCTCTCTTCATTCTCTTTACCTCTCCCTCTCTCTCTAAAATCAATTTAAAAAACACATATCCTCAGGTGAGAATTAAAAGAATAAAATTAAAAAGAATATAAATAGTTAAATAAAAATCCCAGGAGATTTTCAACATCTATTTTTAGGGGAAACAGCACTTGGGTAATTAATTATATGACTTTCCCAATTACCTTTTTTGAAACTTAACATCCATCTAGGTTAAATATATGGTGGTTTAAAATATACTAGTATGATGCTAATTTAGTTTGGCAATATACTAGAATACTCTTAGCTTCTCTCCTAAGAGCACCCTAGTTAAAAGTCAATATAAACATTCCAATCAAAACTAAATGCCTTTAACAAATGACAGTGAAAGAAAAAGGTTTTTAATAAACCCAAAATAGCAACAGATACAGAGATCAAAATTTGAAAGGTCAAATACTTTTAAGAACTGATAAGCTGATTCTAAAATGCACATGAAAACAAAGGACCTAGGAGAGTGGTCGGCAAACTCATTAGTCAACAGAGCCAAATATCAACAGTACGACTGAAATTCCTCTTGAGAGACAGATTTTTTAAACCTAAACTTCTTCTAACGCCACTTCTTCAAAATAGACTCGCCCAGGCCATGGTATTTTGTGGAAGAGCCACACTCAAGGAGCCACAGAGCCACATGTGGCTCACGAGCCGCAGTTTGCCGACCACTGACCTAGGATATCCAAAGCCATCCTGGAAGAAACCAAGTTAGAGGACTAAACTGACTTCAAATCTGACTTCAATACTACAAGTACAGCAACTGTGATACTGTAATCCTGTATAATAAAAGCATATTATGCAAATGGTCCTCTCGACCGGGAGTTGTCCAGGAGTTTGACCAGGGGGCAGGGCCGGCCAGGGGGAGGGAAGGAGGCCTCTTTCAGCCACACCTGAGTTTGTTAATGAGGTGACCTTTGGAAAGCCCCTCAGGATGGAGGCTGACTGCCAGGGGAACCAACCAAGTGATGAAAGGGTTGCAACTTTCAGTCCCACCCCTTGACTTCCAGGAGGAAGAGAGGCTGGAGGTTGAATTAATTCCAAATGACCAATGATTTTAATCAAGCATGCCTTTGTGACGAAGCCTCAATAAAAACCCTTAAAATACAAGGGTGTTCAGAGAGGTTCCAGCTTGGTGAACACCCGCAGGTGCTGGGAGGTGGCACACCCAGAGGGCATGGTAGCTCTGTGCCCCTTCTCCCATACATCTCCATGCATCTCTTCAATCAGGCTGTTCCTGAGTTGTATCTTTGGTCTAGTAAGTAAATGGTTTTCTAAGTTCTGTGAGCCCTTCCAACAAATTATGGATTGAGAGAACCTCCCATTTGTAACCAGGTAGGTGACAACTGGACTTGCAATTAATTGTAACTCAAGTGGGGGGAAAGGGAACAGTCTTCTGGAACTGAGCCTTTAACCAATGGGGCCTGTACTAACCAACCCCAGGGAGAGAATGTCAGAAGTGAACTGAACTGTAGGAACTCAGATAGTCTGCAGAGAATTGGTATGGAAAAACAATCCCCATACATTTGCAAAAATATCCCTATTAGGAAAGGGAAAGATACTTGTAAATAAAACTCACATGCGTTATTTTTGTTCTGGTAACTTCTGACAACCTGTTATCAGAACAAACATTTCAAATGTAAAATATAATCATCTTACCAGCTCCAAATGGCACATAGGCAAATTTCTCTCCTGATGCTGGATTGTCCTGTAAGTAACGATCGGGATTAAAGTGCAGACGATCACTCCAGGAGTCTTTAAGTCTTTGATTGACAGTGGGAGAAACACACACCTGATGTCCTGGAGGAATGGTATACCCTGCCACAATCTACAAATGAAAGCAAAATATTTCATTAGATGATTTTTTTAATTTTTTTTATTGTTTAAAGTATTACATGTCTCCTTTTTTCCAGATTGACTCATTAGATAATTTTAAAATATTCTTCCAAAAAATCAGGTCATTGTGCAATACAGCATTAATATACATCAGATTTAAAAACTAGCAGGATGGTAGGCCAGCAAAAAATTATTTTAACTCAAGATGATTTCCAAATGACCCAAAATTGGACTACAAGTATATACACAAAGAAGGTCATAATGCCTCAGAGGTAGGGGTGGAATTTCAAGGAGTCTTTGCATAATCTGATTTTTAGACTTTCATACAGTTGGAATTTTAAAAATACGTTATTTTAAAAAAAATAAAAAAATGTATTTCCATTTAAAAAACCCCAAATCATTAAATAAAAATGCAGGGAACAGACTAACTGCAATTATATGAAAATATTTATATATTTAGAACATATAAACTTGAAAACTGGCTAGAAGTGATTATTTTTCTACTCTTTTAATTTAAAAAATTCTCTTCCTAGAAATCATCTCTTTGATAAATTAAAATTGAGGACATATAAGGGGATATCTAACCAAGAGACTCACCTGAGGAGTTCTGGCCATTCTCATCATAGTCATAATAGGAGGTCGAAGTCTTAACGTTTCTTTTATACAGCGATCGAGTAAATTTAAATCCTTAAGCTGAAAAGAAAAAGCATTTCCTGAATTTTACAAATATTTAACATACTTCACCAGTATTTTAACTTAAATACTTTATAAATTAAAATTTATTTTATTTAGTTAATTTTAAGTTAAAACTACTTTTTCTGGGTTATTACAAGGACACAGGGAAAATGGAGAGTAACTGCTAATGTGTACTGGCTTTCCTTTGGAAGTGATGTCAATGTTCTAAAATTAAATTATGACTTTACAACTATGAATATATTTAAAAACCAGTACGTTATATACTTTAAATGAATACATTTTATTGTATGTGAATTATATATAAATTAAGCTGTTATTTTAAAAGTTACTAAAATCAGAAATGAAAGAGGAGACCTTACAAGGATTATATACTTGAAAATTGGCTGGAAGTGATTATTTTTCTACTTTTTTAATTTAAACAATTAAGGAGAATACTATAACAACTGTATGCCATCAGATTAGGTGATCTAGATAAAATGGATGTATTCCTAAAAAGACACAAACTGCCAAAATTGATTCAAGAAACAGGACATGTGAATAAACCTGCAACAAAGAGACTGAATTAGTAATAAAAAAAACTTACAACAAAGAAAAGCACATACATACATGGCTTCTCTGGTGAACTCTATTAGACAGACATGTAAGAAAGAATTACCACCAACCCCCTTCATAAACTCTTCAAAAAATAAGAGAACATTTCCAAATTCATTCTATGAGATGTGTATTACTGATAGCAAATCAAAGACATCATATTAAAACTATAGATCAATATCCTGTATAAAGATGCAAAAATCCTCAATAAAATATTAGCAAACCAAATCCAACATTAGGACATTTCTGGGAAATTTTCAAAAAACAAAGACACTAATCAAATGAATCTATAGTACACAGAAAATCTCAAATTATCCCCTTTATTTTTTATGTTCCATTTTCAAAAACTCTTCATCTATCCCCACTCCATCTTCTTTGATAACCATCACTTGCTCTCTGTATCTAGGGGTCTGGTTTTTTAGATGTTAATTCGTTTTTGTAGATTCTACATATAAGTGAAATCATATGGTATTTGTCTTTCTCTGGCTTATTTCACTTAGCATAATACCCTCTGGGTTCATCAAACACCTTGTCACAAATGGCAAGATTTCATTCTTTACTCTTTTTTTTTGCTAAGTATTATTCCATTGTATGTATAAGCTACATCTTTTTTAGCCATTTATCTATTGATAGATACCTCAGTTGCTTCCATATGCTGGGTACTATAAATAATGCTACAGTGAATACAGAGCTGCTCAAATCTTTTCAAATTAGTGTTTTGGTTTTCTTCACATAAATACCTAGAAGTAATATTGCTGAGTCCTATGACAGTTCTACTTTTAAATTTTTAAGGAATCTCCATACTGTTTTTCAAAATGGCTACACTAATTACTTAGGATGTTATACCAAAAATTTTGGGTATTACCCTTTATTGAATGTATCATTTGCGAGTATCTTAGGCCATTCAGTAGGTTGTCTTTTTGTTTTATTGATGGTTTTCTTAACTGTACAAAATTTTTAGTTAATGTACCATGTTTATTTTTGCTTTTGTTACTCAAATTGTCCCCCTTAAAAGTTAGCCACAGATATTCAAATAAGGCAGCAATAAAAATAATAATCCAACAAACCTGGTCATAAGTTAAAGGAGGCAGATTTTCTCCACAGACTGCTTTCTGTTCTAAATAACATTTTTCTTGAAGTGTCTTGTCTCTGGCCAAAAAGAAGCCCATCCAGGCACTAGTAGTTGAGGAAGTGTGCTGCCCTGCCAAGAGCAGTCCAATGAGCATGCCTGCTACTTCGTCATCCGTCAAAGGATGCCCATCCCTACAGAATGAACCACAAATGTAACATTTTGGCAGACACATTTGACACCTCAACCTTTAAATAAAGGGTTATAATGAAAATATGTGTCAGGTATAATGGTTTCTTGTATTTGTGCATCAGAAGTCAGAAGTTTATCTAGTAGTGAAAAGAGGCAGACCAATAGAAAATATGATTTTGATTACAAACACTTAACTGCAGTTTCCTGCCAAGCTTTTTACCATGCGTAATCACTGGGATGCCAATAGGCATGGGATCCCAGTGATTTATGTCTCATTCATTCAAAAACTACAAAAGTCAGCCCTCGCCAGTTTGGATCAGCGGATAAGAGCATCAGCCTGCAGACTGAAGGGTCCCAGGTTCAATTATGGTCAAGGGCACATGCCCAGGTTGCAAGCTCGATCCCAGGTAGGGGGTGTGCAGGAGGCAGCCGATCCATGATTCTCTCTCATCATTGATATTCCTCTTGTTCTCTCTCCCTCTCCTTCCTCTCTGAAATCAATAAAAATATATATTTTTTAAAAAAAAACCAAAAACTACAAAGATCATAGTTACTAATTTTGCAGCATCATGACTTTTATAAAAATATATATATATTTTTACTGATTTCAGAGGAAAGGACGGGGAGAGAGAGATAGAAACATCAATGATGAGAGAGAATCAGGGATCGGCTGCCTCCTGCACGCCCCTCGCTGGGGATCAAGATCCCACAACCCAGGCATGTGCTGTGGTTCATAGGTCGATGCTCAACCACTGGGCCATATCAGTCAGGCAGCATCATGGAGACATAGCATTATTTAACTATGTTTTAATGTGTAATCCCCTGCTTCAGCTTAATATATGATCTAAACAGCTCTTACTTGTAAGTAGAATCTAGTAAAGTTTGGAGAATGTCATCAATTTTTTCTTCTGACTGTCTGCGTTTCTGGATTGCCTTATAAAAAATATTCTTGATCTCTCGATGAGCTCTGTCTCTGCGTCTGTAATTCAAAGATGAAAATAATTTTAAACAATAAAGCAATACTTTCTGGCACCAAATTCCTGTTGGAAATAACCAGGACCTAGCTTAAAGAAACCTTCACTAACTTTAACGACTCTAAAATATCTGACAAAACTCAGAAACAAGGGGGGAAAAAGACATCACAAAAATCATATACTTTTAGGAATTTCTAGGTTCCCTCAGGGCAAAAAGAATGTAATCATATAAATAAAAGCCTAGCGACCGAACAGCAGAACGACCGGTGGACCAGTCGCTATGATGAGCAATGACCACCAGGGGGCAGATGATCAACACAGGAGCTGCCCCCTGGTGGTCAGTGCGCTCCCACAGTGGGAGCGCCGCTCGGCTGACCAGGATGAGCAGCTGCTCCTACTGCAGGCCGAACCCCGCAGGGCACGCCCCACCACCAGTGCACAAATCCCATGCACTTGGCCTCTAGTAACATAGAGATCCCTGATTCTTAACATACTACCTGTGTTCTAACCAAAGGTCTAAAAACAAGACTCAAATGATTATTCCTTTAGAATAATTTCTCAGTTTAACAGAGAGTGAGCAGTATACTCTTTTTAGGTTAACATGAAATTCTGATTTTAATTAAAATAATTCTTGAAGCAAGTGAGGAATCACTCTGGTTCTTCTATAGGATGTAAGATTTAAGGAAGCCTAGGATTTATTTAGGATTCAGAACATGACTATAGCATATAGGATTTGATTCTACTCTTCATTTTCTGAGAAAACAAAGTTTTATAGGGAGTGAAAATACTAGTAGAATCAGAAAACAAACTTCAACTCCCAAAATTTTACCTTTAAAATGGAGTGTTCATGATTACTGGAGACTGGGTCCTGTAGGAAGAGTGAGTATGGTGAGAGGGTCAGGTCAAAGGATGACCAAGTGGAGATAGTGAAGAGCGAATAAGGAATGAATTTTAAAAATGGAAAATGTGGGGAAAAGATGTGGAGGCAGCATGGATTTTGCCACCTGAATGCACTCATCTATATGACGAGTGATGGAACATAAATAAGGGGAAACTTCTCTTACAAGTAAGAAATTTTTGAAGAATTTCGCCACTGAAAAAGAAATTAATTTTTCAAGTTAATGATTTGCTTTTTGAGTAAAAATGGATCATTTTCCAAGGAATTAAGATATAAAGATTGTTTGCAAATGTTGTTATTGTATATATGCATTATTACAAGAAATAGAAGTAAACATTAAGAGATATCCAAAAAAATTAATTAAATTTTAAAAATAAAATAAAATATAGAGTGCTCACTAGGTGACAGATACTGTATTTTACATGAATTACCCACTTTGACCTCCTGTGAGGTAAAAGCTATTATCCTCACTTCACAGATAGATCCATAAGATCACAGAGCCGGTGAGCAGTGGGGCCAAAATTTAAAACCAGGCAATCTGGCTTCTTTGACCCCTGTTAATCAAGCTTTCTAATAAAAACTCCTGCCCTGCTTCATTTTAAGACTGTCACTGAAGATAATATGGGCAGAAGGGAAGAAGCTGAAGTTTAACAGTATAAACACAGCAGAGCCAGAAAAACATAAGAAAATGAATGGAATAATGTGATTGAATCAGTTGAACCAGGTAAGACAAAGAAAGATTGAGCTGGAAAGACGGGTGAAGGGCCCACCACACCAAACTCAGGAATTTCTGATTTCATCCAGGAGATAGGGGAAGTAGAAATAGGCTCACTGCATATTTATGGAGAACCCACTCTAGGACCAGGGCTGTGCTGGATGTTCGTTCTAACATAATATGGATAAAGCATTTGGAAAACTGCAAAGCTCCCTACCAATGTAAGGTATTATAAATTCCAAAGAACTCTAGACCCTCTCCTGGTTTTACTCTGTAAATACATAGAAGTGGCAGACACAAAAGGAAAAACTTAATTCCTTTCCATCTCACCTGAATAGAAAAGAATAAACAAAAGTACAGAAAGCCTAATATGCAAGGTGCTAAGCTTTCATAAAGTCTATGAGCAATATTTCTCTGTATCACAGATGATCCCTGCCATTTAGGTAATCAAACTACAGTTGGCAAGGAGACAGAGAACATTAAAGAAAGGCATTAACACTTTAAACAAAAAAATTTCACAATATGCTACAAATGGTCTCAAACAAGGGCTTAGAGGGCTGTACTTTTAGGTAGAGTTCAGAAACTTTCCTGAGTGTAAGGAATATGTGAGATAAGTAGGTTTGAAAATATTAGAACAGATGGACAACGAATTACCCTTTTAATAAGCTAAAACTTACCTTAAATGAGCTCAGTATATAAAGAAAACTTGCCTTGAATTCTTATAAAGAATGGGGGATCATAATAAGATTAAATAAATTACAGTTGACATTCAATATTATATTAGTTTCAGGTGTACAGCATAGTCATGAGACATTTATATAACTTACCAAGTGATCTCCCTAGTAAGTTTAGTACCACCTGACACCATACATAGTTATTACAGTATTAGAGGGCCGGTGCACGGATTCGTGCACCGGTGGGGTCCCTCGGCGTGGCCTGCAGGGATCAGGCTGAAACAGGCAGTCCAAAGCTGCCTGCTGCTCCCACTCATCCCGGCCCTACGCAGCTCATGCCCAGTCAGTCCTGATTGGGAGAGGATTGCGCCGCTGCAGCGGCACTCGCCAGCTGTGAGACCTGCCTCTGGCGCCCGTTGGTCAGCTAAGCAGCGCTCCCACTGTGGGAGCTCACTGACCACAAGGGAGAAGCTCCTGCGTTGAGCATCTGCCCCCTGGTGGTCAGTGCGCATCATAGCAACCAGTCAAATGGACATTTGGTCACTTAGGTTTTTATAATATACAGGCTAGAGTCCCAGTGCATGGATTCATGCACCGGTGGGGTCCCTCGGCCTGGCCTGCACCCTCTCGCATTTCAGGACCCCTTGGGGGATGCCAGAGAGCTGGTTTCGGCCTGATCCCCTCAGGCCAGGCCGAGGGACCCCACCAGTGTACGAATCCATGCACTGGGCCTGTTTTGGCCTGGCCAGGCCAAGGGACCCCACCAGTGAACAAATCCGTGCACCGGGCCTCTAGTATGCATATGCATATAAAATCTTTGGTTAATCTCTTTCTGCCTTCTCCCCACCCTCTGAGATTCATCAGTCTGTTCCATGCCTGTGGTTTCCGCTCCTGCATTGAGCGTCTGCCCCCTGGTGGTCAGTGTACATCATAGCTAAAGGCCGGTCGGCTGGTCGCTTAGGCTTTTATATATACCAGTGGTCGGCAAACTGCGGCTCGCGAGCCACATGCGGCTCTATGGCCCCTTGAGTGTGGCTCTTCCACAAAATAACACGGCCTGGGAGAGTCTATTTTGAAGAAGTGGCGTTAGAAGAAGTTTAAGTTTAAACAATTTGACTCTCAAAAGAAATTTCTTTTTTTCTATTTTTTAAAATGTATTTTATTGATTTTTTTACAGACAGGAAGGGAGAGGGATAGAAAGTTAGAAACATCGATCAGCTGCCTCCTGCACACCCCCTACTGGGGATGTACCCGCAACCAAGGTACATGCCCTTGACTGGAATCGAACCTGGGACCCTTCAGTCCGCAGGCTGACGCTCTATCCACTGAGCCAAACCAGCCAGAGCTCAAAAGAAATTTCAATTGTTGTACTGTTGATATTTGGCTCTGTTGACTAATGAGTTTGCTGGCCACTGTATATATACAGATTATTGACTATATTCCCTATGCTGTACTGTATATCCTGTGACTATTTTGTAACTGCCAATTTGTACTTCAATTTGTTTAATGTTTATCTTTGTTAACACTACAGTAATTATATAAAGTTAAATCCCCCCAGGTAGTTTCTTTATCCATACCTGAAACTAGGCAAAGGGAGCCAACCTGGCAACAGCCAGGCTGCATGGCTAAAACCTCCATCCAAATCTGCATACAGCTGTGCCACCTTCTCATTGAGTTGACTTCTGATTTCCTTTCCATGTAAACAATGGCTAGCTGTTAAAATTATGAGCTCAGAAAGAGCTTCAAACAAATCTGGAGAGAAAAAGGTCATTCCCATTAATATTGCCAAAAATGCTTTTAAAATGTTCTGTTTTATTAGAGATATAAAATTGTGAAGGAAAAGTGAGAATAAAAACTCAAGAACCAACAAGGTCCTATTCATACCATCAAAAAAGCTTGTAGGCAGCTTTGTGACTACCTTACCAGCAAAACAAAGAGAGGCAAGAAACCAAAAGACGGAAAGCACCCCACCCCACCCCTCTGGACAGCCAAAATCAATGCCACAAAGGCGTATCTCTAAACCTCACTCATGAGCCCTTCATCTTGAAAAGACAGAACTGAATATGGCTGTCTTATTTCAAGGTCACAAAAGCAGCAAAAAGATTATTTAGTGCCTATGACCACAATAAAGAGGTGCTTCCAAAGAACAGCAGTCCTAAAACTGATGTATGGATTATTTCCCAGTTCAGTAGGAAGAGCAGAACTAAACATGGGAGTCTTGACCACATATATAAGAAAAATTGTAACTAATCATCAATTCATATAGCTCAACACAGGACAGATTCATCAGGCAAGCATTATTTGAATGACCCTTAAGTCAGAAAAATTATCCAATCAATGCCATGTTCTTTAATTCCATGTTCACCACATGAAATTCCAATTATCATCTGGCTTTCCAGTTAGATTTTCCAAGAAAGAGAAGTTCAGAAAACATTCTGGTGTTCTTGGTGCTGTAATTATGCCTCATTTGTATTTAAGCTAGCATTCTTGTATAAATCAGCTTCCTGTATGGTTGGAAATATATCGCATCAACTTCAAGTATATATTTTTTTAAATCAAGTTTCTGGCCCTTTAAAAGGAACTAAATTCCAGACCCAGAACATGGTAACCTACACAGCGGTCCTACTGCTCCACGGCAGATGTTGTTCCAGCCATGACTATGACAACTGTCTCTGGAAGAAACACTGCAGCCCAATAAAAAGACTGGGTTCCCAGAAACACCCAAACCATTCACTACATTATATAATGCCAAGGTGTATATAATACATTTTAAAAGATTTCTATTGGAAAGGGCTAAAATCAAACTTTTGGTAAAGTAAGCTTATGTATTTAAATTTATTTTTTATAGAATATATCATTCCCATGCAATAATAGATAAATAAGGTATTAAATATATAATTAGGTCATTTGGACTTTTACTTGCCCATTGGGAGTAAAAAAAAATATATCTTAAAATAAACTTACACAAGTTTTACATTGTTTATTTCAAAATCTAATCATGAACCATTTTTATATTATTTGTATAAATGAACTGAATGATATACATGTTCATTAACCCATTTTAAGTTTTTGCTAGTGAGCAGCAATAATCACTTCCTCTAGGCTGTTTAACTCCATGGTCGTCATAGCATGTTCCTGCCATTAAATCTAAGGTGGTTTTACATTATGTTGTAGTTTGTTTTTATACACACACACATATTCTTACATTCCTAGTTATAGAAAAGTAGAAATATCAGGACAAATGCAAAACCAAAACATTTTGCTTACTTTTTTCTCCACTTTCTCCCCAACTTTGAAAGTATTCCTTTGTTTCATTTTCAATTATAGAAACATGCTGTCTAAAGTGTGCTATGTTAAGGCCACTTTTTAACATTTTCTTCTGCTCCAAGAAAACCTTAAAAAAATTAAGAGTATACAGCATTAAAATATAATTTCGTTTTATCACAAGATCCATTTGGGTTATAACTCTGTAACACTTAAAGAAAATAACCTTCTGAAAAATTAAAAATAAAAATAGTAAAAGGATTTTTTTTTAATCGCACTAGATATGAGAAACTTATAACACTTATGAATCTATCTGAAATAACCTAGAAGACCTGTTATGCAGGCCTTAGCCAAATGATAAGTTAGGTATCCCAACTCTTGTCATTCTTATATACTCTTTTCCCACAGCCAACTCTAAGGTTCCCTTTTCCTATTCTGTTATCTTCTAGTCTTCCAACCCAACCCAGACGCCAACGCAACCGCCCGAAGGTCCAGTATGCTTCAATATTTTTAGGTTCCTTCACATATTCTCCTGTTCTATTCCCTACTGACACCATCTGCCAGAAGTTTAATTAGAATATAATATAGTTTTAATAAAATAAAATCACACTAGGACAACTAATAGTTTTAAATCTTTGGGATATTTCTATTTTAAGAATCTGATAAGCTGTGTGAAAAAGATGGATATATCTAACCAGTGTTTTTCTAGGGATCTTGTTTTTGGCCTCAGAGAGCCATTCATTCTCCCACCTACCCCATCCCCAGAAACAGCACTTAATGTTAACTCTCTTAACTACTAGTGACTAGGGTGCTGAGTTGTGTGATACATTCACAGTCTGAGACCACACCAAGCAACTGAGCCAATTATCTCTTTTGTGTTTTACATCAAGTTGCAGCACTTTAATATTTGACTTTAGGGGGGAGAAGAAATCACACAAACTTCTAAAGTCAAGGATCTCTAGCTCAAAAGAGCTCTCCTGCTAGAATTTCAGGCAGGAGTGGGAAGGTAGGAGACCCTCCAAAAAAATAATGGGATTTTCTTGTTACCTTCTTAAATCAACTCCCAAGAAGCTAAGTAATCTTTGATTGTTTGTCTTTGTATAGGACACCCTTTAAATCAAATATATATTTGATTTTTTACAGAGAGGAAGGGAGAGGGATAGAGAGCCAGAAACATCGATGAGAGAGAAACATCAATCAGCTGCCTCCTGCACACCCCCCACTGGGATGTGCCCACAACCAAGGTACATGCCCTTGACCAGAATCGAACCTGGGACCCTTGAGTCCGCAGGCCGACACTCCATCCGTTGAGCCAAACCGGCCAGGGCTAGGACACCCTTTAAAACTGCTTGGCCCATGTCAGCCACTATAAAACAAAACACCCATTGTTTGTCAGTTATTCATGCTTTCCTTCTGTTAAATCTCAGGATTCTCAGGTTTTTGAACCAAGGAATAAACTGTTTCTACATTTTAAAAGTATATACTATTACACTACTAGCTATAACTACTATAGTCTAGATTTATCTTTCTTGAGGAAAACAGTGTCACCTACAGGATTAGGCACATCATATGCAACTCCCTTGCCAAACACCGGTGTTGTCAGGCGGCTGTAGACATCTTCTGCATTCAGGTCTTCATTTTTACTATTAAAAAGCAGTGCAGCAGCATCACTCCCGAGAAGGTACGTAAATGTCTTGCCCACCATTGTGAAACTAAACACAGGTCCATACTAAAGAGGAAAAAGTACCCATATTGACGTTACCAAAAGATATACAGCACGAAGACACTAATTTCTTAAATCACAAAACAGTAACTGTTGAAAATAAAATTATTCATAAACCTTAATGCAATTCTTCCCCAGTCTTTGTCCAAATTTATAATTATGCTCATCTAATTGCAAATGGAAAATACAATTTTTATTGTTTTTTTTCACTGTTTATATTGAAACTATTTTCTATCTTATACACAGATATCATAATGTTAGTAATTAACTATTCTTTCATTTTTAGACATGGATGATATGTCCATTTTTTACTTAAATACAATTCTGCAATGAGTATCTTTGAGAATATAGATTTTTTTTCTCCCATTGGTTAAAAATAAATTTATAAGAGTATCTAAAGGATATGACCTTTCCTATAATGCTTACTATATGAAGATGCCAAAAAATTTAGTAGTTTTACCACTATCTCACCAACATGCTTCAGCTTCCCTCATCTATAAAATGGGAATAACAGCACCTACTTCATAGAACTGTTGTCAAGATTAAATAAATTAACATAGAGATATGTTAGAGAATATTATATATATTAGACTCTAATAATTAGTGTATATATATGCATATATATATAGAATATGTATGTATAATATGTATATTTTATATATTAGAGAAAAATATATTAGAATGGCTTGGCCATAATAAACATTATATAAGTGTTTTATTACTACTACTACTACTTCTACTACTAAAAGCATAGACTTGGAAATCAAACCACATGTAAATCCTAGCTTGGCCATATTCTGCCATTTAAAAGTTTGAAAAGCACTAATTTCTTTTCCTCTAATCATCTGGAAGACTTACCTTCTCATATGCATTTTCGAGGAATTCAATTGGACTTTTCCCAAATGCTATGGCATGCCCAAGGAATGGAATTGGAGAGAAAATGTATGGTGGACTTTTCTGCAAGAGAAACAAAAAACTTTCAGTTCACCTAACAGCAGACTAGAGGACCGCAAGAATCAAGTCAAAGATTTGAAATACAAAGAAGCAAAAAACACTCAACCGGAAAAGCAAAAAGAAAAAAGAATCTTAGGATTATCCATAGTAAAATGAATAGAAACTCAACACATAATGTAGGCTATGTCACTACACAAACATAAAGGCATTGCAATTACAAATGCTGAACACTGTCCAGAATATGTCCAATACTATTACTGGTGGCCCTAGGCAACTTTCTTAATCATGAGTGGAAAACAAAAAACAAGCAGAAAAGTCAAGCTTAAAAGTGTCTTCACCACTTACTCCCATGACCACTCAGAATTTTAGTCCCAGAATCTTGCCTAAAGAAGGTAGAGAAAAAGACAAACAGTAACTTGAGGTACAGAAATAAAGGAAATGAGGAGAGACCAAGATGGCAGCAGAAACACCTAAACTGCTGCCTCGCACAATTTCAAAACTACAACTAAAAGACAAAACGGACATCATCCAGAACCACAGGAAAGCTGGCTGAGTGGAAATTCTACAACTAGAAGGAAAGAGAACAGCACATTGAGACTTAGAGGAGCTGCAGGAGGCAGAGGTACTGAGACGTGCGAGCGGAGAGGGCTGGCAGCTGAGTGCATGGCTGGCTTTCTCAAGCAGGAGGGAGATGGAGCCCCTGACTGCGCTGAACTCCAGTTCCGGGCGAGACTTTGGGAACCCAGACTCATTCAGGGGGAATCTGGACTGTCAGGAAAAGAGAAAAGCACACTGAGACTCAGGGGATCTGCGGAAGGCAGAGGTCCGGAGGTGCATGGGCACAGAGAGGACTGACTGCTGAGTGCACAGCTGGCTTTCTCAAGCGGGAGGGAGACGGAAGCTCCCGACTGCACTGAACTCCAGTTCCGGGCAAGACTCTGGGAACCCAGACTCATTCGGGGGGAATCTGGACTGTCTGGCAGTGTGCAAAACTTGAGGGCGGCTTTCTCTCAGAGGTGCTTGCAGCAATTACCGCGGGACACTGAGACCCAGGGGCCTCATAGGGCAGGGCTGACGGGAAGCCAAGGCTGTCTGCTCAGCCCTGAGACTCCCCCCACATCCAAGCTGAGCACAGAGGCTTTTGCAATTTTGCAAGTCTTATCTCATAAGGTTGTCTCCAGCACAGAAGTTCTCCCAGTGTAGACAACAGCTGATCCTCACAGCCACCTGGCCTGAAGGTCAATTCCTCCCAGTGATACCAACAACAATCAAGACTTAACTACAACAAGGCTGTACACACAGCCCACAAAGTGGTGCACCAAGAGTGTCCACCTCAGGTTAACTGGGGAGGCCGACCCACTGGGCCATATAGGAAACCTAGCACACAAAGCTACCCTACCAACTCAGGGAAGCAGTGAAAATGCAGTGACAAATAAACGGATCACAAATGAAAGAAATGGAGGAAAGTAAACAACTGGATATAGAGTTCAAAACCACGGTTATAAGGTTTTTCAAGAATTTCCTAGAAAAGGCCAATAAATTTAGCGAGACCCTCGGGATATGAAAAAGGACCAACTAGAAATTAAACATACACTGAATGAAATAAAAAATATTACACAGAGACCCAACAACAGACTAGAGGAACGCAAGAATCAAGTCAAAGAATTGAAATACAAAGAAGCATAAAACACTCAACTGGAAAAGAAAAAAGAAAAAAGAATCCAAAAATTTGAAGATAGTGTAAGGAGCCTCTGGGACAACTTCAAGCATACCAACATCAGAATTATGAGGGTGCCAGAAGAAGAGAGAGAGCAAGATACTGAAAACCTATTTGAAGAAATAATGACTGAAAAGTTCCCCCACCTGGTGAAAGAAATAGACTTATAAATCTAGGAAGCATACAGAACCCCAAACAAAAGGAACCCAAAGAGGACCATACCAAGACACATCATAATTAAAATGCCAAGAGTGAAAGACAAGAGAGAATATTAAAAGCAGCAAGAGAAAAACAGTTAATTACCTACAAGGGAGCACCCATACGATTGTCAGCCGATTTCTCAACAGAAACTATGCAGGCCAGACGGGAGCAAGAAATATTCAAAATGTTGCATAGCAAGAACCTACAACCAAGATTACTCTACCCAGCAAAGCTATCATTCAGAATTGAAGGTCAGATAAAGAGCTTCACAGATAAGAAAAAGCTAAAGGAGTTCATCACCGCCAAACCAGTATTATAGGAAATGCTGAAAGGTATTCTTTAAGAAGAGGAAGAAGAAAAAGGTAAAGATAAAAATTATGAACAACAAATACATGTCTATCAACAAGTGAATCTAAAAATCAAGTGAATAAAAAATCTGATGAACAGAATAAACTGGTGAATATAATAGAATCAGGGGCATAGAAAGGGAGTGGACTGACAATTCTTGAGGGGAAAGGGGTGTGGGGGGTGCAGGAAGAGACTGGACAAAAATCGTACACCTATGGATGAGGACAGTGGGGGGGAGGTAGGGCAGAGGGTGGGGTGGGATCCAGGTGGAGGGGAGCTATGGGGAGGGGGGAGGAACAATTGTAATAATCTGAACAATAAATATTTATTAAATTAAAAAAAGAAAGGAAATGTTTAAGAAGTGACATTTATCAGTGAACAGAACACATCTCATGCTTCTCTCACTGCAAATGAACTAGATCCACTGATTTTAAAAGAAAGAGTAGATACACTGTAGCAGGAACTCTTGGGCATCCTATATAATAAAACCTTAATATGCTAATTGACCGAACAGCAGAATGACCAGTTGCTATGATGCTCACTGACCACCAGGGAGCAGACGATCATCACAGGAGCTGCCCCCTGGTGGTCAGTGGGTTCCCACAGGGGGAGCTCTGCTCAGCCAGAAGCTGGCTTATGGCAAGAAGCAGACCTAAGCCAGCAAGTGGACATCCCCCAAGGGGTCATGGACTGCAAGAGGGCACAGGCCAGGCTGAGGGACCCTCCCCCAGTACACAAATGTCGTGCACCGGGCCTCTAGTTCACTATAAAAGGTACTTTAGATGACCTCAAATGAGACTTGCAGATTACAACATTAAGTTTTCTGGAAATCAAACTTGCAACTGAAAAAAAGACTCCTCAGATAGTTGGTGGTCTCAAAGAGTAAGGCGCACTCCAAACTCACTCTTTGGATAACAGTAACAACCATCTTAAATACTAAAGCTACAGCATGTTACAGCACGCTACAGTATGGCTGGTGTAACTCAGCCGGGAGCAATGAGCCAGGAACGAAGAGGCCACCAATTCAATTGGATTCCAGGTCAGGGCATATGCCCAGGTTGTGGGCTCAGTCCCCTGTGGGGAGTGTGCAGGAGGCAGCTAATCGATGATGTTTCCCTCCATCTATGTTTCTCTCTCTCTATCCCATTCCCCTCCTCTCTCTCTCTAAAAAAATCAATGCAATATATTTTTAAATGGGTAAAGTTAAAAAATAAATAAAACTAAAGCCACTTATCTTTCCAAAGACAAATACCACTTCCTAAAAAATCCCAAGTGAAGGGAAAATAACAATACTAACTGCCTCATGCCTGTTACAGTTCGAACAAAAATTATTTGTAAAACTACTTGGTCAATAGTTTGTGCCTTCCAATGTCAGTGACAGGGCAGCTACTAGTTGTTGGTTGGTTAAGGATGCACTCATCAAATAGAGAAGTGGTCAATGAAGCCAGGAAATTAGATAAAATGCTTTTATCAGCATCATAGGAAGGTCCCTACACTACAGCACTCCAGTCACTCTCATTCTACCAAAATGAACACACTCCTCCTTCATACTGATATACAGTAAGTCGCCATCAGGGGCAATGCCTCAGCCCACAGGGCAGTGAACCACACAAGGACAGTCACCAGGATGACGACCACCAGGGCCACAGCTGCCAAAAGCGTCGCCATCAGGATCCCCACCAGTCCCGAAATACCCCTATCATGGCCAGTACGGCTACCAGGGCACTCAGCGCCACAGCCATGGCCTCAGCCTTCAATGCTGACTCGGCCATCAGGGCTACCGGTACCGCAACCGGCACAGAATCGCTGTGATCACAAACGAGGCAAGCATGACCCCGGCCAGGACCAGACACGTTGCCACCGTCAGTATCAGGACCGTCAGCACCAAGGCTGGCAGGGCCAGGGCAGGCGACTACCCCTGGGTCCCCTTCGCACCTGACCCCACCGTGCGCCCGACCCCTTGTGGCCCGCCGCCAACGCCCAGCTGAGCGCAGGTCGCCGCCCCCACTAGCCCTTCCGCTACCTTAGTCCCCGCGCCCCCCTCCCAGACCCCTGGGGGTGCACGTACCGCCCCGGCCGGCAGTGGGGCGAGGTGGCCGATGGCAAGGCGGAGCAGGTAGACCAGGCTGAGCGTGAAGGCGCAGGCGATCAGTAGCATGGATAGAAGGTTGCCGCCCGTCACCTTCTCCATCGCTTGCCCCAGCACCGACCCGCCCGCCTGCAGTAAGCCCAGCAAAGCCATCCCGGCCGCCGCCGCCGCTGCTTTGGTTGCCCGGAGACGCTGCAGACCGAAGTCGCCGCCGCTCCCCCGAATCTACCAGGCGAGAGAAGCTGGCAGATGGACTTAGGGAGGCGGCCCCGGCACCAGATCTTCTACTAAACCCGGACCCACCCCCTACTCCCGGCTCCCGCGCGCACCACCCGGTACGTCACAGGACGGGGCAGGACCTGCCGCTGGTCCCGCCCCTTAACGCGGACTCTATAACGCCGCGGTCTCCTTACGCCTAGAGAAACGACCTGAAGAAGCGGGCTGCACCTACGACACAGGTGGTACAGAGAAGGAATAGGCTGTGACCTTAGAGGAGACCCGCTGGGAGTTGCGGGCCACCCCAACCTGTGTGCCCCGGTGCGGGGCGCCAGGACACGAGGGTCCGTCTGGGTGAGGGCGGAGGGATCTGAGGGCGAGAGCGGAGGGATCTCAGGTCTAGGATTGCGCTGGGGCGGCCGGCGGCGCCGCCGCCGCGCTCTGCGATTGCACGGCGCGCCTGAGGTGATCTCAGCCTATGTGGCGTCAGCGGGGCGGGGGGCTTGGCGCCGCCCCCTGCCTGGGCGCGCGCTCCGACCTCCGCGCCTGCTCCGGTCACGTCCTGGGGACTCCGCGAGCAGCCCACACCCACGGTAAAGGCCGATTGTGAAAGACGCGCTGAGTGTGGGACGGTGAGGTCAGTCCCGTCTCACCCCAGTTAAAACCAGTCTGACAGGTATTAGCATACTGCCATAAAGGGAGCAAATCTTGGTTATTAGATATGCTAGGTTATACGAAAACAGGTTTTCCAAAATAAAATTTCACGTTTTAGACAGTCGTGATAATAAAACGCGTCAAGATATTGAATCTTTGCATAACTCAATGGACCAGTATTTTCAAATGACTAATGCGTGATGTTACAAAAGCACACATGAGTGACAGCCATTTAAAGTACAAGTCGGACCAATAGATTTTCGCAGCGTGTTTGAGCCCACAAGTCCCACTTCTGGCCGTTTAGCGGGAGTTCAGTCGTGCAGCCATAACCTCCTCCACTCCTGCGGTTTCAAATAACCGTGTATGGAGAACGCCTGCCAGGTTGAAGCCTCCCTCTGGGGGCTAGCGCGGGCTCCTGACCAGACGTGTGGGTTTATTCTATCAACACTGAGAGCTAGGAATTGTGCTGGGCACTGGGGATGCCGCAGCGAAGGAGAAACCTGCAAGGCCCTCGGGGAAGGAGCAGCAATATCCAGGTGCCTGCGGGACACCCTCTCCCGGGGACAAGCCATTCCCCCCCAGGCAGTGAGCAGACCCAAACTACACTCCTCCCAGCCCCCGCCAGCCTCGCCCCGCCCCCCGTAGAGCCTGTGTAGGAAGGGCATCGCGACCCACCGCGTGCCTCCCATCCCTCCAATCCGTCACCAAATGCTATAATTCCACCAATTTAAACGTTTCTTCGTGTCCTCGTTGCTCCAGCACGACCCTACCTGCCCTCTACGTTCCATGCTTGTCTGCAATCTATGCCCACCCCCACCCCCCCCCCCCGGCTGTTACTTCTACTGTCACCAAAGCTAGGTCATCATCATCTCAGAGGGTTCCTCTGTTGCAAGATGAGCTTCAGAGTAGGGATCATTGGTTTTACATTGTTTATCCTCATACCTACCACAACCGTTCTCGAAAGTGTGGTCCGTGGCCCTTTGGGGATCCCCAGGACCCTTTCATAGCATCTGCAGCGTCAAAGCTCTTTATAAAAAATACTGTTTGCTTTTTGACTACTGGAAAATGCGCTGAAAGTCAATAGTAAATAAAACTTCCACTCGTCGTTATTCTGCACTGCCATACATTTGAATAGGAAAAAAATTTGCCTGTTCATATGTCCTTGGTGAAATTGTGAACATTAATTTTATTAAAGTTTAATGACTACATGTATTTTTGCTTGACAGAACGACTGACAAACAGGTCGTTTCAATTTGAGTATTTGAGAGACATTTCTTAAAAAGGAAGTAAGCCGATCCTTTCAAGGAAAACCACTGGCAGTATTTGTTGTCATGATAAAATTAAATCTTTTAATTAAAAATTTAAGATTTTAGAAAACCTGTCTACCACTGTGAACTTGAGAGCTTACAATTTTTGAGACTTTTCTACAGAGGAAAATTTAGTAACAAGTGGATGGATTTTCTATAATAAAACGCGTCAAGATATTGAATCTTTGCATAATTCAATGAACCAGTATTTTCAAATGACTAATGCATGGTGTTACAAAATCACACGAGTGACATCCATTTAAAGTACATGTTGGATAAATAGATTTTCGCAGCATACAAAAAGTTCATTGATATAGTTTCTGATTGTACTTTGCAACTGTGAAGAGGAATACCTATAATAATATGCAAAAGTTATTAAAAATTTCTCATTTTTCCAACTATGCATCAGCGTGAAGCTATGTTTTCTTAATATACTTTAACCAAAACAATATAGATAGTACAATAGATTGAATACAAAAGCACACGAGAACTCACATATCTTCCATTAAGCCAAGCATTAAAAGAGATTTGCAAAAATCTAAAACAATGTCACCTTTCTCACTATTTTTTTTTGTTTTATTTTTCGTAAAAACATTATATATGTTAACACGGCATTGCTATTATTTTTTTAATATATTTTATTGATTTCAGAGAGGAAGGGAGAGGGAGATAGAAACATCAATGATGAGAGAAAATCACCCATTGGCTGCCTTCTGTACACCCCCTAATGGGGATGGCGTCTGCAACCTGGCATGTGCCCCTGACCAGAATTGAACCTGGGACCCCTCAGTCCGCAGGCTGATGCTCTATCCACTGAGCCAATTCAGCTAGGGCGCGGTGTTGCTATTTTTAATAAGTAAACATTTTTATTTCTTCACTTAATTTGTAATATTGCAAATATATATAGATATATAAATATTTAAGATATAGATTAACATTTTAAAAATTTTGGGGGATTGTTAATAACTTGTAAGATTGTGAGGGAATCCTGAGACAAAAAGTTTGAGAACTGCTGACATAAAATATGATTTATAGGGTTTTCAATTTTTGTTCTCTGTGGAACCAAGCTCCATATCACTAGTACTACCTGTGAAATCATTGTAAAGCCAGACCTTTTATTCATTAAAACGTCTACTATATGTAGTTCCCATTATTATATAACCGGAGCTTTTGTTATTTTAATATGAGTTTTCCAAGGTGATGTTTCAGAAACACATCATACAGTGAAAAGGAAGATTATTGATTCACTATGGATTTTATCCTATTATTATTTTATTAGTGGAATATAGTAATTAAACTTTTTCCCACCTGCCCATACTTCTCATCAGACCACTCTTTTAACATTATTGAAATTAAACTTAATTCCTTGTTGTGAACTAAGAGTGGACTGAAATGCTGGGTGACTGATAAACAAAGCATCTATGACCAAAGCCACAGTTTCTCTGTGTAAATATTTTTAACTGTTTACTTAAACAATGAGGTGATTGAAAATTAGCTTGGATGATTTCTTTAGAGTTCGTTTTCTTTCTGTTGCCTTCTGACATATTTTGGTGGGGAGGAGAGGATTATATGCTGTGACTCCTGAATCAGTACAAATTGCAGCCAGAGAGCTCTTTCATCTCAGCTCGGCCTTGAGGCTCTGCTCACGTATAATTCCTCAATAAGATGCTACTCTGACTGAAATTCCCAAAACCACACTATTTCTACACGTGAATTTACCTTTACAGCTTTACTGAAGGATTGTAGATAATAAAATTTTAGAACCCAAGAGAAAAACAAAATCAGATGCTAAATATGACTATTTCTAAAGTCAAAGGAAAAGAACAAAATGTTCAACAGTTCGTGGGGACTGGAAGTTTTCTTCGTGGACACAGCAGTACCTGGCTGTACTGCCTAAAATTTACTTCTGTCCATGAGAGACTTACTTCACTGCTCCTCAGTGAAGGGGCTTTCTTGCCTTCCTACTGTAATAAACCTCCATTTAGGAGAACTCTACTCCCTCCTACAGAGATTATTTTCCCCTGGGATCCACAGCCCACCTACACCCAAACCTCAGGAGGGCAGTTTACAGGACACAATTATGCAAAACATTTCTCTTGAGTTTCAGTAAGAGGCAGTTAAGCAAAACTGTCCCATTTGACACCCCAAGTGTAGACCACTCAAGTCTCTATCCCAGTGTGAAATGAAATGTACATCTTCATTTCTTCTGTAGTTTTCTGGTAACTTATTGGAACACACACACACACACACACACACACACACACACACACACACGACAAACATTTTCTCAGCTCTGGGCCAACTTAAAGAAGAGAAATATTTTCCTAAAAGCAGCTAAATTCATACAGATCTCCCTGCTCTTAACAGAGGTCTCACTGTACATGATTATGCAGAGAGAAGTGGTTTCCCATTGTGCATCCTCTGGGTTTCAAACCAGGCCAACTAGAGCATTTGAAATAATAGGACTATTTACTGCTGATGGATGCTTTTCAGTGACACAAAAGATCTGGCAGTAGCTTTGAAATTGTATCTTTACAATAATAGGTCACAGCAAGTAATCACTGTTTTTCCTTTGTTACTTTCCTTTCGTGTCATATCCAGAAACCATTGCCTAACCCACGGTCATAAAGAATTATGCCTGTGTTTTCTTCTAAGAATTCTATAGTTTTACCTCTTATGTATACGGCCAATCCATTTTGAATTAATGTTTGTATATCACGTGAGATAGGGGTCCATTCTTTTGCATATGGCTATTCAGTTGTCCTGGCACCATTTGTTGAAATGCTTATGTTTTAGAAGCCATGTGTCTGTCAGAGAGACAACTAATGGGTCCTGGATCCAGGAAATCTTGCGTTTGAAATACAGAGCCTACATCTAATAAAGATACATATACACACACATACCTTGTTGGTTCTGTTTCTCTGGAGAACCCTGAGTAATACAGCTGGATTCCATCTCCCTCTCCCTATCTAGCTCTCAAACGGACCACCACAAGCTGCACATGATAGACTAAGACTCCAAGACTCCTAACCTACCAGCAGAAGGATTGTATATTCCCTGGTAGCTGTGCAGAAAGGTCCAAGGGAAATTCTTAATGGCCTGGCTTGAGTTAAATGGCTTTCTCTGAACCATTCACTGTAGTTAGATGGGTAGAAGACCGTGGTATTAGTAGCTTCAGGAGTGGGGAAAGAGGATTGCATATGACAAGAGCTGGTTCAATGCCACCTAAAATATATTAAGTGGCTTCCCCATATGAAAGAGTGTTTCTGATAGAAGAAGGGGAGAGGCATGCATGACAGGCAAGACGCCACTCCACCAGTCCTGTCTGGACACTTAGCTAGAGGATTACTGATCCAGGACTTGGTTTATGTTTCACAGCTCTCCCATTCCTGTAATACAATTGATTTCCGTTCTTAAGCCACTATCTAAAAAGAAACTACTCTGCTTTCTAACTCCAATAGAAGTTACTAATGACCATATTACTTATAAATCTGGGGTTGTATAAAAGCATTATGTAACAAAGAATGTTCAATGGAATTATTTATTTTTAAAATTCATTATCATAATTCTAGAGCAATAGAACAAATACACAAAAGTGTCTGATATTTTCTTAACATATAAATTGTCATCATCTTAGAAATGTGTGTTAAGAGAAATGACATGCAATTCTCTTATATCCAGTTTTAATTATATAAGTGCATCCTAAGTTTTCAGTTTTTATTATGGATACACTGTTCAGAATTTAATTGTGCTTGCAAGAAGTTGTAAAGCTGTTATTTTGTCCATAATTTCATATGCTCCTATCATAGTTAGCATCCGAGTTAGTTGGTCTCTTAAAGCAGCTGTGGACCAGTTACTGTTTTCCATTTTCCACTTATCAAGTGCTCGCTGGGCTTTCTCGCTTAGTGAAACAGTGCTGAAAAAGGTTTTAAATAATAATTATGTAAAGAACATTGATTTAAACTACTTAAATATGATATGTCTAGGTTTTAAAACTAATTTACCAGATTGAAGTGAGGATTACATTAATTGGTAAAGATAGTCCATATAAAAATTTAGCAGAAAGAAAATGTTAGCCCCATACCACCCCCTGCTTCCTTGTATAAAATCGACAATTCAATTAACATTCAATTCTGATTTACTCAAGACCTCAAAACAATAATTATGGATTATTTACTATAAACCAGTACACTACTGCTACAGTTCCACATGCTATGGAACTTGATTTCATGACAACTCTCTTAGCTAAGTATGTCCATTTTACCAGTGGAGAAACTAAGGCGTGGAAAAGGTAAGGGAATTATGTAAGGTCACAAAATTGGTTGGGATTTAAAGCTAAGCAGTCAGTCCTCAGAGCCCTTGTTCTTAACTGTTACCTATATCCACAGGGATCTCAAGTACAATAAACTAAAATAAGTATTTTATAGCAAATTAGAGTTCATGTTAATATGATTGTCTCACAGTCATGTAATCTATATATATAAAAGCCTAAGTGACCGAACAACGGAACAACCAGTCCATATAAAAATTATATAACAACCGGTCGCTATGATGCACACTGACTAGCAGGGGGCCGATGATCAATGCAGGAACTGCCCCCTGTTGGTCAGTGTGCTTCCACAGTGGGAGTGCCGCTGCTCAGCTGACCCAACGAGTGGCACCAGGCTCACAGCTGTTGAGCGCAGCTGCGGCAGCTCAAGCCTCTCCCACCTCCGCGGCAGCACTACCAAGTGGTGACCGAGGCAGGCAGGCGCAGCGGGGGCTGGGATAAGTGGGAGCTGCACAGCGCCCGGCCCAGGCTCGGGCTCCTCCCCGGCTGCCTGCCCTTCGCGCACTATTACACCCATTAGGGGCTGTCGGACTGCTGGTTTCAGCCTGATCCGACATCCCCCAAGGGGTCCCGGATTGCAAGAGGGCACATGCCAGGCTGAGGGACTCCACCATGCACAAATCCGTGCACCAGGTCTCTAGTATCAATATGTCATAACATAAGAATAAGCTTTATATCACATGTTGTCATTCATACATACCTCTTTGTAGGTATATTTATTTCTGAGATTACCAGGTTTAATTTTTGACACAAAAGTTGAAAATTTGTTTCAGTGATGTTGTTGGCAACTATTTTCAAGATCTTCTCTAAGATTTTCTCTACATTTGAACATAAAAGAAAATTTAGGCTGTCACTCTTGAAAAACACACAGTATTTTGAGCTAATATTATATCTTGGTTTCTACTGGGCTTCTACCAAATGTATATGTCAAGTCAATTGAAAACTATACAAACTGGCTTTTTAATGTGCTTCTTTATGTACTATCTTGGGAAGCCAAATTCACATCTATAAATATGGTGTAGGCCCTGGCAGGGTTGCTCAGTTGGTTAGAGCATCGTTCCAATACACCAAAGTTGTGGATTCCATCTTCAGCTAGGGCACATACAAGAAGCAACCAATGACCCTGGCCCCTATTTCTCAGTGGTTAGAGCATCTGTCCACATACCAAATGGTTGCAGTTTCAGTTCCAGTCAAGGGCCAAGTACCTGGGTTGCAGGTTCCATCTCTGTTCCTAGTCAGGACATGTGTGAGAGGCAATCAATGTGTCTTTCTCACACCAATGTTTCTCTCTCTCTCTCCTCTCTCTTCCCTACCCCCTCCCTTCCACTCTATCTAAAAAAATTAATGGGAAAAAATATCCTCAGGTGAGGATTTAACACAAAAAACAACCAAAAAATGCATAAATAAGTGGAACTGTGTAACAAATTGATATCTCTCTCCCAAATCAATAAATCAAAATTTAAAATTTAAATATATGGTGTATATATGCATATTTTGTATTCCAATCCCTTATTTAATGTATGTTGACTTTGATATAGAGAGTTCTTAGTTTATTTTTTTTAAAGCTTCTAGCTAATTTGAACAGTACTCTTTTTGTTGTTGTTGTTGACCTAAGGTACTTTGGAAATTTTTAAGAACTAGCAATCTCCCACCCCTCTGTAATCACCTCAAATATGTTCTATGTTTTCTGGTGTTTATTTGGTTTTTTATTCATACCATTAATCCTTCAAGCTAAATTGTATGCTAATGGTATAAACAAAAATCCAATCTTCTAAGTAAAATTTTTAGGAAGAGACCCCCTGTTCTTTGTTAATTGCACAATGAATACATCTCCCATGATGACATTCTCTGTACTTTCTCTGGGTGCCCAGCCTGCAGTATAAAGGCCCCTTGGCCATGAATAAAGGAGATAAATGGCGAGGGTTCTCTTGTTTTTACTGACTTTTATCTGTTGCCATTGCCCATTGTGCTTTTGCCATAGAGGGCAGAACCACGTGAATCCTTCCTCAAGCACTGGGAAAACAGAATTTCAGCAAGAAGTTTCAGTCATGAAGCTTACAGACTTCTCTAAAGTACTGTTACCTAACTGGAATTATTTATGGATCCTTGAAAACCCTAAAATCTTTATTTTACAGAAATAAAGTTACCACAAAATGTCCCTTTTTTATGATCATAATTACCAAAACTGACTTGGTTAGCAAGTTAGAGAAAACAGCTACTGTGACTTTTATTTCTTGGGGTTTTTCCATCAATGAGGCTCAAATCCTGCAAAAGCTTCTGAATGGTAGCCATGTATATGGATGTGGCTTACAAGAGGACTGCACATTTTAGTGACTGTCTCACTAGATTTTAAGATTATGCTGATGTAACCTTCTGATTATATAAGACAAAGGTAAGTAGTAGAATAGTTTTAGGGGATGGTTTTGTATATTCAGATTTTGTATATACAGATTTCCCCAAATCCGGAACAATATTAAATTAATACTTCCTAACACTGCATTACAATGGAGGACCTAAATCTAGATCCATTCTGAGAATTGATTTCCCCATGACTCTGACTTTGCCACTCACCGTCTATCCTCAGAATGGATCCAGATTTAGGTCCTCCATTTTAATGCAGTGTTAGGAAGTATTAAGTCAATTTAAGAGTCACGGGGAAAAGCTTAATTGTTAGGAACCCAGCCCCATGGAAAGAATTGGACAGTGAAACCTCCCTCCAAGGGACGTGAAGAAACCAGTCTCCTTCTGGTCCAATAGAAGGACATTTAAAGAAAATGGACCTGCTCTGTGCAATTATCAGGGCAATCATAAGGGCAGAAGAAATGAAGACTTCTCAAGGATTGCAGACAGGTGATCATAGTGGTCCAAAAACTGACTGGCATCAGTGGAAAAGATCTATGAACTTCCTTCAAGGCCAAATATTACTTTAAAACAACTATATATGGTGATATAGACCAAAAGTGATGGAGAAATATGGGTATGGATTCTCTGAGTCTGACCACAATCATAATGAAAAACCTATTGAAGGGCATTGAGACCAATAGGTGGGAAGCAGTCCACTGACCACTTGGATTTAACTGTTTTTTGCTTATTCAATTTTATTGGACCCAGATTAAATTATCTGAATTACCAAAATAAACTCTTAATCTTCTGAAGAGGGAAAATGATAGATATTTTGATGTCTCTGCCAGATTGAAAGCCTCCAATTAAAGCAGACTATCTTTTTAATTTTTTTAAAATGTTCTTACTGATTTCAGAGAGAAAAAGGAAGAGGGAGAGCTAGAACCATCAATGATGAGAGAATCATTGATCAGCTGCATCCTGCATGCCCCCTACTGGGGATCAAGCCGGAAAGCCAGATATGTGCCCTGATTGGGAATGTAACCATGACCACACCCGCCAGGAAGCAAACTATCTTCTAATTTACAGATGATACTAGGAAATAACTCATAAGCTAGTCACTCACTTGTCACCTACCATCTCTTTCCTCTTCCCTCTGTAGATAGCATGCAATAGTGTACAACTGTTTTCCTTTACAGATTTCCATTGGAGGTCTCAGCAAAGGGTTATCATCAAAATTTACATCCTTCAGTGAGAAAAGGTTGTGGATACCACTAGGCAGAGCTGTAAGATTATTTCCTAATAGAAAAAATATATAATTGAGTTGTACCTTTCCGTAAACGAAAACTATGGAGATAACTATCTCTAGGGCAGTGGTCGTCAAACTAATTAGTCAACAGAGCCAAATATCAACAGTACAACGATTGAAATTTCTTTTGAGAGCTGAAAACCGACTTCTGCCACAAGGTTTCAATCGCAATGTACGTCTACACCCGCACATGGTATTTTGTGGAAGAGCCACACTCAAGGGGCCAAAGAGCCGCATGTGGCTTGCGAGCCGCAGTTTGCCGACCACTGCTCTAGGGCATCTACTGTGTCTCAATGGCAAATACCAGAGAACCCTCAAAATGCTGGCAAATCATGAGTCATAAGTTCTTACTGTTGTCTACTTGCTAGGATTGAAAAGAAGGAAGCATAGAAACATCAGTGGCTGCTTTCTCTCATAGAGGATGGCAAAATGAGAAAGGAGGCTTTTCTCTTATGGAGTAGGTGTGATGGTAATTTTTTTAAGTACATTTTTTATTTGGAATAATTTCAGAAAAATTGCAGAAATTGTAGAGGGTTCCTGTGTATTCAGCTAGTTTGTTTCCCTTGATGTTATCATCTCATGTTACAGTGTTACATTTGTCAAATCTAAGAAACTAACATTGGCACGTTACTATTAAATAAACTGTGGACTTTTTTTGGATTTCATTAGATTTTCCATCAGTGTCCTTTCCCTATTCCAGAATCCATTCCAGGACAGCACACTGCACACAGTTGGGTCTTCTTTGTCCCTCTGGTCTGTGGCAGTTTCTCAGTCTTGCCCTGTTCTCCATGACCTTGACAGTTTGAGTTGCACTAGTTAGGTGTTTTGTAGAATATTCCCAAACTTGCATTTATCTAGTATATTTTCTCATTATTAGACTGAGGTTATAGGTTTTTGGAAATAATATCACAGGGGTGAAGTGCCTCATCATATCATATCTCAAGTAAATATCACAAAATCAGCATTATTTATGTCTGGGAACAGGTACATAGGTACTTATTATTTCCTGTAAGTTATTTTTTAAAAGTAACTTACAGGATAAAAAATCATGTGCAGTAGGTCACCCGCCACTTCCACGGGAGCCAGGAGCGAGCTGTGGCCGCCGCCCACAAGAGCCGGGGGGAGGGACCAAGAAGTCCCTCTAAGCATCTCCTGGTGACTGGTTGCGCATGCAGCCCCACCCACTTGCACACGCCTCGCCACACATGCAGCCCCGCCCACCCCGCACACCTGCTGTGCATGCAGCCTCCAGCTGATTGGTTGTTATGCATGAGGGCGTGATGACCATTTGCATATTAGCCTTTTATTATTTAGGATTATATGGGATACCAGCCTAGTATTTTCTGTGCTTTGGGAAATCTTTAGAGTGAATGATCTACTTTATGTTTGTTAATGTAGTGATTTATTTGGTTAAAGACTGTAAGGTATCTATATATATAAAAGGCTAATATGCAAAGTGTCCCCTCGGGAGTTTGACCAGGAGAGCAGGATTTCAATCACTCGCTATGACATGTGCTGAACACCAGGAGGCAGCACGGAACGAAGAAAGTCCTCGGCCAGCAGCTGGGGAAGGAAGGCCCTGGCCAGCAGCCAGAAGGCCCCCGATCAGCCCTGCATGGCCAGGCCCATGCATGAACTTTGTGCACTGGGCCTCTAGTTAGAATATAATAGGGTATAGGAGTGGAGTCAAGGGAGCCAGCAGAGAAAGGAAAACAGAAAACACTGACCTAATGTTGGGTAGGTAGGTGTGTGTACAGGGAGGGAAGAGGTCAGATTCAGAAAGAGAAGAAAGGGTATAGTCAGGAAAGACAGAATGAAAAAATGTTCAGGTTCCCTAGCTGGATTTTAACCTGTTTCAGGGAAGGAACTGGGCCTTATGTTCTGCTTACATTTTTTGATCCTATGACAGCTATTTCCTTCCAATGGGCACTTAATATATTATCTTACCAGTTTGCTGTTCTGTCTTGTTAGTAAAATTTGCAACCTAAACACTAATACTCTACTTATTGATTATGCTTGACACTCACCACTCAAGTTTAGCTTCTGGAGTTGGTTTAAAGATAGAATAGATGGTGGCAGATATTTTATTTGATTGTTGTATGCATGTAAACTGACCAAGCTTCTCATTTCCCCTATATTTCTTGGAAGTTCTCTGATTTCATTATTTGAAATATCAAGTCCTTTAAGTTGAGTCATTTTAGACAGTTCTTGTGGAAGTCTTGTTAACTGTACAAAGATTAAACAATTATATTTTTAATAAATATTTCTATGACTAAAACTTCTAAAATCAAATGGAAGAAAATTTTTGTCTTAAAAAGGAGATATTTTCATATGTCACAAATTCTTGTGACTTCTTTGCTAAAACCCACCATGTATTGTGTGATATCCATATACTGATCCATGCTACCAATTCTATATGATTTGAAATATCTATCTATCTATATAAAAGCCTAAGCGACCATCGCAACCAAATGGACGACTGAACAGGCTGCATAGGGTGACCAGGCTGGCAGGGGTTTAGTGAGGGCTGACGAAATGACCGAGCAGCAGGCTGTGTGGGGTGACCCAGCCAGCTGGGGGTGAGCGCCGGTGGTAGGGGGGATAGTTGAGGGCAATCAGGACGGCAGGCAGAAGCAGTTAGGGGTGATCAGGCTGGCAGGGGGGCAGTGAGGGGTGAGCAGGCTGGCAGGCAGAGGTGGTTAAGGGAGACCAGGTTGGCAGGGGGAGGGCAGTTAGGGGTGATCAGGCAGGCAGGCAGGTGAGCAGTTAGGAGCCAGCAGTCCAGGATTGTGATAGGGACGTCCGACTGCTGAACCCAGGAATCTGGCCTAAACTGGCTGTCGGACATCCCCTGAGGGGTCCCAGATTGGAGAGGGTGCAGGCTGGGCTGAGGGGACTCCACCTCCCATGCACAAATTTCATGCACCCAGCCTCTAGTTTTCCTATAAAACGTTGTGTTGAGAAATGTATTTGTAAGCCATGTTTGAGGTTATAAAAAGCCTATCCTTTAAAAATAAAACAGTCCAACTAAATTTAAAATACACATACACATATACTACATCATGGATTCTGATCCCCTCCAGTCCCACCTTCCCCCAAATCCCAAAATAGCAGTCTCTTACCTTTCTCCCATTTTTCTGACTTATATTCAGCTCTTTCAGTGATTGTAGCTGACATAGTTCAACAGGAAAATACATAAATTGATTGCTTGAGATATTTAATTTCTGAATTCCTTTTAAGTTACGGATCTCTGAAGGGATTTTCTGTATTTGGTTTTCTGAAATATCAAGTACTTGCAAGTTTGCTAAAGTACACACTTGTATAGGGAAAGTTTTAAATTTATTACAGCATAAAATGAAAACACGGAGTGATGCCATATTGGAAATAGATGATGGAATTGTCCTTATTTGGTTTTTACTAAGATCCAGGTATTGAAGATTAATAAGAGAACATAAGTGCTCAGAAAATATGAGGAGTTTGTTTTCATTGAACTCTAAGTGAAGCAATTGTTTACTGAAAGATATATCCACAGGTACTTCTGAAATATAATTTCCATTAATAATCAAATAATAAAGGTACTCTAAAGCACACAAACCTATTGGAAAATAAATTATTTTATTATAACTCAACTCAACTTTAGTTATTTTCTTGCAGTTTTTTATTTCAATGGGAACATCTATGATTGTATTTCCTGATAATCCTAGGCTAAGTATATTATTAAGATGTGAGATATCTTCAGGTATTCTCATTATATTATTTCTGTTTAAATTGAATTTTCTTAAATTTTTAAGCTTGTGGATGTTCTTAGGAAGTTTTGTTAATTGATTATCGCTGAGGCTAAGGCATTCCAACATTACGCAGTGGGAAATATTCTCTGGTATTTCTTTCAATAAATTTTTATCAAGTATCAGAATCCTAAGAATCCTAAAATTTTCAATTCTGTGTGAAATAACTTCTAATTTATTGTCTGTCAGTTGGAGTTCTTGCATTTTGAGCAATTGAAAAATTTCCACCGACAAAAATGTAAGTTTATTGTGATCCAGTAAAAGTTTTTCTAAATTTTTAAGCTCCCTAATTTCTTTTGGCAAACTGCTTATCAGGTTTCCAGTAAGGTTTAGTGAAATTAACTTTGAAAGAAAGCACAAAACTTTAGGAAATATTGTTAACTGGTTGTATTCCAAATTGAGAACACTCAAGTTTTTTAAACTAGACAAAGTATCTGGTATATATTTTAAGTTATTATTAGCCAAATTTAAAATTTTCAAGTTTCTAAGGCGTTCTAAGCCAGAAGGAAAATTCTTGATGTAATTGTTATTTAAAAAGAGTTGCCTGATATTCTCAAGCTGTGATATTTCTTTAGGAATATGGGATATTTGGTTGTGACTGACATTTAATATCCTTAAATTGTGAAGTACCTGAATTTCAGATGGAAATGATGATAACCCATTGTCTTGCAAGGATAGAATTTCAAGTCCTAGCAGATCAGCTAAGTCTGCTCTTTTAAAATCTTTTATTTTGTTCTGGTCTAAATATAGGTATTTTACATATTTTGTTTTTAAAATGTCGTTAGGGAATTCTTGTAAACCCTTGGCCTTGAGGCAAACAGTAAAGTTACCTAACTTTACGTCAAGTCCTTTCTGATATACTTCAGAGAATTGTGGGTTAATTTTTCCTAATATTTCATGAGGTAGGAAGTCAGCAGAAGCCTGATATTCAGCCGTCATCTCAGTTGATAATGATGGACCTTCTTCATTACTCTTAGGCTTACTTTCAGAGGAGGATGTTGCTGTATCACGATGTATACCTAATGTATCCATTCCAGGACGTGTTCCATAAATCTGGTCAGAAGGTTTCCCATCAGAAGCTTCCTTTAATAAATCTGATGTTTCTTTAATAAATCCAGGCTTCTCCATCAACTCTGATTCTTTCTTGAATAGACTAGTGATATCCCCTACTTCTGAAATAGTCTCCTTTCCAAACATCTTATTTGCTAATGGGTTTTACACCAATATAAGGTTGTAACTCATTTTTAATTTTGTTGTTTAATGTTTTCCTTTGAACCTAGAAAACAAATGCTGATATTAAAAGATGTTATAAAAATATCAAAATTACAAATTAATTTTAATACACTTTGTAATGTATAATGAGTAATTTAATAAATATAAAACAATATATTTATAACATAAATTAATTTACATATGATTAATGGTTAAGGATTTATTGATTACATGCATCACATGAAACTCAAAATCGCATTAAAATTATAGAAAGGAATAAAAAAGATTAAAAAAAATTAGAAAGGATAGATAAAGAAATGAAAGAATTCAACAAATTTTTGGAAGGCAAAGGAGATACCTAGTGGGGCCCCTCACCCCCATGCCACACGCAGAGTGCCATACGCATTGTGGACACTGTAAGTTTATATATGGTATAAGTGTCTTTTCACTGCCGTACTGTCAAATTCAGTACATTATGACAATTTCGTGATAGGTAGAAGTAAAATTCCTTAAGGAAAGAGGAATTGCTTTCTGTAACAGTAAACTAGAAGTAAAACAACCTTTTCAAGGACTGAGGACTGACTAAGTCTTTCATGTGATTCCTGAGGAACCTGCACAGCTGGAGAGCACCCCTCCTCAGATGGCTGTGTCCCAGCTCTCATAGGTCCCTTCTCCAAGTCCATAGTTTTTATAACCCAACCTCTTTCCTTTGTGTGTTTATCACCAGGATAGTATCTACTTCCTAGATTTACTATCTCTGTGTTACTGCAGTTCCTTTTCAGTTCTCTAATACTTGTTTACACACCTTCCTAAATTAAATCCTTTCTTTAAACTGGTATGGTTTCAATATTTCACAAACTCTCTAAGAGAATAGAAAAAGAGGGAACATTTTCCAACTTGTTTTATGAGAATAACACTAACCTTTACATCAAAACCTAATGAGGACAATATGGAAAAAAAAATTACAGGCCAAATTTACTCAAGGCAAAAATAATATCACTCTTGGTGTTGAAACCGTGAAATTTTTCCATTGGATACTGAAAGCAAGAAAATGTTGTCCTCTATCATAATTTTTTTCTTTTTTTAAATATATTTTTATTGACTTCAGAAAGGAAGGGAGAGGTAGAGAGAGATAGAAACATCAATGATGAGAGAGAACCATTGACCAGCTGCCTTCTGCACGCCCCACACTGGGGATCAAGCCCAAAATCTGGGCCTGACTAGGAATCAAACAGTGACTTCCTGGCCCATAAATCAATGCTCAACCATTGAGCCATACCGCCTGGGCTCTATCATCATTTCTATCTCAACAGTGGGGGGCCTGCAGGAGGCCGGCGATCAATGATTCTCTCCCATCACTGATGTTTCTCTCTCTCTCCCTCTCCCTTCCTCTCTGAAATCAATTACAAATAAATAAACAACTCAATTTTATGCCTATGGTTATGAGTAATTTTGCTGATGTTTTTCCTTTTCTGTACTATTCTTGTCCAGTTTTGCTGTTAAAATTATAACCACATAAGTTATACCCAGGGAGCCACAGGGTCTTTTTATACTGTGCAGCAGCACCAGCCAATGGTGAGTGCGGAGTGGGGGAAGAGAGAAAGGCTCCACACAGAAGCTAAAGCAAAGTTTGACGGGATGCGCACACGTGAGAGGCGGGTATCCTGGGGGCATGCAAAAGAGGGAGGACATGCGGAGCTGCAGGTGATGCGGCGGGGGGGGGGGGGGGGGGGGGGAGGGGGAGGAAGGGAGGAGGAGAAAACCTGCATTTGGATGAGAAGGTCGTTGAAGTAAGTCAGAGCACTTCGCACCACCTGGAGATTACCGCCTCCGCCCCGCCCCGCCACGGCGCACAGCAGAGCATCCGGCGAGGGCGGCCGCCTGTTGCCGGGCACAGAGGCGGCCCTGGGCACGCGGGGAGTGTCCCGCGTCTGCGCTGGGCCGCGCCCCTGCGCTTTTGTGCGCTGGCCCCTGGTCACACTAGAACTTTGCGGGGTAGGCCAGGGCCTGCACTCAGCTCTCCAGCAGGGACGCGCGGGCCCAGCGAGCAGGGTAGAGAAGGCGCGCCTGGGTCCTGACCTGAGTCTATGGATACAGGCACCGTGAAGATGCCACTTCGTGACGTGAGGGACCCAGCTGGTCACTGTTGGACCGCCCGCCTCCTGGAGCCAACCTCTTTTTATCTCGGTTACCCCCAGGCCATGCTTCAGGCCCGGCCAGGCTCCCAAATCATGAACCAACCTGAAGGCGAGTGAACGGAGCCAAAGAATAGCTCCTCTGGAAGAGGTGGTGACTGTGCCACTATTTAAAGGGGTCCCGAGACCACGCTGATTTGGAGATTTGGAGGCGGGTCTGCCCTTGCGGTTACCAGAAGGAGTATGGGGAGTGCGTGTGGGCAGCAGAGGTGGCTGAGCTTTGAGAAAGTTCCTGGAGTGACACTGTCACCTCCCCTCTCCCATCATCTAAACAGCAGGACCAGTCAAGTTACAAGACTAATGCAGTCCTAGTGTAAACAAAACACCGTATTCATCAGAAAAACAGGAAGTATTTGTAGAATATAAGGATATAATAGAAGAACCAGATATATAGAGCTTTCAGAGGAGGGAAATAGAAAACTTAAAAAGGATCATGCTTGGTTTATCAATATCTAAAACATAACAAAACTGAATAAACCAGTGAGTTTTACCATGAATGGAAATATTCTGAAATTGACACGAATTCATTTATATCTTTTTTTAAAAATATTTTTATTGATTTCAGAAAGGAAGGTAGAGAGAGAGATAGAAACATTAACAATGAGAATAATTGATTGGCTGCCTCCCACACGCCCCCTACTGAGGATCCAGCCCACAACCTGGGCATGTGCCCCTGACTGGAATCCAACCAGGACCAGTCCCCACTCCAAAGCTCTATCCACTGAGCTAAACCAGCTAAGGCCATTTATATCTTTTGATGAACACTATCACATCTGTATTTCAAAGTTATGTTTAAAATGTTCTTAGAGCACTAGTTTAACCTCCAATGTGTTATTAACCATGGACTCATGTCAAAGGCTCACCATTCATTTGTAGGGGCTCTTGTCTGCAGAGTAGGGCATTCTACCCTTGCCTGGTCACTGCTGCCTTGGTGGTTAGCAGGTGGTTGGCCCACCACATTTCCCAGCCCTTTTCCATAGCCTTGCAACTGTTACCAAATTGTTTTAGTGTATGGATCTCCCAATCTCTTCCATTACCACTAAATTACAATTTGGAATTTGAAGTTGAATACTGAATGCAATCAACTTTCTAGAATTTATGAAAAGCAGTGAGGCTCCCTTTTTATATAATAACTACATGCCCAGTGCACGAAATTCATGCACTTGGAGGGGGTGGGCATTCCCCTAGCCTAGCCTGTGCTCTCTCACAGTGTGGGAGCACAGTGATCCATTGCCCAAAAGAGGTAGGCCCCGCCCACCCATCTGGGGCTCCTTGATGGATAGCCCCAAAAAGGTAGGCCCGAGCTGGGGGTCCCGCCTCCACGGGCGCAGGGCCACGGGAACCCAGCCTTCACTGTGCGCACAGCCATCTTGTGATGGTGTGAGGGCATCACGGCCTGAAGGCATGAGGACCACCTAGGCTTTTATTAGTAAGATTCTATGTGTGTAGCCTTTTAGGTATGCTATTTCATGGGTTGGATTTGCAGGTTGTCATCTGCCTAATGAACTAAGAACTTGGTGACTAATTGGCAATACATATAATTTGCTGGTGTTCTAGAAATCTGTGTTGTTTTTATTAAATCGAGATATAATTGACATATTGAAGCATCCATCTTATATAAAAACTGCTGTTTGAAATTTTAACCTTGCTATTTGGCTTCTGTAAATGCTTGGTTGCTTAAATAATAAGGAAAATAAGACTACTCCCACTTCAGAGAGGCCATTAAACCTTCCCCGGATGAAATTATCAGTGCTGGCACCAGGCCAGGCCTTTGGTTGAGGTCTCAAGGCCCCAGCACATAGGGGTTCTTTAAGAACTTGCAAAGGGGGCCGGAAACACCCCATATTTTGGAGACAAAGGAGGTAAAAACATATAAATAGGGAAAATTCCTCCATGTTGGGGCCCAGAATTTGAGAGACATTTTCCTCTGGACCCACGCGTAATAAATGTAACTCCATCTCTCTAAGTATTGCTTGGTTCTTATCCGTTTTTTTTGTAACAATATAACAGTAGATTAATTTTTGGTGTACAAAATGATTTGGTATTTGTATATAATGCAAATGGTGACCACAAAATATAGTTAACACCTGTCACCACACATACACATTTTTTTCTTGTGATGAGAACTTCTAAGATCTACTCTTTTAGCAACTTTTAAATATACAACACAGTATTATTAACTATAGTCACCATGCTATACATTTATCACCTGGATTTACGTTATTACTGAAAGTTTATACCTTTGACCCCCTTCATCCATTTTCCCCACCCTAAACCCCTTTTTTTAAAAAATATATCTTTATTGATTTCAGAGAAGAAGGGAGAGGAAAAGAGAGATTTTTAAAAAAATCAATAATGAGAGAGAATCATTTATTGGCTGTCTCCTGCATGTCCCCCACTGGGGATCAAGCCCACAATGCAGGCATGTGTCTTTGACCAGAATCAAACCTGGGACCCTTCAGTCCGCAGGCTGACACTCTATCCATTGAGCCAAACCAGTTAGGGCCCTAAATCCTTTACCTCTGGCAACCATCGATCTGTTCTGTGTATCCATGAGCTTGGGTTCTTGTTTTTTTTGGTTTTGTTTAGGTTCCACATATGAGATCATATGGTATTTGTCTTTCTGGTTTACTTATTTCACTTAACATAATTCCCTTGAGATCCTCTATGTGCAGATTTATTTTTTATGGCTGAATAATATTTGTGTGTGTTACATTTTGTAAAGCCACTTGTTTATCTATGGATACTTAGGTTTTTCTATGTTTTGGCTATTGTAAATAATGCTGCAATAAACATATGGATTCATATTAATTTTTAAGTTAGTGGTTTTGTTTCCTTGAGATAAATACCCAAAAGTGGAATAGCTGGATCATGTGGTAATTCTATTTGTAATTTTTTGAGGAACATCCATACTATTTTCCCTAGTGGCTGCACCAATTTACATCCCCACCAACAGTGCATGAGTGTTTCCTTTTCCCCACATTCTCATCAGTTGTTATTTCTTGACTTTGATGATAGCCATTCTAACAGGTGTGAGGAGATATATTGTTGTGGTTTTGATCTGCATGCCTCTAATGAGTGATGTTGAGCACTTTTTGCATGTACCTGTTAGCTATTTGTATGTCTTTGGAAAAACGTCTATTCAGATCCTCTGCCCATTTATTAAAGTCAGATTTTTTTTTTCTATTGAGTTGTATGAGTTCTTTATATATTTTGGATATTAACTTCTTATCAGATTTGCAAATATTTTCTCCCATTCAGTAAGTTGTTGAGGTTGCCTTTTCATTTTCTTGATGGTTTCTTTGCTTTGAAGAAGCTTTTTAGTTTGGTGTAGACCCACTTGTTTATTTTTGCTTTTGGTGTCACATCCAAAAGATCATCACCAAGGTGGATGTTAAGGAACTTACCCCCTATGTTTTCATTTACGATTTTTAGGTTTTCAAGTCTTACCTTCAAGTTTTTAATTCATTGGAATTAGTTATTGTGTATGACGTTAGATAGCTGTCCATTCTTTTGCATGTGCTATCTAGTTTTCCCAAAAACATTTATTGAAGACACTATCTTTTCCTGTTGTATATTCTTGGTTCCGTTGTCATAAATTAATTGACCATATTTGTGTAGGTTTATTTCTGGGAAGTCTATTCTGTTCCATTGATCTATGTGTCTAGTTTTGTGCCAATACCATTTTGCTGGAAATGAAGATAATTTGCTGGTATTCTACAAGTCTATTTGGGGATGGGGGAGTTTGAGGGCATTAAAAGATGCTGTTTATTAGTTTATTTACCTTCTTTACTCAGCATAAGGTAGAGGTGAAAAAAGCTTCTTAATCTTAACATGGAAATTTGTATTACAATTGGTCTTTGGAATATAGGTAGTTTTCTTGAATAACAAATTTATTTTCTCATAGCTTAGATAGTTTTGGTATCTCTCTCCCCCCCCCCCCCCCGCTTTTTCTTTTAGGGAGTTATTTATACTAAGTATTTAACTAAGTTTCTGATTTGTGATTTAAACTCCATATTAGATAGAAGTAGATTGGGATTAGCCTTACCTAAGAATTGTCTCAAATTTTATTCTTTAAAAAAATATATTTAAAAAAAATATTTTTATTGCTTTCAGAGAGGAAGGGAGAGAGAGAGAAAGATAGAAATATCAATGATGAGAGAGAATCATTGATCAGCTGCATGGGGATCAAGCCTGCAACCCATGCATGTGCCCTGACCAGGAATCGAACCGGGACCTCCTGGTTCCTAGGTTGACTTTCAACTACTGAGCCACACCGGCCAGGCTCAAATTTTATTCTTAACTTGAAAATAAGTTCTAAAAACATTTTGTCCTGGTAACTCCTATTAATGGCATTTATCTGATTCATCTTGGAAATTTTCTTTGCTGTATCTTTTCTCATTTATACAATAATGTAAATGTGAAATATCTTACCATTTATTTCATGACTGATTATGATTAAGAAAGAGGAGAAATGCTTATTAACTCTATAGCATTTAGTAAAATCCTGTGTTTAAATTGTTATACAACATAAAATAATATGTGGTCTGTGAACATCCATATATTTTTACATAGTAAATAACTTAACAAGTAAGCCAACAAATAAAATTAAGATCCTGTGCTGTGCTCAGCACGGCCAGGGGTGAACCTGAGGGGCAGGGGGCAGTGAAGGATTAAAGAAGACAGACAAGAGAATAAAGCTGGGACTAGGTGGGATGTTGCTCTTGGATGGAGAGACAGTGCCACAGCCTGTAAGCCAAGTCTTTATTTTATAGGCAGATTCCACGAGGCAAAGCAAGGGTGTGGTCAAGATGTTTACAATGTTCTCACATATTTCAAATCTACTTAATTACATGCACCTGAGAACTTTATCAAGCTTTGTTTTAGCAACACTTGCTCCAGCCTATATCACTTAGCTATCTGGGACAACAGGTTTGGACCATAAGGTCAAGCTTACAACCATAGCCTTTGGCTATAATTGTGCTGGGAAGGCTTTGCCCTTCAAGCTGGGACCTGCACATGGCTTTGCCATGAGAGGACCATGCCCTCTCATTAGTCCAAGGCTTGAATCTGTCCAAACGCTGTAGCCGCTCTCCACAAGATCCAACTTTTAACTATATATACATTTAATTATTTGTCAATGAAATGGCTGAAATAAAAAATCCAGACTGGCTTTTCTTCCCTCGTGGTTATGTGTACAAAAACAAAATTCAATATTAATTGAAAGTAAACAATTAAGAAAAAAAATATGGCACACATTTGACTTTAATAAAAATTGTTTATCTGTTTTCCTATCTGCAGATGACATCATTTTATGTTCATTCCCTTTCACTGCCCTACTGATATGCAATCAGTAAACACAAAAAAAATCAGCATTTATAAAATATAATTCGGAAGGCATGTTATTAAAACATCATATAGCATATTCCAAAAGTCAACAAATGGTGCACTAATTACTGGTTTGGGATACTTGTGTTATTTGCTCATATAATTAAGTTGATGGCATAATTACATGATTCTGTAACAAGTGAAGCATTTGGTGTACTCTATGAGAGACTTGTTTTAAAAACAATTGCCTTGGCCCTAGCTGGTTTGATTCAGTGAATAGCATGTCAGCCTGTAGACTGAAGAGTCCTGGGTTTGATTCCAATCAAGGCACATACCCAGATTTCAGGCTTGATTCCCAGTATGGGACGTGCAGGAGGCAGTCGTTCAATAATTCTCTCTTGAGGATTAAAAACGGCAGAGTAGGAGGATGCTGCACGGACATGCTCCAGGAACAAGCTGGAATTACAACTGAAATACAGAAAGGCTTCCTGCATAACCAATGGAAAACTCACAGGAGAGAACCCTGATCCCAAGGACCAAAGGTGGAGACAGCATAGAGACTGGTAGGAGGGCTGGAGGCATGAAAGGGCTGGCCAGATACCCACAGATGGCAACTGAAGTCCTGGAGAGATATCTCAGCTGTGGGGGAGAATGACATTGAGAACTCTGGGATATAATCCCAAAGCTGGGCTCCCCAGCAGAGAGCACCGAACTGAGGAGGGTACTCACATAACATCTAGCTGTGAAAAGCACTGGGGTGCTGCTGTCTGCCAGGGAGTGGCAGCTGAAAGTTCAGGCACCCTTTTAAAGGGCCAAGGCACAAAAATTCCCTGTGGAGCCACGCACCTTGTGCTCTGGCAGAGGGAGGGTAAAGTGGACTGGAACTGTGAGAGGAGGGGCTTGGGGGATAGAGCTCAGAAGGCAGACACTCTAAGTTTCCTGGGCTGAGTCATTCTCTCACACAGCAGAGGACATCTTTCCCACATAGACATGTGCCTTGCCTGGGTGGAAGACCGTCAACACATGCTATTGGAAAACACCTTGCCCTGAGGCCACTTAAGAAATTAAAAGTAATAATTAGCTTCTTGCAGAAGCAACTGCCTCACCCTGTTGAAAAAAACTCTTGCCACACCTGAGGACGATTGCCTGGGGGCAATTCAAGTTGGAATCCTATTAGTCTGTAGACAGAGGCAGTCTCTGGAGGCTTTGAGTCTTTGCCTGATCCAATTAGTCAGAAACAGCCTTTAAATGTCCTGAAGTAGAGATTGAAAGGTACAGAGGATCTACCTAAAACATAGTCACAAACCCAGACAACCAAAATGAGGAAACAAAGAAACAACCACCAAATGAAAGAACTAGCAAATTCTCTAGAAGAGATAAATGAAGCAAAGATAATAAATTTATCTGAAACACAGTTCAGAGTAATGATGTTAAAAATGCTCAACAGTATGAAAAATGATATAGTAACTATAAAAAAAGAATAGTCTGAGATAAAGAATGACATAACACTAACACATTGGAAGGAATACACAACATATTAGGGGAAGCTGAGGATCAAATCAGTGAATTAGAAGACAGAGTTGAAAATATCACTCAATTAGAGAACCAAAAAGAAAATACAAAAAAAAAAAACCAGAAGGACAGCTTAAGGGAGCTGTGGGACAATGTGAAACGTAACAATGTTAGAATAGTAGGTGTGCCGGAAGAGGCAGAAAGGGAGAAAGGAATAGAGAAGGTGTTTAAAGAAATAATGGTAGAAAACTGCCCTAACCTGGTAAAGGAAAAAGTCACACAAGTTCAAGAGGTACAGAGAACCCCAAACAAGAACCCAAACAGATCCATGCCCAGACACATCATAATTAAACTGCCAAAAATTAAAGACAAAGAGAGAATCTTAAAGGCAGCAAGAGAAAAAAAAACAAACCTGTTAACCTACAAAGGAGTTCCCAGAAGGCTGACACCTGATTTCTTATCAGAAACTCAACAGACTAGAAAGGAATGGCATGAAGTACTCAAGGTAAGGGAAAGCAAGGATCTGAGACCAAGATTACTATATACAGCAAGACTATCATTCAAAATAGATGGTCAAACAAAGAGCTTCCCAGACAAAAAAAGGCTAAAGGAGTTCTTCACCACCAAGCCAGCATTACAAAAAATAAGGGGACTGCTGTAAGGGATGAGAAGAAGAAACAGAGAGAGAAACCTAGCCATGCAGAATTAAAATGGCTATAAATAAGTACCTCTCAATAATAACCCTAAATGTAAATGGATTAAATGCTCCAATTAAAAGGTGTAGGGTAGCTGAATGGATACAAAAAACAAAACCCAACTATATGCTATCTACAAGAGATCCACATCAAAATAAAAGACACACACAGGATGAAAGTGAAGGGATGGAAAACAATTTTCCATGCAAATGGAAAAGAAAAAAAAGATGGAGTAGCAATACTCATATCCAACAAAATAGACTTTAAAAGCATCATGCTAGCCCTGGCTGGTTTGGCTTAGTGGATAGAGCATTGGCCTGCGGACTGAAAGGTCCTGGGTTCGATTCTGGTCAAGGGCACATGCCCAGGTTGTGGGCTTGATCCCCGGTGGGGGGCGTGCAGGAGTCAGCCTATCAATGATTCTCTCATCATTGATGTTTCTATCTCTCTCTCCCTCTCCATTCCTCTCTGAAATAAATAAAAAATATATTTTAAAAAAAGCATCATGTTAAGTGAAATAAGCAAGTTGGAGGAAAATAAATATCCTATGATCTCACTCACTTGTGGATTATAATAAACAACATAAACTGATAAACAAAAATAGAGCCAGAGGGGGAAAATATTCTAGAATATTATAGAAGTAATCCTGTTATTTGAAGATTTTTAGTATTTCCTACAACTTTTGTCATATCATACAATGTTAGTACAGTTCTGGTAATATTATTATACTTAAAATCCTTTTATTCTTGAAATATGAATGTTTACTGCATGTAATATTAATATATGTAAGATCATTTTTCTTGAATAATTGGTGTTATTGCATGTAACATTATCATATTTAAAATCGTTTTTCTTGAAAAAAAAACTGAATAAAAAATTATTCTCTCTTATCATTGATGTTTCCATCTCTCTCTCTCTCTCCCTTCCTCTCTGAAATCAATAAAAATATATTTTAAAAAATTAAAAATAATTGCCTTGGATATGTATTATTTTTAACTGTTCAGTTTTGTTCTATTTTTATGTTAATGTAGGAAACTATTATTTTTTTCATTAAATTGTAGCACATACAGTTTACTCCTAGGCAAGTGGGGAACTATTACCAGTAAGGCCCTGCAAATGAAAAAGTGGGGGCAGTGGGCTTATCCTTGGACTGCCTTCAACATGGGACCATCCAGTCAAGGGGAGTAAACATTTTTCAGACTGCTCTATCAGATTAAACCAATTTTCAGTGCCATCCAAAATATGTTCCCATATGTTGTCTCAGCACTGTGCCATAATTTTATTAATGTACTCAGTATAGTTTTATTATTTTATATAATTTTAACAAGTTTAATAAGATTGTTTTGCATTTTTATCAGCAAAGATTTATATTTCCCCATTGTTTACAGTTGTCTGCAGTTCCAAACATATATAACCTCTCTGTAATGTTTTTTTGTCCACACACTACTGAAATTCAGGTACTGACTTATATTTCTAATATGTCTTTGGAAATATTTGGTAAATTTTTAACATGCATAGCAAACTGTGATTCTTTTCTTAAATGTACTTTTAAGCCCTAACTGGTTTGGCTCAGTGGATAGAGTGCCAGCCTGCAGACTGAGAGGTCCCAGGTTCGATTCCGGTCAAGGGCATGTACCTTAATTGCAGGCACATCCCCAGTAGGGGGTGTGCAGGAGGCAGCTGATCAATGTTTCTCTCCCATCGATGTTTCTGACTGTTTATCACTCTCCCTTCCTCTCTGTGGAGAATCAATAAAATATATATTTTTAAAATATACTTTTAAAATTTATGTACAATAAAATGTTCCTTTTTTGATGCACAATTTTGTGAAATATAACAAATATACTATTTGTCAATCAAAATCAGGATACGGAACAGTTCTTCTACTCTCCTAAATTTCTTCATGCTGCCCGTTTATATTCATTCCCACAGCCCCTCACTCCTATCCTTAACCTGGGATAACCGCTACTTGCTTTCTGACTTTATAGCTTTGCCTTTTCTAGAATGCCATCCAAATGGAAGGGAATGCTCTGGTATATAACCTTTTGAGCCTGGCTTCTTTCAGTTAGTATAATGTAATTGAAATTTATTCATATTGTTCATCAATAGTTTATTCTTCTTTGTTGCTGAGTAGAATTCCATTGAATAAATGTACCTGAGTTTGTATATTCCCTCACCCATTGAAGGATATTTAGGTGTGGGAAAGGTATTTGAGTTGCATGCAGGTTTTTGTGTGATTATGAGTTTTTGTCTTTTGGATAAATACCTAGGAGTAGAATAACTGGATCCTATAGTGGGTGTATATTTTACTTACAAGAAACTACCAAACTGTTTTCCAAAGTGGTTGTTCCATTTTGCATTACTACTAGCCTGTATGCGTTCCAATTGCTCTAAATTTCCATTATTTTGCTTTCCTTTTTACTATGCACATTTAAAAGGCATTTTAAACACCTATCTTTCATGATAGCTGTTTTTAAAATATCCATAAGTGAATGTGCTCTCTCCCACTGAAATATAGTAGTCTGTTTTTCTCTAGTGATATTAAAGATCTTTTCCTGTAATTTTTGCCATATGAAATGTATTGAATACACAATACACAGGATGAGGCTGCGTTATTTCTTTTCCATACTGATATCACTTACCTAACAAGATGAGGTGGACTGCTCCGCCTCTGCCCATTTCACAAATGCTGGCATTCTTTGGCTTGCTTCTCACTCTGCTCTCTTCTTGTGTGGCTTTAAATCAGTTCCTGAAGCTTCAATGGTCATTTCCTGCAGTGTTCTGAGCTCAGGCCTGAGACATCTTCACCTGAATGCCACACTTACTTCAAATCCTCTCATCTATTCCCTATCTTAGGTAGTGTACGGTGCCATTCTCCCAGTTGCCCAGGACAGAAAGAGAATTACGTGTAACTCATATCCAAAGATCACTGGATTTTGTCAAAACAATCTATTTCTTCCCGTTGTAGTATACCTTCCTACTCAGACCCCTTTGACCCCTTCTGTTCACTGGCTCAGGATGATCTTAACACAGTAATCTGAGCTAATCAAGTCCCAAAAGGCTCCAATGGCTTTTCATTAGCAGGGAATATAACACCCTTTAAGATTTATGGGTGTTTTTTTTTCTGTTTTTAAAATATGGAACACTTCACGAATTTGCGTGTCATCCTTGCGCAGGGGCTATGCTAATCTTCTCTGTATCGTTCCAATTTTAGTATACGTGCTGCCGAAGCGAGCACTTGTTTTGTTTTGTTTTGTTTTTCGTGTGTGTGTGTGTGTGTGTGTGTGTGTGTGTGTGTGTGTGTTTTAAACAAAACACCTCTCCAGCTAGCTCTCCTTTATCTAATGTCTGGATTCAGAAGCCAGATTTTGAATTTTGACTCTACCACTTACTGCTTTTACCTTGAGTAACAACCTCTCCACGCACAGTGGTTTTCAAAGTTATATAAGAAAATGAAAAGATTTGCATTGCTGTGTGAGATTTGGTTCCTTAGCTTTTTAAAAGATTAAAAACAAGTATCTTATTCTTTTATTACAATCACACATCATGTTTATGATTCACTTATATTCTTTTTTTTTCTTTATTAAGGTATTACATATGTGTCCTTATCCCCCCATTGCGCACCCCCCCCCCCCACTCGTGCCCTCACGCCCCTGGTGTCTGTGTCCATTGGTTAGGCTTATATACATGCACTCAAGTCCTTTGGTTGATCTCTCCCCCTTACTCCCACTCCCCTACCTTCCCTCTGAGGTTTGATGGTCTGATCGATGCTTCTCTGTCTCTGGATCTGTTTTTGTTCATCAGTTTATGTTGTTCATTATATTCCACAAATGAGTGAGATCATGTGATATTTATCTTTCTCTTTTATTCTGGAGTCAGGCCTAGATATGAATCTCAGCTCTATTCAGCTCAATTATTAGCTATGTTCTCTTTGGCAAGTAACTTTCATCTGTACTGTGGGAATAATAGTATTAGCCTCATAGTGATTATTGTGAGGACTAAATGAATTAATGTATCTACAAGGGCTTTACACAATGCCAGGCACAGAGTAAGCACTGTTTAGAATATTAATTATGATTATTATTTAACTGGTGGGGAAGTAAGCCCCTTATTTCCCACCCGTCATTAGTGCCCTTGCAATGAATCCTGAACAACCAACATGTCCTTCTGTCATAGAAATTAGCACAATGTATCGACATTGCTTTCCTCAACCGCACCTTAAGATGTCTGACAGGTATTTCTTTGCCTCAAGCACTCAGGTCTCTAAGATCCCCAGGGCTTATCCCTCTTTTGGTCTAGGGCCTTTTTGGTCTGTCTACCCCTGCTTCTCTAAATACTGGATATGACCCTAGAGACATTCTGACTTTATGTGTACAAATGTTAAAATTAGAATCAAACCATCACAAATGGATTTTTGTTTAGAAAGCATTTTTTGGAATGTATTCAAACCAATTAATTTTTTTTATATTTTACTGGTATTTTTACAGAGAGGAAGGGAGAGAGATAGTTAGAAACATCGATGAGAGAGAAACATCAATCAGCTGCCTCCTGCACACCTCCCACTGGGGATGTGCCTGCAACCAAGGTACATGCCCTTGCCCGGAATCAAACCCGGGACCCTTCAGTCCACAGGCCAATGCTCTATCCACTGAGCCAAACCGGTTAAGGTACCAATTTAATTTCTTGATAAGATTTCTATATAGTATAGCAAAACAACATATATATTTTTTCCATTTTCATTGTACAGAAATCATTCTCATTGTTTTTCAATGTAAATTACAAAGCAAGGAATTGATTCATCAATCAGCTTTTTATACATATTAAATTCTTCCAATTACAGTTTTTGCCACTGAGTTACTCAGGATCAAATTAAAATCTAAATTTTATTGATTTAATTCTATTAAATTTGGTCAAGAACTATAGGCGGTTTCACTTTGTTAAATATTTCTATCAGGTCTAAATTTTTAGGGTCAATTTTGGCAACTTTTAATCACGAGATGTGATTTTTCAGTGAGCTTTTCTTTCTAATGCATTTATCATGAGCAGTGTTAACTGTTCTGGTTTTATTTCTACAATGGAAATTCACTTGTGATTTGGATAAAAATTTAAATTCACTTCTTTGCTAAACTGAGAAAATTGTAATTCCCCTCATCAATTCTTTAGGAGGGCATTGGGGTCAAAATACCTCCCCTCGTTTGTCTTCCCTGTTGTCTTCATACCATTCATTCCTGCTGGCCCCTCAGCTGTCAGCTCAAGCAGCACATACTAGGGGAAGCCTCTCGATTTCTAGGACTAGACCGTTTCTTTTTTTATGGTTAGACAGTACATTTAATTTTTATTCCATCATACTTACTAGAGTTTATACATGTACATTTCCATGAGTACTTATTCTCTCCCTCATTACATTTTGCTTACTGAAGGCAATGACTTTGTTTTCCTTAATACCAGATCCTTAGTACATAAAAGGCACTCAAATTTATTGAAAGAATGATGAGAAGGAAAATGGTATCTTTTATCCTTGGTGCACATATAATGCCTGACCAATCCTAGGCACTTATTTTTTTTTAAATATATATTTCTTTATTGACTTCAGAGAGGAGCAGTAAGGGAGAGATAGAAACATCAATGATGAGAGAGAATCATTGATCAGCTGTCTCCTGCACACACCCTACTGGGGATCAAGCCTGCAACCCAGGCATGTGCTCTTGGCCAGAATCAAACCTGGGACCCATCAGTTTGCAGACTGATGCTCTATCCACTGAACCAAACCGGCTAGGGCTCCTAGGCACTTATTAAGAGCTGTTTGCATTCCCCCCTTACTTATTTCTGGATTGTTATGGTTGAACAGGTAATGAATTGTTTTTATCTTAATACAGTACTAATTTTTAAAATTGATTTTTTAATGCTATATATCTTTTAAGCCTTTCACAGCCATGCTACTCTAATAGTCTTCTTTTCCCTTCTCTATAGAGAAGGGAAACTACAACTCCAGGAAGGTACAATATATTCTATGGACCAGGGAGTTGTTTAATGTAATATCATTGCATCCTAACCACACTCTATGAAAGAAAAGGCATTCAACTATCTCCTAGTTAAAACTGGTTATAACAGCAGTTTTAAACCTTAAGCTGTGTATCAAAATCCCATGGGACACTTTAAAAACAGAAATGCTTGGGCCCCACCCTAAAATTAAGTCATAAAGTATTCAAATTTCCCATGTGACTGTAGAGCCAGTGTTAGAAAAGACTAGATAGGAAGGAGCACAGGATGAGTATGAAGTGATTAGACATTAATCTGGATAGGCAGGTGTGTGACGGAGTATTAAGGGCCCTGTACTCAATACTAAAGAACTGAAGTTTAATTCAACATGTAGTGAAGAGGGTTTTCAAAGGGTAATGACATAATCAGATCGATGAGAAAGGTTAGGTTGGCACCAGTGTGACAGATAGCTGAGCAGGGTATCGAGACTGAGTCAGAGGAGGAAGCTACAAGGAGCCTAGGAATAGATGGTGAAGACTTGAACTAGGATGGTTGCTGTGCAAACAGGGAGGAAGGAATGGGAAAGGACTGACATGACATTGGGACAGAATTCAATAAATAGAACGTGTAGGATGATTAAAGAGGGAAAAGTTGAAGACCACTCCAAGATTGCCAGGCTAAGTTACTGGATGAAATTTGATAATGCCATTAACCACACAATACAAGTATAGGATGGAGCAAGTAGACAAAAAAACAATTGTTTCCAGTTATGACGAAACTAAAGGTCCTTGTGTAGGTCATTTAAGTGGAGCTAGAATAGCAGAAAATTGGAAATTAAGATCTAGAGTTCAGAGAGAGGTTGAGGCTGCAGTTTTAGATTTGGGAGTCAACAGGGCTCTTAATAACAGCTGAGGCCATTGGAATGGATGAAACTGAACCAGGGAATTGTCTATGCAGAATCAAAAGTGCTTAGCACAGAATTAAATCAGGCTTTATCATTAAGCTTAACAACATAATCTTAATTTTATTAAGGCTCAGATAGAGCATCATTAAAAATAAGTAGATGACGCCCTGGCTGGTTTGGCTCGGTGGATAGAGCGTTGGCTTGCGGACTGAAAGGTCCCAGGTTTGATGCCAGTCAAGGGCACATGCCAGGGTTGCAGGAGGCAGCTGACCAATGATTCTCTCTTATCACTGATGTTTCTCTCTCTCTCCCCTTCCTCTCTGAAACAAATGAAGAAAAAAAAAAAGCAGATGTTAATGTGAAGAGATGATGATATATAAATCCTGCAATCTGTAGGGTAATTTTAAATATGACTATCTTTGAACTTACTTAGAACAAATCAGTCTATTGGCTTGGAAATACTAGTTTCTAACTTTACTAAATAGCAGATTAATTGAGTTAGCTACCTGATATCAGTACAGACTGCCCTAAATGAAGCAACCAAATATTTGGTGATCTACATCCTACAGTATAAAGGCCATATAAATAAATCATGAAGCCAACTCATAAACATACAACATGTACTTAATAAATGCAACTATGAATATCTAGAGATTGTCATTTAATCTGTGTATCTATATACATATGTGCTTGTGTGCCAGGCAGTTTTATGTAATTACTTAACTTTAGTTCATTATTTGGTCTGGAATTATTTCAACAAATTTAACTAAAACTTAAGATTCTCTAGGTCCTGCTATTTCCAGAATGAGTGGATTTATTTAGAGTGAGTCTCTGAAACCCTTATATAAGAGGTACTCAGGTAATTATGATGCAGTGGGTTCAAGAGATATACTTAGAGAAATACTAGCTTATCTTAGATCCATTTTAACCAAGTCTTTAAAAAACATTCTGAAAAGTGTTCACAGAAAAGTGTTTTAAATAAGTGTTATTATGGCTTAAGTAGAAAATACATTTCTTTATTAAAATCATGTTGACGTTAAAGTATGTTTTGAAATGACACACAAAGTTATAGCAAAGCTATATGTATTTTAATTTCATCACATTCCATTCTAAATTCTTTACCATTTACCAAAAATAACTTTTTATAAAGCTTACTATTTTGTCTAACATTATAGGTTGATAGTACAGGCTACCAACCTATACTTTTTCGTGCATTTCTCTGAAAAATTAGAATAGCTTATGAGGATATTATATAAAAGTAATTGGTATATTACACACCAAACATAAGTACAGATTCTGTACAACATAACAGTATACATATATATTACAAAAGACTTGGTGCCTTGTTAAAAATAATAGTTTAAGAAATCTTTCATGAAAAAAAGTCTATCACAAAATGCGGTGGCTTAAGTATCAGTTGCTTCCCTCTCAAGAATTTCTTTCGGTAGGTATTAACTGTCCATTTAGCTTCATTAACAGTTTCACCACAAGGCCAGCCTACAAAGTAAAATGTTGACAATAAATATGAAGCATGTTAGATGAGTAAATGACATACACGGCAGTGAGCAGTTCTCTAGCTATTGTAAAGAACTTTCTTATAAGGGTACATACAGCCTGTCAAGAATAGAGTATTTACTCAGGCTTTTGAAGGAATTTAAAAAATGACCTGCTGGATTCAACTGGTAGCTCAGATAGGATACTACTCAAGAACAGGGAAGGACCACCTGATAGAAGAGATAGGCAATCCTGACCAGAATTTTTTATAATGGCAGAAAAAGAGTTTCATGTTTTTAAGACTGAAATAAATTATTCAGATAAGTTTCTGACTTTGTTTGTTTTTCCCCCTTAAATGTTTTCATTTCATTACATATTAGCAGTTTTCCTTGAAGTAAAAATGGATTGTTCTTTTATAAAAAATAATTTTACTAATATAATAGCTCATTATTAGAAGTGCAGAATAATTGATGAGTACTTACCTGTTTTGTATGTACTATAAAGCTCATTTTATTTTCCATACTATGGATCTGAAAACATGTACCAGCATCTCCCAATTGCCACATAAAACAGCCATACTTAAGACTGATGAGTAAAGCCTACAACATAATTAAAAATTGTTGTATATTAATATTAAAAGCACCAATCTTCTCTTACTATCTACACTTACCTAGTCAGGTCTAATGTTAGAATAAAACTTATTCAAAGAAAGCACCACACTAACTTCAAACAACCTGCAATACAGAGCTACATATATAGTAGGCTCTCAGGATACTGCCTCAAGCGATGACACAGTTTTTATCAAACTGACAACAATTTTTAAAGATGCTCATTCTGTGGTATGTATGTGTGTACATGTGCATGCATGCATGCACACACACCCAAGCATATTATTCAGCCATGAGAAATAAGGAAATTCTGTCATCTGCGACTACATGAATAGACCTTGACGGCATGACATTAAGTGAAATAAGTCAGATACAGAAAGACAAATACTATATAACACTTGTATGTGGAATCTAAAAAAGCCAAACTCATAGAAACAGGTAGTAAAATAGTAGTTACCAGGGGCTGGAGGGTGGGGGAAATCCAAGGGATGTGCATCACAGAGCACACACTTTCAGTTGAAAGATGAGTAAGTTCGCCCTGACCGGTTTGGCTCAGTGGATAGAGCGTCGGCCTGCAGACTGAGGGTCCTAGGTTCGATTCCCGTCAAGGGCATGTACCTTGGTTGCGGGCACATCCCCAGTGGGGGGGGTGTGCAGGAGGCAGCTGATCGATGTTTCTCTCTCATCAATGTTTCTAGCTCTCTATCCCTTTCCCTTTCTCTCTGTGAAAATCAATAAAATATATTTTTTAAAAAAAGATGAGTTAGTTCTAGTGTACAGCATGGTGACTAGAGTAAATAATGCTGTACTATATACATGAAAGTTGCTAAATGACCTTTAATGTTCTCACTACAAAAAAAGAAATGATAATTATATGATGTGATGATGTGATGGAGGTGTTAGCCAATTTTTAAAGATGGTGGTAATCATTTCACAATATATGTGTATCAAATCAACATGTTATACACACCTTACACAATGTTATATGTCATTACATCTCAGTTAAAGCTGAGGAATAAAAAAGATGCCCATTATATCAGTGACTTTGAAGAAAATTAAATGTACTACAAGTATTTACTTTCTGCATGTTACAATCCCCTTTACTTTATTCACTAACTTTTAAATATTCACATAGTATTTTCAAACCTGAAATTTATGTAATAGGGGTAATGTTGTCCTAGGTAATTTCATCTAGCTGAAAATAAGTATACTCATATATTTATTATAAAAGTAAGCATACTTAAAAATATACCCTTCATAAATTCATCAGAACTATTTTTTAAAATATATTTTTATTTTTATTTCAGAGAGGAAGGGAGAGGGAGAGAGACCTAGAAACATCAATGATGTGAGAGAATCATTGACTGGCTGCCTCCTGCACTCCTCCTACAGGGGATTAAGTCCACACCCGGGCATGTGCCCTTGACCAGAATCAAACCTGGGACCCTTCAGTCCGCAGGCCTATGTTTTATCCACTGAGCCAAACCGGCTAGGGCTCAACAGAACAACTAAAAAACAACAACATTGGAGCATCCTATTCCTATACTTCCCTGACATTTTAGTATAAGTAAGTAGGCATTCAATATATTCTTTTATTTTTTAAAAATCCTCTCCTAGTAGTAACTTGCATTTCTTTGCCATTAAAATATACTCTTCGTATGCACAAAGTATTTATGCCATCCTTTAAAATATGTATGTTTAAAAACATTAGCTTTAACCTCTAGACAGTTTAAAATAAGGAAAAAAATACATCTGTGGTATACCAACTCAACTATATGGAGGTCAAATTACCAACGAAAGTCCTGAGACCTTAAGTTAAAAATAAAAGTTTTGTTGTTAAAAGCCATTATACAGGGCGAACGGAATTCTTGAGAAATCCACAATAATAAAAACAGTTGAATGGGGTTGAAGAGCCAAAGAGTCCATATTATGGTTTTGAGAGATCTATCTGCCCCAGAAGGAAAAAGTAGCTCTCATTTGGAAGTAAAACCTAAAAAGGTCAAGGTACTTAGTGAGGGAAGTAAAAAAGCACAAGAGAAAGGACAGGAGTAGTTGAGAACCATAAAGGGAAAACCACAGAAGTCAGAAGTACCACATAGCTGACCAGAACATACAAGAAAAATCGTGGTGTGGACAAGTGATCACAAAGAATGGCATAATGTGGGTATTTAATTAAGCACTTTTATTTCAGAGGGGAACTATGGTCAACATAAATTGACACCATCAAAGGGCAACCTATTGCCTGGGTACTATTTTATTTTCATAGGTTCTATAAATTTATCAGTGGCTTACAGAACACAAGATAATGATTAAGTGGACAGAAAGCATCGTAACCCTTGGGTTCAATCATCTTTTTAAATTCCCATGCACAGAATTTCTATTTCTAGGAACTGAACATCTTATCCTGAAAAAGCAGACTGTTAACTAATAATATTGTTATAATCCTCTGCCTGATACTTCTATCTCACTCAACTCCTAGACCCAGAATATTATTCAAATATGAAATGGTATAAATTTGCTGAACCATGATTTGAATACCAAAGATCAAACATAAAATACAGTATAGAGAAAAAGCTCAGCATTATACTCACAGCATTACCATCCAATTTAATGAAGGATTTGTAGAAATTAGTCTAAAATGCTCTGCAATAGCAGAGAAAAAATTTCTTGAAAGGGTGAGGGGAATGTATCCTTCATTTTCTTTAACAACACAAAGAGAAAAGTGGTTACAAGCTAATAAAAAGCTACTTTAGTAAGACTAAAATAGTTTAAGTAGAAAATGATAAGCAAATGACCCCCAAACAAGCTGACATCAGATTTAAAGAAATTATGCTAAGTGAAGTAAGTCAGGCAAAGAATGACAAGTATTGAATGATTTCACTCTTATGTAGAATCTGAAACATAAAATAAACCAACAAAACTGAAACAAACTCAGATACAGAGAAACTGATTGCCAGATGGGAGGGGAATTGGGGGCATGATTTGAAAAGGTTTAAGATGTACACATTGCCAGATATAAAAACAATCACAGGGATGTAAAGTACAACATAGGCAATATAGTCAATAATATTGTAATAACTATAGATGGTGTCAGATGGGTAAGAGAATTACTGGGGTGTCACTTCATAAAGTATATAAATGTCTAATCACTATATTGTATACCTGAAACTAATATTGTATGTCAACTGTAATTGAAAAATAAACTTAAAAAAAAATCAAGTTCCAGGTCAATTATTGAAGTCAGTCCCTATTCAGCTCAGCATCCCTACATATTCTCTATCTCCATTCACAGGCATATCTAACAGCATGGTAAAGTAACTGCTGTCCATAAGGATGATCCTGACTTATCATGAAATGACTAAACTACAATTAGGATACTTTCAGAAGTTATATGATTACATAATAAAGACTTAAAATAATGATGAAAATAAAAATTAGGTTTATGATGAAATTTCCTAACAAAGTATCTTTTTTAAATGCATAAGCTTAGTTATTAGTTTAACTGACTTAGAAAATGGCCTATTCTTGAGAAATCTAAGTGATTTGATTTTTATTAGTTTCCTGTACAAACTAGAAAGCTGACCATCCTGTAAAATGTGTCAAATAATCTAAAAGTAAATGATGACCCCATCTATATATACAAAAGCCTAAGCGACTGAACGACTGGTCGACCAGTTGCTATGATGTGCACTGACCACCAGGGGGCAGATGCTCAACACAGGAGCTGCCCCCTGGTGGTCAGTGCACTCCCACAGGCAACCTCCTGTGGTTCCTCCTCATGGCGGCTGGCCAACCTCCCGTGGTCCCTCCCCGCAGCCGGCCAACCTCCCTCAGTCCTTCCCCCTGGCCAGCACCCCCTTATCCCCCCGCCCCCGCCCTGACATAATACATATTGTTTGTAAAGCATAAAAAGTCTCTTGAAGCTTTTAGAGAAGGGAACCAGGTAACTGGGAGCAAGAGTGGGAGGGAGACTTTTCACTCTATGCCATTTGCAACTTAAAAAGCATTTTAACTGTATTTTAAAAATTAATAAGATTTCAATGAAAAAGATACATATTTGAAGAGGAAAATATGTGATATAGAAAGTTCATTTGAAGTTTTGGGGAACAGGATGAAATGTGGACGGGATTATGAATGCCACTGGAATACGTCAGCTTATTATTGTATTGTATTCCTTATCCCAAAGTCACTCTAATATAAAATACTAGAGGCGGAGAATCCAAGATGGCGGCGTAGGTAAACACCTAAACTGCTGCCTCCTGCAACAATTTCAAAAATACAACTAAAAGAAAAAACGTCTATCACCCAGAACCACGGGAAAGCTGGCTGAGTGGAAGTTCTACAACTAGAAGGAAAGAGAAAAGAGCATTGAGACGTGCACGAGCCCTGAAAAGCTGAGGTACAGAGGCGCGTGATCCGGGCTGGCGGCAGGCATTGCTTTTTTCAACCCGAAGGGAGACAAGCCCCCGATTACTCTGAAATACAGTTTCTGGGGAGACGCGGGAGACCCAAACTCCTACAGGGAGAAGCTAGACTGTCTGCCAGTGAGGGTGGCTTGCTTGCAGAGCTGCGCGCAGGAATAATTGTTTACGGCACTGGGGCACGGGACTGCCGACAGGGACTCAGAGCCGGCTAACTAGCAGCCATTGCTCTTTGCCACGCCCTAGCCTAGTGACACCCTGAGACCCCGCCTTGCACAACCTACAAACCCACCCAAGCTCTAAGCAGCGGCTTTTGCATAAGAAAGCCCTGCCCTATCGCAGCTTAACCTAGCAAACTTGCAGCCCAGGTCAGACAGCTCCAAAACCTCCAAACCACAAGCAAAGAGGAGAAAACTGTAGCTCTCACTGTAGCTCCTGCTGGGTGGCCTCAGACAGTAGCTGACCTGCACCCCATTGGAGATCCAGAAGCCAGTGTACCTAGTGGTCAGTGTGAGACACCAGATTTCAACTCCTCACATCCATAAGTGACACATTCAAGAGGCAGATTCAGTGAGCACCAAAGCCCCACTGAAACAAGTCCTGCCCCATAAGCGTGTCTTCAGCGCAGCAGTTCTTCCATTATAGACACAGCGAGTGCTCAGAGCTAATTGGCCTGGAGGTCAATTCCTCCCAGTGTACCAACGGCAATTAAGGCTTAACTACACCAAGACTTTGCACTCAGCCCACAAAGGGGTGTACCAAGAGCATCCACCTCATGTAATTGAGGAGGCTGAGCTACTGCCCCCTATAGATCACCTACCACACAAAGCTACTCCATCAACACAGGGAAGCAGCCAAAATGTGGAGACAAAGAAACATGTCACGAATGAAAGAAACAGAGGAAAGCAAACTACTGGATGACATAGAGTTCAGAACCACATGTATAAGGTTACTCAAGAATCTTCTTAAAACCGCTGAGAAACTTGATGAGACCTTCAAGGAGCTTAATGAGAATGCCAAAAAAATGGAAAAGGATCAGTCAGAAATGAAGCATACACTGTCTGAAATAAAGAATATACAGAAACTCAACTGTAGATCAACGTACCCCAAGAATCCAACCAAAGATCTGAAATATGTGGAAACAAAAAACATCCAACCAGAAAAACAAAAAGAAAAAAAAATCCAAAAATACGAAGATAGTGTAAGGAGCCTCTGGGACAACTTTAAGTGAACCAACATCCGAATTTTTGGGGTGCCAGAAGAAGGGAGAGAGCAAAATATTGAAAACCTATTAGAAGAAATAATGACAGAAAACTTTCCCTACCTGGTGAAAGAAATAGACTTACAAGTTCAGGAAGCGCACAGAACCCCATACAAGAGGAATCCAAAGAGGACCACACCAAGACACATCGTAATTAAAATGCCAAGGGCAAAAGACAAAGAGAGAATATTAAAAGCAGCAAGAGAAAAACAGTTAATTACCTACAAGGAAGTACCCATACGACTGTCAGCTGATTTCTCAACAGAAACTATGCAGGCCAGAAGGGAGTGGCAAGAAATATTCAAAGTGATGAACAGCAAGAACCTACAACCAAGATTGCTCTACCCAGCAAAGCTATCATTCAGAGTTGAAGGTCAGATAAAGAGCTTCACAGACAAGAAAAAGACAAAGAAGTTCATCGCCACCAAACCAGGATTACATGAAATGCTGAAGGGTATTCTTTAAGAAGAAGAAGAAGAAGAAGAAAAAGGTAAAGATAAAAATTATGAACAACAAAATGACATCAAATACATACCTACCAACAAGTGAATCTAAAAATCAAGTGAATAAAAAATCTGAAGAACAGAATGGACTGGTGAATATAATAGAATCAGGGACATAGAAAGGGAGTGGACTGATGATTCTCAGGGGAAGCAAGTGTGAGGGGTGCGGGAAGAGATTGGACAAAAATCTTACTCCTATGGATGAAGACAGTGGCGGGGGGTAAGGGCATGGGGTGGGGTGGGGAATCAGGTGGAGGGGAGCTATGGGGGGGAAAAAAGAGGAACACCTGTAATAATCTGAACAATAAAGATTTATTTAAAAAAAATAATTAAAATAAAATACTAGAGGCCCAGTGCCCAAAATTCGTGCCCGGGTAGGGTCCCTAGGCCTGGCTAGCGATCAGGGCTGATCAGGTTCCCTGCCTCTCTGCCTCCTTGCCTCCTCCTTCCCTGCTCCCTCAGCATCCTGCAGCTGCTGCTGGTAGCCCATCATGTTCCCCACCACCCCCTGTTGGTCAGCGCACGTTATAGTGAGCGATCGAACTCCTGGTTTCCCAGTCGAACTCCCAAAGAGACAATTTGCATATTAGCCTTTTATTATATAGGATAGTATTCACTCCCCCTATTAAAAAATTGAGCTATAATTAACATGAAACATATTAGTTTTGTCTTTTTTTTAGTAATATTCCACATATAAGTGAGATCATACGGTATTTGTCTTTCTCAGTCTAACTTATGTCACTTACTGTAAGGCCCTCCAAGTCCATCCATGTTGCCACAAATGGCAAGATTTCATTTTTTTTTTTAATGGCTGAATAATATACCATTGTGTGTGTGTGTGTGTATCATATTTTTTTAATGTAGTCATCCATCGTTGGACATTTAGATTGTTTCCGTATCTTGGCTATTGTAAATAATGCTACATTGAACATGGTAGTGTAATTTCTTTGAGTCAGTGTTTTGATTTTCTTAGGATAAATACCTACTTCCCCCATTTTCACACAAAAGGTAGCATATTACATATGCTTCAGCACCTTGCTTTTCCACTAAATACATCTTGGAGATAATTCTACACAAAAATATTCTTCATTCTCTTATATAGCCAAAAGGTATTTCAATGTAGAAATGTACTATAATTAACATGTTAACCCCTATTGATAATCATTTGATTTTTAACCCCCTCCCATTCTTTGCTATGAAATTGCAATAACAGACTTGCACATATGCCAGTAGGCTGGTACTGTTATTTTAGCTATTATAGTATGTGACTAGTCAAAAAGAGCTGAAAATCTACCTTAGTTTCCATGTTGAGGAGATGAAGTCCTTTTATATTCACTCCTACATACACAGGGATGACTTTATGATTGCTGGGACTTGCCTTTGTAAATATCTGTCCTGTGAAAAAAGCTGCTCCATATGTAGGAATTTCCCAACAATTCTGTAAGAACATGCGCTGAAGGTGATGCATTTCTTTACTGATACCCTCACTTGTACTAAGATTCTAAAAGTAAAATAAAGAGATGTGAAAGGAGAAGGTACCTTTGATAATCCAAAGAGGCCAACTAAGCAGTTTCTAAAATCAAGGCTGACCTCCAAGAAGAATGAGTGACATTATTCCAAGAGCAATTTTTATTTTGAGAGTTTACATTAAAAAAGAAAAAAGAATATCAGGGTCTAAAAATATTTCTTGTCTATCCTGCCAGGTTTTTTAAGTGCCTCATGGACAGAGATATTATTTCATGTTTTTTTAAAATCAATAGTCCTTACCATGGTATCGAGCACATAAAAGGTATTTATGAAAAGATTGTACATTGTTTAAAATAAAAATAACTTTTTTGCCCTGGCCAGGTGGTTCAGTTGGTTGGAGCATCATCCCGTACACCAAAAGGTTTCGGGTTTGATTCCTGGTCAGGGCACATACCTAGGTTTCAGGTTAGATCCCGGGGTCAAGGCTTATACAGGAGGCAAATGACTGATGTTTCTCTCTCTCCCCCTCTTCCTCTAAAATACATTAAAACAACAACAACAACAACACAAAAAAACCAGAAATATAAAAATGTCTTCCTTTCAGTTTCAGGCATGGGAACCAGAAGATCCTTTTTTAATTTCAGGACTATATGTTTTATGAACTTTGTTTAAAGCATATTAATAATACTAACAAAATTTCAACTCTCTTATAAAATGTCCTTTTAGTTTTATTAAACAACTTACCTTATATTCATGAAGTATTCGGTTTGTCCAGTGAGGTGCCTTACTTTTCAATTTGGTAATAGGTACAATAGATTTTAGATTTTCTTCACTGTAAGCAAATATGCCAACATATTTAAAAAAATCTTTACTAGCTAAAGTAATATAATCATTTAGACACAAAAGGCTTTAAGTAACTTGAGTTTTTAGCTAAAAAATACTATGTTGCAAAATATCAGAGAGCTCTAAAATTTTTTTAAACAAAAGCCACAATCTTAACATCACTCAATTCAGAGAAATGTTTCTTTTTTCAATAACCACAAAATATTTTTGAAAATCGAAAACCACAATAAACAAACATAAGATGTGCTAAAACCTCACTGTTTTCTCTCAACATGAAACTAGTTTTTGTGGTGGGATTTTTAAATGCGCCTGCTTATAACATTTTCCTACCACTCATTCAAGCTTTAGTGAACTTAGAGAGTATAACTTAAAGAATGCTTTACATAGGTTTTTGTTGTTGGTTTTTTTTGCTCCTTCTCATTCCATGCTTTGTATTACGTTGTCTCTTGGTATCTAAGGGCAATTGGTTCCAGGACTCTCGAGGATGCTGTCCCTCAGGCAGCCCACTATATGCGTGGGTTCAATGTGAGGTTGGTTGAATCTGTGAATGTGGAGCCCACGGATATAGAGGGTTGACTGTACTTAATTCCAAACTAATGCATAAATATTTATCTCTAAATATTCTTGGTTAAATTGAATCTTAAGCATAGCACAAGACCACACATTCCATTCACATGAAATACTCACTTTAGGAAACCTTGCTTGTGCTTCTTACTCTCATAATTTCCGTAAACTATTTGCAACAACAGACTTGCTAATGTTATCAGTTTGGCATCGGGAGCCGTGTAAAAGCCCTTCAGTAAGTTATATCTGGCTTCGTCAAAGAGAATAAGAATAGCTAGTGGGTCTTCAATCTTAAAAGAAAAAAGTATAATTTGGTTATTAAGCTATAATTTCCTGTTACAAAAGTACAACTTGTCATTATCTAATATAGAAAAGCAAGAATTACATTTATGTATATAAATAAGCCATTATTGCTTAAGAGCAGGGGCTGAAATTTTTTTCTATTAAGGGCCAGACAGTAATACTTTAAGCTTTGTGAGTCATAGTCTCTTACAATAACTCAACTCTGCTACTGTTAGCACAAAATATTAAGCAGCCACAGACAATACATCAACAAATGGGTGTGGTGGTATTCCAGTAACACTGTATACGTGATCACTGAAATCTGAATTTCATAAAAATTCTCACATGACATGAAATACTGTTCTTCTGAAATTTTTTCAATCTTTAGTAACTTGCAGGATATACAAAAATAAGCAGCAGATATGGCAATAGGCCATAGTTTGCTAACCTCTGATTTACAGTCCAATAAAGTTTTCACCAGTTTATGGATATGGGATATGGGTAAATTTGAGCACAAATTTACTCAAATTCTTTATATTCTTCAAACATTTTTCTATTTATGCTTTTAAAAAGAACTCATACTAAACTCAAAGAAGATAAACGGAAGTGTGTTCTCAGAAGTACGGTACGTGTAGTTTAAAAAAGTTTAAGACAAACATGTTTTATTTGACTAAAAATACTTTGCACTTGCAAATAACAATAAAGGAAAGCATATGCCTCTTTTTAGATTTTAAAAACTTTAAAGTTTCACTTTATCCAAAAAGATTAACATACCAAAAAATGCTCCGCTACAGAATATAGCTCTACTTGGAAAAAATTACCAATTACAAAGTCTCTGAATGAATACTTAAAATACTTCCAAATATAACTCACAATGATCCAATTCTTTATGGTAAAGATTATTTTTGCCACTTTAACTAAAATAATATCTTATAATACTTCATAATATAAAAAATAGAATTTCATGGAAAAAAAGGAGGGAATTGTCCCAGATTACAAGAAACTAGTAATCAAATGCAAAGCATGACCCTTGATTAGATCTTCCGGATGGGAGCTATAAAAGACTTTAAAACAATTGTGAGAAAGCTGAATACAGATCTGATATTAGATGTTATTATAGAAATATTAATTTTATTAGGCTATAAAGGGTAATGTAGTATATAGATATGTCCTTTGGGAGATGCCTGTTGAAATATGCAGGGATGAAGTGCCATAATGTCTGCAACTCTCTTTTAAATGGTTCACAAAGAATAGAGAGAAAATATGAAGCAAATGTAGCAAAATATTAACAATTAGTAATTTAATGAATGGGATATGGTGTAAGTTTCCTTTTTCAACTTTCCTATGGGTTATAATGTCTCAAAATAAGATGTTGGAAAGAAGATTGAAGAAAACGTTTTTCTAATAAAAATTGACTTAGTGAATTTGAAGTTCCAGCTGAGTTATAATTCCTAATAGTATGTTCAGTGAGTATCAATCAACTATTGTTCTTTTTAAATGAAATCAGTCTATTTTAATCCTAAAAGACTGATGCTAACCAATAAATGCAATTATTCTATTTTTCAGACAGTACAAGTAGGAATTTCTAAATTACATAAAAAGTGAAAGAAAACAACTACTTTTCCAGAAGATTATGATATTCTGACTTACCTTAAGTACTTACTAAGCCTTGCTTTTTTTCACTTGAGCCTACTTTATATTATTTATAAAATACTTAAGCAATTTATCATCTGGGTATTATCATTATTGTTCTTTTTCTCTACCAGCCAAATTCTAAAACATTACTTAGGTGAAGAAGGAAGATAGACTAAGTATACTTCTATTATTTCCAGATTCATGGATCTAATATATTTTTTAAAACTATGTTAAAATACATACAACAAAAATTTTTTCATTTTAACCATTTTTAAGCATACAATTCAGTGGCATTTATTACATTCACAATGTTGAGCAACCATCACCAACCACTATTTTCACATTTTCATCACCCAAACAAAATCTGTAACCATTAAGTAATAACTTCATTCTCCCTGTGCCACTCATCTGTAGCAACTACTAATCTACTTTCTGACTACACGAATTTGCCTGTTCCAGATATTTAATGTAAGTAAAATCATACAATATTTATCTTTTTGTGGTTAGTTATGGCATGTATAAGGACTTCATTCCTTTTTACAGCTGAATAATATTTCATTTTAGGTATATACTACATTTTATCTATTTAACTTTTGATGGACACTTTGTTTCCACTTTTTTGGCTATTTGTGAATAGTGCTGCCATGAACACTGCATACAGGTATGTTTGATTTCTTGTTTTTAATTCTTCAGGTATATACCTAGGAGAGAAAGTGCTGGATCATATGGTAATTGTTTGGTTTTTTGAAGAACCACTAAATTTTTTTCCATAGAGATTGCACTATTTTATACTCTCATCTGCAATGTACAGGGGGGTTCTAATTTCTCTACACCCTTCCTCACCAATACTTGTCATTTTCCTTTATAAATTTTTATCAGAGCCATCTTAATAGGTTTAAATTGGTTTCTCATTTGTGAATATAGTTTTAGTTTTCCCTTTCATATTTGGATGCCTTTTCTTCCTTTTTTTTTTCTTCTTGTCTTTTGTCTAATTGCTCTGGCTAAAATGTCCAGTACTATGTAAAATAGCAGTGATGAAAACAGACATCCTTGTCTCGTTTCTGATCTTAAGAGGAATGCTGTCAGTCTTTCAACATTGAGTATGATGTTGTGAGTTATTCATAAACTCCATTTACCATATTGAGGAAGCTCCTGTCTATTTCTAGTTTTCTATGTCAATTGAGATGATCACGTGGTTTTATTTCCTTCATTCTATTTGTGATTCTAACATATTTTTAATAAATAACCAAGATCTTAGTTTTTGGTAAATTTTATACAAATTTTGATATACCTTCCAGCATATTTGGGTAACAAGATCAAATCTCAGAGGGACAATATGAGTAGTCAGGCACAAAACATTTACCAAATTTGGACATGGTCACTGAAATTTTCTTGTGCTGACATTTGCTTAACCTTGTTTGTTTAATGTTTTCTTGAATAAAGAACATATAAATGCATTACATATTTTTTCAGTTTTGAGACTTCCCTTCTACCCCAATTTTCATAGCTATCTAACCTTTATAGTCTAATTCAAATCCAAACATACTTGTTTGGAACAGATATTTTTATCCAATGTAAATTGTATTCTCTTTTTTTTCATATCTATATAATTCTCTGCTTGAGAACAGCTACTTACTGACTGTAGAGAACAATTTTTTATGTCCCCTTTGCAAATATAATTTTCTCCACTTAGAATATTCTTTTCTGTACTCCCCCTTCTAAGTTATCTCTTCGCTCCTTTGAAATTTACACACCTTATTAGCCCTTTATTAAATTTCTCTTTGACACTATGCTATTCTGAAAAAAAATTTTTTTTGTATAATCTGCCTTCTATTTGGTTGCTAATAATTCTCTTTGGGATAGACTCTCTTTTGCGTTCTAATACAATGGAAAGAAAACGAGAAAACCAACCAGGGGCTTTAGAAAGCGGTTTGACTCAAACTCCACCATCTACCAAAGGGATGTGAGGACTGAACAGAGAAACCAAGTAAACCCCACCTGTACAGAAAGAGCACAATTTCTGCCTGTAATGCCTGCTGTAGGAACTCAATAAATTCTGTACATTTACATGACTGTAAGTAAGATTTTCAAGCAAACCTTTTTTTCAACTTCCAAAGGAAGTCTCACATCTCTTCTTAGGAAAAGCTGTGGTGTTTCCCTCTGGGGATCCAAATTAGTCAATTCAGCCAGTATTTCTGGCCAGTCCCGAACATGTTGCAAGGGTTTATGATATGGTTTGAGTTGAAGGCCTGAAAAACATCTTTCCTTTTATAAATGATAATGTAAAAATAGATCAATTATATCAACGCATAGAAACTTTGTATTAAACTCTTCGCCCTTAAGTACTGAATACACACAAATTAAGTGTAAATTTAAATCAACATCGACTTTAGTTAATACTACCTAACTTGAGTTGATTGTTTTTGTTTTTAAGAATATAAGAATTGCCCTGGCTGGTGTTCCTCAGTGGTAAGAGAGTCGCTGCAAGGACTGAAGGGTCACAGGTTAGATTTCTGGTCAAGGGCAGATACCCCGGTTACAGCTTCCATCCGAGTCCCTGGTGAGGGTGCCTGCGGAGGCAACCAGTCGATTTTCTCTCACGTTAATGTCTCTCTCTCTCTCTCTCTCTCTCTTCCTCTCTTTCTCTCTCTCCCCCTCACCTTCTCCCTACCTACCATTCTCTTTAGAAATCAATAAAAAAAAATATCCTCGGGTGAGGATTAAAAAAATAATAATATAAGAATTATGAGAATAATTCTTAAAAGAAAATTTATTAAATCTATTTATGATCCTTAATTTCATGATAGCCTAATTAATTATGATACAGTCAGTAGTATTTTGTTTAAAAAAAAAACCATTAGATAACCAATCAAAACAACCTCAATTAAATCCTTTATGTATTTGCAATACTTTGAGAGACAAAGCTATAGTGAGATTGATTTTAAATAAAAAGATCTGAAATAAAATTTATATAAAGAAAAATTTCATATTATTTTGAGCACTGAAAATAAAGGCAAGTTGGATGAGCCACCACATTTAATGGCATTCAAATAAAATTCCATTGCCAAAGAAGAAATGTTTTGGTTTTTACCACTTAAAATATTGTTTGAATTAAGTGAGGGGGAGGCTTACTTGTTTCAACAAATAATTTATATGAAAGAGCACAAATAATTTATATAAAAGAGAAGAACACTGTATCATTTTAAAATTTAAAAGTCAGTAATTAACTGATGTTAGACTGATGTTAAGTGAAATTGACCAACCCTCTCTCAAAAAAGAATAATGATGTTCACACAACAAAATAATAACTTTCTTACTGAGGTTTTCTGAACAGATCCAAATAGTGAAATATTGTTGTGTTTCTTGAGAGAGACGCATTCCTTCCATTATCTGCTGCACTGTGGTATTATTTCCATGCTTTAGTTCAACAGAACGGTATGATCCATCCATTCTGTATATTCGAACTTTTTCATACTAGAACAAAGAATGATAATAAATATGCAACCTGGTTAGAAATTATACAACCAAATCCACCAAAATGCTTTAATTTCAACTTCATCTGCTTAATATAGATTTCTAACATGGAAAATATCAGAAAAATGGCTTCAAGTGAGAATCTGCTGGCAATAATTTTTAAAATTTTACTTTCATTCTTTATATTTTCTAATATATTTTCCTCTGGATATCCCGTGGTCAAATAATTTTTGAGAAACTAAGACCAATTAGTTTTTTAAAAAATTCAACTTCAAAATCTTCTGAGAGGATTTTTTTATAAGCTGTATGTCCAATGTAGGGATCAAATGGGGGATATACATTGGTTAACTAAATCTGGTGTTAGTCAGGAACCTCATGAGTCTAATGGGCCGCAAATTATACTACAGAAATGTGTACGACCAATAATTTGTCCTGAGAGAAATCTGTAATAGATGACTTTGCAGGTAGAAGTTTTAAGCAATGGACCTTAAGCCAGTTTTCTTTCTTCCAGTTCAGAAATTCCCAGAGACAAATGAAATTCTCAAAAACATTTTTGTGGTTATGGGGCCTCCAAACAACTTCCAGGACAGTTCACTTTGGATAAAAGTACCTAATTCCTTTTATCTTTTACATTCCAATATAAAAAGTATGGCAAGGAAAAAAAAGTATTTTAACTATACAATTAGAAAATTAATTGCAAAGAAGTTTAACATAAAGTTGCCTATACCACTTATCTATTTTCTTGCCCTTGTCTTATGCTCATGGAATAGTGTTTTGACAAAATGTGCATGAGTATGTAATCATCCTTAAAGGAAGAGATCATATATTCTTTATCAGTTATCTATTTCAGCATTTCATGGTGTTAAATTCACAGAAATATTCAACAAAGACTTATTGTCTCATTGATGGGAATATCTGGAAAGGCTCAGACATATGGGTTATATCTGTTGGTATCAAACTTTTATCCTATATCTGTTGATATGAATCCTTTTATCTGGTTTGCAAGTTTTCAAATCTTTAAATTAATGATAGATTTATAATCATTATAACTTTTAGGATTGAGTTTTTTCTAATTGTTAATTCTTTTCTACCTTAATGTCACTGCTAGTAATTTTGGACATAATTAGATGGAAAGCCAGGTTGAATAGGCAGAACAAAAAAGCTAGGAAATCTCCAATCTTAACTCATTCACTTTCTTGAGGAGTAAAATGAATCTGTAATAGATAACTTGCTGAAACTAAATTAATGAATGATGTTTAATGTCAGTATTTACAAATATAAAATATTGCTGAGGAGGCCTAAGTGGAGACATATGCTTCAATGAACAGATTACAATTTGTAATTAGCACAAGTATAGAGATTATACTGAAAAATAAATTAATTTTAAGTGATTAAAAGATTTACTTATGCAAGTTTCATTTTGCTAAGCAAGAATAAACATCGAACCGTTATGGATGATAACAAATTTAATGCTTATGAAGTCTAACCATGAGGTTTTAAAAAAGCAGTAAAGAAACCAGCCATCCTTCCACTCTTGCCACAGAACCTGAAATTACTTATCAATTTAAGTAAGATGCTTGGCTCTACTATGAAGATAATCTTACTGGTTTGTTAATGGCTTCCTTCAACAATTTTGTAGTTTCTTCCCAATTATTTTGTTTGTTTTCTTCACAAATATTTAAAGGGGATTTTCCTTGTTGGTCTGTTATATGCTAAAAATGTGTGGGGAAAGAAGAGGATAAAGAAAAAAAGGCATTATAAATATATGGCAATATAAAGGCAAATATTAAAGGTTGATTTTAAAAAAGACTCTTCTCAAGTAGTAAGTAAATAAGAACCATACTTAGTACATGCTATACTTAAACATGAATTACCAAATATGAAAGACTTAAAGCACAGATAATTATTGTTTTTTAAAAGTTCTAATTACAAATACAACACAGGTTTTGTTAAAACTATCTTTTTTTTCCCCTTCACAAAATACTTAATACAAATTCTAGAAAGTGGTAGAAAATCTTTTTCATTCTTAAATATATTTTTGAAGAATACAATATGAAATGAAAAGAGGTTAAATTTTATGTACATTCTGTAGAAGATTGAACAGTAATATGAACGTACTTAATGCCACTGAACTGTACTCCTAAAAATGGCTTAAATGGTACATTTTATGCAAGGTATATTTTATCATAATCAAAAATGTTTATGTATAAAAGCAAAGTTTACACGTAATATGTATTCTGTATAGTAAGTGAAATTTGTTTTTATTTTTCAGCTAACCTCTCAAGTATACTACTGAACATTTTAGTGTCATTATTTGTTATTCACTGCTTAAACATTAAAAAAAAACCAACCTGGAAAATAACTTACTCTGTCAATTTCTGGATGGTTTAAGAGAATCTGTACTATTTCAGCATGTCCTCCACCAGCAGCAAAATGAAGAGGAGAACTAAGATGTCCATTTAAAAGGTTTGGATTGCACTTTCCTTTTTCTAATAATATGCGAGTGGCCTCAACCTTTCCAAGCCTATTTAAAAAAAAAAAAAAAGTCATTTCAAATGTTTTAAAACTCCAAATTTTAGAAGACATCACAAAGAAATCTAAGATTTTTCTAGGCAGAGAGCAAGGAACTAAGATACAGACAATGTTTTCAGTGCCTAGGGACTGATTTCTTATTAATTATTCTGGTTCAATTCAATTGTATTTACTTCTGATCAACTCGGAGAAAATATAACTTCAAACAAAAGATAGAGCACATAAAGTACAAATATTATAAATTAAAGAGAGAAAAGTTTTAGTCAAAAATATGTCCAGAATCAGAAAGTAACTCATAAACTTTTCACAAAGGCCTGTGATTTAATAGGCCCATTCTGTATGTAGCTGTTATGTTAGGTAAAAAGATATGTAAAATACAGAGTCTCTGCTCTAATAAAGAAGTACAATGTAATTAGAGAAGTAAAATAAAAACATGGAATAGTTACACAATGCTCTAAAATTTAAGTAACAGTTTAGGATACTAACCAACAAAATAAGGTACTATCTACTTATCAATATAGTATATAATTAATGCTTTAAAAATATTGGAAAAGGAAGATTATTATTTCAGTCTAAGATGGTCCTGTAAAGCGTTTTAATAGGCTAACAACTTTAACTGGATTTTAAATACGAATAAACTGAAGAGATATTGAAGAGAGGTAAAATATTTTAGGTAGTGGGAAAAGTAATAAGCAAAGAAAAGACCCAGAAAAGTGAGTAGTGAGTCCAACATTTGGTTACAGCCAAATACTTATGTAAGGATGTAGTTTGAAGCAATGGTGGAAAAGTAATTCATTCTTTAGAAATAAATGGGTGGGAGGGGGAAAGAGGAAAGGAAATTTGTTTTTAGATATGGTGCATTTAAGGGGGAAATGGAACATCTTCAAAACTGACCTGATTTGTTTTCATTGATTTTTAGAAAGGAGGGGATGGGGATGGGAAGGACAGACATCAATCAGTTGCCTCCTGTACATACCTGGACTGGGAATAGAACCTACAACCTAGGTATATGCCCTGACAGGGGATTGAACCCACAGCCTTTTGGTTTATAGGATGATGCTCCAACCCACTGAGCCACCTGGCCAGGGCGACACAAAGTTAATTTTATCAAAGGATAAAACTTTTCCTTGGTGTACTGTAGTAATAAGATTTAAAAAAAAATACTGAAGATTAATGAACTTTAGATTTAAAAATCAAAATCTTTAAATTATTACAATATTTTAATAGTAATAGCCAACATTTATCGAGTGCTTAATATATGCCAGGTTCTCTCAAAGCATTATTTACATTTTCTTCTTTAATCTTAAGAAAGGTACTATGATTAAGCCCATTTTGTAGATAAAGAAACAGATCCTTACAGACTTTAAGTAACCTTGCTAAAGGTTATACTTTTAGGAACTAAAAGTTGGGACTGAAATCTAGGGGCAGTCCAAAGCACATATACCATACTTCTGTTTTTATGCAATAGATAGTGGAAAATATTACCATTCTTTCACTAGATGAGAAAATAACCCCGTCCTTCCCCCTCCCTCCAAAAAGGGCAACAATATAGCCAAATATAAATTTGGGATTTCTAAATAAAATTCATACCTATGTCTTTCCTAATTCCACAGTGTACTTTCTTGGGGTTTGAACTATAATCTCTACCTCTTTTTGTTTAGTTCCAGGTAAAGCATGCGCAGTTTTCTTAGTACTGTTGCTACTAGCAGTATTTACTAGTAATATGTATAAACAACTGTTTAGTTTAGAAGATTTAGGGTGACTCTTTCCAAATTTGATATAAAAACTCTCCGTAATGGGCAGACAAGAACATATGGATAGAATAAAGAAGCATATTTTTAAGGAAATGGCATAGTTTAAAGGGAGAAAAAATGTATATTTAAAGCAACTATATTTAGCTTCTTGATCACAAATACTGGAATCAGTAAAACAAAAGAATTTGAGCTGAAAAGAACTCTAGAAATTATCTAATTAATGCATTTTACATATAAATTTTAAAAAATGAGAGGCAAAGAGGTGAAATGAAGTACCTTGCTCAATATCATGCAGTTAAGAAGTATGGACATTTAACAAACATTAAATAATATAGGCACTTTTTAAATGAGCCAAAGAAGTTCACTTTAGTACGTCAAAAGCAACCTTTCCATAAAAAGTAAGTAACTTTATTACTTGCTCTCTAAAGGATGGGCTAACAGCAAACGGTTAACTACTGCTATGAATACAAATTTAAAAACTCAGACCAGCGGAGGGGAAGAGTTACTATGGTGTGAGAAGAGTAGGTGAGCTAGAACCACATTGGGCAACTAGTGGAAAGAGCTAACCTCAATCCTGTGAGCTAATCCCTCTCATCTTAAAAAAAAGAAAAAAGAAAAGGAAGGCTTTAATGCTAATGAATGCTTCTGGGGGTTTCCTGATATCACAGCTTCCCAAAGAACTAAAAAGATACTTTACTAATATAATGCAAGGTCAAATCATAAGTAGCTAACACGTAAATTTTAGAGTAAGGGTAAACAAACATAACATAACTCCAGTACAAAGCAGATAAATAAGGGTCCTGTGCTGTGCAATGACATTTGTAGTCATCAGCTATCTTTCTGTATGACCTGGTAATGCCTGAGAACACTAATGATACTTTTCCTATGGGGCAGACCTGGCAATTCTGAATGGAGGCACATATATAGGCACATCAAAGACATAAATAGAAAGCTCATTAGGCAAACATGGTAGAAAAAAAGTGGTTGGAATGAATTTTGAAAAGGAGCACTAACATTTATAACCAACTAGAGGCCCAGTGCATGAAATTCATGCACTGGGGAGGGCCCTCAGCCCGGCCTGCGCCCTCTTGCAATCCGGGACCCCTTGGCGGACAGTCTGGGACTCCTCGCTCCTTACCACCTGCCTACTCTCTGCTTCTTCCGGCTCCACTTGCTGCTCCTTAGCACTGCAGCGGAGGTGGGAGAGGCTCCTGCCACGCCTGCGCTTGCCAGCCATGAGCCTGGCTTCTGGCTGAGCGGCACTCCCCCTGTGGGAGCACACTGACCACCAGGGGGCAGCTCCTGTGTTGAGCATCTGCCCCCTGGTGGTCAGTGTGCATCATAGTGACCAGTAGTTTCACCGGTCGTTCAATTTGCATATTAGGGTTTTATTATACAGGATGATTCATTCTTTCTAAAAGAAAAATAAAAAGTAATCTATTTACCAGCATGCATAATGAATGGGCGCCCAGTGGTCATTATCTAATTGATTGACTGAAAATTTGTCATTGAGAAGACGAGTTAATAATTCTGAATCTCCTTCACAGGCACTTCGATGGAGAGGAAAATCATCTACCCATGGTCGTTCCCTATTCATAAAAACAAATTGAAAGCTATGTATCATTGAAGAAACTGAATCACTTATGCAATGATATTATATATTAATTGCATATTACATGTTAATTAATTTTAAACCATAACAGTAAAATGCAAGTTTTAAAAAAGCAAGGTGGAGTAAAACCAAAACAGTACTTGTCTTCTGTGACACTGCTCATGCTTCTCTGCCATTTTTCCTGCTTGGGAATTTGGATTTTTGAGTAGTCTGGAGCTCCTAGACCAAAGTATGGATTTATTACTACTTTATCAACCTAGAAAGGGAAAATAAAACAAACAAAAAAACCTTTAAGAGCTTTAGATATTTAACTCTAATATATAAGGTATCCCCCCAAAATGTATACATACTTTGAATAATTATAAAGGCAGTGTATTAAAATACATTTCATTTTTAAAATGTAATAGAAATCAGCTGTTGAAGTATATATACATTTTTTTGGGACACCCTGTATATAAATAGAGTTAAGTATGGATGTCATGTTAATATTTACAATTAGTAATAGATGCATTTATCTCAGGGGGGAAAAACTACATTTGAGATGTCTTTTGAAATCAAAGCCAAAATTCATTCAATTCTTACCCGGTTTGTATATTGAAGATCTGATCCAAATAAAGGGTTGTAAATACAGGTATCTGCTTTCTCCAGGGCTAACATTTTACTCTTTATTTCTAGTGCACTATAGCCCATATGTAGTGAGTTTTCTGTCTGACTTGATTCAGTAGCATATGCAGGATTTATGATATTAGTTTTTATCCGCTCAAGAGGAGATGGTCGGAATAAAGCTGGAATAAAGTGAGATTGTGCATGACGCTCATCTAACCACCTGGCAAAAAGAAAGAATGAATAGTAGATACATTTGTTCAAAAGTGAAGATAAAAATAGAATACTATCCAATTCTGGTATGTGATACTTTCAAATGTTTAGATCTTTATACTTTTAATTAATGTTGGTTAAGTACTTCATTTACTATTAATAAAAGTCTTGTTCATAGACATAGCAAACTACTTTAAAAAATGTATAAACCATTATAATAATAAAAACCCTTTTCAAAAAAACATGAAGCACTTTTAAAATTTAAACCACTGAGACACAGGTACATTAGCCCTGTTGTTACAGAAAGACAAAGGCATGGTAGATTAAAAGACTTGTTCACTGATGAGAGTAACTCAATACTAAATCTAGTTTTATAACAAAGGAATCTTAATTAAAACAAGGCATTCTTTGCCATTTTTTAAGATGAAATTAACATGTTGCAAGCAAACAAGGACAATCCTATCTTTGGAGTTTTTCATTTTTACATGAAACTTCAAAAACTTACCATTTCTTGCAAATAAAAACCACGAGGTATCACCTCATACCTGTTAGAAGGCTATTATTTATTTACTAGGGTCCCTAGTGGCTGCCTGCCACCGCTGCCGGCCAGGGCAGAGCTGGCCCAGGGGAGGGGCCGAGGGTGGTTGGCTGGCCACCTCCACCCCTTGGTTGAACTTCCAGATGAGGGGACAATTTGCGTATTAGGCTTTTATTATATAGGATTTTTGGTTAATCCTCACCCAAGGGTATTTTTTCCATTGATTTTTAGAGTGGAAGGGAGGTGGAGAAGGGGGAAGGAGGTAGAAAGGAGAGAGGGAAAGAGAGAGAGAGAGGAACATCAACACGAGAGAGACACATGACTGATTGCCTCCCAAAAGTGGCCCTGATCTAGGCACGGGGATCAAACTTGAAACCCAGGTATGTGCCCTTAACCAGGTATCGAACCTGAGAGCCTCCAGTGCAAAGACTGGTGCTCTAACCACGAGCTCATTGGCCAGGGCTAGCTAGAATGGCTAATATTAAAAAGACAAGAAATAACAAGTGTTGATGAAGATGTGGGGAAAAGGAAACTAACTCTCAGGCACTGTTGGTGGGAATGTAAATTGGTGCAGCCACTATGGACAATAATATGGAGGCTCCTTAAAAAGATTAAGGATAAAACTACCATATGATGCAGCAATTCCTATTCTGGGTATCTACCCAAAAAATATGAAAACACTAATTTTTAAAGATTTATATACCCCCTATGTTTACTGCAGCTTTATTTACAATAGCCAAGACATGGAAGTAACCTAAGTGCCCATCAATAGATGATTGGATAAAGAAGATGTGGCATATACATACAATGGAATACTATTTAGTCATAAAAAATGATGCAACATTGCCATTTTCAACATGATGAATCTTAAGGTAATTATGCTAAGTGAAATAAGTCAAACAGAAGACAAAAACCTTATGATTTCACTCATATGTGGAATATTAAAAAAGCAACAAATGAACTAACAAAACAAACTCATAGATTCAAAAAACAGAATAGTAGTTACCAGAGAGAAAAGGGGCGGGATGAGGGTGAATTGGTTAGGGAGTCAAATATATGATATGAAAATAGACTTTGGGTTATGAGCACACAATAGAGTATACAGATAATGAATTCTAATATTGTACACCTGAAATTATTTAATGTTATTAACCAATGTCATCTTAATAAATGTAATTTTTATAAAATTTACCATTTAATGGAACTGGAGAATATTATGCTAAGCGAAATAAGCCAGTCAGAGAAAGATAAATATCACGATACCACTCATTTGTGGAATATAATGAACAACATAAACTAACAAAAATAGAACCAGAGTCATAGAAGCATCGAATAGACTGTCCAACCTATGAGGGATGGCAGGGGGTTAGGGGTTAAGAGATCAACCAAAGGACTTGTATGCATGCATATGAGCATAACCAATGGACACAGATGGAGGGTGGGGGTGAACGCATGTGCTGGGGGTTGGGGGCGGCCAGGGAGACGTCAATGGGGAAAATAGGAGTTGTATGTAATACATTAAACAATAAAGAATTTAAAGTAAAAAAAATAAAAATAAAAGAGAAAAAAATTTACCATTATGAATACATATAGTATTAATTTCATTATTTTCTTCCCAAAGTGTTGGTATCTATCAGAGCTAATTTCTATTATCAACATGTATTTGATTTATTAAAAAATATTTTTAATGGCAGTTCTTACTTATCCAAGGCTATTAACATCCTTGCTGTAAGAGTAGCAAAATGAGTGCTGGATTCACTACAGACTCGCATAATATCTTGTAAGCAGTAAAAAATTGGGCATCCTGGAGTATACGTATATTTAGTATTATCTGGAAAAGAAAAGTGAAGAATTATGGCATCATATAAAAGGTTACAACGGCATATTTCTTATTTAAAAGAATATAATATGTTTATAAAAATTGTTAATTATAACATAAAATATTTTAATTTCTTTAAAAAAATAGTTTTATTGATTTCAGAGAGGAAGGGAGAGGCAGAAAGAGATTCAAACATTGAAACTGGCTAGGGCTATTTTATATTTCAAATTAGAAGACCTGCAGTCAAGTGATGGGCAGCTGTGTGACCTTATCCACTTGGGTGAATATAACATTTATAATCTTGGAGAATTAAAGAAATTTTCTCTTTCTCAACAATATTATAAAACTGATTAATAAGATTTCCAAAATAATTTAAAATACTGAACTTTTTTCCCCTAAGTAGGGCTGAGAAAAACATTATGTTCAGTCTAGAAGCCTGAATATTACTTTTAAATCAAAACATCTTTGTTTAGCCCTACCTGGTTTGGCTCAATGGAAAGAGCATCAGCCTGTGGACTGATGGGTCCTGGGTTCGATTCTAGTCAAGGGCACATGCCCATGTTGCAGGCTTGATCCCCAGTAGGGGGTGTCCAGGAGGCAGACAATCAATGATTCTCTCTCATAATTGATATTTCTATCTCTCTCTCCCTCTCCCTTCCTCTCTGAATCAATAAAAACATATATTTAAAAATATATATTTAAGTAACAAATTTCTCCATCTTACATTAATTACAACATGTATTTTATATAACAGTATTATGTAGTAACTATGAATGCAAATTCCTAAATAGATTTTAACTTAGCATGTAAGGCACAAAAAGATGCATAAGATAAAACTTGAACTTTACCTTTGACAACTGATGGAACAATAAACAATGCTGCTTCTCTGCCCATCTTCTCCCCATCCAAAGGAAATTTCTTCAGTAGTACTACTCGTTTTCCTAATCATTTTTTGAAAAGTTAGTAAAGATAAAAAATAATGGGCTTTTATATTTTATAAATTAATCTGAGAATTAAAATTACTTCAAAAAGGCAGTAAGAACAGTCAATTTTTATAATATGCCCTAATAAAAACTGATAATGTTAATTTTGTGGACAATCAACCAGTAGACTCATGGTCCTGGTCTTGATTCAATAGAAGATTCCTATGCCTGGCAAGAAAAACTGTCCTGCTAAGGACTGTCAGAGCAGCTCAACAGTAAGGCATCCTGCAGGCTCAAAAGGCATATAACTCCTCAGTTGGCGGGGATGCAGATGGTAAGAATTTTACTACAGTCTAGGCTAGTTAAAGAGGGTGGTGTATAAGTTGCAAAATCTTAAATGTTTAGCTTTTTTTTTTTTGTACTTAATCTTCAACTTCCGCCCTCAATTTCAGATTTTTATTAAAATACTAGAGGCCTGGTGCACAAATTTGTACACGGGTGGGGTCTGGCCACCCACTCCAATGGGGGCCCATCAGGCCAGACCAGCAGGAGAGAGAGGCTGTGGGAGGTTGGCTGGCCGGCCAGCCCTCGATGGTGGTGGGGGAGGCCGATTTGGGGTGGGGCCAGTTGGCTGCTGCAGTGAGCGTCATCGCCACCAGTCGTTCCAGTTGTTCTGGTTGTTCCGCCATTCTGGTCACTAGGCTTTTATATATATAGATTATTGGGTTACAAACTATTGTTTTGAATTGTAACCACCATTCCTACTTTATTGTCCTGATGTGGCAGCATGGGAGACAAATAATAACCTACAAGTCTTGTACTCTAAAACCTCTCATCTTTCCAGTTCACAGATACCTAAGAAACTATGTTTCTAGCAAAAATAGTTTGTATTTTCTTTTAGTTTCATGGCACCCCTCTCCCCTTGGTTGTTCTCTCTAAATCATTAAAAAAAAATTAAAGTCAGGTTACTTTTTCTTTACTCAGGTTACATCTTCAAGGGGCTTAGCTGTACACTTAAAATTTTTTCTGAGTCTCTTTAAAGTTTTTTTAAATGAAAAGGAGCATAACAAGAAATCAATTTTAATATATTTTTAAAATGTCTTTCTCCACAAGCATTTAAAGCAACTGTATTAAAGAAAGAGCAGCAGGGAGGGATATATGTAATACTTTCAATAATGAAGATTTAGTAAAATTAAATAAAAAAGAAAGAGCATAAGAAAAAAAGAAAGAAAAAGAGAAAGAAACAAACAAGTGTTGTTTGTTTTTTTACCTCTGATACCCTGGCTTGCGGGAGAAATTGGTTTGGTAGTTTCTACTACATAATCCAATATGCCTTGTGTTATTTCACTATTGCCTTGAAGTTTAGTTTCCAACAAAACTTTCTTCCTCTTTTTTTTCTGTCCTTCAATGGGAACTTCATGCAATAAAATCTTAAATAAGAAAAATAATAAGAGAAAGTTTAAATCAAATTAATTTACCCTAAAATATAAGCCAGCTGCATATTAGACACTAGTTGTATATTAGAATAATCTGGGAAGCTTTCAAATAGTATCGATACCCAACTTTATCTCAGACCTATTAAATGAATAAGTTTAGGGAGTGGGGTCCTGGTACTGGAAGTTTTCAAGTTCCCCAGGTGATTCAACAGTGCCGCCAGGATTGACAACCAGTACACCAGAGCACTGCTAAAGCAGCAGCCTCCTGAGAACCCCTAAAATATTCTAATAGGTTTCAGATAACTAACCCTAAATAGTAATTTAAGCAAAATGCTACAAAAATTAGCTGGAATTAGGTGAGATTAGAAGTACTTTATGATGTTAGGAATCTGCTGCATAGAAAAGATAACAATTCTATTTTGGGTCCCCCTCCCCCCGCAAACACATCTACATGTAAAACAGGGTGTGGCAAAAGTAGGTTTACAGTTGTGAGTGCGCAAAACAGTTTATTCTTGTGTTATTTATTAATTATTGTATCATTTTCCATACAAACAACTGTAAATCTACTTCTACTCCACCCTGTATAATTGAAGACTACAGAAAAGTAACTTAATCTCCTAAAACTTAACTAAAGGTAAAAAGATATTTTTTAGTGAACTGTTAAAAACAATTCCTAGGGAGAATAATGAAGAACAATGTGTAGGCTGTAATTTTAAATAAGCTGACTTTAAAATTTTTTTCTTTAATTTTGAGAGCCATTTCATAAGTTGTACTAAAAACCAAATCTATAAATTATCTGGAAAACTCAAACAAGTACCTTTTAATATCTAATAACTTACATGTATCAATGAATAGAAAAATGGTCAAAAATATACAGCAGGAAAAAAGACAGTGATGGGCAGAGAGCTAGGGTTGTCAATTTTAGCTTGTCAACATCTAGGCTGTCAACAAGAATTTACAGGATATGATAAGACTACAGGTAAATGAAAGTAATAGAGAATGACATTCAATAGTAGCAAATCAAATGTTAGCAGATTGTTCTCACCTCATATGACTTAGCTTTGTATTCCCGGGAATTTAGACTGGCAGCATTCTTTGGACGAATAACAGCAACATATGCATCTTCTATATTTTCTGGATTCCCCATTGCTTTATAAAACAAACAAATATCTTGAAAGATTACATTGAAGGACATATAATCACTTTATAACACTTCTAAATAAAATGTTGATTTTTCTATCTTAGAATATATACATATTACCTAAAAGGCAAGCCAGAGATGACGGGTTATATCTTATCATTAAACTATTCAAAACATTAGCTTGTAATTTAAGACTTTCTTGTAATCCTTTTTCCCTTTTCTGTTAAAGGTAAAAAAACAAAACAAAAAAAACACAACACAACATACTTTCAGAAGTCCATAGTTTCAGAAGTCTTAATTGCATAAAAATCTGCCTTTTATATTTAAAAAAGTGATACAGCCCTAACCGGTTTGGCTCAGTGGTTAGTGCATCGGCCTGCGGACTCAAGGGTCCCAGGGTCGATTCCGGTCAAAGGCATGTACCTTGGTTGTGGGCACATCCCCAGCAGGAGGTGTGCAGGAGGCAGCTGGTTGATGTTTCTCTCTCATCAATGTTTCTGGCTCTTTGTCCCTCTCCCTTCCTCTCTGTAAAAGAAATCAAAATATATAAAAATAAAAATAAAAAAGTGATACAATTATAAAAATGTCTAGTAAATACTAATACTGACTTGAAATACTGATTCAGAATATTAAAGTTATTTTCCATTAATTACACAAAGTTCATGTTATTTGGTTAATAGTTTGGAAGCTGTAACTAGGTAGAGCTGCTGCCATTGACATTTTTTCCCCCAGAATATTTAGAGAACTTTGATATGTGACATTTGAATGAGTTAAGGGTCCTATCAAGTAAAAGAGTAATATGCAAATTAATCACCACTCTGCTCCACCCACAAGCCACGCCCACCAGCCAATCAGGAGCGGGTATGCAAATTAACTCCAACCAATATGGCTGACGGAACGAGCAGGAGGCTTGGGTTTCCCTGGCAATGGAGGAAGCCAAACTTTCCACACACCCTGGCGGGCCCAGGCCTCCACTCAAGGCTACAAAGTTTCAATTATAGAAGATAAATAAATCTCAGATACCAGGGCCTCCGCTTGGGTTGCTGGGGGGCATGGCCGGCCTGCAAACCACCACAGGCCCCTCACCCAGGCAGCCCCACGTCCCAAGGAAGCCCCCACCCTGATCTGGGATACCCTTCAGGGCAAACCAGCTGGCCCCCACCTGTGCACCAGGCCTCTATCCTTTCTAATAAAAGAGTAATATGCAAATTGACTGTCACTCCAGATGGCTGCCCCTATGTGGTCAAAGATCCTGCCTCCATGTGGACACAAGATGGCCGCCACAAGATGGCCAGCAGGGGAGGGCAGTTAGGAGGGACCAGGCTGGCAGAGCAGGGAAGTTGGGGGTGACCAGGCCTGCAGGGGAGAGCAGTTGGGGGTGACCAGGCCTGCAGGGGAGGGCAGTTAGTGGCAAACAGGCTGGCAGGGGAGCAGTTAGGCATCAATCAGGCTGGCAGGGGAGTGGTTAGGGGGTGATCAGGCTGGCAGGCAGAAGTGGTTAGGGGCAATCAAGAAGGCAGGCAGGCAAGCAGTTGAGAGCCAGCAGTCCTGGATTGTGAGAAGGATGTCCCAGATTAGAGAGGGTGCAGGCTGGGCTGAGGGACACACACACCCCCGTGCACAAATTTCGTGCACTGGGGCTCTAGCAGTTTATAATTTCCTTTGGAGGTGCCTGCCGCAATCAAAAACATTTGGTTAGTTGATAAAAGCTTTCCAACAATTTGTACTAGTAAAAATATTTCTACTTCCAGAAATACAAATTTTTTCTCCCCAATATGTATTATATATATACACACACACACATATATATATACACACATACATCTGTAGACTTTTTTCCCCAGACTAATTTTAAATCTCCATTGAGCAATTTCCAATGAGTAACTGAATTTCAAGCACCCTCTTGGTTGTTTAATAGTTCTATGTTCTTAAGTGCTATTATTAAATGTTTTCATGGCTAGACTAAAATGCATCTCTTTGTATTGAATATATTATATTTGTCTTTTAAATAAGCTTTCCTCATTTACATGCCAGCAAATTTATTTTAAAAAAATTGATTTTTTAGAGAGAGGGAGATAAAGAGGGAGGGAGAGGGGGAGAAGGGGGGGTGGGGAAAGAGGGAAACATCTATCGGTTGCCTCTAGCTCCATGACTGGGGATCCAACCCAAAGTCTGGGTATGTGCCCTGACCAGAAACCAAATGCCCCAACTTTTGGTTTATGTATGACGCTCTAACCCAGTGGTTGGCAAACTTATTAGTCAACAGAGCCAAATAACAACAGTACAAAGATTGAAATTTCTTTTGAGAGCCAAATTTTTTAAACTTAAACTTCTTCTAATCCCACTTCTTCAAAATAGACTCGCCCAGGCCATGGTATTTTGTGGAAGAGCCCCACTCAAGGGGCCAAGCATGTGGCTCGCAAGCCGCATTTGCCGACCACGGCTCTAACCAACTGAGCTACACACACTGGCCAGGGTAGCAAATTTCTAAGAGAACATCAAACAACAAGCTTCCAGGTCATGTTGAGATGAAAGTTCTTCAATTTTTTTCAAGTCTATTAGGCATTAAAATGATCTCTCTGTTCATATTTAATGAGTTCTTTATTGCTCCTACTGTCATAGAGAAAGAAAAAGATAATTTTCAATAAAAGTTTTAAAATATCATTTGAAAGGAGATAAAGGAATTTTTATTCTGTTTTCTCGAATGAAATTAATAAAGTCATTTTGGAACCTATATAAAAATTAAAAAGCCCAATAATTTGAAATTTTCCTTAAAAATAAATTCTTTTAAAACCCAGTTACTTTTGTCATTTTAAGTAAACATTAGCCTAAGATTAAAACAACCATTAAAATTATTGCACAGCCCTAGCTGGTTTGGCTCAATGGATAGAGTGTTGGCCTGCAGACTGAAGGGTCCTGGGTTTGATTCTGGTCAAGGGCACATGACCAGGTTGTGGGTTCAATCCCCAGTGGGGGGGGGGGGCACGTGCAGGAGGCAACAATCAATGATTCTCTCTCATCATTGATGTTTCTCTCTCTCCCTCTCCCTTCCTTTTTGAAATCAATAAAAATGTATCTTAAAAAAATTGTTTAAAAAATTATTGCACAGAAATTTAATATTATTCAAGTAATTAAATAATCTTAAAGTTTATCCTATATAATAAAAGCCTAATATGCTAAGTGTCCAGTCATCTGGTCATCCATTCAAACAATCAAAGCATAATATGCTAATGATATGCTAAGGCTGTTGAACCATTTGCTATGACATGCACTGACCACCAGGGGGCATACAGTTGACCAGTCCACCAGTTGCTATGATGTGCACTGACCACCAAGGGACAGATGCTCTGACTGGTAGGTTAGCTTGCTGCTGGGGTCTGGCCGATTGGGACTGAGTGCTGAGCTAGATGAGCCAGACACACCCTGGAGCCCTCCTGCGGTCCCGCCCCGGCTGGACAACCTCCCGTGTCCCTTCCTGGCCTGCGCCCTCTCGCAATCTGGGACCACTCAGGGGATGTTGGAGAGATTGTTTCGGCCCTGTCCCGCAGGCCAGGCCAAGGGACCCCACTGGTGCACGAATTCATGCGTTGGGCCTCTAGTTTTATTTTAAGTTATGAAAATTTTCACTTATTTAGCCCTAGCTGGTCTGGCTCAGTGGATAGAGTGTCAGCCTATCTCTCTCCCTCTCCCTTCCTCTCTGAAATCAATAAAAATATATTAAAAATTTTTTTCACTTGTTTAGATGCAGATATTTCACCAGAGAAACTACAATAAAACATTAAGATTGCATTATTCATTTTGAAGACATACCATTCATTCTCACTCTATATCACATAGGATTTTTTTCAGTTCATTTTTCCCTAAGATCATTCTTAAAACCCCACTTCATGCAACAGAGCTTCATATACTATTGAAATAAAAGTCCTTTTTCTTCTCAGAATTTCTATTTAGCAATTACTTTTCACCTCACATTAACAATAACCAAGATAATAGATACTCAAATTATGATATGTATGGATGCCTCCTTAAAGACTACAAGCTCCCAAAGAAAGACATTGTATTGTGTATACAAAATATATATGGCACAATTACAGAAACCATTTGTGTGTTTTATTTCTATTAAGCACCTAAAAGAGAAAAGTAATTTTTAGTTTTCTAAACACTATTTAAATATAATTTTTTATTGATTTCATGGAGGAAGGGAGGGGGAGAGAGAGAGAGAAACATCAATGATGAGAGAGAATCGTTGATCGGCTGCCTCTTGCACGCCTCCCACTAAGGATCGGGCTAGCAACCTGGGCATGTACCCTTGAATGGAATCGAACCTGGGACCCTTCAGTCCGCATGCAGCCCCTCTATCCACTGAGCCAAACTGGCTAAGGCTAAACATTATTTAAAGCAAATAAATTCTTGTGCTGGTCAATTCATATTAGAAAAAATACATATCTATAAGCAAAATACTCATCACTTTTCTAAAAGATAAACAAATGTGATATAATAAAAAACATTACCATGAGGGTTATATAGTATTTTGTTTTTACATCATTTAATGTTAACATAACCCTAAAAGATTCTAAAAATTGATTTTTAAGAAATAATCATACTTGACTATACACATATTTCCAGTGACATGAAAAAAGGAAACAAAGGCTCAAGTTAGGAAAAGAATAAAAGCTACTAACATATGAAGGCAAAACTGCTAAGGCAGAAAAAAATGTGAGGGGACTGAGAGATTAACTTGAGTTAAAAATAATTAAACTGTAACTCGAGTTTGCAATATGCTTAGACTGAGATTTAAATAAGGGTTCAAGTTACTAAGGATAGGAAATATGTGGCATTTTGTTATATGCTTCGTTCTATTCAGGAAAATGCTTACACATAAATGATGATATGCTGCCTAAATAATGAGGCCTCACAAATATGCAGAAGTGGTTCTCAATCAGAGAACCACCTATTAACATCCTCCCATAACATCCACTAAAGGGAAAGGACATGCATGTCTCTTTGTTCAAAGAGCTGCCACCCAAAAAAGTACCGAATTGAAATCATTTGAAAATCTACAGGGGCCTGGCCGGTGTGGCTCATTGATGAGCGTCGACCTATGAACCAGGTCATGGTTTTATTCCCGGTCAGGGCACATGCCCAGGTTGTGGGCTCCATCCCCAATGTGGGGCGTGCAGGGGGCAGCCGATCAATCATTCTCTCTCATCATTGATGTTTCTGTCTTTCCCTCTCCCTCTCCCTTTCTCTCTGAAATCAAGAAAATTGTATTTAAAAAAATACATAGGGGCCTTTCTAGTGGTCACCATGACTGGGGGAAGGGAGGTGTACAACTGGCCGTTTAGTCCCCAATACGCAGGTTTGTTAGCATCTTTCTGCTATGCGAGACAGTCCTATTTAACAAAATGCCAATGTCTTCAATAAGACACATCTGCCAAATAGAGAACAGAAGGGCAAACTTAAAAAGACTTTCGCAATGAAGAATCAGTATGTGAATACAGGAATCATAAATTTAGTATTGGAAGTTGAAGTCAACAGGATGATTTATTTACCAGTTTGCAAACTACATGCTAATAGAAATTACCAATAATCAGAAAATATATCTTCATAAATACCTCCCCCACCCCTCCCGCCCCCAAAAGCACATTATCTTAGGAATCTGTAAGATGTTCCTGAGACCAAAAAGAAAGACCTCCCTTCCTCCATCCTTAAGCAATGTTTCTCAACCTTTACAAACCCATGTCAAGCCCTGGCTGGTGTGGCTTAGTTGGTTGGAGAATTGTCCAATACACTGGAAAGTAGCAGGCTGGATTCCTGCTCAGGGCACATGCCCGGGGGCATAAGGAAGGCAGCCAATTGATGTTTCTCACATCCACGTTTCTCTCTCTCTCTCTCTCCAATCAATAAAAAAACATACCATCTGGTGAGGATTACAAAAACAAAAACAACAAAATCCATACCACCTTTAAATAACTAAAGCAACCCACAAACCTTACTGTCCATAATCGAAAATAACTAATAAAATACATTTTATTTTTACCCCTACCAGCCAAAATAACTTTTATCAAGTTGCCTTTAAGTTTTTATTGCTTTCATTTTTCTAAATATAATTTAATATACTTTTAAAATAATATAATAGTTAACACCTATAATGCTTATTTTGTGCTAGACACTGTGCTAAGTGCCTTCCATAAATTAACTCATTTTATCCCCACCCCCCAAAATCTGATGATGTAGGGATTATTTTTATCCCCATTTTACAAATGAAAAAACAAGTAGAGTGGCTAAGTTACTTGCCCCTTCCCCATTCTCCTGAAACAAATCCACTATTTTAAAGCATTATAATATTAAAGAGAAGAGATGGGCACTAAATATCAGGAATTCCCCTACAGGGAATTTTGACCATAAAAACCTCATTCTTAAAATTGGTTAATGGCAATAAAAAGAGAGGAAGTAATAATAAGGCAGAATAGAAAATACCTACTAGTGCTTCTTCTACTCAGATTTCTCCTTATCCATTCAACCAATTTGTCACTTATCAATCAATAAACCTCACTGATAATTTTAGAATTCCTTAAGTGGCATTCTACTCTTCAATTTAAGATATTTAATAATCTTCAAATAGCTTTTGAAGGCAATTGTACTAAATTTGGCTAACAGAGAAGGAACTAAATGAAATTGGGAACCAAGTGAAGTCCTACAGTGAACAGCAAGTACATTTAATGAGCTTATTTGGGGAAAGCATGATACCTAGCATATCTAAATATGCTATATATTAGTTGTTACTGAGGTTCTATAACCCAATTCTAAGGAGAGAAACATGGGGTCAAGGGGAAAAGAAGATCATGGAATGAACTGTTTTATATTGCTATGAAAACATTTTTGAGTTTTTGACATTTCCTCCAAATAAGATGAGGACAGCAAAACCGTGAAAAGACTAGATGAAAGGAGAAACTGTGAAGACGCATAAATTCTCCAAGAGTGAGATGAGAATGGAAGTGAGCTAGAGCTGGGCCAGCTAGATCAGCCTGCTGGTGAAGCTAAAAGCAACGTGGACAAAAAGCAAACAAAGAAAGCCAAAAGCCTTTTTTAAAAGATGCGAGAGAGGCGTAGCGAGGAGAGCCGAGCTGGAATGGCGTGCTGTGAATAGCTTTCCCAGAAATGACAACAAGCAATACTTTGCTGGGGTGGGACATTACCACATTACCGGGGAAGGATGTGCACGCCTCTTTGCTCAAAGAGCTGCCACCCAAAAAGTGGCTTTGGCGACTTGTAAGAAATAAATTCCTTGCCTGGAGAAACCAGATGTGGAGAGAGTCCAGCCTCCCACCTCTGTTTTCTCGCCGGGGTCTGGATCTTGCAGCTCCACGTCTCACCCGTGCGGGCGGCCGAGCACCTCCCAGGCCGCTACATTCGCTCCACTGGGTAGGACAGTCACCTGGAGGCGGGGGACCGTCCCCGCTGTCTCATTCCTCCTTCCCTTCCCTTTCCTAGCGTCCGGGCCCAACTTCCTGTGACAGGAAAACCCTCGGTCGCCCCCCGAAGTTGCCGGATGTGTCCGGCCGCGCTCCCTACCCCGCTCCTCTAGAACTCTGAGGTCTGGGACTTGGAGAACCTCTAGCCCACGGGCTCTTTATTGTCCTTCCCTCTCTTCGCACTTCAACACCAGAAACCCCTCACCCTTTCCCGACTAGGGGTTTCCAGGTATTCATAGGCCTTAGCTTTCCATCCCGCTGCTACCGGGGCGAGGGAATCGCTTCCGGGTTCACACCCGTGACAGCCTCGCGGGTGGCGGCAGAAGAGCTTCCGGGTCGGCAACCGAGCTGCGGCCGTTACCTGCTGCTTCACGCTGGGGCAGCGGGCTGTGTGGGGCTGGTGGCGGGAGGCTCGGGCGTCGGCGGCGGGTGCGCCAGCAGCTGAGCCAGGGGCGGGTACGGGAGGAGGACTGGGGCTGTGTGCGCGCGCGCCGGGCTGGAGCATGAGCCGGACTTGACCGCAAGGCGGAGGCGAGAGCCACCGCCCCCTCTTCCCCTCCCGCGAGAAAGGCGGCGCGGCGGCCGGCGAGGGATGGGGGGCGCCTGCTGACGGAGCCTCTTCGCGGACGCCCCGGCTCACGCAGAGTTCCCGCGGGTCTCCAGCGCGCACCCTCGGCCCCAGCAGCCTCCGCCCGGCGGGCGCACCCGGGCGGGCGAGTAGGGGGCGCCCGTCCGGGTGGGTGGGGCGGGGAGGGTAACTGAGGTCACGGACTCCGCGGGAGAGGCTGGGGCAGCCGCGGCGGTTGCGGAGCTGCGGGGTCCTTCCGACCCTCACCCTCAGCCTGGGAAATAACCGTAAGTCTCCGCTTCGCGGCACGGGTCTGTTTGAGGCTAACTCAACCCATTTTGGGCTCCTGGTTCCGCGCTGCCTAGTTCACGCCCTCCCCGGCTTCCTACGAGCGCTCCTCCTCGCTCTCGTGGAGGATGGCCCGTCTGTCGCCGTTCCTGTCTGCCCCGCGGGGCTGTTCTCCCGGAGAATTTGCAAGCCTCCGAGTCTCCGCGGCGCGTCCCATCCTCCCCATTCTGGATGCCTCTCCTTGTCACTGTCCTCAAAGGATCTGTGTCCTCCCTCTTTTCCTTTCTGTACCCCAGTCTTCACAGCCTCCCCGCCCATTCTTTGAGAGGTGGAAAGCGAAGGGATCTCGAGGGCAGGGAAGCCGGCTGGTCTCGAGGGCTCGCGTCTGGAGCGGGTGGATGGAGCGCTCTGCAGGGCTGTGATGGGTGGGGATAGGTGCAGATGGCTCGTGTGGGTTTTATTTTTGGAGCTTTTTGCCACCAAGACAAAAGAATGGGCCTTTTTCCTGGACCTTCATTCCTCTCCCTTCCTGAAAGCTGTTTTCTCTACGTTGCTGTTTTTGAAAGTCTCAGGAAATTGGAACTAGAGTTGTAATTAAGCATCTCCTGAGGAGGTTTTGAGAATTAAGTCTCAAGAGCTCGATTCACACGGAATGGAATATTGAACAACCCTGAATTGAAATAAAGACCCATTCCATCAGGGCTTTAATAGTAAATCTGATTAGTGAATGTGAAAACGAAAGTCTGATGTTTCAAATGTGTTTTGGAATTTAGTTCTTAATTTACGAAGTGTGTGTATGATGTAAAAATCTATTGGAAGGTTTTGTTTCGTTCTTGGTAAAAAAAAAAATCCCATTAAAGTGATTTTTAAAGATTGTATCAGATTATATTTGACAAGATATTATTTTAAATCTTTAATTCCAGAGAGGCCTTCTTAAAAATTTTTATTCATTTGGATCAACCACCTACAGATGTTACACACCTTGGTGCTATGACCTTCCTGCTTCTTAGTCAAAAAAAAATTAACTGTATTTCCAGATTTTGGACTAGGCATTTTTCTCATTAAAATTTGATTGGCTTTTAAAATTGCCACTGCAGAAATTAGATTTAAAAATAATTTGAATGCTGTCAGTGACTGGACAATAGCTCTTACATGCTTTCATGCATTTGATACTTTTCAAGGCACCTTAGGAAGCAAATGATCATTTAAGAATAACTTTACTCTGTATTGCAGATTTTTTGTTATTCTATAAACTTCTGTAACATTGCCTTGGTTTTTGTTTCTGAAAACAAAATTGTCATTTTGTTAAAGGTAGGTGTGTCTAGTGATGATTTTTTTGTTTCTTTTCAAAACCTCCTTTAGGCAGTGTTATTTGATTTGTAACTTCAGACTGTTCACAGATTTTAGTTTGAAGTAGGCTCAGGAGATGTAGCTCCAGCTGTCTCTCGGGAAATGTACTTCACTGACCAGAGAGTCTCCGAGTCTCCGCACGTCCCATCCTCCCCAGGTTCAGAAACCAAGCACTGTATAAAGTTGAGTGTATTAAGTGTGGCGTTCATAAAATTGATCAGTTTCCAAATAAGAGTGTGGTGCTGCCCTGGTCCGTGTGGCTGCATTGGTTGAAGCATTGTCCAGTGCACCGAAGGGTCGCAGGCATCAGGTCAGGGCGCATACCCAGGCTGAAAAACAAAGAGTGGTGCTGTAGTGAGGTGGTGGACAATAACCTGGAAAGGTCTTTTTTTTTTTGAAGTCTACTGAGCCCTATTATTCTTGGATGAAAGGTATGGAAGATAGGACTATATTTTCAATTTCTTTTTTCCTTGCCCACTGCACTGAGAATTTTGAGTCTTCAATACCAAGGGTTTCCAAAACCCAATAGACTGTGCCTAAGTGTGGGCTCTAACAGGTGGCTGCTAAAACATGGGAGAGTTTTGTTAGGTACTCTTTTATACTTCTTTAGTACTGCCCACTTTTGGGATAATTGGTTTTCTTTCTTTTCTGGGGTGTGCACTTGAACTTGTGAAAGTGAAATACATGTGTTTACAACTTACTTGTAGTTAAAAGTTTAAGCCAATTTTTATGTATATATAGATGGAAGAGCTATGAATTAAACTTATCTGATTCTCCTTGACTGGAAGTTAGAAAAGATTCCTCTGTGTTTTGGGTACTTTTTCCATCTTTGAGGATGCACACAACATTTTATTTAGCTGAAATTTAAAAATACTCTCTAATATTAGAATTTTTATGTGACACATTTGCCAAAACAGATTTGAGAGTGGCTCAATCATTATTAAAAAGACCAGTCTGAAGTGAGTTTTTATGCATGTTTCAGAAAATGCTTAGGTATTTTCTTTCTCAAAGTGACTTGCTTAGGGCGCATAGTAATTTTTAGATTGTTAATTTTTCAGACTACCTCCTTTTTTTCCCCTTCCCAGATAACTTACTTCATTTCAGTAAACCTTTATTGAATACCTACTGTGTGTGCCATGCACTGTGTTAGATTCTGGAACTACAAGGATAAATAAGTTCAGATTGCTTTCCTCACTGAATTTGCCAAACTTAGGTATTTAACTGTGAGTCTATCCACCGCCTTTACAGATTTCTCTTACAGGTTTTTAAGTCACTTGACTGTATTTCAGGGTTGTTTCACATCCTTGCTATAATAATAAACACAACTGCCCAGCAGCGAGTGTGGCTTGATGGTTGAGCATCGATCTATGAACCAGGAGGTCACTGTTAGATTCCCAGTAAGGGCACAGGTTGTGAGCTCCATACCCAGTAGGGAGCATGCAGGAGGCAGCTGATGGATGATTCTCTCTCATCATTGATGTTTTTATCTCTCTTCCTCTCCCTCTCTGACATCAGTAAATGTATATTTTTTTAAAAAGAAGAAACACAATAAATACTGTTAAGTGCTTAATTCTTGCTAGCCACCATGCTAAGTCCTTTATATACATTATCTCATTTCATTCTTAGAACAGTTCTAAGAAGTATTTATCTCCATTTAAAAACCATACCAAAAAACCCAGAACCATACAGATTCTGGTTTATAGTAATGCTAAATTTTGTTTTATTTATAATATGCTAGAAAAGATTTGACCTTACAATTTCTCCTTATGGGGAAGAAGTTGTAATATAGTTATAACAGTTTTTAAGTTCCCTAATAATGCTTTAAACTGAATGATTGTACTTTTATAAGGTATTGATACCTTTTGTGTTCCAGAGCAGATGAATTTTTATCAAAATGTAATTTCCAGTTGCTTAAACCTTTGAAAAGACACTTCTGAAGTTTTTAACCATAACCAGTCTTCAGGCATTCATAACTCCTTTTTTACTAATTCAGCAAAGGGACCCAGGGTCTATAACATGTATTAAAAAACTGTGTGTATTCTCCAGGAAGGACAGAGTATTGAGATATATGACATCTATTTAAATGCCTTGGTGAGTTTCTGTTTCTGTAATGAAAATATATTCACATTTATAAATGATTATACACATCTATTAATAAGATGTATGCTTTATTAGCAATTTCATATGTTTCATTTTAATAATTTTTCAGACCCTCTCACATTTTTTAAGGTTGGTCTTCCACTGTCAACTCTTTTCACCAAAAGCCCCGTTTGTATTCTAAATTTTTTATTTTATTTGTTTTTTTACCAAAAACTCAAGTTTGCCATTCTTTAGGCCAAGACCTTTTGTTACTGGTTACACACTCTTCTATTTTTAGGACTGTAGGGCAAATAATTATTCCTCCTGTAAGTTTTTAAGAAAGGCAATTCTATCTAATAATCCTATCTAATAAAGAGGGAATATGCTAATTGACCCTCACACTGTCACAAAGATGATGGCATCCACAGCCAATAAGGAGGGAATATGCTAATTGACTGCCACGCCCTCAAAGATGGCGCCCACAGCCAACAAGGAGGGAATATGTGAATTGACTGCCACGCCCTCAAATATGGTGGCACCCACAGCCACAAGATGGTGGCGCCCAGTCCCCTCAGCCCCGCCAGGGTGACAGGCAGCCCCGCCGGGGTGACAGGCATGCGGCCCTCTGTGCGCCTGCCTCCGGAGTCCCCCATTTCCTTCAGCCCCCCAGCTGCCCAGGGCCATCCCGAGGCATAGGCAAACCTCAGATAGCGGCTGCCCAGCCGCCCAGGGCAGACTGAGGCTCAGATAACCAGAGCCGGCCGAGGCTTGCACTGCTGGCAGTAGCAGCAGCAGAGATGTGATGGGGTGTCACCTTCCCCTGATCACTGAGTTGCCTCCTGCCCCTAGGGCTCTTGGACTGTGAGAGGGGGCAGGCCAGGCTGAGGGACCCCCCTCCAGTGCATGAATTTTCATGCACCGGGCCTCTAGTCCTTGATATTTTCTATGCCCAGTCTGATATACATATTTTAATTTTACATAGGCAGTTTCTCCCTCCCATTGTAGCAGAGTCCTTGATAATCAGGTCACTATTTTTTTATTGGAACAATATTGTGTGTAGAATTACTGTTCAAGGACAGAACAATGATTGAATTATAAGGTGTTAGGTGCTGAGACCACAAAGATGAATAAGTAAAGATTCCCTTCCTCTTTGAACTGTAAAATGCCTGTTTAAAGTTCATGAAGAGAAAACATTGAGATGCTCTTCTATAAATAGGCATAAAAACATTGCCCTCCTTATTAATGTATTGCCTCAGAACATTGTAAAGGAAAGCACATAAATTAACATATTAAGCAGGGTTTTCACTTTGTCATGGCCTCCGACAATAATGATTATCATTTGCTCTAGCACTAAATGTTCTATATTACATCTTTATTTCACATTTTATTATTTTGAAATAATTTCGAACTTTCAGAAAAGATTTCAGAACAGTACCAAAGTACTCCTTCACTCAAATTCTGCCATTGTTAATTTTTTACTGCATGTTCCATCACCTGTGTGCGCTCTCTCGCTCCCTCTCTCTCTCTCTCTCTCTCTCTCTCTCTCTCCATACATACATTACGTATGTGTGTAAATAAATACCCATTATCATATTTTTTCTGTACCTTTTAGAGGAAGCTGCAAACGTGTTCATTCCATCACCCATAATCTCTACAGTGCCTGTATCTCAGAAACAAGGTAATATATAATCAGCATTTAACCCTCCAAATCAGAAAATGAGCATTGGTCCAACACTACTATCTAGTCCAAAGAACCTATTTGTATTTCATGACTATCCCAACAATATCTCTTTCTTTTCTGGTCCAGGATCCTATTCAGGAATACATGTTGTATTTAGTTATACCTCTTCAGGCTTCTTCAGCTGCTTTTTTCCTTGACAGTTTTAGAAAGTACAGGCCCTCCATTTTGTAGGATAACCGTCAACCTAGGTCCGTGTGATATTTCCTCATTCAATCAGGTCCTGCATTCCTGGTACGAATACCACAGAAATGGGGTTGTGCCCTTTTCAGTGCATCTAATGCAGAGGCATACAGTGTCAAACCATACCACTACTGGTAATTAATACCTTCGTCATGTGGTGTACTTTCATATTTGATCAGTATTTGTGGAGAGGTAGTCGAAAATTATACTATCATCCTGTTTCTCATCAAACTTCTGCTTACTAGCCTTAGTGGGGGTGTCAATGATGACTCCTACCCTAATTCACCACTTTTATGATAATTGCCAAATGATAATTCTCTATTTGTATTATTCCTTTTACATGTATTGGTATTTTTTTGGTAAGGTAGAGCTTTCCTTTCTCCCATTTATTTGTTTATTAAATCAGCAAGGACTGATGGTTTTCAATTTTACTTAGTGTGTTGTGATTTATTACTGTTATTATTTATTTTGCTGTTTACATTGTCCCGGATTTAGCCACTGGAAACCTCTGCAATCTGGCACCTATGCCTGTTTATCATGTGCCCATCTCATTCATTGTGCATTTCTGGCAGAACATGCTGTTCCTGGTTCATCTTGTACTTTGCCTGGTCTAGTCCTGGAATCAGCCATTTCTCCAAGGAGTCTTGTTGGATTGTTGTTGTTTATTTTTGTAAAAGATGGTACTTAAAAACAAAGATTTAGGGGCTTAGTGTGTTCATTGCTACTGGACATGTTCCTTATGCAGGTGTAGGGAACCTTTTTTCTGCCAGGGGCCATTTGGATATAACATCATTCTTGGGCCATAGAAAATTATCAACTTAAAAATGAGCCTGCTATATTTGGTCAAACATTTAAATAACTCAACCCCAATGCCTTGGCAGGGCTAGACCAAATGATTTTGTGGGCTGGACATTCCCCACCCTAACCTATGAAATGTATGAGTATGTGAGTATGGTGTGTATGTATATATATATATATATGCACACTCTCACATACATTCATAATTACTTCTATGCCTGTACATATTATAAAACCATAAGTTATGTTTCTGTATTTCCAATTCCAGTCCAGTTCCCCGGGCTTCTTTCTAGTCAACCTCCTTTCCATGTTTATAAATGCCTTCTCTGGCAGTAAAAAACTTGGCTTCACATTAAGCTCAATATGGTTTTATTTACTTGCTTATTGTGTTATCATTCTCCCTGCCATGTAGACCACCCTGTATCTCCCTCTACTGCCCTGCATCATTGACTGCTGGGTTTGCTGGCTCTGCCTCTTTGTGGGTCCACAACTCCTTGCAACTCCCTATCCCCACTCGGCACCCCATTATTCTTGGCTGTGGGCCAGTTGGCTCAGACCTCTGCAGGCCTTCCTAACTTGCCCTCAGTGCCCTGCATCTTCAGCCAGTATGCTGACTATTTTGCATGGCTCAGTATTTCATTAGTTAATTTTTAATTATATTACCAAGGATTTACAAACATGCATATACTAGAGGCTCGGTGTCCGAAATTCTTGCACGGGGTGTGGGGGGGTGTATTCCTCAGCCCAGCCTGCACCCTCTCCAATCTGGGACCCCAGTAGGATTGGGCCTAAACGGGCAGTCAGACATCCATCTCACAATCCAGGACTGCTGGCTCCCAACTGCTCGCCTGCCTGCCTTCCTGATTGCCGCTAACCACTTCTGCCTGCCAGCCTGATCACCCCTAACCACTCCCCTGCCAGCCTGATTGATGCCTAACTGCTCCCCTGCCAGCCTGATTGCCCCTAACTGCCCTCCTCTGCAGGCCTGGTCACCCCTAACTACCCTCCCCTGCAGGCTTGATCGCCCCCAACTGCCCTCCTTTGCAGGCCTGGTCCCTCCCAACTGCCCTCCCCTGCTGGCCTGATTGCCCCCAACTACCTCCCTTGCAGACCTGGTCCCTCACAACTGCCCTCCTCTGCTGGCCATTTTGTGGTGGCCATCTTGTGTCTACATGGGGGCAGCCATCTTTGACTACATGGGAGCAGCCCTCTGTGTGTTGGAGTGACAGTCAATTTGCATATTACTCTTTTATTACAATAGATGTGATAAAATATATACATAACTTCCCCACATACAAATGATAGCACACTGTAGTAAATGTTCTATATCTTTTTTTTTAACAACTACTAGTATATTGATTGTATTTCATTGTGTGTGTGCACATATATGTGTATACATCCCAACAGACACAGACACATACATACACACAAACCCCTCCTGACCTGTAGTAGGTTGAGTAAAATTCCTCCCATCCTGGTATGCAGTCCCCTTTGCAATGTGATTTTGCTGCTTATCCTAGCTAGAGGTGGAATCTGTTTCTCCATCTCCTGAGTCTTGGCTGGCCTTGTGATTTGCTTTGACCAATAAATATGGGGGAAATGATATATGAGTTCTGGAGCATGGTCCTTAAAAGGCCTTCAAGGAATGCTTTCCTGCAACTGCCATGTAAAGAAGCTGGTCTAGCCTGTAAGAGGATGAGAGGTCTTTTGGAAGAGAACCAAATATGCCTCTGTTGGCAGTGTCAACCAGCAGACATGAAAGTGGTCTGTCTTGGACCTACTCACTCAGCTGACCCTTTAGCTCAATATACGTGCAGAGGAACCAGAGGTGAATGCAACAAAGAAACCACCCAACCAACCTACAGAATTTTGAGAAATAATATTGTTTTGAGGCACTAAGTTTGGGGTCAATTGTTCTGTAGCAGTAGATATCTGAAAGCATATCTGTGTTCATTTTGGACATTTGGTTGTCTCTACTCTTCAATTATGAACAAGATTGCAGTGAATATCTATATATATATTATATGTGTGTGTGTGTATATGCATATATATATATATATATATATATATATATATATAAAAACATAATATGCAAATCAACCAGATGACAGAATAACTGGTCAGCTATGACACGCACTGACCACCAGGGGGCAGATACTCAACGCAGGAGCTGCCCCCAGCCTGTGGGCCCCAAACACCCAATCGGGGCCTGCTGGCCAACCTCTCGGTCCCTCCCCCTGGCTGGCAGGCTCCGATCACCCGATGGGGAATGGGGAACCTGGGATGGGTGGCAGCACGTCCACCAGGGCCCCAGTCGCCCCGCCAGTCACCCCACACACAGGGTGAACAGTGGTGGGGGGGGGGGGGACAGGGCCAGTGAGTGGGTGGGAATGGCCGACCTCTTGGTTCCTCCCCCTGGCCAGCAGGCTCTGATTTCCTGATGGGGAACTGGGAACTGTGGGTGGGTGGCAGCTAATGTGGGTGGTGCTGGGGCCCCGATAGTCCTGCTGGTTGCCACACACAGAAGGCAACCGTGGTGGCAGCGGCAGGGGGCGGGGCCAGCTGTTGGCAGCCAGGGAAGATCTGCCCTGATTGCAGGCCAGGCCTAGGGACCTTACCCGTGCATGAATTTCTTGTGCTGGGCCTCTAGTCTTGTATAATATATATAATTTTAATTTTAATAATGCCAGATTATTTTCCAGAAATGTTGACACAATTATTACTGTCATTAATGTCTGAGAGTAACTTTCCCCCATAAGCTGATGCTATTGCTGATGCTTTTGTTTGATAATAAAATGAGTATAAAATTGTTTCTTATTAATTCTGCATTTTCTTAACTACTTGTAATCTTTCTTAACTACTTGATCACCTTTTAATATACTTGTTGGTCCTTTTGGTTCTTCAATTCTCTGGATTGCTTATTCATATCTTTACTCTTTTTTTTTATTGGAGTTTTTTTCCTTATCAATTTGTTGGTTCTCTTTGATATATTATGGATATAATCCTTTACCTTTGTTTGCAAATATGTTGTTAGTCTGTCTTTTGTTTTTGTCTTAGTTTATGGTATTGTTTACCATACTTTTTTTGTATTTCATATAATCATTAATGTCTATCTTTTTCTGCATGGCTTTGATGAGACTATATCTCTCCTAGGTTTTACTAACTTTTTCCTAACTTTTCTTCCAACTTGGTGTTATCTTTCCTATCAATTAGGAAATGATTTTTAAAGTGTGGTATTAACAAATTAGGTGATTCATTTTCCTTAATGAGAAATTAGAGGTAGGCTGTCCAGTGTGGTATGGTGGCTCCATGATGCTATCAGGAATGTAGACTTATATATCTTTCTGTTTAGTCATCATAGCAGGTATTTGTCACCTCTTAGTCCCAAGATGGCATTCTAGGCTGAGCAGCAACTTTTTATGCTCTGGGGATGGAGCCAAGACAAAGCAGGTCACCCATAAGAGAAAGTTCTTGTGAAATATATTTCTTTCTTTGAAAAAAATAATACTGATTTTGCTTTCTGAATCATAATAAATGTGTGTGTAAAATAAGGCCTGAGAATCTTTTTCTTTAACCTGTTGGGCAGCTATGGTTCCCCCACCCCCAAAGTTATTTATAAGCAAACAGGGAAATAAACATGATTATATTCTCAAATTGAAAACTAATGCTGTTGAGAACATAGGACTTTATCATTATGTTCAATAGATAATATTAAAGGTGTTTTATATGCCATAAAACTGAATATTGTGTGATTCTTGTCCTCAAGAATTTTACCAGATAATTGGGGAAGCAGACTAAACATTTTATTACAGTATTTGATGGTAAGTGAGTGTATTTTCCAGTTGGGGAGGCAGGACATCTAACTATGTTGGTTGAGGGTTGGAGAACCAAGATCAGGATAGGAAAATGGTTTCTAAGCTAAGGGACTAGGAGGAGTTAATCTATTGAGGAGGAGCTTGTAGGGGGGTGGTAAGAACATTCCAGGAGTTCACTGGTGGGTCGGAGTTATCAGAGATAGGCAGTGATGAGATAAATTCTGGTCTAGGCAGGGACTTTTCCTTATATCCTTAAGAGCTGGGAGCCTTGGGAAGGTTTTAAAATGGAATTGGACAAGATCGGACTTGATAAAGTTAAGCTAGTTGCAGGGTGGCGATGGGGGGAGGGGAGCGTGGCTACTTCTGGGAGTGAGATCTGGAAGCCAGGGCACCTATTATGTAGGAAGTTTATCTGATGTATTAATATCTCATCTGTATTAGTTAAGTATTTATTGAGTACCTATGTGAATATAATTGGGGGAGGGATACAGAGATATTGAAAATAGTTCCTAATCTCAAGGAGTTTGTATTTTAAAATAACTAAAGACTAGATATCAACAATATGAGGCAGTATATTAATATTATGGCTTCTAGCCTATAAAATGAGGGCAAGTAAAGACAAGAATTAAAACTTGGACCTAGAAGATGTTCGATGCTCCAAAGCACATATTCTTTCCATGTATACTGTGCTGCCTTCCACAGCACTTATTTAATTATCAATATGCTGCCTGTCAGTTACCTAGAACTCTTGTGAAATAAGATTGGAGTACCATTACAAAGGTTTTCAGCTTGGGACACAAAGTATCAAAGGCACTCCAGGCATTCTCCAAGCAGTTTCTCTGTTGAATAGAGTATAACCAGGAAGATAAACGGTCAGAAAAATTGCCACATTATTTGAATTAAGTAGTGTTGTAAATAGTCTTGAGATTAGTTTCTGGGAAACTTAATATTGAACTAATGGAACTGTGGAGGACAAGACTGGCATAGCATGCCCTGTCACTAGATAACTGAATAGCATTCTTATTAATGTTAGTGGTCTTTTTCCCTTGTTAATCTGTTAAACTATTAGCTTGACCCGGGCAAAATAAAGATGGCTGGAGATAATAATTTTATCCTTTGGTGTCTAATTTTATAAGTTGATACATTTGGATAAGTACTCTTCTGAGGGTTCTTCTTACTTTGAAATGTGACTTGACATGACATCCACAGAATTACTTAAAAAGTTAGGATATGATATTCTGATTGGAAGAACATTATCTTTCCTATAGAATAGGGAGAACTAGGAAGGAGAGCTAAAGGTTGGGTTGATACCTTGGTATCACAGAATGAAGGAAATTCAGAGGGAGGAATACTTAACGATTTTTTAACTGTTCAAAAACAATTTGTAGGTTAAATGCTAGATATGTAAGGCAATTGAGAGAGAGAAACATTGATTTATTCTGCTTATTTATGCATTCATTGGTTGATTTGTATGTGCCCTGACCGGGGATTGAACCTACGACCTTGGCATATTGGGACAATGTTCTAACCAACCGAGCTGAGCTACCCAGCCAGGACCAACATCAGTGGCTTTATATCTTAACATTAAATTGTTTATACAAAAAGTATACAATCTATACATTGCCAACTTCCAAATTATATTCCAGCCCAGACCTTTTTTTCCTCGCCTTCAGATTTGTATATCCTTTGGGCTACCTGACATCTAGTAGGCCTGTCAAATGTAACGCGTTGAAAAATAAGCAGATTTCCCCCATTCCCTCTCATACCTCACCTCCTGTAATCTTCCCCTCTCAGTAATGGTAACTCCATCCTTCCAGGTGCACATGCCAAGAAACTTAGAGTCATTCTTATCTTTTCCCTTTCTCTCAATGCCTACTTCCAAGATGTCAGCAAATTCTCTTGGTCCTTAACTTCATGTACATCCAGAATTTGATCACGGATTCACCATCTCCACTGCAACCTCCCAGGTCCAAGCTACCATCATCTTTTAACTTGGATTAGTGCAGCTGCTTCCTAAATAGTCTTCTTGTTTCTAGCCTTGCTGCCACCCTCATTAGTCTTAGACAGACAGCCAAGGTGATCCTGTTAAATTAAGTCAGGTCATTTCATTCCTTTGCTAAAAGCCCTCTAGTGGCTTCCCTTTTCACCAAGAATAAAAGCCTAGTGATTTATGATGACCCTTCAAAACTCAAAACAGTTCACCTGCCCTCATTACATCTCTTGACTTCAGATAATACTACTTTATTCCTCACTCTACACTATTTAACACTGGCCTCTTTTCTGTTCCTTGAACAGATAGGGTATCCTTTTTTAAAAAAATTTTTATTTTTTTTTATTTTTGAGAGAGAGAGACTTGTTCCACTTATTTATTCATTCATTGGTTGATTCTTATATGTGCCCTGACTGGGGATCGAACCTGCAACTTTGGTGTAGTGGGACGATGCCCTACCTGGCCAGGGCCTAGGGGGCATGTTCCTTTTCCCTGGCTGTTTCCTCTGCCTGGAATACTCTTACCTCTAGTAATATCACATGGCTCACTACCTCCTTACTCAAATGTCACTTTTTCTAACCATTCTTTTCAAGATAGGACATCTCAAAACTCTATCTCCTTTCTGGCTCTAATTTTTTTTAAAAATAATACCTTACACTGTTGAATATAGAATGTGTAAATCCCATGTGGACAGCAATTTTAGTTTGTTTCTGCTGTATTCCCTTACACCTAGAGTAATGCCTGACACATGGTAGGTGCTTAATATTTGTTGCATGAATTTATTATTTTCTGTGCCTAGAAGAGTATGCCTTTCCTCTGAGAAACACACCTGATAATCATGTGCTTTTAGCATAGGCTACCAGTCATCGACTTCCAACCCTGCTATTCTGCTTCTCCCTTTTCTAAAAACAATGTGTTGTATGCCTCTGGTTTTAATTTGAAATTATTGTTTGGCTGATTTTTATTGCAGCACACTTCCCTTGGCAAAAATTCTAGTTCCTAAGTTCATATATTTTGGGAAATAATTAAACATCCTTTAATCCTCTGTAAAGTATATGAAGTTATTAATGCTTGTCATTGAATGTGGTGTTTCCTAACAGTCTTAGTAATATTGGTATGCATCTTGCTTTTAGATGACTGTATATCATGATTTACAACTTTATCCCATAGCTTTCTTCATACTTCATATTCTCCAACAAAGGTCAATCTCTGTTTCTCCTTATAACAACCTGGATTGAGTACTTGGTCTTGTTTTGGTTTTTGAGAGTTTTGTACGTTTTAGTATTTGTAGCCAGTGCTTAATAACTACCTTCATTGGAGCAATTAGGTCCCGCAAAGGCAACTTGCTCTCTTACTATGTTTCTTTTTCTCCTGGCCCAGCAAGACTTTAATTTTATGTACTTGCTGTGGAAGTCATACACTTTGAATTTTTTATTTCAGGTATTGTGCCGAATTGTTGAATCATGTTTTGAATTATTTCTTAACTTTTCAGTTTGAAAAAGAGTCACTTTCAGCACTTACTAGTATGTTCATCCTGTTGCCATTTTTTCAGGATTCAGGGAAGCTAGGTGGCTCAAATTTCCATCTTTCCTGTCTTTTATAGATGTCAGTTATTTTTGTCCCTCATTACTTCATTAAGATATAGAGAATATAAAGTGAATTTAAGAACATTAAGTCAAATATAATAGGATTCAGGTTCTTGTTTCTGATGAAGAGTTTTCATTTTCTGACTGAGTTTATGGTTTGCAAAACAGACAATAGACATGGTGAAGCCCTTAACCTTAATTATGTTTGTCACTATGGTAATAGAATGTTCTTAATGCTAGGATTTTATATTACTAGCTAAAGATACGTAAAGTATAAATGAAATCTTTCTTCCAGATGCAAACCAGAACGTGAATGTCCACATATATAGTAATAGGTAGGGGCTTTGCCACGAAAACAGATCCTACTACATGGTTTATGACATCCGGTGGGTAAATGAAAGCACAGGTGAAAAATACATATGTTTACCCATAATAGTGGACAAATTAGAACCAACTTATATAAAGCAATAAAGGACTAAATTATTATTTGTATTTCAGACTTTGATAGTATTCGAGGGATTTTCACATGAGAACATGCTCATGATAAAATTAAGTACAAAAGAAAAAAATGCCAACTTTATCATATAGCATGATCCAGTTCTGCACTTAAAAGATGGCTTTATAGCCTGGCCATGGTGGCTCAGTGGTTGAACATAGACCTGTGAACCAGGAGGTAACAGTTCAATTCCCGGTCAGGGCATATGTCTGGGTTAGGGGCTTGATCCCCTATCATGCAGGAGGCAGCCGATCAATGATTTTTTTCTCATCATTGATGTTTCTATTTCTATCCCTCTCTTCCTCTCCCCTGCCTCTCTGAAATCAATAAAAATACTTTTTCTAAAAGAAGGCTTTATACATAAAGAAAGAAAATATTCCACTATGTTAACAGTGATTATTCCAGGATTTAAAGATTATAGTCATCTTTTTATTTTCTTCTTTATATTTTTCTATATTTTTTTAAATCTTATACTTTCTGTATATAATTTTATTAAGTATTTTTTAAAAGTATAATTGTGATTCTAGTATAATAATGATGATGGCTACATTATACTGAGTACTTACTGTTTAGCAAATATTGAATGTATTTTATATATTTTACTACCCTATTTTATAATAGCCCAGCAATGAAGGCTTACTTGTCTACTTTTACATATTGGGGGGAAAGTCTCAACATTTTAAAGTAGCTTGTAAGCTAGTGAGTGTTCAAACCAGGATTGGAACAGAAGTTTGTCTTCAGAATTTTCTAAAGATATCATAAGCCTTTCCAAAATAATTAAAATTCCAAAGCCTATGTTTCTTTACTGTAAAATGCAGGTGGGATTGTTGTGCAGATTAAATGACAAAAGATAGATAAATCACAGGATTAAATTTTGTATAATTTTGCAGCCATTTTTGGAAGTCTCCTTTTCATGAGGATCTAATATTTTGTTTAAAGGGGTAAAATTATGTTTCTTACCTTCCTTAAAGATGTTTTAAGAAACCTGCTGTTTTGTTGGAAGGGCTTCTGTTCCTTCCCTGGGTTCTGAACCAATTGGGAGGTCAAAACACTCATATTTTTCTCTCACCTAGTTTGCTAATCTCCCTAAGGTAGATGAAGGTCAGGAATAAGATACCCATTGAGCTCCTTTCAAATGGTAGAAAACATTAGGAATGGGGAAAAAGAGTTACTCTCAATACCTTCTTCAAGTTTCATATTTTTACTAGAGGCCCCATGCACAAATTTTGTGCACAGGGTGCGTGCGTGTGTGTGTGTGTGTGTGTGTGTGTGTGTGTGTGTGTGTATGTCCCACAGCCCAACCTGCACCCTCTCCAATCTGGGACTCCTTGAGGGATGTCCGACTGCCCGTTTAGGGGATTGGGCCTAAATGGGCAGTCGGACATCCCTCTCACAATCCAGGACTGCTGGCTCCCAACCGTTCTCCTGCCTGCCTGCCTGATTGCCCCTAACCACTTCTGCCTGCCAGCCTGATCACCCCCTAACCACTCCCCTGCCAAACTGATTGACGCCTAACTGCTCCACCACCAGCCCGATTGCCCCTAACTGCCCTCCCCTGCCCGCCTGGTCACCCCGACTGCCCTCTCCTGCTGGCCTGGTCCCCACCAACTCCCCTCCCCTGCAGGCCTGGTCGCCCACAACTGCCCTCCCTGCAGGCCTGGTCCCCCCCTAACTTCCCTCCCCTGCCGGCCTGATTGCCTCCAACTGCTCTCCTCTGCTGGCCTAGTCACCCCTAACTGGCCTCCTCTGAAGGCCTGGTTGCCCCCAACTGCCCTCCCTGCAGGCCTGTCCCCCCCAACTGTCCTCCCCTGCAGGCCTGGTTGCCCCAAACTGCTCTCCTCTGCTGGCCTAGTCACCCCTAACTGCCCTCCTCTGCTGGCCTAGTCACCCCTAACTGCCCTCCTCTGCAGGCCTGGTCCCTCCCAACTGCCATCCCCTGCTGACCATCTTGTGGTGGCCATCTGGTGTCCACCTGGGGGTGGCCATCTTGTGTGTTGGAGTGATGTCAATTTGTGGATCACTGCTTTATTATATAGTATTTAGAAGTTAGTATAAAAAGGCTGCTGAAATGCCTAAGGATGGCGAATTGAATCCCAGCTGATAGCTATTCTTATTATCAGCAAAATGCAGAGTTTAGATATAAATTGCTTACTCTGATGTTGCTTTTTTTGGGCTCAGTAAACATCTCTAAGAAAATCTAGGACAAATATGATTTTCAGTTTATATTTGTGCTCTATATTTTTCTTTTTCTTTTTAAAAAATATATTTTATTGATTTTTCCACAGAGGAAGGGAGAGGGACAGAGAGCTAGAAACATCAATGAGAGAGAAATATCGATCAGCTGCCTCCTGCACACCCCCTACTGGGATTTGCTGGCAACCAAGGTACATGCCCTTAACCAGAATCGAACCCGGGACCCTTGAGTCCGCAGGCTGACGCTCTATCCACTGAGCCAAACCGGTTAGGGCTGCGCTCTATATTTTTCTACTTGAGTGTCTTAACGCCTTTCTATGGGAAATAAAAAGAAATATAAAACTACCTACTTACAAGTTTACATTTTGATTGGATTTTTAAAAAAACATTCCCTTAGGTCAGTTGTCGGCAAACTCATTAGTCAACAGAGCCAAATATCAACAGTACAACGATGAAATTTCTTTTGGGAGCCAAATTACTTAAACTTAAACTTCTTCTAACGCCACTTCTTCAAAATAGACTCGCCCAGCCCATGGTATTTTGTGGAAGAGCCACACTCAAGGGGCCAAAGACCCGCATGTGGCTCGTGAGTCGCAGTTTGCCGACCACGGCCTTAGGTAATGATCATACAGATTTTTTTGTGTATGTTTTAGCTACTACATAGTATTCCATTGAATGATTAACCATCATTTTATCTGTTCTACTTGTTAGTAACTAGATTATTCCCATTTAAAAAAACAAACAAAAAACTTTGTCCTGGCTAGGTGGCTCATCCAGTTGGAGTGTCATCCCGTACACTAAAAGATTGTGGGTTTGGTTGCCCGTCAGCGCACATACCTAGGTTGTAGGTTCAATCCCCAGTCGGGGAGCATACCCTGGCGGGGAACAGATCGGTGTTTCTCTTTCTCTCCCTTCTTCTCCCTCTAAAAATCAATGAAAACATATCCTTGGGTGAGGATTACAAATAATAAAGAAAAACAAATTTAAGTAATGGTTTTTCTGAAAGAGGAAAGGAGGGAAAGGATTGTGGCGAGGGAAAACCTAATATTGTGTTTTATCTTTAAAAAATATAGAGATTTGAAACAATTTGTGGGGGGAGACAATAACATTATGGACATGAAGTAAATTGATGTTAACAGTGTCTTGTTTGAGATATTTTTGCTTTCCCTACAGTCGAAGATATTCTCCCATTTTTTCGGAAACCACTATTTTGCCTTTCACATTTAGATCAGTGAACTATATTTAGGTTGGTCAATTTCTAGGTTCTCTATTTTGTTCTGTTAATGTATTACTATAGCTTTACGGTATGTCTGAAGTCAGCATTAATCCTTTAACATTTTTCTTATTCATTATTGTGTTGGCTCTCCCAGATCTTTAACCTCTATATAAACTTTAGAATCAGTTTGTTGATATCCACAGAGTAACATTCTGGGATTTTGTTTTGGATTTCATTGCATCACATCTATAGATCAAGTTAGGAAAAACTGACATCTTGATAATATTGAGTCTTCCTATCTATGAATATGGAAAATTTCATCTTTTTATAGTTATTTGATTTAATTCATCAGAGCTTTATAATTTTCCCCAAACAGATTTTATACATATTTTGTGAGATTTATACCTAAGTATTTTATTTTTTGGATGATTACATAAATTATGTTTTTAATTTTGAATTTTACTTGCTCATTACTGGAATATAGCAATTGGCATTTATATATTGACCTTGTATCCTTCAAGTTTATTATAATCACTTATATTAGTTCCAGGAGATTTTTTGTTCATTCTTTCACATTTTCTGTACAGATGATCATGTCACCTGTGAACAAAGGCAGTTTTACTTCTTTCTTCCCATTCTGTATACTCTTTATTTCCTTTTCTTATCTTACTGCTTTAGCTAGAACCTGAGAGGATCATCCTTACATTGTACCTTTTCTTAGTGGGAAAGCTTTAAATATCTTACCATTATGATATTAGCTGTAGGTTTGATTCCCAGTCAGAGAACATACTTAGGTTGTGGGTTTGATCCCTGGTAGGGGCACATACAGAAGGCAGTCAATTGATGTTTCTCATATCGATATTCCTCTCCCTTCCTCACTCTATAAAAAAATCCTATCTAATGAAGAGGTAATATGCAAATTGCCACTTCAACACACAAGATGGCTACCCCCATGTGGACACAAGATGGCCACCACAAGATGGCTGGCAGGGGAGGGCAGCTGTGGGCGATCAGGCCAGTAGGGGAGGGCAGTTAGGGGTGACCGGGCCTGTAGGGGAGGGCAGTTTGGGATGATCAGACCTTCAGAGGAGGGCAGTTAGGGGCAATTGGGCTGGCAGAGGAGCAGTTAGGCGTCGATCAGGCTGGCAGGGGAGTGGTTAAGGGGTGATCAGGCTGGCAGGCAGAAGCGGTTAGGGGCAATCAGGCAGGCAGGCAGGCAGGCAGGCAGGTGAGCAATTGGGAGCCAGCAGTCTTGGATTGTGAGAGGGCAGTAGGACATCCCTCAAGAAGTCCCAGATTGGAGAGCATGCAGGCTGGCCTGAGGGACACCCCTCCCCCTCCGTGCACAAATTTTGTGCACCAGGCCTCTAGTAATCAATAAAAGCATACCTAGGGTGAGGATAAAAGAAAAAAGACAGCCCTAACCGGTTTGGCTCAGTGGATAGAGTGTAGGCCTCTGGACTGAAGGGTCCCAGTTTTGATTCCAGTCAAGGGCATGTACCTTGGGTGCAGGCACATCCCCAGTAGGAGGTGTGCAGGAGGCAGCTGATCGATGTTTCTCTCCCATTGATGTTTCTAACTCTCTATCCCTCTCCTTTCCTCTCTGTAAAAAATCAATAAAATATATATATATTTTTAAAAGAATAATATATTTTTAAAAAGAAAAGAAAAAAGACAGTAGCCAACACAACAATAGCCACCCAGTGTGAATGAATCAAAGTTATACCTATTTTTTGGTCATAATAGATTTTTTTGGTGTACCACAGAATTTTAGTAATTAGTCTATGTGAGCCATGACATGAAAAAGGTTGAAAATCACTGAGTTAGGTAATGGTGGGAACCTTCCTTAAGTCCAAGTTTCCAAATACCAGCTGGCCAGCCATTACAAGCAAGCCTTTCCAAGGAGAGTCATCTGAATCCCGCTATGTTAACTCTTTTCTCCATATCTACTAGGTGTACTGGTTAATAATAACGGATTTTGTAATCAAAGAAAACACTATAATTTCAAGAGAAACATCAGAAGTGCTTTATTCAAAGTAATGTCCATCACTAGCCACACATTTCCCCATCTTTCAGGTAATTTGTGGATACCATCCCAATAGAACTTTTCTTGTTTTGAGGCAAACCATTCCAAGATCCAATTTTCTACTTCTTTGTATGTTTTGAAGTGCTGCTCTGAAAGCGTGTGTTCCATCAATCGGAACAAGTGGTAATCTGTAGGAGCAAGGTCTGGTGAATACAGCGGGTGGGTTAATACTTCCCAGGGAAGATCTTTTAACGAGTCTTTAACTGGTTTTGAAGTGTGTGATGGTGCGTCATCATGAAGCAAAATTACTTGGCCATGTCTTCTGGCATATTCTGGTCGTTTCACGATCCAAGAGTGGTTCAAATGGATTATTTATTGTTGGTAGCGATTAGTATGAATGCTTTCACCTGGTTTTAGAAGCTCATAATACACCACACCTTCCTAATCCCACCAAACGCAGAGCATTGTCTTCTTTCCGAAGCAATTTGGCCTCGAAGTTGATGTTTGACCTGGATCAACCCATGATTTTGGCCATTTGGGATTCTCAAAATCACTTACATCGCCAGTCACAATTGGATGCAAAAAAGACTTTCTTTTGTGCCACTGAAGCAACATTTTACTGATGACTTTTCAGTTTTCCATTTGTCTTTTGTTCAGTTGATGTGGCACCCATTTTCCTTCCTTTAAAATCTTTCCCATTGCTTGTAAATGATTGGAAATTGTTTGCTGAGCAACGTTTAATCTTTCTGCAAGTTGTTTTTGTGTTTGACCCGCATCTTTATCCAATAAGGCTTGTGATTGTTGGTCTTCAAACTTTTCCGGTTGACCTGGACGTTCTTTGTCTTTCACATCAAAGTCATCACTTTTAAAGCATTTAAACCAGCGTTCACAAGTATCTTGAGTTGGAGCATGTTCACCGTAAGCTTCCCAAAGTATTCAGCAGCACTTTTCTTCAAAATGAAGTAATGAATTAAAACTTCCCGCAAATGCTCTTGTTTTGACATGAAATTTGACATTTTTAATTGTAAAAATATCTTTGTTGTTAACACCTTCAGCAAATTTGACATATGAAGTTTTGAAGCTTGTTGTCAATACAACAAAATAGCATACATATCAAATGGCTTATATATCAACATATGTGTAATTCCATCTATTGAAAAAAATCCGCATTTTTAACCGGTACACCTAGTATCCCCTTGGCACTTGGCCGAAGTATCTTGATACCTCTGCCTTTTAGAGGCTAAACCTTTTAGATGGTTAAATCTCATTAAATCATAAAGATCTATTTTAGCCATATGGCTTCCTCTTTAAGTTTTGATATTTAAGTTTCTTTTTATGTGGCGCAAGTCATTAATATAGACGTAACACAAATCAGACTGATAAGGTGAAAGTGAAATAAATGCATTTTAGGGCTGAAGCAGTGTCCTTATAGCTTACACACAAAAATAGTACAAGTCTAGAGGCCACACATAATACCTCTGGAAACAACTAATTCATAATTGTTAGTATACTTCAAGAAGGACATATATTAGGTAGTACATGTTAAAGAACCCTCAGTGTGACTTACTGTGTGGTCTCTGACCCTACAGTTCCTAGTCTAGTCCAATTAATTCAGTCCAGTATTTGGTTTCAGGACTCCCTGAAGGCAGACAGTACCAAACAGATTTGCTTGTCCATGACATCGGTTCATCCTTCTCACAAATACTAATGACATCTCAAGATATTCTCATGGAAAGTGTGGGAACTAGGCCACCCTATGCTGTCTTGTAGTAAGGTTGTCTGGTGTGATCATAGCTCATTTTGAATTCAGAATGCTCATTGCCTCTTGGAAAGGTGGCATTCGGAGTTCCTTCAATAAGAGGAGAATGGACTGGATGAAAGAAGGTGAAGGGGTTAGCCAAAGAACATATATGCATAACCCATAGATGGCCAGAGGGAAGTGGAGGTTAGGTTTGGGTAGAGGTAGGCAAAGGGTGGTAAGGAATGAGGACATCTGTAATAGTGTAAGTAATAACTATTACTTGGGGAATAACTATTATATGGGGAATGTTTAGGCCCTTTATTCTCCAACCTTCAGAAAAGAACAAAAACCAAAGATATCACCTGGGATGTAATTCCCCCCATCCCCACATTTTGGCCAGTTCAGGCAAAGCAGCCAGAGGTTCAGCAAACCAACCATTTCAAATTTCATAGGCAACCTTATCTCGCATAACAGAAATTAGCTCACCTACTGTTTCATATGGATAACTTCATAGCTATCCAGGGACCAAAGGCTCATTATTCCCCACTCTTTCAGTCTTAAATTTCTCAAACAATGCTTTCACCATAATTTAATGAGTCCAGGGTAGTCTAGCAAATCCCACTTTTGACACCACTGTGGCACCACTTCTGACCTCACCTCCATGCTCAGTGATTCTTTTGAAGGACTCACAAGATGCAGCATGTAGTTGCACTCACAACCCAAATTCATTACAGCTAAAGCAGCAAGTTGAAATGTATTTAGGGAAAAGTCCAGAGGAAGCTAGACACAAGTTTCTGAGAGTCCTCTCCCCACAGAATCGAACAGTATGTGTCTGATTTCTCCAGTATCAAATTATGACAACACATGTGAAATGTTTTCTACAAAGGAAGCTCACTAGAAATTCAGTACCCAAGGCTTTTATTGAAGGCTGGTTACGTAGGCAAATTTTGCCTAAAATGTACCAAAATTCCAGGCTCCCAGAGGAAAAGCAAATGTTTAGCATATACCACATTGTTTATACAAACAACTTAGGTACAGTGAGCCAACACCAATCAGTTGTGGAATGGTGTACACCCTCCTTAAATCCATGTTTCCACACACCAGTCAAAGACCAATCTTGTTAGCAGGTCTTTTTAAGGATAGCCATCTAGACCTGCAATGTTATTAACTCTTTTCTGTAGAATAGGGTAGCAAATCCTCAGAGAAATGGGGCTGTAATATTGAATAAACTTAGTTTAATTTGATAAATTATTTTAGGTTCAGCAAGACAATGGATAAGAAATAGTATGAACTCCTAGAAGCTAAGTAGTGTTATACCTTGACTCAATATAATACTTCTAGATTTCTACCTAGAACAATAATTTAAAATGAGTCCCAAATGGAAGGTATAGCAAAGCCATGTAGACTCAGTGACTTTAATACATTTTATTTTTGCTTTGTGGTTAGCGTGAGAAAGGAATTTTTTCTCTCTTAATACTATTTTGTAAACTTGTACTAAATTTGAATATTTGTAATTATTAGAGACATGTTAGGGAGCAGTTCTGTTCCCTGACATTTAGACATCTAATTTCTAATTACAATTTGTTTTTTAAAGATTTCAAGCATTTAATACTGCTTCCAAACAGTAAAAATTATTACCTTTATAAATATTTGATTATAAATTTTAAAACTTCCATAAATAGTATATAATTTTTTTTCAATTGGATAGACAGTTGATTTAAGTTTAGGGAGCCTCAAGTTTGAGGCTAAAGGTTTGCCTTTTGAAACATAAGTAATTTTGACTTTTTTTTCAACTGCAAGGCCTTGGCTTCCTAATACCAAGATAAAAGACTACCAATTTAACATTTTTACTTACGTTTATGAAGTAAGGACAATACAATATTCAAAGATTGTGAACACAAGCATGGCTGCATAATCAGAGATGCCAAAATTGCTGAAATTAAGCAACCATAGCACCATAGCATTACAGCCTTAAATGTTAATTTTTTAGCACTATGAAATTCTGAATTCAAAGAATGAGAAATTGTTGTGAAGGGAGAGCTAAAGTATAACATAATATTTTCAGTAGTCAAAAAGTCAAATGTATGAAAGCTGAATATTGCCTAAGAAAAATTTTAGCTAACTGAAAAATGTATTTGTGTGGAGAGTTCTATGTTTTGTGATAATTGCAGATAATTATGTTTTGATAGGAAATTGAAAAGTGAGAGTGATGCTTCACATATTAGTTGTACTCCAAGTTTGAACTCTTCCACTTGTGGCCCTCATGCTAGCTATTTTCAGTGTTCACTTGCCAGCTTGGCAAAAAGGGCAGTCACCTGCTGACCTTTGCAGCTATTTTCATTTCTTCCTTTTCTAACTGTTGCATCCTTTCCACGCTGTGAAAGCCATATAGATATAAAAGGCAACAAGAGCAGCAGAATATATATATAGAACATGTACTGTATATGTTGGGTTAATCTCCTTTTTCTTAGTTGCTGAGAAACCTCAGGCAGCCAGACTACCACATACAATTTTTTAGTGCCATCATAATACCTTTGTGTTTATGTAGCCATTTTGTTTTTAATCTTGCCATATTTTAAGATACCGTAATAACAACAGTTAATTCTCATTTTGGAGTGCATATTACAGGGAAGTGCCTTTCTTTGTTAAAAGATTTTTCTCAGCTTAGATCATTGTCATAGTATTTGCTAATACCATAAGTTTTCCTGTAGACGGTGAGTTTTCATGAACTTCTTCTAGGAAGCCACCAAGAGTAAAGCCATATTTGACTTTTATTTAATATGCAGTTAGGCAAGCTAAATCCCAAATCTCTTAAACCATACTTCATTTTTAGCAACATTTTAGACTAAGATCTCTTGCTTCCTGCTAATGGTGTGTGTGTGTGTGTGTGTGTGTGTGTGTGTGTGTGTGTGTGCGTGCGCGCGCGCGCGCGTACGCGCGCGCCATATGTTTACAATGTGAGATTCTATCTACTGTTCCTGGTTTTATACTAAATTCTATATCCCTTCACTTAGTATTTTTAAGTGTAATTACATAGGAGAGACTTGTTAATATTGACAGAGACCTAGAAAACTAGTGAAAATGCAGTTACCTTGGTTCAGAAGATAGTTGAGAGACTTGTTAATATTGACAGAGACCTAGAAAACTAGTGAAAATGCAGTTACCTTGGTTCAGAAGATAGTTGAAGATAGTTCCCAAAGGTCAGACATCTATTAAATCATAAAGTCTAAACTACCAGTTATGTATTATTCCTGATCTGAAACAGAGTTGGGGACAATTTTCTTAAGGTTTTACTGTCTTTTAAAAAGAATGAGTATGGCTTGCAGATCCTGATAGGGGAAGGAAGATAAAATGTGTTGAGTACCTGCTATGTGCTAGGCACTGTATTACCTACTTTATCTAGGTAATCTTGACAATTCTTCAAGGCAGGTGGCTTTACCCCCATGTTACAGATAAGGAAATTTAGATTCAGAGAGGTTAAGTGATTTGTACTAGAACTAGGAAGTAGTAAATGTGGAATTCCAGCCCAAATTGGTCTCTGCTATGCTCCTTCCATCAAATCAGGGGTTGGCAAACTGTAGCCCCTCGGCCAAATACCCATGTCTATTTTTGTAAATGAAGTACAAACACTTCCACACTCATTCTATTACATATTGCCTATGGCAGTGGTCGGCAAACTCATTAGTCAACAGAGCAGCAAACCGCAGCTCGCGAGCCGCACGTGGCTCGTGAGCTGCAGTTTGCCGACCACTGGCCTATGGCTTTCAAGCTACAATAGCAGAATAGAGTATAGTCATGTGTTGCTTAACAACAGGGATACATTCTGAGAATGCCTCATTCATTAGTCATCATGCAAACATCGTAGTGCACTGGATGTTATAATCTACTACACATCTAGGCTATATGGTATAATCTATTGCTTCTAGACTACAAAACTGTATAGCATATTTTTTTAAATAAATCTTTATTGTGCAGATTATTACAGGTGTTCCTCTTTCTTTTCCCCCATAGCTCCCCTCCACCTGATTCCCCGCCCCACCCCATGCCCTTACCCCCCGCCACTGTCTTCATCCATAGGAGTAAGATTTTTGTCCAATCTCTTCCTGCACCCCTCACACTTGCTTCCCCTGAGAATCGTCAGTCCACTCCCTTTCTATGTCCCTGATTCTATTATATTCACCAGTCCATTCTGTTCTTCAGATTTTTTATTCACTTGATTTTTAGATTCACTTGTTGGTAGGTATGTATTTGATGTCATTTTGTTATTCATAATTTTTATGTTTACCTTTTTCTTCTTCTTCTTAAAGAATACCCTTCAGCATTTCATGTAATCCTGGTTTGGTGGCGATGAGCTCCTTTAGCTTTTTCTTGTCTGTGAAGCTCTTTATCTGACCTTCAACTCTGAATGATAGTTTTGCTGGGTAGAGTAATCTTGGTTGTAGGTTCTTGCTGTTCATCACTTTGAATATTTCTTGCCACTCCCTTCTGGCCTGCATAGTTTCTGTTGAGAAATCAGCTGACAGTCGTATGGGTACTCCCTTGTAGGTAATTAACTGTTTTTCTCTTGCTGCTTTTAATATTCTCTCTTTGTCTTTTGCCCTTGGCATTTTAATTATGATGTGTCTTGGTGTGGTCCTCTTTGGATTCCTCTTGTATGGGGTTCTGTGCGCTTCCTGAACTTGTAAGTCTATTTCTTTCACCAGGTAGGGAAAGTTTTCTGTCATTATTTCTTCTAATAGGTTTTCAATATTTTGCTCTCTCCCTTCTTCTGGCACCCCAAAAATTCGGATGTTGGTTCGCTTGAAGTTGTCCCAGAGGCTCCTTACACTATCTTCATATTTTTGGATTCTTTTTTCTTTTTGTTTTTCTGGTTGGATGTTTTTTGTTTCCACATATTTTAGATCTTTGGTTTGATTCTTGGGGTACGTTGATCTACAGTTGAGTTTCTGTATATTCTTTATTTCAGACAGTGTATGCTTCATTTCTGACTGATCCTTTTCCATTTTTTTGGCATTCTCATTAAGCTCCTTGAAGGTCTCATCAAGTTTCTCAGCGGTTTTAAGAAGATTCTTGAGTAACCTTATAAATGTGGTTCTGAACTCTATGTCATCCAGTAGTTTGCTTTCCTCTGTTTCTTTCATTCGTGACATGTTTCTTTGTCTCCACATTTTGGCTGCTTCCCTGTGTTGATGGAGTAGCTTTGTGTGGTAGGTGATCTATAGGGGGCAGTAGCTCAGCCTCCTCAATTACACGAGGTGGATGCTCTTGGTACACCCCTTTGTTGGCTGAGTGCAAAATCTTGGTGTAGTTAAGCCTTAATTGCCGTTGGTACACTGGAAGGAATTGACCTCCAGGCCAATTAGCTGTGAGCACTGGCTGCGTCTATAATGGAGGAACTGCTGCGCTGAAGACACGCTTATGGGGCAGGACTTGTTTCAGTGGGGCTTTGGTGCTCACTGAGTCTGCCTCTTGAATGTGTCACTTATGGATGTGAGGAGTTGAAATCTGGTGTCTCACACTGACCACTAGGTACACTGGCTTCTGGATCTCCAATGGGGTGCAGGTCAGCTACTGTCTGAGGCCACCCAGCAGGAGCTACAGTGAGAGCTACAGTTTTCTCCTCTTTGCTTGTGGTTTGGAGGTTTTGGAGCTGTCTGACCCGGGCTGCAAGTTTGCTAGGTTAAGCTGCGATAGGGCAGGGCTTTCTTATGCAAAAGCCGCTGCTTAGAGCTTGGGTGGGTTTGTAGGTTGTGCAGGGCGGGGTCTCAGGGTGTCACTAGGCTAGGGTGTGGCAAACAGCAATGGCTGCTAATTAGCTGGCTCTGAGTCCCTGTGGGCAGTCCCGTGCCCCAGTGCCGTAAACAATTATTCCTGCGCGCAGCTCTGCAAACAAGCCACCCTCACTGGCAGACAGTCCAGCTTCTCCCTGTAGGAGTTTGGGTCCCCCGTGTCTCCCCAGAGACTGGATTTCAGAGTAATCGGGGGCTTGTCTCCCTTCAGGTTGAAAAAAGCAATGCCTGCCGCCAGCCCAGATCACGCGCCTTGGTACCTCAGCTTTTCAGCGCTCGTGCACATCTCAATGCTCTTTTCTCTTTCCTTCTAGTTGTAGAACTTCCACTCAGCCAGCTTTCCCGTGGTTCTGGGTGATAGACGTTTTTTCTTTTAGTTGTATTTTTGAAATTGTTGCGGGAGGCAGCAGTTTAGGTATTTACCTATGCCGCCATCTTGGATTCTCCAGGATCAGCAAGTTTTTCCTGTATAGCATATTGTAGTGAATATTGAAGGCAATTGTAACACAGTGTATCTGTATATCTAAACAGAAAAGGTACACTAAAAATAAAGTATAAAAGGTAAATGGTACACCTCTATAGGGCACTTACCATAAATGGGAGCTTGCAGGATTGTAAGTTGCTCAGGATGAGTCAGTAAGTTAATGATGAGTGAATGTGAAGACCTAAGACATTACTGAACACTACTGTAGACTCTATAAAGAGTATATACTTAGGCTACACTAAATTTATAAAAAAGAATTTTCTTTAATAATAAATTAACCCCAATTTACTGTAACTTTTTTACTTTATAAACTTAAAAAAATTTAAGCTTTTCTACTCTTATAATAACACAAACACATTGTACAGCTATACAAAAATATATTTTTATTTGTATTCTTATTCTATAAGCTTCTTCTAATTTTAAGTTTAATTTTTTTGTACTTTATAAACTTTTTTGTTAAAAACATAGACACAAACACACACATTAGATTAGGCCTACACAGGTCAGGATCATCAGTATCACTGTCTTCCATCTCCACATCTTGTTTCATTGGAAGGACTTCAGGGGCAGTAACATGCATTGAGCTGTCATATCCTATGATAACAATGCCTTCTTCTGGAGTACATCTTGAAGGACTTTCCTAAGGGCTTCCTGAAGGAGGTGTCATTCTTTTCAGAGATGTGTTTCCTGTGGTTTACTTGGTTTGTTTCTTTTTCTTTTAAATCATAGATTTACTTGTAAGTGGATAGTGCACCATGAATATTTAAAGAAAACCTTTCAGTGTTGTTGTCCATGTTTTCAAACTTTAAGGAGCTTGTTGAGGTCTGCAAAAGCTCCTGTTAAACCCTTCACTGATTTCTCTTGGTGTTCTTCTGTTCTCCTGCGATTTCCTTTTCTCTTGCCTTTTCTTCAGTTATGCTTTTTGTTGTTGTTGTTCCAGTTCCAACAACTCCTTATTAGTCAGTTTCTTAGGGACCACCTTTAGGAACTCCTCAATGTCATCCTCATCCATAGTCACATTAAAGTTGTTTGCCATCTCAACCACAGCCTTGTTGCTTTTTACACGCTTTGTGCTATGGCATTATGATGGCTATGATGTCAGCAGGTGATAGGAACTTTTCAACAGCATTATAATCTTACTAGAGGCCCAGTGCATGGATTCGTGCACTGGTGGGGTCCCTCGGGCTGGCCTGCGGAGATCAGTTCGAAACCCACCCAGTGCAAGAATTCGTGCACCAGGCCTCTGGTATGCATATAAGATCTTTGGTTAATCTCTTCCTGCCCTCCCCCCCCCTCCCCTCTCCTCTGAGATTCATCAGTCAGTTCCATGTTTCCATGCCTGTGCGTTGAGCATCTGCCCCCTAATCGTCAGTGCACATCATAGCTACTGGTCAAAGGGTCGCTAGACTTTTATAGATAGACTAGAGGCCCGGTACATGAAATTTGTGCACGGGGCAGGGGGTGGTGTCCCTCAGCCCAGCCTGCACCCTCTCCAATCTGGGACTCCTCGAGGGATGTCTGACTGCCCATTTAGGCTCGATCCCAGTAGGTCGGACATCCCTCTTACAATCCAGGACTGCTGGTTGCCAACTGCTCACCTGCCTGCCTTCCTGATTGCCCCTAACCGCTTCTGCCTGCCAGCCTGATAACCCCCTAACCACTCCCCTGCCAGCCTGTTTGCCCCTAACTGCTCTCCCCTGCAGGCCTGGGTCCCCCCCCCAACTGCCCTTCCCTACACGCCCAGTCGCCCCCAACTTCCCTCCTCTGCCGGCCTGGTCACCCCTAACTGCCCTCCCCTGCAGGCTTCATCACCCCCAACTGCCCTTCCTTGCAGGCCTGGTCCCTCCCAAATGCCCTTCCTTGCAGGTCTTTTCCCTCCCAACTGCCCTCCCCTGCTGGCCATCTTGTGGTGGCCATCTTGTGTCCACATGGGGGGCAGCAATCTTTGACCACATGGGGGCAGCCATCTTGTGTGTTGGAGTGGTGGTCAATTTGCATATTACTCTTTTATTAGATAGGATAGAGGCCTGGTGCACGGGTGGGGGCCAGCTTGTTTGCCCTGAAGGGTGTCCCGGATCAGGGTGGGGGGTTCCCTTGGGGCATGCAGCGGCCTGGGCAAGGGTCCTATGGCGGTTTGCAGGCTTGCCACGTCCCCTGGTGACCCAAAGGGAGGCCCTGGTATCTGGGATTTATTTATTTTCTATAATTGAAACTATGTAGCCTTGAGTGGAGGCCTCGGCTGCCAGGGTGTGGGGAAAGCTTGGCTTCCTCCATTGCCAGGGAAACCCAAGCCTCCTGCTCTCTCCGTGGCCGCAGCCATCTTGGTTGGGTTAATTTGCATACTCGCTCCTGATTGGATGGTGGGCGTGGCAGAGTGATGGTTAATTTACATATTACTATTTTATTAGATAGGATCACTGTTATATATGCAGTCCATCATTAACCAAAATATTATGTAGTGCATGACTGTATTTTATTCTTTTTGATGCAGTTGTATATGGGATTGTTTTCTTAATTTCTCTGATATTTTGTTATTAGTGTATAGAAATGCAACAGATTTTGTATTGATCTTGTATCCTGCAACTTAGTATAATTGTGTATCACTACATCTATTAGAAGGGCTACTGAAAGGGTAAAAAACAAAAAAGAAAACTGGTGATTCAAAATGCTAACCAAGATAATGTATTTTTTTAATGAAGTGAAATAACTTACCACATGTCACAGTGATTCCACTCCTGGATATTTGCCCAAGGAAAATTAAAACACATATTCACACAAAACTTATATGTGAATGTCATTGTAGCTTTACTTAACAGTTGCCCCAAACTGGAAACAACCAGCATGTCCTGTAATATGTGAATAGTTAAACAAACAGTGGTACATCCACTAAATGTACTACTACTTAGCAACAAAAAGGATTGAACTATTGATTCATGCATCAACACGGATAAATATTAAATGTATTTTTCTAAAAATGCTAAAGCCTGAAAAAGATCTAGCTCAAAAACCTGTAATGGCTCCCTATCACAAACAGAATAAAATAAAAACCTTACAATGTTTATCTTTATAATCCTACCACAATATAAACACCATAGATGCATTGGTTTCTATATGTTTGTTCACTTATATTTGTTAACTGAAGAAAATAAATATTAATACTTCTGGTGTATAGGTGAAGAAACAACTCAAAGAAGTTAAGTTACTTGGTAAAATAGAAACAGATTTTGAACACAGGTCTTTCTGACTATTACCTCCCTTTTCCTTGCCATCACAGTTCTTGCTAATACATTAGGCTTAACACAGTTTCAAAACCAATCCATGGTCCTTAATTTAAATCTGACATGTGTATAGTAAACTGGATAGCTTTTAAAATTTCACTCTGGCCTCGTCCTCCCTAGACCAGTTGAAATCACCCCCGCCCCATGATTCTAGTGCATGGTGATCAATAAACATTACTACAGTTATTGAATGAGTGAATGACCAGAGTTGATAGCTTAGTATATTATTTGCCCATATGGTTTCTGTCTGCTGTAGTATATTGACTTCATGACTTTTTTCCTTATTTATTTTTTACCTTACACCTTGATAATTCTCTTAGAGTCTTTTTTTAAACCATCCTCTCCTTTTTTAAAATCATCCTCTAAATAACAATTAGAGCATTTCTTTGGAAGTAGAGCTTTCTGGAATTTTCTTCCTTGAGACACATCTTTCTGATTTCAAGAGGGGCATGCGATTGGATATACTGTTTGAATGAACTTTCTACTTGTTTCTGTTCTGGCTAAAGGAATGTTTAGTTGTAGATTGAAATTGCTATTATCAATTGTTGAGTTGTTCTTACCTGCAGAAAGTTGCAGGATGATGATGTGTGTGTGTGAGCACGCACATGTGTAACAATGGGTCTTCTTCCAGTTAAGTGAAAAATAGGAGTCACGTATTTTGTTTAGGTCAACAATTTCAATCCATAATTATGACTTAAAAATAATTTACTTTTGTGGAAACAGATAACTTAGGTGTTATTTATATCTGAAGTATTTCATCTTCTATAAAAGGTTTCTGGCGGTAGTTTATTAGTTGAAGTGCACTTGAGTTGTTGCACCTATGAATGGGGAAGTTGAGAGACAAAGTTTTAAAGCAAGAGTTATAGAGCCCTTCAAATTTAAAAGTTAATGAAAAATTAGGGAAAGCTCTCTGGTGTTCATTGGCGGTATATTTTTCTTATTTTTTTTCATTAAATACTTATTAAGTGCTGTGCTTTACTAGTCAGTGATGAAACTTCACCTGGATTTTCCTGTATAATTTAAAAGCCCAAAATAAGTAATTATTTTGCCTCTTTGATAACCATCACTTGTATCTTGAAGCTCTCTATATAGATTTAGCTTAGAGTTGGAGAAATAATACTTAAGTGTTTGATTTATAATTCTCACAGCCATCCTTAAGTATTTAAAAATAAAGAGGGAACAGTCACCTCAGGTTATGCTGCTATATAGCTATGAAAAAGTGAAAGGACACATCTGGCAAATTTCTAGGCAAGACTTGTGAAAATAAATCTGAGAGGGAATGGAACTATGGCTGCTTTAAATGATGTATTTCCTGGCAACTTCCAGGCTTATTGAACTCATATTTTAAAAATGAAACATACTTGAAAATAACAGAACCACAAAAAGATTTCCAAATGCCATTATGCTTTCAGCATGAGTAACAGTAATATTTAAATGCACATTTAGATTATTATTGATTTTTTAAAGTATCTTGGTTTTTTTAACTAAGTACTCCCATGATGATGTCATTGCTTTCTTTGATACTTTTTTCACATGTTGGATAGAAATTATTTTCTTATAGGACATTTCTCTAAAGTAATAATGTAATTCAACGAAAATGTGTTATTTATTAGTCTAATCCAAAACTCTGAAAATGTCCATAATTTGAGCGATAGTCTATCAGGGAAGAAAGATAAGGTCAAACAACTGAAAGTTTCCAAATCCTTAGGAAAGACCTTTTAGAACCCATGTGATATTCTTTATATTTTTTATATACAATAAACTGAATGGAATTTTCATTAAGAATAATAAACTCTTAAAAGTGCTTAAAACAGTACAACAAAACAAATTAGTTCACTAAGGATAAACATATGTCTCCTAGATTCTATGAAAAACAAAGAAAAATAAAATCCAGGCTATTGCTAAAAAAAAAAACAAAAGTGGCTATAGTATATTGTGATATCAAAGCATAGATTGTGGGAGGGGGAATTTGTTCCTCATTCAAGATGAGATGATAAAGGACTTTACACTAAAGGTTTAACAACTCTCTAAAAATTTAAATAAATTTTTAAAAATTATGTAGCATGATCCAATATGTATATAAATATTTATAGTATATATATACACACATATATATGCATACAAACACATATTTACATACATTATAAATAAGGCGGTTATTTATCAAAATGCTAACAGTGATTATCTTCCAGTAACAAGACTATGAGTTTTTTGTCCTTTTTGTTTTTTCATATTTTCAAAACATTCTATGTATATGTATTTGCATATTTAGAGTAAAAAGTCAGTAACAACCTTTAAAAGAGCCAAATGATGACCTCGTTAAGTATAGTTGTGTGCCAGAAAGTGTGCTGCTATAGTAAGTAGGTAGTTAATACCTATCTCTAAAATAAGTTTAACAGATGTCTTGCCCTGCCTGCTCACCTTGATCTCCATACTCAGATATAACATTTAGCTAGAGGTGTTCAGGAGCTTTTTATACAGTGGTGTGCGCACATTGAACTCACCTAAGGAGCTTAAATTCCAAGGCCTGGGTGCCACTCACTAGAGACTGATTTGATTTAACTGGGATGTAGTTTGGCCATTGGGACTCTGAAGTTCCCCATGTTATTAATTGTATAGCCAAAGTTGAGAGCATCTGTTATACAGAAAACTAAAAAAAGAGAGAACCACCCCAGCCAGTGAGGCTCAGCATCAACCAGGAACCAAGAAGTCGCTGATTCAATTCCCAGTCAGTGCACACGCATGGGTTGCAGGCTCAATCCCCATTAAAGGGCGTGCAGGAGGCAGCCGATAGGTGATGTTCCTCTCTCATCCATGTTTCTGTCTCTCTATCCCTCTCCCTTTCTCTCTCTCTAAAAATCAGTAAAAATGTATTTTAAGAAATGAACCAACTAATTTGTTTTTCACTCCTTTAATTTGTATTCTTTTGAAACTGTTACTGCCTCTACAAATCTTGTGTTGAAAAAGTACGTATTATTTTCAACTTTTCTTAGTGCTATGTTTAATGTCCAGCCACTGAGTTAACTGGGTAACATGATAGATGCTTGTATTCTCCTTCTAAGTTTTCCTCCCTGTAGTCTATCTTCTACATCTACAATGTCACAATAACTAATTTTTCAAAGCATAAAATAATTATATTACTGCCCTTCATAAAGCCTTTAATTATCTGTTCTTTACAGGTTAAAGTATAAGTTTCTTAGTCTGGACCCAACCTATTTTCAGTTTTATTTCCTGGTAGTTCAACATTAGAGATCCTGAACTTCATCTGTACTTGAATAAGCCTTTTGTTTTATACCTGCCTTTGCATATGCTGTTTCCTTTATCACTTTTTTTATCATAGTTCAAGAGTAGATTTAGAATCATTTATTAGAATGGAAGGAAGCTAGCATTTATTGAGTACACTAGTCAAGGACTGTGGTAGGTACTTTAAATAAAGTACTTATAAACCTCACAGCCATCCTTAAGAAAGTCATTTTCTGCCCTGCCAGTGTGGCTTAGTGGTGTTTAGCGTCAACCTATGAACCAGGATGTCCTGGCTTGATTTCCAGTCAGGGCACATGCCTGGGTTGCAAGCTCAGTCCCCAGTGTGGGGTGTGTAGGAGGCAGCAACCAATGATTCTCTCTCATCATTGGTGTTTCTGTCTCACTTTCCCTCTCCCTTCCTCTCTGAAGTCAATAAAAATATATATTTTTTAAAGAAATAGTCATTTTCTTTTACTGTACAGTTAGGAACCCAAGGCTTTTAGAGGGTAAATAACTCAAAATTGCACAACTAGTGTAGGTAGATAAGAGATTTTGAGCTCCAAATCCAGTGATTGTTTCCATGTCCTTCTTCCTCCATCCACCGCACATTGCTTCAGTAATTAATGCTCATATGACCATTACCATAGCCTGTTTCTAAACATAGTATGTACAAGTATTCGATGTTTTCAGTTTTGTTTTAAATTCTTTATAGTAGAAAGAAAGAAATGTAATGGTCTTAAGATAGAATAGTTTCCATTCTGTGTAATAATCAGTTTTAATAGTTTACTGTGACTATCTCATTAATCACTTGAGTTATATAGTCCTATATGTTTACATTTGTAGCCTTTTCTCTGGTCCTTACAAGTACTGAGCACTTTCAGTTTAACATCTATTCTGGAGTTATTATATGAGCAAAAAATAAAAATCTACATTTTTCACTATCCTACAAATTGGTTGAGTCAGATTTATACATAGATTATATAGAGATTTAAATACATTCACCCATAAAATTCAATTAAACGCATTTCCCGCCCAGGTAAAGAGGAACATTGAAAAGCTACTGCATGCCGATAACTTTAATAGTACAAAGTACAGCCTGTGAACCCTTAACAGTCTCTGTACAGGAAAATGTTACAGTTTAACAAGAAGTTAATTTGGACAATGTTAAAAACTTGAGACTTTTTTGGCTAGTAAGGGATATTTAGTTAAATGTAATATAAGTTGTCACTTTACATCCTCTTCCTGGGTTTTATTAGTGTTCCTAATTGTGATGATTTCTTTAAGATACTGCTTCATAATTATTGTTTCCCAATCTCATTTGATCATTTTTTCCTCTATTTAGAATGTGAAACATGTTGCAGAAGCATTCAAGAAGTGGCTGAAGGGGGGAGGAAAAAAGTGCCACTGCCTGTCAGAAAACAACAAAACAAAACATGGGAAATACAACCACCAAATTCCGTAAAGCACTCATCAATGGTGATGAAAACCTAGCCTGCCAAATATACGAAAACAACCCTCAGCTAAAAGAATCCCTTGATCCTAATACATCTTATGGGGAACCCTATCAGCACAATACTCCATTACACTATGCTGCTAGACATGGAATGAATAGAATATTAGGGTAAGTATTATTGTAAACTAGTTAATAATAAAGTAGTCAAAGGGGAAAACCATAGTAGTGAAAGGGGGGAAAAAACCCTGATCTTTGAAAATATATACATACAGATGTGGGTGTTATATGGTATTGTAGTGAATTGAAATTTCTAAAACTGAATATGCTTAAATTATTAGTTATGACTTTTTAAAATTAAGTCTAAATTAGACCAAAAGTTTTTAATAGTGAGGTTGGTTCACATATTCTTGTTGCTACAATGATTTTGATTCTAGAAAAGTACTTGTCAGCTATCAACAAATTGCAGGGACTAGGGCTTACAGCAAAGTACTTAAGCTCTGATTCACTAGTTGAAATTGAAAAACAGATACCTTTGCCTTATCTAGTTATGATCAGATTTGAGTTTCTTTTAATGGGGTTTAGTTATTTGAAAAGACTTCTAAAAGTGAAACTTTTCCTTAAAACTTAAAATACTAACCAACTTAATGCTTTTCAAGCATTAGTAACAGGGAGTATATTTATTAGAAGATTCTTACCTAATTACAAAGGAATTAAATTTTATATTTGCTAGCTTATAACATGAAAGAAGCAAAGGATAGAAAAGTAGCTCCAAAACAAATTTATTTTTCTTAGAAGTAGATTATGCAGCTATGGGAGTCTGATGCTAGAACAGAAACACTTCTTTGCTTACACAGTGAAATATAATTCTTAAACATGTATTCAAAGCTTTTTAGAACTTAACAAAAAACTTTCAAGCTTTTTAAATTTCATTTTATACAAATTGTTGTTCAAATTAAGCTGCTCTTTTTTATATACCTGAAACATGCCATGTGTGTTCTTTCTACCCTGTCCATGCTGCTTTCTGTGCCCCAGTATCCCCTTCCCCACTCCACTCAGCTTTCTCTTTCTTTACCCTTCCTTCAAGGTACTGATAGGCTTTCTCTATCTTCTTAGCCTGTCACAACCCACAGGAACCTTAGTCTGTCTTTCTTTTTCTTTCTTTTTTTTTAACTTATATGGCTCTTTTTTGTTTGTATTACTTGTTTGGCATACACTATTTCATTGTATTTTATAATTTTGTATAACTTCTCTCTGCCTACCTAAATTGCAATTTTGTAATAAGTGTGGTGTGTTTTTTTTTTGTACTTCTAACATCTAGCATTATATCTTACACAAAGTAAAAAGAAATTTTATAAAATCATTGCACAAGGGCCCTGCCTGCGTAGTTAGTGGTTGAGCATCAACCTATGAACCAGGAGGTCACAGTTCAATTCCCAGTCAGGGCACATGCCCAGGTTAGGGGCCAATCCCCAGTGTGGGGCATGCAGGAGGCAGCAGATCAATGATTCTCTCTTATCATTGTTGTTTCTTTCTCTTTCCCACTTTCTTTCTCTCTGAAATCAATAAAAAAATATTTAAAAAAAATTATTGCACAGGGAGATATTCTTATGACCAGAATTTATAGTAAGGTTTATGGTGCTGTAAACTAATATGATTTTAAGAAAATATTTGAAATGAAATGTGACAACATCTAGAAAATCTGCATAATTCAGTGAATCAGTAATTTTCAGAAGATCACACTACGTATATGGTTTTTAAAAATTATGCATGGGTAAAATATTCAAAATGCAAGATAGATCACTGAATTTTAATGTAGCAGTATAGAAGGTTCATTGATATTAATTTCAGAGTCTGAACAGTAATCTTTAAGTTTGATTAGCAATAAATGACAACTTGTTAAACTTTTGGTATAGTATCAAATGTGTATATTCATAATTATCTTTTAAATTTTTTATCTTCTATGTATTCTTATTTCAAAGTAGGAAATAACTGGTTTTTGTCCTTTTTTTCTTTACTACTTTAGGACTTTTCTTTTTGGTAGAGATGGAAATCCAAATAAACGGAATGTGCACAATGAAACATCTATGCATTTGTTGTGTATGGGACCTCAAATTATGATATCTGAAGGAGCCCTTCATCCTCGTTTAGCACGCCCCATAGAAGATGATTTCAGAAGAGCAGATTGTCTGCAGATGATCTTAAGATGGAAAGGAGCAAAACTTGACCAAGGCGAATATGAGAGAGCAGCTATTGATGCTGTAGATAACAAAAAAAACACACCCCTGCACTATGCTGCTGCCTCAGGGATGAAAACCTGTGTAGAGGTAAAACTTGGTTGTTTTAAATATTCTGCACGGTAAAATTTTTGTCTTGAAAATATGTAATAATGTTTCTTTTGCTTCTTAAAAATTTACTTATTTATGTTGATCTTCACCCAAGGATATTTTTTCCTTTGTATTTTTAGAGACTAGAAGGGAGGGAGGGAGACACAGGGCTGGGCAGAGGGCTGGAATCAAACCTGTAACCCAGGTACGCACCCTTGATCACAACCCTTAGGTTCAAAGTCTGACACTCTACCCGAGCATATTTTGCTTATCTTAACAGTTAATTTACCTAGTTGTTTTTAATCCCTTTTGTGGTTCTAAAAACAGGATTTCTTCCACATAAAGTCATTCCCCAGTTTTAGGGGAAATATTAAAAACAAACCCACAGTTACACAGCAAACCTTGGGAATAAAATGGTATCAAGAACAATTGAAAATTTGCTAACATCCCTGAAGATAATAGTAATCAATTAAACACTATCATATTGAGAGTAAAAGCTTTAGTAGAAAATAGCTTTTCTACTTTTTTGCTGATTTTTAGTAGACTTTGTATAATAAAATGTATGCATATTGGATATGGCAACTCTTGGCAATGGGAACTATAGTTATAGATCTAGAATTGATCAGTTCCCTAAGCAAGGGATGAATATTAATGAATACATTTATTGGGGTCTTTTAAAAATCATTGATAATTTTAAAATGTGCTTCTTTTTCTGTTTTATGGGTATTAAAGTATTCCTGAATATTGTATTTAAGCTGCATCTTCCATATATTTCATATATATATATATACACATATATATATATAAAATACCTAACAACAGGCTTAGATAAGGTCAGCCATATAATGTAGGATCTTAATTAAGATAATAAATCATTACTCTCTTTATAGTATCATCACTACTTATAACAGGTTTTTCTCAGTTACATTCATGTCAATTTATACATAACTCATAAGAGTTCTTTCGTGTATATATATATTTATGATGGGGAGCACTCTCCATACGATCACATAGTATCTACCTTTCCAAAAAGATAGACCTTTATTGGAATAAACAACAACTATCCTAATCAGGTTAAATGATATATCTGAAAATTTACTATTTCCTTAATGTTATTCATGTATATATACTTTATACTTCTGAATTGATACCAAAAATATGGAGGCCCTTCATTTTCTTACTCAGGTTAAAAGATTACAGTTATTTAAATGATTTCTTTCGTGTATTTTTTTGTTGTTGTTATTCACAGTTATTTACTGTATCTTAAGTGTCAATTCTTTTCACTTCTAAAACCCTTATCTTTTGTTTATTATTATTTGTGATATTTATTAATCTTTTAGAGTGTTTTATTTCTTGGGTTTGTGTCACCTTTGCCCACTAGTTAGTCAGTGACAGTTATTAACTTGAAACTATTTTTTTTTCAGGCAATGTTTTCTAACATTGATTCACAGCATGGTAGAAGGATGTTCAGGGATTTGGGGGGAAAGGTGGCTATTGGCAGAATTCCTGAGGCTTTTACACAAGCCTTTTTGTATATTGTTCAAGGCCACCTCCCATGAAACAATCCGTGCTGTAATGACTTACCATTACTGATGGGACTGCATCAAATTTCTCAAGCGAGTTAGAGTAGACAATAGCTCATTCTTTTTTTTTAGTTCATTCTTGATAGTAGTAATAATACTCTTAAATTGCTCCCTTAATATTGCCAAAAATTCTATAAACATTGCTTTAGTAATCGTTGAATGTAAAGTATGTTTGCAATGACGTTCTTACCAAATTGTTCAAAAAAAATTGATTGTAGTGTTTTCACCAGCATTATTTTTTGCTCAGTGAATGAAATTGGTGCCAGGTTTTATTCTAAACTATCTGACAGGCCTGATGATTTGCTTCATGTGAATGTCTGTATATGTTTTAACTGTTTGATTTATCAGCATATCACATTACATAAATCACACCATTTGATGACTTTTTATTTTTCTATATATTCAGAGGAGCTCTTAAGACTTAATGTAAAACATTCCAAATAAAGCCATATAAAGCCCTATAAACAACCACATTCAGGCTGTTCTCAATGATAATTGTTTAGTTGTAATTTTGATGTGGTTGTGAGAGGACATGTGTACCACATTCACCTATGCTGCCATCTTGACCAGAAGCCTTTATCACTTATTTCGAGGAATATTCCTAGAAATTTATAAAAGTGAAATGACAACCTCTGTCATATCAACCATTTATTGAAGAATATGAATCTTAAGCCTCTAAGGCTAAATTGATTATTTTATTTCATGGCTAAGGTCAAGCTGTTTTTTGTTTTGTTTTTTTAACTCAAAGAATTTATATCTGTGGAAATACATCTTCTCTAGTTGGTTACATTTATTCTAGTTTTCATCAGCAAATTTCAGTATATTATTTTACCCATATGGCACTATCTGGACTGTATACTAGCCCAGCCTTGGGCCCTGAATGACTTTGGTAATGCTTACTATGAAGTAAAATTGAAGATTTTCCTGGGGAAGCATACATTAACTAATTCCCAGAGGTCTTACTGTGTTTTTTAATGCTAATGCTTAAAATATATGCATTTTTTTAAACCTACTATATAAGTGTATTTCTTAAAGTATTAGTGATTAAGTATCTTCATTTCCTGTCCTGCTGCTTTAATGAACAGGAAAGGCTTAGACTTCTCATATAAAGTTTACTATCATGGGTAATTTTAAATATGGTCCCTCCCCCCCAAACAACTTATTTGTCTGCATCATTGTTTTTAGCCCTTTGGGCTTAAGAATAACAATTATAATGACATTTGTATGTAATGTTTTTCTAATTTTCATTATATTCATTGGTACCAAGCATGATTTAAAGGGTTTGGTTTGCGTGAGAGAGTATTATCAGATATTTATTTATTTAAATTTTTCTTTATTGATTAAGGTGTTACATTTGTGTCCTTATTCCCCCATTACCCTCCCAACTCCCCCACTCATGCCCTCACCCCCCTGTTGTTTGTGTCCATTGGTTAGGCTTATATGCATGCGTACAAGTCCTTTGGTTGATCTCTCCTCCTTACCCCCACCCTCCCCTACCTTCCCTCTGAGGTTTGATGGTCTGATTAATGTTTCTCTTGTCTCTGGATCTGTTTTTATTCATCAGTTTATGTTTTTCATTATATTCCACAAATGAGTGAGATCATGTGATATTTATCTTTCTCTGACTGGCTTATTTCACTTAGCATAATGCTCTCCAGTTCTATCCATGCTGTTGCAAATGGTAAGAACTCCTTTTTTACCACAGCGTAGTATTCCATTGTGTAGATGTACCACAGTTTTTTAATCCACTCATCTGCTGACGGGCACTTAGGCTGTTTCCAAATCTTAGCTATGGTGAATTGTGCTGCTATGAACATAGGGGTTCATATATCCTTTCTAATTGGTGTTTCTAGTTTCTTGGGATATATTCCTAGAAGTGGGATCACTGGGTCAAATGGGAGTTCCATTTTTAGTTTTTTGAGGAAACTCCATACTGTTCTCCCCAGTGGCTGCACCAGTCTGCAATCCCACCAGCAGTGCAGGAGGTTTCCTTTTTCTCCGCATCCTCACCAGCACTTGTCACTTGTTGATTTGTTGATGATAGCCGTTCTGACCGGTGTGAGATGGTACCACATTATTAGATATTTATTACTGTCTTGGTCCTCACAGTGACTATCTGTAGGACTTGAGTGAGTCACTCAACCTCTTTAAGATTATCATTCCCAACCATTCAAGAAGAAATCTTCACAATTACCTCAAAAGTCCCAGTTAGCCCTAGTCAGTGTGACTCAGTGGATAGAGAGTTGGCCTGTGGACTGAAGGCTCCCGGGTTTGATTCCAGTCAAGGGTTGCGGGTTTAATCCCCAATAGGGGGCATGCAGGAGACAGCCGATCGATGATTCTCTCATCATTGATGTTTCTGTTTCTCTCTCCTTCTTGCTTCCTCTCTGAAATCAATAAAAATACATATTTTTTAAAGTCCCCATTTAGCACTAATTTTCTGTTAATCTATGATTGTAATAAAATATATCCCATTTCAGAATCTTAAGCCTTTAAGGCTAAATTGATTATTTTATTCCATGGCTAAGGTCAAGCTGTTTTTTGTTTTGTTTTGTTTTTTTAACTCTTAAAGGACTTATATCTATGGAAATATATCTTCTCTAGTTGTTTAAATATTTTGCTGTCTGTATATTTACGGAAGAACAGACTTGATAAAGTTGTCAGTTGGCAATTTCACATATTCATTTAATAGTTTAAATGGTTTCCTATGGCTCATTTAGAACCAGAGAAATGAAGTATTTGCTTTAAAACTTCTGCTTCTCCCTATGATAATTGTTTTCATAGTAAGCTTAAGGTGTACACACACACATACACACACACACACACACACACACACACACACACACACCCATAAGAGACTCTCAATCATACTATTAGAGTTTGGGGAACTTATCATTGGCTATATGTAGAATATTGCAATGGAATTTTCAGCCCTAAAATTTCTGATGCTATATTGCTTCCTACCTAGTTGACTTCACCATATGATTATTTCAGGTCTCTCAAGTTCAACATTTCCAAAACTGTACTCAGTCTTCTTTAACCACTTGCTTTTCCTCTTGATTGCCTTGTTTCTGTTAATGATTCTACTACCATTATCTCTTGATACCTGGATTTACCTTGGACTGATTTTTTTATTTTAGGGGTTTTTTGTGGTTTGGTTTTGTTTTCATCGAACTCATGCTGCTTGTTGGCAGAATAGAGCTCTTCCTTGTCTCTTTTGGCCAGCCCTTCCTTTTGTTTCTGTTGTCTACTCTTTCTAACACCAGGTGCTTATGTTGAACCTTGGCTTTGGGGTATTTTTCACAATTTTCTTAAGTAGGAAAATCTGGAGTTTCAAAAATATTAATCATTCAAAATTATTTATGAGATAAAAGTAATGTAAATAGTAGTGGGCTGTATTGGTTTGAAAATTGGAAATGCTTATATGTTAAACATTTATTAAGGACAAACTACAAATAAAGCCCTTCTAATTCTAATTTTTTTATATTTCAAAGAATTGTTCTGAGGATCAGCAAACTTTTTTTCTGTGAAAGCCCAGATAGCAAATATTTTAGGCAATTGTTCAACTCTGCAGCTGAAAAGGAGACATAGAACAAATAGGCCTGGCAGTGTTCAATAGAACATTGTTTATGGACACTCCCACATAAATTTCTTATACTTTTTACATAGTATTAAATAGTCTTTTTATTTTTTTCAACTGCTTAAAATGTAAAAACAGTTTTTAGTTCTTGGTCTATACAGAAACAAGCAACAGGCTGGGTTTGGCCCACAGGCCTTAACTTGCAGTGGATCCCTGCACTATGCAAAGAACTGGGAAAGGAAAGCTTCAGAAGCTTATTTTAAATACATGAAATAATATTATCAATATGTATAAGTGCTGTATGCTTTAAGATTATACAAAATGGGACTCCTTTAAAACACATCTTCCAAGACTTTAATACAATAAATAATACACTTTTTTCTTAGTTGTTGAGAGTTTTTGTTTTTCTACTTTGCAATAGAGATGGACTTTGGAGAGGAATGGTGGTTAGGTCTATTAGCAGGGCCCAATTAAAATCCAGTGACTTTTCTCCTTTTGGCAAACTTCCTAGAGAAACCTTGTCAGTAGACCTCATTTTATTTATATTAGTGCTTCACATGCCATAATGATTCAATAAATGGTTGATATGACAGAGGTTGTTGTTTTTGATAGGGCTTAAAAGCATCTTTTTAAAATGAATATTGTTTTAGGTATTTTTTGTGCATTCCTGTTCTACTTGTTTATTCACAGCTTTAATTGTAGCTGCTTGTCAGATCAAATAGAAGTCACTAGAAAACCAAAGATGCTAAGTCACACTTTTTCATTTCCAGCCACAGAGCCTGTTTGACACTTTGGCAGCTATCAAAGCATTTCACACTTCATTGAAAAGCCATAAAAACCATTCACAGGTCAGACTGAAGAGTTTTACCTAATTATATTGTATTTTTAATACCTGGAATTTTAAAACTGAAAAGAATATAGAATTTGTGGTCCCAGCTCAGCAATGGAGTAACTGCCTCTCTGGGACTCAGTTTTCTAATTTTTAATCAAGAAAGATATGATCTCATTATTGCCTCCAAAATATTATGATGCTAAGGGCCATATTAATCATTTAGGCAGTGGCTCAACCTCCCCATATGAGGAACACACCAGCACCTCTCCCTTCCCTCTATTCTTTTCCTCCTCCTCCACCACCACCACCACTACCACCAGCACCCTCTCTCCCCCGCAGGCATACACCTCCTAAACTCATAAGGGACTCCATGAGGCTTGCAAACAGGATAGCAATGGGCAGTGGTAGTTCATCCCAGGGAAACCCCCCTGAGCCTCTCCCCAAGGTCCCCTTTTCTCTGACTTCTTAATGAGCCAAAGCAGAATAGCCTAGGCTCACTTCCCTAACCCTTTCCTGTTTCACTGTCCTCAGCATTTATAAATGTCCTCTAAAATTCACCTGGACTTGTACTGTGAAATCTTATCTGCATGAAGTCAAGAACCCACACCCAGGTCCACTTTCTGTTAATAGTAGTAAGGTTTGAGTAGGTATGATTTCACTTTTAAGTATTTAGAAGAGGCTATTCAAAAGGTGGCCCTCAGACCTGTAGCATCAGTAACTACTGGGAGCTTGTTATAAATATAACCCACCAGACTTCCAGATTCAAAGTCAGAGTCTCTAGGGGGTAGACTCCGGGGATGTTTTAAGCAAGTTCTCTGGGTTATTTATTTATTTATTTGCACATTACAGTTCTGTGAAGCACTATTCTAGGTCTATAGAGTCCTAGACAAGGAGAATAAGCTAAATGCCAAGGTCAAGAATTTGGGATTTATTTATAGAAAATTGAGTCACTGAAAATTTTTGATTGGTGAAGTACTATTATAAAAGAAGATACATTGAGATTAGCTTAATGGTTGTAATGTAGGACAGATTTGAATGGAGTAATTCTAAAGCAGTGTTTCTAAGGTCTTGCTATACAAAGAATGATCCTGAGACTGGTGTTGTGTTATCAATCATTTGGGAACTTGTTGGAAATGCGGAATCTCATGCCTCACCTCTAACTAACTTTGAATCTGTCTGGCAAAAAGCTGCCCCTCTGTACCTCGCCCTCAGGCCAGACAATTCAGTTCCTTCCCATATGTCCCTGGTACCTTTCAAGCTACTGCCCTAGGGAATGAGTCCATGGGCCCTTTAAGAGGACTGCCAGGACTCCAGCAGCCTGAGCCTCAATCCCCACTGGTTTTCACAGCCAGATTTCTCTTACAGATGGGGATTTCTCTTTCTGACACAGGAACCCTGGGCTAGGGGGCTTGGTTTGAGGCTGGAACCCCTCACTCCTCAGGGGGAACCTCCATAACTGAGACATCCCTCCCAATTTTTATCTGCTCCATATGGGTGTGGGACCAGCCTGCCCCTCCTACCAGTCTGGATGTGGCTTCTTTACATCTTTAGTTGTTCCACTAGATTTCAGGCTGTTCTCAATGATAATTGTTTAGTTGTAATTTTGATGTGATTGTGAGAGGACATGTGTACCACATTCGCTTATGCTGCCATCTTAACCAGAAGGCTTTATCACTTATTTTGAGGAATATTGAAAACGGTTTTGTTTATCCTAATTTCATTTCAGTGTTTGACTGAATAATGAATGATACAGATGAAAATTTTTGTCCCCTATGTCAGGACATCCAGGTATTTGTGGCTAAAGTAACAGTATCACTGGTATCCTTCTTGTTTAAGAATGATTCCTAGAAATTTACAAAAGTGAAAGCATTGAATAACTATAAATTGTTTTATTGATAAGTAAAACTTTATTTTTGAATTGGGCAGAATGCTTAAGAATTTCTTTTTAAGCGCTGGCCGGGTAGCTCAGTTGGTTAGAGTATTGTTTCCATACACCAAGGTTGCAGGTTTGATCCCCTGTCAGGGCACATACAGGAATCAACCAATGAATGGATAAATAAGTGGAACAACAAATCTATATTTCTCTCTCTTATTTTCTTTCTCTGAAAATTAATTTTTAAAAAGGACTTTATTTTTAAAGTTTAAGAAATTGGGGTTGTAGCTTTTATTTTTAACCAAAGGAAATCATCTTAATACTAATAAACAAGAATTGCCAATCTTAAAATCAGAAGCAACTAATATCTAAATAACTTTTATTGTCATTTCAGGAACATAATATTGCATTTTTGTTGTGTTTCCTTTATTAAAGGTTTTATATTTTTAACATGAAAATAACTTATTTAAGTATATTGTTGCAAGTTTTTGAGAAAAATCTTTTTTAGCTTTTAGTAAAACATGGAGGAGACTTGTTTGCTGAGAATGAAAATAAAGATACTCCTTGTGATTGTGCTGAAAAGCAACACCACAAAGATTTGGCCCTTAATCTGGAATCCCAAATGGTATTCTCACGAGATCCTGAAGCTGAAGAAATAGAAGCTGAGTATGCTGCATTAGATAAACGAGAGGTAAGGTGTGTTTTTTTAATTAAAAAGTTATATGGATTTTAAATTAAATTTTTTTTCTAATTTAAAGCCCAGTTTATGTGGTCTTTTTTGCAATGGTAAATATTCAGTAATCTACATAACCATAAGTATAAAAATACATTTAGAAACCCTAGAGGTCTAAGCTTTTCCTCTAGCATACGTGAGTATATTTACTTACACATAAAAAGAGATGCTGATGTGTGGTATGAATCCTAACCGCTCCTACTAATCCAAGACTCCACTCCTCCTCTTCCTCAGTCACTCTCTGTCTTCTGGATTGTTCTTGTCAACAAACATGCTTTGGTAAATCCTGTTGTAAAAAGCAAAAACAGCTAAACAGTCTTTCCATTGACCACTCTTCTCCAGCCCTGTCCCTGTCCCTGTCCCCTGCAGTTGTAGACCATATCTCTCATCTTTATATGGGAAAAACCAACTTAATTGTTGCCCCCTCCTACCAAATTCCTCTTTCTTCCCTTCTGTGATGTAATTGAACTTATTATCATGGACATCAAGAGTCATTTGAGTCCTTCTTGTCTGAGTAAATATTACCTCCATTTACTGAATTGTTCTAGCATAAACAACTCGTGCATTCTTGAGTTGTTACATCCAAACAATCTGGGAATCCTGTCAGTTTTACCTCGGAAACCATAACCTAAATCAATTTTACTCCTCCCAATCTTCACTCCTACCTCCCTAGGCCCTTGCCACCCTCACTTCTCTCATAAGCTAATGTAATAGTTTTTCCGTACTGGTCTCCTTCCTTCTGTTCTGGTTTCCTTAGAATCCATCTTGTACACAGAAGCCAGAGTGACAATTTTAAATTAAAACGAAGTTATATCACTTAAATCACTTAGTAACTTTTTATGGTACTTAAAATCCAAACTATTTACTCAGATATAATACCTTTTATGGTGTGGCTACTACCTACCTCTTTAGTGTTATCTCAAACATTTTTTCTTAACTCCCTTTGCTCTAATTACCATACCTGGACTATACCAAGACTTTGCATTTGCTATTTTCTATGTCTGAAATCTCCCAGTTTTTCTCTTGACTAACTCAATATCACTTTTTCAGACAGGCAGTCTTTAATCATTCTTTCTAAAATAGGTCCATCTCCTTCCATTATTCTTCACTATAATATCCTGTTCATCCTTCTTAGCATTTATCATGTGCTGTAATTATTTTTTATATGTTTGTTTACTTGTTTATTTCCTTTCTCTCTTATTAGATTGTCAACTCCACAAAGACCAGGGTCTTAACTGCCTTATTTAACAGTGTGTTTTCAGTGTCTAACACACTGGTACACAGTGGGCACCAATAGATATTTCTTAGATAGAGAAACTATAAGACACAATAAATTTTTTCTCCTCAAATGATTCTGATTTGATGTTCAGTGCTAACTTGATTCTAAAAGAAATTTTATAACTCTTCTTTGTGTTTAATTGTATTGTTACTTTTCTTTTTCCCATGAATTCCCAGCAGTTTGGGGGCTGCTATACTTTCCAAATGGGGAAAAGAACTGAGTTTCTTAGAATTAAAAGATTTCTGTTTCTTTACCTTTTGTGATTCTTTAGTTAGATTGTTTAATATTTATTCAGATTAAGTATACATAGAGAGAAGGCTGATGTCCTAAGCACTTTAATGTGGTTGTTGAATTCACATAGTAACCTTGAAATGACAATTATGACCCCTTCTTTTTTAAATGAGAAAGATAAGCCAGAAAATAGTTGAATAATCTATCAGGACCAAAGGGAACTGAACCTTATGACTTCAAAATCTAAGAATCTCTATTTGCTATACTGCCTACCTTTTGACAGCCCATACATAGAAATTATAATGTAACTAGAGGCCTGGTGCAAGAAATTTGTGCACAGGGGGCTGTGTACCTCAGTCCTGCCTGCACCCTCTCCAATCTGGGATCCCTCTCACAATCCAGGACTGCTGGCTCCCAACCGCTCACCTGCCTTCCTGCTTGATTGCCCCTAACTGCTTCTGCCTGCCAGCCTGATTGCCCCCTACCCACTCCCCTGCCAGCCTGATTGATGCCTAACTACTCTCCTGCCAGCCTGTTTGCCCCTAACTGCCTTTCCCTGCAGGCCTGGTCACCCCTAACTGCCCTCCCCTGCAGGCCTGGTCCCTCCCAACTGCTCTCCCCTGCAGGCCTGGGTCCCCCCCAGCTGCCCTTCCCTGCAGGCCCGGTTGCCCCCAACTTCCCTCCTCTGCTGGCCTGGTCACCCCTAACTGCCCTCCCCTGCAGGCTTGATAGCCCACAACTGCCCTCTCTTGCAGGCCTGGTCCCTCCCAACTCCCCTCCCCTGCTGGCCTTATCACCCACAACTGCCCTCTCTTGCAGGCCTGGTCCCTCCCAACTGCCCTCCCCTGCTGGCCATCTTGTGGCAACAATCTTGTGTCCACCATCTTGTGTCCACATGGGGGCAGCCATCTTGTGTGTTGGAGTGATGGTCAATTTGCATATTACTCTTTTATTAGATAGGATAATTGATATAATAATTTAGTCAGAAGACATTTAAACAATAATATTCTAGAAATAATGTTGATCTGAGTAAACTGAAAGACATTTAGGTCTTTTCATCAAGAGATCTTAATTTATTAGTAAGTTTTAAAAACAATGGTACTCATCTATAGATTTAACATCTAAATGAACATAGTATAAGTATAATAATCATGTAAGGCAAAAATATTTACAGAACAGTTTGACAGTAATTATATAGGAAAAAATTACTGTATATTTGAAGAAGTTTGCTGTATACCAAAATGGTAATTGTGGATATGAGTGATTTTCTTTACTATAATTATTTTTCTATTTTTATGCATTGCCTAAAATTTATAATGAATATTTATTGCTAAAAAATGTCCTCCCTCCTGATTTTATTCATCAAAGGTAAGTTTCTTTTTTGTGCTACCAGACTTAAGCAAACATATACATATATAATTTTTAATGCAAAAGTAAGATCATATAGTATATTGAGTTCTGCTAAAGTATTTTTTCAGGTTAATGGTATGTCATGAACATCTTTCCCAAGTCAGAACATATGATCGACATATTTCTTACCTATTGGTGAACATTTAAATAATTTTAGATACTTTGGTAATTTTGTACTTTTATTTTTAATCCATATTAGATTTTTAAAAACTTATTTCAGAGAGAAAGGGAGAAGGAGATAGAAACAATGATGAGCAAGTCATCGATTGGCTGCCTCCTGTATGTCCTCTACTGGGGATCAAGCCCACATTCCAGGCATGTGCTCTGACCAGGAATCGAACCATGACCTTCTGGTTCATAGATCTATGCTCAGCCACTGAGCCACACCAGCCGATATTGGCTTTATTTTTGTCTACTATTTCATAATTTAAAAAGCAGTACTTTCATAAATAAATACTTATATACAGATATTTATAACAACACTACTCACAATAGCCAAAAATTGAAGACAGCCAAAATGTCTATCAACACATAAATGGATAAGTAAATGAGATCTATACACAATGGAATATTACTCAGCCATAAAGAGAACTAAAGTACTAACACATGCTAAAAATATGGCTCAATCTCAAAAACATTATGCTAAGTGAAAAAACGACACAAAACGGCACATTGAATAACTCCATGTATATGAAATGTCCAGAGGAAATAAATCCATAGAAACGAAAAGTACATTAGTGGTTGCCAGGGGCTGGGAGGAAGAAGGAATGTGACTACTTTATGGGTATGGGGTTTCTTTTGGGGTGATGAGAATGCTTTGGAACTAGATACAGGTGGTGGTTGTACAACATTATGAATGTACTAGAGGCCACTGAACCGTACACTTTAAAATGGTTAATTTTAAGTTATGTAAGTTTCATAACAATTTTTAAAAACAATGTTTGGTGTTTGTTTTTTTTATTTGAAGGTAAACAATGCTTTTTTAAAATTCATTTTTGTATCTTCTTTGATCCTGATCAATTTTTGGATTATTCTGTCTATGCTAGAGTTTTACATGGCCTGCTATGTAATTGTATTAAGCTACATAATTAGCACTTTTTAAAATTTATGTTCCCAAGATGCAGTGTTTATTTTAGCTAAGGCTTCTATTCAGTTAATGATCTGGACAGGGTATAATATTATATCTCTGTAATTTCTTATTGACACATTTTAGTTGAGCTCTTTCCTCTGGGTGATTAGTTTATAAATGGTAAGATCTACTTCATTCATTCTTTCATTCTACAAAACTGAGTAACTGCTCTGCCAGACAATGTTTTAGGAGCTTAGAGATTCAGTGAGGAACAAAGATAAACTCCTGCCTTCTAGGGGCTTATGTTTCATCATGGATAGAGAGACACCCACAAATAAGTTTAAAAATAAATGAACACAATTTCTGAGAATGGTAACTGCTATAAAAAAATAAAATCAAGATGATGTATTAGAGTGATAGCTGAGAGCAGTGTGTTCAATTTATTGCAGCCCCAAGAAAGAGCAGAGAAACTAGTAAGTAATGGGCCTCATAGAGGACAGGCTGTAGGAGTGGATTGTGTGATTATACCTGGGTAAATGAAGGGGAAACTGAACATTGCACTGCTATGAAAGTCATCTATAGACTCCCACCTTCCAATCTATAATTCAGGAAGGCTCAAGGCTCTTTTTCTAGTAGGAAATTTATATGCTGGACTTTGCCTTAACTAGCTACCCCAGTTAGCATAAGGCTTAATGTACTCCATGTGCCTTCCTCTTAGGTCAAAGTACACATCAGGGTAGCCTAGGTCTTGATCACCAGGTGAGAACAGCTGAGTAAGTAGCATGGAAACTGAAAGGAAGGGAAGGGTCTGAGAATCCTAAAGGCATTCTCTAGCTAATTTGTTCCCCTCTCTCCCAGGCTAAGCTCATAGATCACAGAAGAGAGATTGGTATTAAAAGGAATTAGAAATATCCTCTCCTTTCCCTGAGTGTCTTAAAATTTTTAACAATTACATTATATTTGGGTAAATAAGTACTCATTTTTTCATTTTTTTAAACAATGAACATGTTTTACCTATATAATTGGAGGGAGGGGGCAGATATTTTCCTTGTGAGAAAAAAGAAATACTTCTTTCATAACTCCTTTGTCATAGTTTTTTCTGAAACAGTTTTGAAGGTACTATCACTTTATACATGGTATCAAAGTGGTATAGTTTGTATGTTGGGCTGTTTTGCATTTCTATGGTGATATCTTGATAGCGGTAGTATGTACAGATGCAAAAGAGGCACTTTCAGCACAGTTGGTGTGGCTCAGTGATTGTCAACCCATGAACCATAAGGTCACCGCTTCGATTCTCAGTCAGGGCACATGCCCGGGTTGCAGTCTTAAATCCCCAGTAGGGGCTGTATAGGAGGCAGCCCATCAATGTTTCTCATTGATGTTTCTATCTCTGTATCCCTCTCCCTTCCTTTCTCTCTAAAATCAAATAAAAAAAACATATTTAAAAACAAACAAAAAGAGTCATTTTCGTACTCTTTTTAAATTAGTTTCCTTTTTCCTTCTTTGTATCAGGAATGACTGCTTTGAAGGTTATTTGTATTTAATCTGAAAATAGAAGCAGTTTGTCTTTGCAACAGGAAAGAGAAAGGCACCTTCACTTAATCCTTCCTGCAGAAGAAAGGACTGGTGCCCACTTGGGACTGAGCAATGTATTGAAATGCTTCACATGACCTAATTATAGTTCTGTTGCAGAGATTCAGAGTGAATATCTTACATACTCATGAAGGCAGCGTGTCTTTCTCCTTTAAGAACTATTTTTCTTCTAGTGTAACCTATTTAAGGTTTTAAAACTGCATTTTAAAGAAACTTTATGCAGATTGCTTTTTATTATCACTTTATTAATACTTCTAAAGTCAAACTTTATTTTGCTCAACATAAATGAGTAGAATGATGGCTATTCTGAAAAAAAAAATTTTTTTTTAAACAAAACAATACCAGGAAATACACAATTGCCACCACTAGAAATACCAAGAAATATTCACCCTCTGCTAATTTAAGAGAGGTACCTGGGAATTTGGAACTCGTTTTTTAGAAGCAATGATATACATAGTGTATAATTTCTATCCTGGAGTGAGTACTGCAAATCCTATCTAATAAAGAGGGAATATGCTAATTGACCCTCACACCATCGCAAAGATGGCGGCACCCACAGCCAATAAGGAGGGAATATGCTAATTGATTGCCCCCCTCAAAGATAGCAGTGCCCACAATCAATAAGAAGGGAATGTGCTAATTGACTGCCCCGCCCTAAAAGATGGCAGCACTCAGGCCCCTCAGCCCCCCAAATCGCCCAGGGCCGGCCTGAGGTGCAGGCAAGCCTCTGATGGCGGCTGCCCAGCCACCCAGGGCCACCCGAGGCTCAGGTAACCAGGGCCAGCCGAGGCTTGCGCTGCTGGCAGTGGCAGTAGCAGAGATGTGATGGGGCGTCGCCTTCCCCTGATCGCCAGGTTGCCTCCCGCCCCTGAGGGCTCCCAGACTATGAGAGGGAGCAGGCCAGGCTGAAGGCCTCTAGTTTAATCATAAAAGGACTTGTTAGGTTTTTGCAAGGGAATGTGTGGTTCACCAGTTATCTTAAAAGCAAACTGTACATGATGATTTGAGGGGCTTTTCAAACGATGGTTTGAATTTACTTGCAATTTTTTTTCTTTTGTAGTTAATGGTACCCCTATGTAGAATAGGTTAAATTTTCTTTGTTTTTTTTTTTTTCTAGTTACATTCATATGATACCTGTATATGTAGAGGCTCATGGCAGTATACATGAATGCATACATAGATACAGTAGGCTGTTAATGCAGTGTCATATGAAATGTATTTAGCATAAGTTTTCACCATTTTTAAAAGGAATAGCAGTGCAGACTGATTGTGTGTTCTGCCACTGTTGAAAGCTCTAACATCTCCAGTGACTTATCTTTTATTTTTTAATTAATTTTTTCCTACAAAACATGTTCTGCATAAAAAGCAGAATGAAATGTTTATTGTTCTACCACTTATAAATAATCCTTGTAACATTATGCAAGATTGTCTTCCATTTTTCATCACTGGAGTGATATTTTATATCTTATAGTTTTTTCTTCCTTAGCATTTCTATTTTTTTTATTATTGATTTGGGGGGTGGGGAGAGAGAAAGGGGAGAAAGAGAGAAACATCAATTTGTTGTTCCACTTATTTATGCATTCATTGATTGTTTCTTACATGTGCCCTGAGTGGGGATTGAACCCAAAACCTTGCGTATGGGACGATGATGTAACCAACTGAAGCTACCCAGGCAGAGATTCCCTTTAACCTTTCTTAATATTTACAAACTCATCGTGCCAATCACCTTGAGTGACTGTAGACTATTCTAACTTGTAAATGTCCTATATCTCCTTTAATGTACACTTGGGTTACTTGCATTTTGTCACTTTTATAACAAACATTGCAAATGACTACAATTTTCCCCACATTTATGATTATACCTTAGGATAGATTTCTACAAATTTGTGGGTCAAAGATAACTGGTTTAAAGACTTATAATACATGCTTGGTTGTTAAATGATATACCAATTTTTATTTTTACCCACAAGGCATCAGAGGGCCACCTCACTGAAACCTTTCCAATATTGAGTATTGTCTCTTATTAGCAGTGGACACTTTGCTAGATTTAAAAGTAATACAATTTTTATGTTTAAAACTTGGCAGATATTTATACAGTCAAGTCTGTTACTCGTTTCTGTCATTAATACATGCATTGCCTATATATGTGTTCCTGCCAGAAGATATCTAAGGAGCAAGAAATGGGTGAATGCCTGGACTGGGAGGTGGGGGTGGTCTGGGAGAGGACAGTGGGGGACGGGGGGGGAACATATGTAATATTTCAACAATGAAGAATTTTTTAAAAAAGAAAGAAAATAATCATGTCAACTGAGAAATTATTCCTGTTTAATAGAGTCCCAGTCATATAGGGTTAACTGAGAATTGATGAAATGGTTTACATGGTACCAAAAAAACAAATCAAGAAATAAAGATGATATTTAATTCCAAAATATCTGTAAGTTAACTACAATGGGTGAGTTTTGCTAACCACCCAAAGTTCTCTGGAGACTGTGATAGATGTTACCAGAAGACATCCTCAATGGTTGTTATTCTGATAAGTACTTGGTAGTTTCTACTGCTTTTTAAGCTATGGCTTTTAGTTCTGTTGTGTTGTAAATCAGCAAGCTGACATGAGACACCTTAATAAGCCAAATTCATTTGGAGTCTTTTTATTACGGTAGCACTAGCGGGCTCAGAGTAGAATATCTCTGTCAAATTCTGAGCCCCAACTTGGTGGAAGTCTTCCCTATTTATACTTTTTTCAGCTCTTTGTCTTCCAAATTTGGAACGAGACTTCCAGACCTTCTGAGAAAGAAGGCCTGCATTCTGGGACGGGGCCGTGAGACCATATCTCAAGGCCTGGTCTGACACCAGCACTAACAACTCTGTCTGGGGCATAGTTCATGGCCTCTCTGGAATGGGAGTAGTCTTACTTTTCCCTATTATTTAAGCAAGCAAGCATCTACAGAAGCCAAAATAGCAGGGTTAAAATTTCAAACAGTTCTGAGTCCCCGTTTCAATGTCTAACAGTTCCTTAATGTGTACATGTCACCAGTGATATCTGGATGGTGGGCACATGGTGGCAATATAGGTCCGACCCTTTCTGGTTTGGTCCTAGGCAACCTGCAGCGGTGCACAGCTGCTGACTGCTCGCGTTACAAGGCGTTTCAGCGTCTTCCATCTCTGCACTGTTTTTCCTCTTGTCTTCGTGGTTGGAGCAGACCTGTCAATTCCTCTCTGTTGTAGGAATCCACATGATCTTGGAGTTGTTTTCTGAAAATATACAAACATATTCTCGACCACAAGTTAATAAAGGAATCTTTTCTATATAATTGATTTGGGATCCTTTTTATTTTTGCCCAAACCATTTTCCTTTGTCTTATTTAGACATCATGTGTGTTTTTCATGGGTGTCTTGCTGTTAGCATTACAAATGAAAATTAATTTTGTAAAGTAAAAATTTTCTAGATATAATTTACTTATAGGGTATTTTTCCTTACATGATATTACCCTACTATCCCCCCCCCTTTTTTTTGATTAATGGAGGTTTTTGTAAATTTTATAATGCAGTCTTGATAACTTTAAATTTAATTTTTTTTTTTTTTTTTTTTTTTTGCCTAAAAATATGACTGCTTTAGGTTCATTGCATGTTCAGGAATTTTACCATGAGATGAATTACCAATAGAAATTTTAGTTATTACTTTAAGAACAGCTTTTTGTCCAGTACAATTAAATATGGGGACTCAAAACTGTTGGACATTGAAATTGGGACTCAAAACATTTTTTTTGTTATTATATGTTTATTTCTAGTCTGCAGAGGCAAAATTTTTTAAAGGAAAGAAATAGGGGAAAAATAGATACAGAGGCAAAGAAGCATTGAACAGACTGTCAAACTACATCGGGAAGGCAGGGAGTTTGGGCGAGGGGGGCTGTCAGAGATCAACTGAAGGACTTGTACGCATGCATATAAACATAACCAATGGATACAAGACACTGGGGGGTGGGGGGAGGGTGGGCACATGAAGGCATGTACTGGGGGGTAGGGGAAGCTGGAGGGGAGGTCAATGGGGAGGAAAAGGAGACATATGTACTACTATTTGTAATACTTCAAACAATTAAAAAAATTAAATTAAAAAAATTTCAAACATCAGTTTTTACACAAGATGGAGGTTACTATGCTTCAGTTCTATGCATATTGCATGCAGCAAGCTTAAAACTGTTAAATATGTGTATCAGTATTAATGCAAACACAATACTGAATAAAATTAAGAAAAGCAGATTGCTTTTATATATATAATGTTATGCCATAATATTATGACAGCTATCAATCAAATTCATGGTAGTGATTGTCACAGGCAAGGATGAGGGAAATTAGGAAAGTGTAATAGGAAAACATGTCACAGATTATGAGGTTCTGCTTCTTTTGTTTCATTTTGTTTTTAAAGGGACTTGAAACAAATAAAGATAGATAAAAGATAACGAACAAAAAACCTGAGATGATATATCACCTATATGAAAACTAAGGAACATTCATGAACACTCGAATAAACATATTGAAATAATATATTTATGGGTAAAAAGTCTGAATAGTATAGCATAGTTATTTCTCTCCAAATTAATTAATAGGTATTATATAATCCCACTAGCAGTCTAAATCGTTTCTTAATAAGTGTAAATGTTTGGAGGTTTCGTGATTAAAACTGCTTAAATTAACATATATTTATTTATAATTGGTTTGCAACAAAACTGGATAAAAATACTTGAGAACTTCAATCATGATTGCTCGATGTGTTTTTTTGTCTTTTTTGTATTATCCAAATTTTCAAAATGGTCTTGTCATTATAGTATGATACTTTTATTTTAAAATGATAAGGTGTATGATCCCTGGCATTCATTTTTCAGTTTAAAAAGACCTGGGAAAGAGTAGTTTGAAGTCCATGATGGTGGAGCATACAGAACCTTTTGAACTTCCATAACCAAACTGAAACTGAAAGATCAAATAAATAATAATCTTTTGTTTATAGGCATTTTGAACTTCCTTAGAGTATAATAGATAATTTAACTTTGTCTTCCTTCTTTTCAAAGCCATATGAAGGATTAAGGCCTCAGGATCTTCGTAGATTGAAGGATATGCTTATTGTGGAAACTGCAGACATGCTCCAGGCTCCACTATTTACTGCTGAAGCTTTACTTCGAGCTCATGGTAATGAAACACATGTCATGCTTCTCATCATATGGGTGCCTTTTGAAGTTTTTCAGAGTTAAAAGATGGCTATTTTATTATTTTAATACAGAACAAAATAGTTTGTTAAACAAGCCTGAGGTGTTCTTTGGCCAGTGATTACAGTACCTAGCATCTTCATAATATTTTGTATTTTGAAGTATAAACTGGCTGTAAATCACAGAGGAGAAATAGGAAATTTCTATTTAAAAATCAAGCTACTAAATTAACCTATAGGTTGTCTAATTTTAGAAATGTGACTGATTTGAGCATGGTTCAGGTTTTACTTATCAATTAAATACTTAACAATTGTGTTATTAGTATTATCACTTTATTTTATGTAAAAGCTGTTTCTCACCATGAAATGCACAAAGCAAAATTGTAGAGTAAACGGAAGAATATACTATCCCCTCTTAAGGTTTGTTTTGAAGGAGTTACTCATTTTACTTAGGAAAAGTACTCAGCTTGACACTTAGCATAGCCATTCTGGGAGTTGTCATATGCTGAGCTGGATATATGGACCCTTTCGTTGCATATTTGATATTTAACATTGTGCTTGGTTTCAAAGACAATGTTTTCCTGATTTAGGAATGATTTCTAAAAAGGGAAAGGTAAATGGCTACTATAGTCCAGCCATTTTGAGGCTAACCTATCTATTTTAACTATAAATCTTTAATCTATACTAAAATAGACTGTTAATTTCAAAAATTTTTGATATAATCGTTTGATCAGAAGAAAATTTGAAACTCCATGTTTCATTATCTTTTGATCACCACCATGAATAATTTGGTATATAACCCTCCAGAATTGCTACCTTTAATATTGGTATTTCCCAGAGTTCTGTACTTGACACTCATTTTCACTTTATAACCAGTGACTGTCAAATTTTAGAGTAAATAAGAATTTCCTGGGAAACCAATCAGAGGTTCCTAGGATTTATTCTGGAGAGTCCAAGTCATTAGGTGAGGGTAAAGCATAAAAAAGTGTGTTGTTAACAAGCCTATATTGCTGTGTACATTTATCTAATGAAACCAAAGATTTCAAATACCATCTGAATAGTCAAGAATATATCTACAACCTGACTTAATCAGGTATTCGAGGCTGAATTTCTGCCTATTTAACATTTTCTCCTCATTCTCAAGATGTTTACCCTGAACTCATAATTTTTCCCACTGTCTTAATACACGGGCACCAGCATTTATCTAATTACCGTAGCCAAAAACTTGAAAGTCATATTTGACTCCTCCATTTCTATTATATTTGGCCACAGTCTTATTTCTCTTCCTAAATATTTCTGATCCTCCTCCCACCCTCCCTAGCTGATTCTATTCCCACTGCCACCAACTTAAATTCTGGCTGTCATTATTTTTCATTTCACTGTAGTCTCCCGAGTCCTGGTTTCCAGTGTTTCCTTTCCTCTTTCACCCTATTATTTTTTTCTTTGCCATTAGACTTTTTTTTTTTTTTTTTAATGCACATTTGAGCATCTTACTCCCCTGCTGAAAAACCCTTCACTGGCTTTCCACAGACTTACAATCATCCAAACTCTAGTACAGTGGTCGGCAAACTGCAGCTCACGAGCCACATGCAGCTCTTTGGCCCCTTGAGTGTGGCCCTTCCACAAAATACCACATGCGGACGCACACGTACAGTGCTATTGAAACTTCGTGGCCCATGCGCAGAAGTCGGTTTTCAGCTCTCAAAAGAAATTTCAATCATTGTACTCTTGATATTTGGCTCTGTTGACTAATGAGTTTGCTGACCACTGCTCTAGTAGATTTTCATGACCCAGGTTTCTTTACCGAGGCTATCAATCTCCCACTTCTTTTTATTTTTAGTATCTATTTATTTCAGAGATGAAGGGAGAGGGAGAGATAGAAATATCAATAAATCAATGATGACAGGTGGGGGGGGGGCTGCCTCCTGCACACCTCTTTCCCCTCCACCACCCGCCAATCCTGGGCATATGCCCTGACTGGGAATCGAACAGTGACCTCCTGATTCATAGGTCGATGCTCAACCACTGAGCCACGCCAGCCAGGCACCATTTCTTTACTTTCCCACTCTTCCTTGTCTTTGGATGTCACCTCTTCCAGGAAACCTTTTCTTCTCATTTGGTCCCAAGTCTGCTTTGAGACCCTTCCTGTCAATTCCCATTATATCCTGTCCATATCAAAGCTTAGAATAGAATATTGTGATAATCTATTTGCTTTTCCTCTATATTAACCTGAGAGCTCTTAGAGGGCAGCTTTTATTGTTTTTGTTTGTTCATTTCTGTAATACCTGACATAGATTAATTCTTCAGAAATAGTAATAGAATAAATAGGTAATATAGCTGAAGTGTTATTTATATATTTTTTAAATTCACCTTTTTATTATAAAATTACATTTCTTCATTGTCAAATTGAAACCAGGGTCAAACATGAAATTCAGAATAGCTTTTAAAATAATAAAATTTAAAGATAAAATATTTTCTTTTTAGCCAGTAATAATGCTTAACAGTCATTATATAAAAACTTCTACAGAAGCACAGACTATCTTAAATTGTGTTTCTTTAGGCTAAGTTTCCCAGCATGAGAAGGTATATCCTTGAGCTTTTAATTACAGAGAGTACATTTAAATATACTATAAATCTGGCAGAAAAGTGGACGCTGTCCATTAGTGGGGAGCCATGACATGACAGTTGTATTAGTTAGGGTAGGCTAACTGTTGAAAGAAAAGTGTAAATTCAAACACAATAAAAATTTATTAATCATGTAATAATCAAAAGTGTTTCTCTATGGTTAGAAGTGGGAAAGGGATTCTGTTCACACATTTATTCAAGAACCTTAATTGATTGAGACTTTGCCATCTTATACAAAGTGGATTTCTAAGGTTTATTCTGGGGATTATTTCCATTCCAGCCAGACAGTCAGAAAGGGGAAAGAGCATGGAGAAATAAATGTAGGAAATTTTTGAGCCAGTCCTGTAATACTCCCTGACATACAACACTGCTTGCACAGATTTCATTGGCCAGAATTCAGATACATGGCCACACTTAACTGTAAGCAACATTTCTGTTCTATACTGTAGCATTTTTGTGTACCATAGCCATTTCTGCCACAGGTATCTACATTCACCTAAATAATACAATGTATCACAACATAAGTTAATGTAATATATCATAGGTTAATATAAGGTATCATAATATAAGTTATAATATTATATAGAATCTAAGGTAACTCTACCAGTAATTTTATTGTAATTAAAAGAAACGTTTTCATCTCTATTTGCTTACATATTATATCATCAAGTATTATTAAATAAATGATCAACTCCATTTTTACTTCATTGATATTTCTCTAAATTACTTCTTTCACCTAGTAGAGGTCAATTTTAATAAAGTGATGTCTCATTGACTTTTCCTACGAATTTGTCTATTCTGTGATAACTTTTTTGATAGGAGTTCTATGTTTTATTCCCTTGTTAAGATAACAAAGGCTAATGCAGGTTTCAAATGGAGAGCTCTTCTATATTGTTTAGGTAATGTCAGTGGCATTTGGTAATTAAATAAGAAGTACAGAGATAAATGATGTTAGTAAATAAAATGGACAATGTACAAAACTACAATTTACACTAATTGCTCTCAAAACCAGGACAGGCTCTGTTTCAGGCTATTGAACTGAACTGTTTGGAAGATTTATAGATTGTATCCTTGGTTACATTCATTCAGCTTTACACAGGAAAATAGATTTGAACATTATATTATCTATTGTCAAATTTAGTCCCAAAGTAATGAAGTTGACCTTGATTAAGCAGAAGACAAACATGTTTGGCAGTATTTGCTAAGTAGTCATTGAATTTTAAGGAGGACTCTGTTAGAATACAAAGGTCATTCTCTGAGCATTTCCTCAGTAATAAAGGTAGTTTATATAATGGAATACTATCTAATGAGAAAATAAGTACAATTTACAAAATATGAGACCAAGGCTAATTTTGCTTGTGCTTAGAGAAAATTTATATTGAAATACTTTTTAAGTTCTGTTGGAGGCTCATCATCTTCTATAGGCAATTAAATATTGGTGATCCACATCTTCTCACTCTGCTCCCTTCTTGCAAAATGTTATCTTCTCCCAAAACTTCTACAGGTATAGATATCTCCCTTTGGACTAGACCTCTTTTATACAGGCATCATTTTATATACTAGTATAACTGCCTATTTAAAAGCATGAGAGACTTGACTTAGGGTGGTGAGCACCAATTGCAATATACAGATGATGTGTTATTCAATTGTACACTCGAAACCTATATAATTTTATTAACAAATGTCACCCCAATAAATTTAATTTTAAAATAATAAATAAACAAGTAAACAGATCTAAGGATATCTCAAAAACATCTTAAACTCATCATGTCTAAAACTAAAAATCATGCTCTTTCACCTCTGCCTGATTCTCTGGTATTCCCTATTTACACAGATGGCAGCACCAACCAACCAATTGGGTAAACCTGGACACTAACTTTGACATTTCCTCTCCTTTAAATTCAATATCCTGTTTTTACCAAATTGTCAGTTTCACCTCTCAAATTTTAAACTTCTGCCTTTATCTTCATCTACACTACAACCAACCACCTAGCCCCAGCTGCCATCATCTTTCACTTATACTACCCAATAGCCTGTTCAACCTTCCCTCCACTCTTGCCTTATCCAATTTCTTCATTTGTTTCTTTGTTTTCCATACTGTAGTCAGACTGATCTTTTCAAATGTATTCATGAAAACCTGTCCTTCCTAACCCCACGCCCAACTTTTCACTGACTTCCTATCACTCCTAAACTAATAATAGCAATGTTATTAAATGAAGTCCTGCATGGCCAGCCCTATTTCTTCAGCCTCATCTCACAGTGCTTCCCCTCTAGTCTCCATGCTATGGTTACATTGACCTTTTTAATTTCATGAGGATGCCACCTTCCCTCCTGCCACAAGGTCTTTGAACATGCTGTGTATCATCTGTCCAGGATATCTTCCCCTCTACCTTTTACCTAGGTAAATCCTACTTATCCTTCAGATGTCTCTCTAGGCCATTTTCCCAGTCCTACCTTCTCTGACTGGGATCCTCTACCTCTGTCTTCTTCATGTCTCTTCTGACATTGATGGTTGTTTATTAAATGTGTTGATTTTCCTTAATGTCTTTCTCCTTATTAAACTACTAGAGGCCCAGTGCACGAAATTCAAGCACAGGGTGGGGGGTCCCTCAGCCCGGCCTGCATCCTCTCACAATCCAGGACCGCTAGCTCCTAACCACTTGCCTACCTGATAGCCCCTAACCACTCTGCCTGCCTGCCTCATTGCCCCTAACCACTCGTCTTCCTGACTCATTGCCCCTAACCATTTGCCTGCCTGCCTCATTGCCCCTAACCACTCTGCCTGATCACCCCTAACCCCTCTGCCTGATTGCCTAACTGCTCACCTGCCTGCCTGATCGCCCCTAACTCCCTCTGCCTGCCTGCCTGATCTCCCGTAACCACTTGCCTGCCTGCCTGCCTGATCGTCCCTAACTGCTCACCTGCCTGCCTGATCGCCCCTAACTGCATCTGTCTCTGCCCCCACGCCCCACCGCTAGGGCTTCATCCGGAAGGTCATCTGGAAAGTCGTTTGGCTGTCAGGTCTAATTAGCATATTTTGCTTTTATTATAGACTAGGGGCCCAGTGCACGAATTCATGCATCTTGAAAGGAACTGTGGGCCACAAGGCTGCAGTGGGCACAGGGGTGGGTCTTGACCCATCCTCCATGGCCCCACCCAGCCCCTCCTGCCATTGCCCCTGGTCCCCTATCTGCCAGCAGCCCTGCTCCTGGCACCAGCCCCACTCACACTCGTTAACAGCATGGAGCTTTTGGGGCCAGCGCCAGCAGTGGATGTGAGTGGCAGCTGCTGCCCCGATCTCCCCTCAGGAGCAGGGGTAGGTGGAGAAGCCCTCAGGGCGATAAGGCCTGCAGCTGCTGCTTGCACCCACTGATGGCACCGAGCAGTAAGGACCGGCACCAGGCGCTGGCAGTGGGTACAAGCAGGGCCGGCACTGGCAGCAGGTGTAAGGGCCTGGCAGGACCGTGGCACACGGGAGCAAAGAATTTTCAGTAACCACCAGAGGCTTGCCCTGATGACAGCAATCAGCACCCCGCCTTGGTCTGGCACCCCTGCTTATCTGCTCCACCATCCCGCCGCGCCGACACCCACCATGTTCCCTGCGTGCCCACTAGTGGTCAGGAGACGTCATAGCGACCGGTTGTTCGGTTGTTCTGCCATTTGGTCTATTTGCATATTAGCCTTTTATTATATAGGATAAGGCAGGAATATGGTTTTTCCTTCCATTGTATTTATACTGCCTAACACAATGCATGGCACATAAAAGGCTTTGAATAAGTATTTGCTACATAAATGATGTGATAGAATCCAAACAAATTTTTTTGAAAAATATTTGTAGTAGATAAAACTAAAGTTTACCATATTTAATATCTCTATGTGTGAATTATAGTAATTATTTTTTCCTTTATTAAAGTGACATAATGGAGACTTTTGAAAAGTAATCATACTCTTCTAAGAAAAGTAATTTTAACTTTTTAAGTAAGTAAGACTTATCAAAACACTGAGGTTTCATTTAGCAGCATTTCCTAGATTGTACGCATATGCAGTATTTTTCAATTGTTGGATTTTTCTTACTTTTTGTACTCTGGTCCCTTTTTCTAGTCTTATTTTTCATCTCCCCAGGCCACCACATAATATAGTATAATTTTAAGGAACCACACATCTGTCTCCATTATACTTCTGTGCCTTTACAAATATGGTTTATACAGGTGGAAATGCATTCCCTCTATCTTCGTTGCATGTCTGAGTCATAATTATCCTGTTTAAACCACCAAATACATTGACTTAACATGATCAAAAACAGTCTTATATAGGAAATTTCCACAGCTAATTTATATTTTGACTGTAAAATTATAGAGAATGAGCCTACAGTAAATAATTGAGTCTGTACCACTCTTGACCCTACACTTGATTGTGCTACATTTTGGAGTCACAGATATCAGTTAAATAATCCCTCACCATGTTTGTGAGCCTTGGTACGTTATATAACTTCTCTGAGTATTCATTTCTTTACCTCAATAATGATTGAAAAGTTTGTTGTGAAGAATAAATTAAATAATGTGAGTAAAATACCTAGTAAAATAATTGGATATATTAGTTTATTACTTTAAAGGGTTAGGATTTCATGGCTCTGGACTTTATAATAAGGTGCTTCACTTGGTTATTTTTAAAATGTTCATAGTAAGTATGAAGATAATCTTTTTTAGGTAAGCCAGATTGGAGCTCATTTACTACAGAATTTATACCTAATTCACTAAAACTTTATTTATAACCATAATCCCTTCAGAAGTTCCTTCTGCTTTCAAGCTTTTTATTAAATGACTAGAGGCCCGGTGCATGAAATTCATGCATTGGGGTGGGGTGTCCCTCAGCCTAGCCTGCACCCTCTCCAATCTGGGACCCCTCAGGGGATGTCTGTCTGTAAACCAGCAGTCAGACATCCCTCTCACAATCCAGGACTGCTAGCTCCTAACCACTCACCTGCCTGCCTGCCTGATTGCCCCCTAACTGCTCCCCTGTTGGCCTGATTGACGCCTAACTGCTCCCCTGCCGGCCTGATCGCCCCCAACTGCCCTCCCCTGCTGACCTGAAGGCCCCCAACTGCCCTCCCCTGCCAGACTGATCGCCCCCAACTGCCCTCCCATGCTGGCCTGGGCACCCCTAACTACCCTCTCCTGCCGGCCATCTTGTGACAACATGGGGACGGCCAACGTGTGGCGGCCATCTTGTGATGACATGGGGGCGACCATCTTGTGATGATGCAAGGGCATCAGGGCCACCTAGGCTTTTATTAGTATAGATTTTTAGGTATTGTTGGCATTTCGACATGTTTATAGCGAGCTGTGCAGTAATTTTACAACTTGATACCAGTGAAGCTAATTGCAAAATTACATATTTTTCTTGAAAGGGTAAAACAGCTAACTTGCAACAAGAATTTAGTAAATTCCAAATGAGGTGAGCCACTTCTTTTGATTATTAGTAGAAATGACTAGAAATTTTGACTGTATTATTGTAGACATGGTTGTAATCCATAGTAGATTATAAAAGTTTAAATTCTGTTTAAAAATATTAATGAGTAAGCATACCTGAATATTCTATTTGCAATTACTACTTTATATAAATATTTTTTCCTTGGATTGCCTATATCTCTTTAATTTGTCCTCATTTTCCTTTGTTATTATGAAGCTCTTAAAACACTATAATTTTCTGTGTTTTTTTGTTTTTGTTTTTGTTTTTTTTGTTTTTTTGAGAGATAACCATTCCATTTTTCTTAAAGATTGGGACAGGGAGAATTTACTTGAAGCTTGGATGTCCAACCCAGAGAATTGCTGCCAACGATCAGGTGTGCAAATGCCAACTCCACCACCAAGTGGGTGTAATGCCTGGGACACGCTCCCTTCTCCGAGAACTCCAAGGACTACACGCTCTTCCGTCACCTCTCCAGATGAAATAAGTTTGTCTCCTGGGGACCTGGACACCAGTTTGGTATGGCTTGGTGTACAGTGTACTTCCCATAGTTTTGTGTTTACCTTTTTATTTGTTTAATATTGTTTCATAAACCCTCTAGTCATATTGTGGTCATTGAATCCTATATCTTTCTTAAAGGGTTCCATTATTTCACGATTTGGTAAATATTTGTTACCACAGAATATTTTTTTGATCTCTGAATTACAAACTGAAAAACAAAGGTTTTCTTTACTCATTTCAAAACAAAAAACACAGAAGAGTTTAGGGAAACCACCTACTATATTTTCACTTTAAAACTCCAGTTGCTTAAAGTTTTTAAACACACCATACTGAAATATTAAAAGTTGAGATTGTGATAGGCACTTTACACCAAAAATATGAAAACGTATTTTATATTTTCTTCAAGACATTTATACTACATTGATAATTTTGTGTTTGTTTTAGTAAAGCTTCTGGAGTTTGTTTCTAATAAGTCATTGTTTAGAAAATACATAGTTTTATAGCAGAGTTCCTTGGGTAGAAATCCTAAAATTGCTACTCTGAGTATCCTGAGTTGCTCTATTGAAAAAAACAGTTACTCTGTTTTTGTAGATTTTCTGGGGTGAGTATAGGGTGAAAGACATGATATTGAAATGGTTATTTTGAAATGGGCAATTTGATCTTGACCTGAATAGATTGTAATGATTTGTTTCTTGTACTTCCTTTTCCAAATGTATAGTCACTGATTAATTTAATACATAAATTTGGACTATAAGAATAAATCTCACAATCATTTATAATGAGGTAGGCATATTTGTTATTCAGTCAAACGTAAGCACACTAATTTTAACTTACCTTATAACTTTGAAAACACTTAACTTTTTAAATTACTTTATTAGTATTTTTGCCTTAAACTAATGGACAAATGAACATATTGCACTCTTTTCAACATATGACTTTGTTTAAATCATTGCTCTTCTTCATCTCCAGTGTGACATTTGTATGTGCAGTATTTCTGTATTTGAAGACCCAGTGGATATGCCCTGTGGACATGATTTCTGTAGAGGATGTTGGGAGTCGTGAGTATATATGCATAGTATTTCTTACTGCATGAAAGCACTCTGATTTGATAAGAAAATTGTTTGCTTTTAATATTTAATTATATGGATTACTTTACTGGTTACAGAGTTATGCTGAAATGTATTACACTTCACTACTAAGGAAGAATTTTATTTTTCTTATTTTAACATTTTTCCATCTACTAATTTAGTGAAATTAATTTAGCAATTAGTGTTATTTTTAGCTTAATGTAAGGTACTTTAGGGGACAAAGCAGGTATATGTAAATGCGTTTCTTAGTATTTTAATTTTATTACATCTCATGTACATCTCAAACCTACACCTAAATATCAACAGTTTCTTATATCCCAAGAATTTTTAAGCATCTATTTTTATGCTTTCTCTGATTTTTGTAACGAACAAGTAACTTTGAAAATCTATAAGAATATGGATGTTTAAAATTCCTTTTTAATAAATTCAAAGTTAAATGCTTCTGCTAGGCATGGCTGGGTATATATTACAAGTGGAAAACTTATTTTGCTTCTCATGTTTATTCTTCTTCCCATTAACTTGCCAAGATTTATACTTTGCTACATCCATTAACTTTGCTCTAATGTTGTATTTTTCTAGAGAAGTTTATAAACAGAATGAAGATCAATATAATGAGCAGTACAATACCATGTTTTCTCTGGAGACACATAAATATGCTAGTTGATGACCTAAATGAAGCATGTCATTAGTATTTAAGGAAATCTTAAAAATCAGAAGTTATGCAACTATTCTTTTTTATAGAGTGCTGGGTACCAAATTTAGGGAGCTGGGAAATACTATGTTGGGTAAAAGAGCCAAGAATATGAGCAAATTAAACAACTTTTTGGGGTGTAATTGACATATAATAAACCACATATTTAAAATAAATAATTTTATTAGCTTTGGCATGTGTGTGTATCCATGAAACCATTACCACATCAAGATAATGAATATATCCATCACCCCCAAAAGTTACCTCATTTCTCCTTGAAATCCCTCCTGTTTCTCTTTTTGCCTCCTTATCCTCCTATCACTATTCCCTCCCTCCAATCTGTAGGCAACACTGATCTTATTTCTGTCACTCTGGTTTCATTTTGAGTCATTTTCTTATCTGTTTTCCAAACCAGGGTATGAGGCAAGATTTCATTTAGAGGAGGAAAAAATACTGCTTAAAAGAAAGTCAGAATGAATAAGGCTATCAGGTTGTTTATTTTAAAACACAGGCTAGACTCTACTTAGAGTCTAATTAGGTAGGATCACATCAGTACAGTTGATGCAGGTAAACTAATTGGCAAGGGTCAGAGCTCACATTCCTAAGTATTGTATTGTATTGTTTTAGGAAGTATTATCTGGGTTCTACCAGGTTTGCTACTGTTGACCTTGGTTTCTATGTGAAAACTGAAACCTCTCCTCTTCCCAGGGATTTACTTGATATTTTTCAACTTCCTCAACCTGCCTTAGCTAACTCCTATCACAGGAACCATTTCCTATACTCACCACAGACTAGCCTTGAGAAGTTTTAAATTTGAACGATCTAAGTATTGTTTTCCATGGTACCTTATTAGCCTACCTAGGATTCTTCAATGTACTCCTGCCAGTTAGTTCTTGTCAAATCAAGCACCAGTAATTCAGGTTTCAGGTTGGGTGATTCATATGTTAATAAGTCATTTTTAAATTAACTGCAGCCTTTTCATATTTTGCAGGCATATAGAAAAGAAATGTCTCTCTCAAAAATCAAGGAAAAAAATTTTAAGGTCCTTAGATAGTTTGAAAACCTCTCAATTTATCTTATGGTTCCCTACCCCCTTATCAGTCCAGCCAGATACTTTGAAGCACCTATGCCAAGAGCTTAAATGAAAGGGAAATTAGTATTACCCACCCTAGAATATCCTTCTTGCTACTTATTAGTTGTTGATTTAGTTAAGTGATAACCTCCCTGTGCCTCAGTTTTGTAATCTATAAAATGGTGATAATAGTAAGTACTTTATAGATTATTGTCAGTTTATTGTTAAATGGGTTAATATATATAAAATGCTTAGAACAGGGCCACTCAAGAAATGTTACTTAATCATCTTCCTAAGTTTGGTAATAAACAGAGAGAACCTGTCTATGATATAATCTGTGAAGCTGACCTACAAGATGAAAGTGTAAGTAAAGTTTGACCGAGATTTCTTTCTCTAACTAACATTTCATCAACTTCATGTTCTGCTTATAAATGTAGTGGGAAATTGTATTTTGATGAGGTTAATAGCATGGCTCTCAGATAAGTGATCCTATCTTCTGTCATTATGTTCCCCAGAAATAATTAAACTGGCTCTGATGCATTAGAATACATGCAACTTAAAACATCATATAGTAACTGTATCTAAATAAGCTCTGCACTCTAACCAGGGTACTATAGCCACATGCCACATAACTACGTTTTGATAAGTGAAGAACCACATGTATGAAGGTGGTCTCATAAGATTATAATGAATTATTAGAAAAAGTTTGTTTGCAATGTTGAAAGGAATGGCTGGACCCAACTACGATATCAAATTTACTGCTGGCTCTGGGTGATTTAAATAGATGAGGAGGCTCAGCATGCTGTCCACCTGCTGTGTCCACACATGTGTGCAGGAGCATATCACACACAAAAATACTCATTTCCCTTCCCTCCATTTCTCTTTTATCTCCTCCCAGTCCTTTTCCTCCCTCTACTCCTCTCTTCTTCTCCCTTTTCTTGTTTCTCATCCCAAGCTTTATCTCTCTGGGTTTCTTTGTATCTCTACTCTCCCTTTCCCCTTCTCTTCCTTTCCCACCCTTCACCCCTCCCACCTCCTGATGTCCACTCTCCAAAGGTACATCCCTCCACAGCTCTCCCAATATCTCCCAATGCATGCACACACAGGCACACACTTTTATACCGTATTTTTAATGTACCTTTCTATTTATAGATATACAAATATGTACCATTGTGTTGCAATTGCCTGTAGTATACAATGCAGTAACATTCTGAAGCCTAGAAGCAGTAGACTATATACCATATAACCTAGGTGTGTAGTAGGCTATATAATCTAGGTTTGTGTAAGTGTACTCTATGATGTTCCTACAAGAGTGAAATCACCTAATGATGCATTTCTCAGAATGTATATCCTCTTGTAAAGTTACACATGACTGTATAAGATAAATTATATCCAACTTTCCAGGGAACCTATTCATAACTAAAATGAAGAGATTCCTGATATGTGAAAAGGGAACTCTGCAATTAGCACTTCTCTAACTTTTAATTTCAGGTTCTCTTTAGACTCTTAGAAATTGTTGAGGAATCCATAGAGCTTCTCCTTATATGGATGATACATATCTCTATATACTATATTAAAAATTAACCCTGAAATTAATTTTTGTTAATTAATTTTTGTTAATTAATTTTGTTAAATAAGATTTGTTTATTCACTTTAATAATAAACCCATTGTATGTTAACATAATATTTACTATGAACAATAACTACTTCCATTAATAAATTAAAAGAATGGTATGTTTTGCTTTTTTGCAAATCTCTTTAATGTCTAGCTTAATAGAAGACAACTATATTCTCATATCTACTTATGCATTCATTATGTTATAATATATTGTTTTGGTCAACATATATAAAGAAAATCTGTCCTCACACATGTGTAGATGGAAAATAGAGAAATATCCTATATAATAAAGAGGTAATATGCAAATTGACCCTCACACTGTCACATGAGATGGCTGCCACAAGATGGTAGTTGTGGGTGATCAGGCCAGCAGGGGAGGGCAGTTAGGGGTGACCAGGCTGGCAGGGGAGGGCAATTAGGGGTGACCGGGCTGGCAGAGGAGGGCAGTTGGGGAGGGACCATGCCTGCAGAGGAGGGCAATTGGGGGGGACCAAGCCTGCAGGGGAGGGCAGTTGGGGGCGACCAGGCCTGCGGGGGGGGGGGGGAGTTAGGGGCAACCAAGCCAGCAGGGGAGGGAAGTTAGGGGTGACCAGGCCGGCAGGGGAGGGCAGTTGGGGGCAATTGGGCCGGCAGGGGAGCAGTTAGGTGTCGATCAGGCTGGCAGGGGAGTGGTTAGGGGGTGATCAGGCTGGCAGGCAGGCGAGCGGTTGGGAGCCAGCAGTGCCAGATTGAAGAGAGTGCAGGCTGGGCTGAGGGACACACACACACACACACACACACACACACCATCCCAGTGCACAAATTTTGTGTACCGGGCCTCTAGTATTCAGATAAGTGTGGATACTCTTCGATATACATCAAAACTCAATAAATAGTATTTCTTAATGGTTAATTGCAGTGTAAAATCTAAAACCATTCCAATGGCCTTTTTTTACTCTTAACATTAAAAACCTTTGTCTATGTTGCACTTTTAATAGCTTTTTTGCTTTTGCCTGGTTTTGTAACATCAGTTGGAGAATATTGGTTCACTGGATTGTTTAGATCTTCCAATGTTAACATATTTCACCACACACAAATATAGTAAAAATTGACATTAATTAATATTAATTAATATTAATTAATTGATTCCAGTCTCATCAGGAATGTTTCTGATATTGGGAAGCTGTCAAACAGATAAGAATTTTTTAAAATTCTAAGTTTTATCTGAAGGCTTGAATTTTGTCATTGGCAATAAATACCCCCAACTTTTTTCTTTGACATGCCAGGTTTATTTCATTCGTTTTCAAAAATAGTCTACCATATAACCAAGTCTGAATAATCATTGTTTGTAGTCACTCTTTGGAAAAAAAAAGGTGTTCCATGATAAAAGCAAGTGAGACTACTTGTATTTGAACAAAAGCCTGTGTGTTTTCCTTGAGATAACCATCATGCTTTGTTTGGTGTGCAGCAGAAGTTCATTGTGCTTACCTCCCATTTCATTAATACTTGATCAATAACTAATAATTTTTATTACTCCGTCAAGGGCATTCTTACATGAAACTGGCATTTGTTTGTTTTTTAACTTTGAATATAGAGCAATGAAGAATGCAGTCTACTAATATAATTATAGGGCCACTGTCATGATTCATGCTAAAGCACCAGCAGTTTTAACCAAAAAGCAAATAAAGGCTTAATACCATTTTGAAAATAGTTTTGACTTCATAAACCCCCTGGGAAGTCTCAGGAACCCTCATAGGTCTACATATCATACTTTGAGAATGGCTGCTCTATAGTGTTTCCCCTGAATCCTTTGCCCATCCTTCTGCCAAATTATTTTTCTTGACAGAGTAATACAAATAATTTTTAACTGATAACTAATGTGCAGAATGTTCTATTGGGATATATCAGAGTTTTGTGGAGCCTGTGTGTTTTAAAACATATTGAAAATAGAGGGGAAGATTTTAAACATGCTGAAGTAAAATGCCTATGGGATATTTGAACAAAAATATGTGTAATCAAGATCTGTAGTTAACAAGGGAGATATGGGTTTTAAATTTCATTAGCATATAGGTGATAGTTTATGATGGGGTTATTTAGAGCATCCAGGAAGATTGTATGGAATTGGGAAGGGATGAGTTTTGGTGTGAAAATCTTAGGGAACAGTAAAATATAAGTGAACAGGAGAGTAAAAGGCACTAGTGAAAAAGATGGGCAAGAAGCAACTAAAGGTAAGAAGAATGCCAGGAAAAAACGTTAAAAAGTTCTGGGAGCCAGAGAGAATCTGAAAGAAAGAACTGTTAACAGTGTCTGATGCTCTAGAGAAGCAAAAGCAAATAAAAACTTAGAAGTCTTGAGTAGATTGAGCTAATGAGTAATCTTAAAAATTGAGCTAATAATGAGTAATCCTAATGGCCATGTTGAGACCCATCACTCAATGAAGAGGTGATAGAAGCTAGACTGTTCAGGCTTAGAGGTGAATGGGATGGACTTGAGAAAGGAATGGAAAATCATCATAAACTATTTCGCCAAGAAACTCTGATAGGAAAGGAAAGTATAACTAAAAAACGAGTCATTTGGCTGAGAAAGGTTTTAAGGATGGGGAAACTTGAGTACGCTATTGTGCCAAGGGTAAGAGGTGGAACAAAGGGAGCAGATAATGATGAGTCTTAGTAAGCTTGATGCTTTGTTTAAGTGCAATGGAATTAAGAGACTGAGAACTAAAGGGAAAATATACTCTAGGCAGTGGAGTAATGAGCTGTTGTTGATGGTGATGACTAGAAAATGATGATTTAATTTCCTGGTTTTCCGTTTATTTTCTTTAGGTTTAAATGTTAAATACACACTTCAAAAAATTTTTCTTTCTGTAGGGCAACACTAATAATAACAATAAACCTTGGCTAAAAGTTATAAATTCTTATTCTGTACAAGGCACCATGCTTATATTTTACATACATTATATCTTATAATCTGTATAACAACCCTGAGAAGTATATATTATTATCTCCATTTTATAGATAGTAAAACTGAAGATTATATAACTTGTTAGTGGCAGGCCTGGAATTCTCTAATTCAAAATCCTGTTCTTAACCACTTAATTCACCTTGGGCTAGATTCCTGCCACTTTCCAGGGTGCCTTTTCCCTACTACCTCAACTAGTGTGACTGGAATAGGACATGAAAGCCATTTTAGTATTTGTCCAGATGAAATATAAGCAGAAAACCTATTCTTCAAAAAGGCATGCTACATTTTAGTGCCATCCCAAAATCTCTTGGGTTATGCATAGTTTATTTCTGTACCAGTGCTCCCTTTTGTTTAAAGGTATAGAATATTGAGAATTAAATATGACCTTTCTAAACCACTCATTTCTGAATTTTTAATGTTAATAAATATATTGTTTCAAATTTTTAGAGGATAAAGTGGAATAGGAACATGTAAAAATATGTAAAACATAAATAAATATGTGTATATATATTCATATAAATAATGAGTGGTTGGGCAGGTAGTAAGTGTTCACTGTGAATTATATGAATCAGTGTGTTATACCTGATATTCCACACTTAGTTCATTTGTGTTATTTTAATTATATTGTAGCAGATAATTCAGCAAAAAGAAAAAAATCTTAGACTGAGTAAATAAATTTTATCTTTGCCCATTTTCTATCAATTGATCATTTTAATAGGTTTTTGAATCTGAAAATTCAAGAAGGTGAAGCCCATAATATTTTCTGCCCTGCGTATGATTGCTTCCAACTTGTACCAGTGGATATCATAGAAAGTATAGTTTCCAAAGAGATGGACAAACGATACCTACAGTTTGATATTAAGGTATGCTGGCAATTATCAGTCCAATCCCATAATTTTAATTTTATGAAAACTATACAACAGATTTCATTTAATATTTTTGTTTTATTTTTGAAAACACATAAAAATTGCATAAAGCAAATGTAATTTACTTTTGTCTCATAAAAATTGCATAAAGGAATGGTAGAATTAATTGAAGTTGTAAGCTAAAGCTTTATTTTATAATCATGAAAGAAGTAAAAGTGAAAAGCTAAAGTAGTCGTTTATTAAAAGAAATAAAACTGTTTCTCAGAACTATTTACTGATTTGCCTGTTGAACTTTTATAACTGATTGATCAAGGTAATGTTCAAAGTAGATAGTATCACTTTAAGTTTTCCAAAATACATTATATTTTATACTCATAAATATTTAGAAGTAAAGATGATCAACTTAAAAATATATGAAGTTTTCTTTTAGTTTCAAGTATTAGTTCATGAATTAAACTGTTTATTACATTTTTTTTCTATATATTTATTAAGGAGTTATTCAGAAATATATGCAAATTACTTTTTTTCTTGTATGATTTAAAAGTTCATCTTAAGTGCCTTGGGCAGATTTTGGGGGTTCTAAACCCTAATTTATAGACTTTCTAAAAAGTTCTGTTTCTTTAGATAGAAAGCATCATAATATTGATTTTTATGTATTATTAGGATACCATTTAGATATTTACTATTCTAATGCAACTAATAATCACATGTAAGATTCTTTTTATAATTATGTTCATCAGAAAAGTGGCATATTGTATGAGAAAACATTTCTAAATTGCACATTTTCTGTGTGAATAATTGCATTTTTACTTTATCATCATCATCTATCATCTTGGTTTATTAAAGAAACATTATATAAGTTTATATAAAAGGAAATTAAATTTGAAAAATCATGTCTTTACTGGGTAATTGCCACTTCTTTCCTTCGTACTAAGTTGTTTTATGATTTCACTTAAATGCGGAATCTCGAGGTCAAAACAAAAGAGAAAGCAAAACAAAACAGTTACAGATTCATAGACACAGAGAACGAACTGATGGCTGCCAGAGGGGAAAGGATTGGGGGCATGGGTGAAACATGTGAAAGGCACTAAGAGGTACACATTTCCAATTATAAAATAATGAAGTCAAAGAGAGTGTACAGCATAGGGAATATAGTCAGTAATATTGTAATAACTTTGTATGGTGACAGAAGATTACTAGAATTGTTGTGGTGATCACAGATATCCAATAACTATGTTGTACACCTGAAACTAATGTAATAGTGTGTGTCAGTTATACTTAAAAAAAATAATAAGTTGTTTCGTACTTTTTGGTACTATTTGAGTTATATTTTGAGACTGACTACTTTTTATTCACTTTTTTTTATGTAAAGTAAATTAACATAGGAACACATTCTATATTAAAATTTAGAGTTAAAATATTTTTTGTTGTGTTTTGTTATTACTGTTTAAACAGGCCTTTGTTGAAAATAATCCTGCCATTAAATGGTGTCCTACTCCAGGCTGTGAAAGAGCAGTCAGACTAACAAAACAAGGGTCAAATACATCTGGGTCTGATACACTCAGCTTCCCCTTGCTCAGAGCTCCTGCTGTGGACTGTGGAAAAGGACACCTCTTCTGCTGGTCAGTACAAGACAAGTTGGAATTAGCCTAGTCACCTTTCCAGTAGTTTTTAAAGAATTTGTACCTTCAATCAGGCTTTCAAATTCTACTGTTTGATATCATTCTTACTGATTAAGTGTATTGAGTATACATTTATTGTGCGCTTGATATGTGCTGAGTACTGTGCCAAATATTTTGATATATTGAGTTCTCCTGGCTTTGCTGAGTTGAGTGCTGTTATTATATCCATTTTACAGATAAAGAAACTCCAGCTCAGAGAAGTTACCCAGGGTTATGCAGCTAGGAAATGGCAGAAATGGGATTAGAACCCAGCTCCGTTTGATTCCAGAGCCCATGCACTAATATCAGATTGCTGACCACAGATTAGAAAATGTTTAGAGTTTTACTTTCTACATTAAAATAAAAGTCTCTAGCCCTGGCCATTGTGCTAAGTGGTTAGAGCATTGGCTCATGCACCCATGGGTCTTGGGTCTGATTCCCAGTGAAGGGTACATACCTATGTCGCAGGTTTGTACCCTTCCCTAGTCAGGGCATGTGCTCTCTCACATTGATGTTTCTTTTTCTTTTTCTCTCTGTCTCTCTTTCCCTCCCTCCTTCCCTTCTGCTCTCTCTGAAAACCAATGGAAAAAATATCCTCAGGAGAGAATTAACAAACAAAAAATCTCTAGCAGTGATTCTTAACTAGGGATGCCCAGAATTACCGACAACTTTTCCAGATTTTCATCCCAAGCCTAGCAAGTAATGTTTTGACTTAGTAGGTTTTGGAGGAGGGATCCCAAAAGCTCTTAAATGATTCTAATGCACAAACCTAGTTAGAAACTACTTTGTGTGTCTTTAATTTCCAGTGCTTGGTAAGTAATAAGTATAAACTGATGATAAATCAATAATGGGTGGTATGTAACTATGTTTGTCTGACATCAGCATTCTAACTTTATTCAGAGTAGATTCAATGAAAGTTAACTTTTATTTAATTAAATGATCAAGAAAATAAGTACTATTTGTTCTTTTTTGCTCATTTATAGATTTATTACATATGCAAGGATATACTTTAGATGAATATAATACTCTACTCTTTACTTATCTACTTATTAGAACCAAAATCAAATTGTAGCATTGCTAGATAGTAATAAAATATTCCTACCCTGAAACATCTGTTTCTTACTCTCGGCATCATTGTCATTAGCTAAAAATATTTCTTCCCCTGTCAACCTATATATAGCACTAAACTCTAGATCAGGTGTTGCAAACTATTATCCACACCAATTTTTGAAAATAAAATTTTATTGGAACAAATACTACTTGGCCACCAAAAATGTTATAACTTCCTGTTCTTATTCCTATAGTAGAGCTTTTCCTATAGTCAGAAATTTCAAAAAAATTTTAAAAGGAATCCTGAGTAGAATTCTGCTCTTCTGTAATGTTTAGAGAGAAACAAAATCTGCTGCATGCAAAAGGAAGCTTTGCAAGAGAGATCTTTATAAAATAAAGGCATGTGATTCTAGGTTTGCTTCTTTCTTTCCCCAAAAAGCTCAGAAATATTCTTTAAAGATGATAACAAAAACCACAAGAAATGGCAATAATAATTTCTTCTTTTTAAGAACAGCATGTCACAGAATCAGTTTAGAGTCACTCCCAGGAGATGGCTGCCTGAGTAAAACTGAATGTATTCATTGTTGGGAGGGAGGGTAGGAGTAGGCATTTATTTCCCTTCCCACCAAGGGATAGCCTTTTCTGTTATAAATTGTTCACCAACCAGTTCTATACCCTTTATAACTCAATCCAGAACGCTCGCTCCCACAGCTTGTGTAACTGCAGTTTGTCTCATCTTGACAATGTTATCCCATCAAAACCTGAATGGACTCTCACTTGAGCCACTGACCTTCTCCCCTCTGTTTTCCTTTATATTAAGTAGAACATGCTACTACTTTGCCCTCTGAACTGACACCAAGTCTTTTTTTCTCTGAGTTAACTCCTTAAAGATTTGTTATCATAAATACTTCTTGGTCACCAAAATCTTAATCTGTGAGGAGAATATTCAGAATTATCCTGGTATAGTTAGTGGTCATTTCTCTCCTGTGTCAACTCTGAACATCTCCTGATTCCTTTAATCACAAATATATCCGTTGGAAACTGAGAAACTTACTTGGAATTCATCTCTTTTAAATCCATAGAAGTCAAACCTATTTTACAGTTATTCACTGAAATTGACTGGCATGGATATTCTAAGTAATAAAATGGTGAAGTTTTTAATATATCACATAGCTGTGGAGCATTTATTTACTGAACCTATGCAAAGAAGCTTTTAAAATGGTGTCACCACCCAGCTATACTCCAGGAGAAGGTGGGGGACTGCTGGACGGGGCTCCCTTGACCAGGTAGCCCCCACTGGTGCTGGGTTCCCTCTCAGAGCCACCGGCTCGGACGCGGAGACCGCGCCATCTTGAAGGGGAAAGTGGATGTTATCGGAAGCCTGAAAATATACAACTGTGGCACCCACTGAAGAGCTGCGAACCCCAGAGCACCAGTCCCCAATTGGTGCAAACACGCAGATTCAGAGGAGCTCTACACTCCAACACGGAAAGGTTAGATTTCACCTGGGATAAGGAGAGAGAGAACTACATAACCAGACACCCAGAGAAGAGAGAACATGGGGAGACAAAGAACAGCCCACATATGAAAGAAAAACAGGCATCACCAGAAAAGGAAGGAAACTAAATGGAGTTAAGCAACATGTCAGAGAAAGAATTCAGAGAAATGGTCATAAGGTGGCTGAAAAGAATGGAAGACAAATTTGACAATATGAGTAAGAACCAAGAGGAAGTGAAGAAGAACCAAGAAGAAATGAAAAATGACATCGCTGCTGTAAAGAACTCAATAGAAAGCATCAAGAGTAGACTAGAAGAAGCAGAGGACCACATCAGTGAGCTAGAAAACAAGGTAGGAAAAAAATGCCCAAGTAGAGCAGCTTCTAGAAAAAAAAAAAGTAGGAGGAGAGCCTAAGGGAACTTTGGGACAACACGAAACAAAACAACATCCACATAATAGGGGTTCCAGAAGTAGAGGAAACTGAGCAAGGAATAGAAAGTTGTTTGAAGAAATAATGACAGAAAACTTCCCTGATATAGGGAAGAAAAAACCCACACAAATCCAAGAAACTCACAGAGTCCGCAGCAAAATGAACCCCAAAAGACTGACGCAAAGGCACATTATAATTAAATTGGCAAACACCAAGGACAAAGTAAGAATCTTAAAAGCGGCCAGAGAGAGACAGAAAGTTACCTACAAAGGAACCCCCATCAGACTAGCAACTGATTTCTCAACAGAAACTCATCAGGCCAGAAGGGAATGGAATGAAGTCATGCAAAGAAAGGGTCTGAATCCAAGAATACTGTACCCAGCAAGGCTATCAATCAAAATTGAAGGTGAAATCAGGAGCTTCACAGACAAAAAGTACTAAGGGAGTTTATTACCACCAAACCAGCAATGCAAGAAATGCTAGAGGGTCTGCTGGGAAAAAAAAGGAAGCAAAGAAGGAACACGGGTAAAGAATAAAAATGGCGACAAATAAGTACCTATCAATAATAACTTGAAATGTAAATGGATTAAATGCCCCAATCAAAAGACATAGGGTAACAGATTGGATAAGATAACACGACCCATATATCTGCTGTCTACAAGAAATCCACCTCAGAAAAAAGACACACACAGACTGAGGGTAAAGGGATTGAAAAAGGTTTTTCAGGCGTATGGAAATGAAAAAAAAAGCTGAGGTAGCAATACTTATATCTGACAAATTAGATCTCAAAGTGAAGGACATAACAAGAGATAAGGAAGGCCACTTCATAATACTAAAGGGAGCAATCCAACAAGAAGAAATAACTCTGGTAAACATATACACACCCAATACAGGAGCACCCAAATACATAAAAAAAAATCCTGGAGGATATCAAAGGAGAGACTGACAGCAATACAATCATAGTAGGAGACTTCAATAGCCCAGTATCACCATTGGACAAATCCTCTAAACAAAAAATCAGCAAAGAAACATCAATCCTAAATGACTCACTAGACCAGATGGAATTAATTGACATCTTCAGAACATTTCACCCCAAAGCCACAGAATATACATTCTTCTCAAGTGCACATGGGTCATTTTCAAAGATAGAACATATGCTGGGACATAGGCAAAGTCTCTTCAAATTCAAAAAGATAGGAATCATATCAAGCATCTTCTCAGTTCACAGTGGCATAAAAATGGAAATCAACTGCAATAAAAACAACCAAAAAAAATCAAACACATGGAGACTAAACAGCATGCTATTAAACAATGACTGGGTTGCCAGAGAGATCAAGGAAGAAATAAAAAACATCATGGCAACAAATGACAATGAAAACACAACAATCCAAAATCTATGTGACACAGCAAAAGCAGTCTTAAGAGGGAAGTTCATGGCTCTACAAGCCTACTGCAACTCAAAGAGTTAGAAAGTGAGCAACAAGAAAAGCCCAGTGTAAGCAGAAGGAAGGAAATAATAAAGATCAGAGTGGAGATAAACGACATTGAGACCAAAAAAACAATACAAAAGATCAACAAAACCAAGAGCTGGTTCTTTGAGAGGATAAACAAGATTGATGACCCTCTAGCCAGGATCACCAAGAAGCAAAGAGGGAGGACCCAAATAAACAAAATCAGAAATGAAAGGGGAGAAATAACAACAGATCCCACCAAAATACAAAGGATTGTTAAAAAAAATACTATGAACAACTCTATTCCAACAAACTGGACAACCTGGAGGAAATGGACATATTCCTAGAAAAATGTAACCTTTCAAAACTCAGGAAGAATCTAAACATCTCAATAGGCCAATAACTATGGAAGAAATGGAAGCAGTCATCAAAAAGCTTCCAGCAAACAAAAGTCCAGGGCCAGATGGCTTCACAGGGGAGTTTTACCAAACATTCAAGGAAGAACTAAAACCTATCCTCCTCAGACTATTCCAAAAAATTCAAGAGGAAGGAACACTTCCAAGCTCATTCTATGAAGCCAGCATCACCTTAATACCAAAACTAGATAAAGACAACACAATGAAAGAGAATTACAGGCCAATATCCCTCATGAACATAGATGCCAAAATCCTCAACGAAATTCTAGCAAATCGGATCCAGCACTATATCAGAAAGATCATACACCATGACCAAGTAGGATTTATCCCAGGAATGCAAGGATGGTACAATGTCCGCAAATCAATAAATGTGATACATCACATAAAATGGTGTCACCACCACCAGGAAACAAATTTGAACCCCTGAAGGAAGGATTGAATCACAGTGATACACCTGGTGAGGTCACAGTATCGGGTTTCTAGTCCTCTTAACTTTCCAGTGAATCTAGAGGGCAACATGCAGACCTGTTAAGGGCAATGAGTAGACCTGTTAAGTACTTGGGAAAACTTGGAGTGTGAATATTTTAGCACTAAAATTGTATAGCTCATTCTGTTTTCCTCCAATACCCAGGTTAAGGATTTTGATACCGTGTGCTCCCTTGTTAGGGTCATGAATCTTGATTGAGTTAAAGCAACAGTTTCATGCTCCATCTCCTTCTCCATCAACAGACAAAGGGACTCTTTAAGATTCCACTGGACAAAATAAATGAGGCTTTCCTTGTTTGTGAACCTAATAGTTGAGTCTCATCCTTTCTTGCAAAATCAGTCTTAGACCCTTATCTTAATAGCTCTGGTTCTGGAAAAAAAAAAGATTTTCCCAGACTGGCAGTATTCAGTTATTTAAGTATCAGTCTTTCCAGCTAACTGAATATCCCCCATTCTTTCTAGGCCAGGAATGAAAACAGGACACTATTTATGTATTTGGTAGAGATCAATCATAAGACCGTGTTTAAATATCATGTCCTCTATACAGTTAGCATACCCATCTAAATACAGGTTTACCACTACCCTAAAGTGTTTCTGTGAAACCTTTCATACGTATAATAAGTAGAAATGACATAAAGTGAAAATGCAGTAACCATTCATTTAAACAGAAAAAATTTTAAGTGTACCCAGATCCAATATATAAACTTATCAAATCATACCAAGTATTACGTAAAACAGCACCAACATGTAGCAAAAGCAGCGCCACTCTCGCCGCTCCAGTGCATGCTGCTTCTACGGTGGCCTGCTGCAAAACCAGCACTGAATGCTATTTTCACTTTCCGCCTTTTTTTATTTTTCTGCCCACACTTGTGCATGTTGACGCATTTTCAAGGAAAGAACCATCCCTTGATCTCTTGAAATTAGTTAACCTTCATATTTGGATAGGGTTAAGACTTTTAGGGTTGACAACAATTTTTTTCTTTATAATTTCTTACCAGGCACTTTTTCCCCCTAAATTAACCCACTATATTAGTGTTGCCACATTTCAGTTGACTATGTACCAAAATTCCCCTTCCCATTCACTTGTTTTTAGTGACATTTTGAGGTGCAATCTCAACAACAGGTACCAGATCTGTCAGAATGCTTGTCATTAATCATTGGTGTCATTATTAAAACTTTTTTCAGGAATTTAGGTTTCAAGTACCTGAGAACATTCCAGTATCTTCATTACTTCTCTCAGAAGAACCTCACTCCCTACACACTGATAATAGTATTAAGTGGCAGCCTCTAGTTCTCTCTAATTTATGTCCCTTGCTCTAGCTTTTCTTTTTATACCCACTCTTAGCATTGCATTGAAAACTAGTGGAAACTGTGCCAATCAATTGTAGCATCCAGAAGAGATCCCACTGCTGGGGCTAGCACCTGAGGAAGCAGCAGGTCTGTCCTGTGAGATTCTAGAAAAGGAAACCAGCTACTGCTGTCTAACGCAGCACAACTTCAGAGAATCAGGCATACTGATAAATACTAGTAGTTGTGGACTTTTAAAGAAGTAGCATTTATATTTTCAGACCCCTGTGATTATTTTCTGGGTCCTGTCAGAAATTGTTCTAACAGCAGAGCCAGTCATACTGGTATTGATGCTACTAGGGGTGAAAATATTGAATACACTATTTAATTTCCAGGGGGTGAAAATCTTAAACTTAATGGAAATAATTTATTTCACTGACTGCATTTGTTTTAGGTACTGCAGATATATAAGGCTATTCTGCAGCTTAATTTTTGTTTTAAATGAGTCATGAAGAATACTGATTCTGTATATCTACATACATTCTCAAACACCATATGGAAACACTGTTCTTAGTTCTGTGGAGTATTTCTAGCACTAGTGAATGGTAGTATATGTGTCAATTTAAAATTAATGGTTATTACAGATATCCCTTACATTTTAGGAAAGCAGAGTTGATTTTGATATGTACTAAAATAAGTTTAATATATCTAATTCCATGCCTCAGTTTTCTCAACTTCAACGTTGGAAAAGTTACTTTCCACCTATTCTTTTACCTGATGTTGATGAAGAATATTTTGTAAATTGCCATTTCTATGTTTTCCTCTTTAGGGAGTGCCTTGGTGAAGCACATGAGCCTTGTGACTGCCAAACATGGAAAAATTGGCTACAAAAGATAACTGAAATGAAACCAGAAGAACGTAAGCGGAATTTTTAGATAGCTAGGCTACATATTTTCTGATAGCATACAAAAGATAATGTGGTCATATTTCTTAGAGTCTTCATTTAAGAAGTTTTCAAGTTTGTTCATGCTAGGGTTTCCCTGTTTAATAGCACCTCCTTAATCAACATCCTTTTGGAGATGACAGAATTTGCAAGAGGGACTCATAGACAGGTTCCATGTTTCTAGCTGACTTGTTTTCCAACCTAAGGTAGGCAGGGTAAACAAGGGTCTCATTTAAGGCTCTTCCTACAGCCTTCCCTGTTATCCTGGGTTAGGCCAACTGTATGATCTATAGTGAGAGGAAGCTTATTTCCCTGGAAGCTTCCAGTGGAAACGACAAGTTAATTTCTTGCTACTGTGTTTCTGTGGACTTATTAAATGTCATATCAATAATAATTTTTATTGAGACTTTTATAAATACGTTATCTCTGTTAATTCTCACAGAAATTGATGAAATTAATATTAGTAATCCCATTTTACAAATGAGGAAATTAGCACATTTTATTGAGTGACACAGGGCACAGGCCTGGTAAACAGAATGGGTTTGAATTAGCCTTCCTAATAGCAATTCCTACATTTAACAAGTAAATATATATGCTTTATAGCAACTTTTATCTTCTGAAGTGTTTTATGCAACTATTTTCTTTGAAATTAATATAAATGAAAATTAGGGGGATTTTCTTTGCTTTTTCTAATGGAGTTAGTTTGAGGAATTGCAAATCAGAACTAAGAATTTACTCAGTGAATCTACACTTATTAATGAGCAAAGTGCGTGATAAAAATGATGCTATCCTTCAAAGAATGCAGAGGCTAGAAGGGAAACAGATAATTACAATATCATATGATAACTAATATGGGCTTGTCTTATGTTGGGCAATATACCATGGCCCGAGAGCTAGCCCTCAGCATTTCAAATTCACAAGATCCATTGTGTGCACCAACTCAGGTTTATTCACACCATGGAGAAGAAACTACTATATATATACCAGAATACCAGCTTATTAATTCCTAAGAGGGAGATCCCTTTCACATTTTGAGAAGGCCCATGTCCCTTATCCAGGAGCAAAAGGAAGTATAAAATCTCAGGATATTTTATAGTGAGGTCTGATTAAATACTTCTGTATATTCATCATTCAATCATTAATTTTTTTTTTTTTAGTACCTGCTATGTGCTAGGCACTTCCCAAATAAAAAACACTTTTATAAATTGTTTCTGTTCCCCAAGTTCATCATGCCTCTCTTTTGAAAGCAGATTTAGCTTGCCATTTCTCTCTTGACATCCACCCATTTTCCCTATTCTGATTTTATGGGTCTGTATATGTGTATGAATTCTATAAATAGATTAGTACCATTACCTACAACACCTTTAAACATGACAACACAATTAGATGTGCTTTCTTTTCTTGCTTCTGACATCTGTGTTCCTATTAGAGGTGGCTTGCTATTGTCCACATACCTTCATTTTTTTATACATATCTAAGAAGCATAAAGTTAAGGTCCATGGGAGAAGATTGCAAGAGATGAGGCTTGAAAGATGGGTGTTTCCAGATTGTGAGGGTTCTTGCCAAATTGTCTGAATTTATCCTAATAACAGAATAAGCCATAGAATGCATTTTTAAAAATAGGGATGTGGCATTATTTGAAATACTTTTATCAAGATAGACAACTAGGAAGGGTAGGCTAAAGGAGGGAGAGAGAGACCAGAAGTAAGGCAGTGAATTTTTACTTTGGCTCAGATGGTGGATCATGATATCATTGGTCAACTTAGGAACTTCAGATAAAGGAGTAACATTCAGTGGGAAATAATGAGTTTTGTTGTGGACATTTTGAACTTGAGGCACTTTCAGGACATATGTCAGAGATGTGGTAGAAGTTGCCTGCAGCTGAGAAGTGATGCTGAGAAAACTTAGGAGAAACTTGTTAAGTTTTGAGTGGTATCTTCATTGTTTATTTAACTTTTTTTTTTTTTTTGCTACTTTGTTAGAATAAAAAAATAAGGTGCCCTCTAACGCTCTTAAAATGTACATTTTAGAGATGGAGATAGCTATATACAAAACTAAGAAAAAAGAGTATTATAAATGCTGTGAGAGAACAGTATACCCTGCAATACATTGTGAGGATAGGGAGGGACAAAAAAGAAATTCGTTGCGTTATCTTCAAGGAGAGAATTAGAAAAAGCTTTATAAAAGAATCGATGCATAAGCTGCATCTTGAAAGCAGGTAGATGCCCTTCACAGAGACCAGAACTGGAAGGGTATTCCAGGCATAGACTGAAGGAGGGATGCGAAGCAGCATGGCATAGTCAAGGACTACAGACAATTCTGTACAGCCAGTGCAAAGGAAGGCACATTGAGGGATCAAACTGCACAGGTGAATCAGTTGTCTGGGTGGGTTATATGCAATCCTGGAAGGTCTGGCTTTATCCTGAAACACTGAGAAAGTAAGTGTTGCCAGATTGCTAGGGTTCTTGCCAAATTTATCCTAGTAACAGAAGAAGCCATAGAAAGCATTTTTTTTAAAGTAGGGAAGTGACACTATCAGAAATATTTTTATCAAGGTAGATGACTGGGAAGGATAGGCTGAAGGAGAAAAGAAGGAGTTTTGAGTAGGAGAGTGGTAACTGAAGATGCTTACTTAGGTCACTTGGGCAGAGTTGTGGATGATGAATTAGAGACTATTGAAACATATTAGGTAAGAAGTTGTTTCTGAGACAACTTCAGAATGTCCAGGTAAGAGGATTCGAGGGCTTGAACAAGACAGAGGCAATGCAGATGAGAGAGGAGAAGTGTATGCAGGGGTGTTAAGATGTCTTTTAGGCAACAAGTAAGTACCCTCTCTTGAAATGTACATTTTAGAGATGGAGATAGCTATATACAAAACTAAGAAAAAAAGAGTATTATAAATGCTGTGAGGGAGGGTACTTACTTGTTGCCTAAAAGAGTTAATATACCACAGGAAGTAATTAGTACAATATATTATTTGATTCTTTAATCAAATAATAAAAATATAGATTTAATCAAATAATAATGTAGAAAATAGCTAGAAGTGTCTGATTTGAGATATAAAGCAAGTATTTTGAAATGGGTGGTTATTTTAAGTTATCCCTTACAATTCTAAAGTTAGATCAATTACTCCATATCCACTAACAAGCTTTACTAGGGAAGGAGAGGAAGAACAGCCAGGCCAGTAAGTCCAGATTATTGGTGGCACTGTGACAGAATATCCTTACACGTGAAAGTGATGCTGGTAATGAGGAAGGAAATGTAATAGAACTAGAAAATGGTATACATGGTGTATACATGTTTACTTCTGGCATCCAGAGATAAGGAGACCTCAAATTGAAAACTGAAGATCACACTCAAAAAGTTCCAAATAGGGTTTTAATTCCAAGACATGGAGGAACTATAGAAATTTGGATATAGACAAGAGAGTGAGGATGCCTAAGAAGTGTCTACCAGAAGAGACAAAGCCAAGGCTGCAGAGAATGTTCCCAGCTCCTGGGAAAAACCCAAGAGTTTACTCAGTTTCCTCCCACCAAAAGGTGTTGACTAGTAGATTATTATAATGGCCACTTAAGTTTATGAAATTAGCCCTGACCAGTGTGACTCAGTATTCAGAACATCGGCCCAAGCACCAAAGGATTGTGGGTTCAATTCCTGGTCAAGGGCACATATTTGGGTTACAGGTTCAAACCCTGGCCCCAGTCAGGTATTTGTGGGAGGCAACCAATCAATGTGTCTCTCTCACACCAATATCTGTCTCCCTCCCTCCCTCCCTTCCCTCCTTTCTCTCTCCCTGTCTTATTTTCCCTCCCCTCTCTCTAAAAAAAATAAATGGAAAAAATATCTTTGGGTGAGGATTAACAAAAAGAAAATTTAGGTTGAGGCTTAAAGCAAACAGTAATAGGCCAAGTATAATACTTAAGTAGAACATCATCATTATATTTTAAAAAAGAAAAGTATGATTAAATACACCATGGACTTTATATATTACTTTGGCTCATGATCTCATATCTGGCATAAACATTTTCAACCCAACTTATAGATTCATCGGAAAGATTTCTCCCTTATGCCCAGTTTTCCAAAGTCATTGAATCATGAGACTCAAAAGGAGCAACAAAATCTAATGCATGAAAAAAAGTATTAGAAAATAAACAGATCAGTTTAAAGAATTAGTTCCACATAAAGGTTCAGGTACTATTTTTAAGTTCTGAAACTGCCTCTAGTGTGTCTAAATCAAAGCAAGAAGCAGGAATGATATTTTCTGAGAAATAATGGTTATTTATAAAATTGTCAAATCAGCCCTGGCTGGTGTGGTTTGTGGTTAGAGCACCAGCTGGCACACCAAAGGGTCTGAGGTTCGATTCCCAGTCAAGGGCACATACTTGGGTTTTGGATTTGATCCCAGCTCCAGTTAGGGTACATTCAGTAGATCACCAATTAATATGTGTGTGTGTGTCTCTCTCTCCCCCCTTTTCCCCTCCCTCCCTTCCTCCCCTCTTTCCCTCTTTCTAAAATTCAATGGAAAAAATATCCTCAGGTGAAGATTAACAAAAATAAGTAAATAAGATTGTCAAATCAGTTTTTTCATAGTACATAACAAATTGTTATTGAATGGAATTCAAATCGTCTATTTAAAAATTCAGTCTTTAAAAAGAAGTTTGTTTTCACTTTCGTACATGTTGACTCTACTAATAGGTCTTAGATTCTGTTATTCTCTAATATTTTATTAAATGAAGTTAATATTTCTTAGAAAGAGACCTAAGCACACGAGATTATAAAGGAAAGAAGATCAAGATATATAGACATGTAACTGAAGTAAAGGCAAGAGTATGGAAGTCAGTACGAGCGAAGAAGACTCACCAGGTAGATTGAAGGGAGGTAAGGTATTGAAGGTATGAAGGACAGTATGTATAAAGGGCAGATGTATGAAATAAGCATGTTCAGAGAACTAGAAGTGAAGGCTTTTTTTTTTTCAGCACAAGTTTTTGTTGTAATAGTGGTCATTTTCTGAACATGACTTACTTCATGCAATCTACTAGAATGCAGTTAGGAACTAGCATTCTCTCCAAGGGTGGGAGAAAAACACTCTTATATTGCAGGCCACACAGCTACTTTGTTTTAATGGCTTTGTGCTTTATTTATTATAACAATGGACAATAAGGTCATAAGAACATGTGAGAATCTCTGAGCTAAAAATAATGTTGATGCTGAAGGGAGGAGAAAGGCCGCTATATGTAAACAAAAATTAGACATTTGTACTTAGTGATTAGTTTTATAACTATACCCTTTGTAAACGGCATTCCCTCTCCAGCTTGACCTTATTGGCCATGAGTGTAGTACGTTCCTTCTAACACCCTAATCAAACCATCATCTGCCAAGTGGGTTTTGAACTGGAGTGGAGTGTGATCAGTTCATTGTTGCTGTTGCTGTTGTTTGTTTTTCGCTGTGTGGAATTGAAAACCAGTGCTTTACAGTCCAGCAGTAGATGCTGTGCTGTTGTTGGCACAAACTAAAGGGTTTCTTGTGGCCCCCTCCTACACTGCTGGGCTCCAAGGGAGGGCTCAGTCAGGTCAAACCGTTGCCTCCTTCCCTTTCAGAGATTTACATCTCCAGGTTGGGTAACTTTTCCTTTTAAACATCAGTACTCAAAACATCTGATTTCTCCGCTGACTTTTTTTTTTTTAATTTCCTTCTGCCCCCATTGCCCCCCCCTCACTCCCCCCCCCACTCATGCCCTCACCCCCCTGTTGTCTGTGTCCATTGGTTAGGCTTATATGCATACATACAAGTCCTTTGGTTGATCTCTCCCCCTTAGCCCCACCCTCCCCTACCTTCCCTCTGAGGTTTGATTAGAACTAATTCCTTACCCCACCCTTCTGAGAGTATCTGCATATAATCAGAGCCTTGATTGGACAGGCCACTTTCATTCCAAAGTGATTTCCTGACACCTCTTTCAGTTAGAAAACAGGGCTTCCCTGAGCATAAAGAGCTAGAAAACAAAACAAACTTGATTATTGACATTTCTTAAAGAAAAAAATAAGTTTTTAATTGTGCATCCAGAACTGTCTCCAGCCCCTCTCTCTCTCCACTGTGGGGGAAAGTTTATAGAATGTTAAATGTCAAATTTAGAATATTTTAAAACCATGGAATTCCTTTAAGATTGTAGTTTTTTTTTCAAATTTATCTTTAATGTTGAAAATCTGACATTGTCCCCTTTTTTTCCTCCATTAATCCTCTCCATCCTGCCCTGGCCCCCAGATCTCAAATTTAGTAGAATAAACTGAGTTTAAGATGATGAAGAACATAGGTTCGTGTGAGGACAGAATGTGGGAAAAGTTTGCCAGGTAGACAGTGGCTAAATCATAAAGGGTTTTATATTCTTTGCTAAAGCAATTTGGTTTATTTTGTAGTCCGTAATAAGATTAGCTGGGGAGATAAGTTGGTTGTCTATGTTTTAGTTGTCTAGGCAGGAAGTGTGGAGGACCCTCGATAAAGCAATAAAATTGGAAATGGAGAGGAATGGGCATGAAAAAGAGGTAGAATCAATGGGACATGGTGGGTTAAGGAAAGAGAAGGGTGTGTCCAAGATCGTGCTCTTCCTGGATTGACTTAGGTAGATGACCTTATCTTAACCAGGGTAGGGGATAGAGAAAGGATTTGGGGAGGCAATGGTAAGTTTAGTTTTAGACATGGCACATTGGGTTTTAGCTCATCTAAAATAATCATGGGTAAAATGATGTCAATATTTCAATATAATTTTCATGGTTTTTACTATGAGGAAGACTTTATGGCAATTATATTGACAACTGGCCTATTTCAGAAATTATTGTCTAAAGAAATTATTTTCTGTATTTTCTCTGATGCAATCGTTATTTTAAACAGAGGATAACATAATGCTTTCTTTGAACTTTGGATATATTTCTTCCCCAGTTTATTCAAACACAGCTTTAGGGAGAAATCTCTTTTAAATCGGATTTCCTAAATAGAGCTTTTGGAACACAGCTCCTTATCCTACAGTCATGCTATTTAAAATGAGGCAGTTTAAAAGTTTTGCCATAGAGCCTAGTGGGAAAATAAATCTATGCTTAAAATTGAGAGGCAACCTGCAAAGAACACTTGGGGGTTTTCCCTTGCAGTTGTATACTAAATCATTTATTTTTGTGTTTGTGCTTAATATCCCAAAGTTGTGGGAGTTAGTGAAGCTTATGAGGATGCTGCCAACTGTCTCTGGTTGTTAACTAACTCCAAACCTTGTGCTAACTGTAAATCTCCAATACAGAAGAATGAGGGGTGCAATCATATGCAGTGTGCTAAGGTAAGAACTTAAAAGGATTGTGAATATTTTGCGGTTGATTGGCAATTTGATTGGTAATCCAAAGAAGAAATGTTGTAAACATAAAAATCTTTTTGGATTTCAGATGGATCCTAGGAGATTGCATTCTGCATTCTTTGTTGAATAACTTAAGTATTGGTTTATATTACTAAATTTGACACTCGTGGTGAATGTTAAAAATAAGAGTAAGGATCCAGAGGTATTTGGCCAGAAGGTCCAAAATGCTTGAGTCCTTCCCTGCCAGTCAACTTCCCCAGTGAGAGTACTGAGAGAGTTTTGTTGATGTATAAATAGTAGTATTAAATGATAGTATACTACTGTGAATACTCTTGCAAAGTTGGTTTCAGAGCTCAAGTCCCAAGCCAGGCCCCAGGAAATCCCCATAAGTCCAAATCTAAATCTTGGTGTCTTTATATAAGATATGTGTATAATAAAGGTACCCAAAGCATTGGGCAGACTTTAGGTCTGCTAATGAAACTGTTAATTAAATAAGTAATTCATTCTTAAATTGAAAATGAAAATGCCAACAAAGACCTACTTGGCTGAAAAATGATTAATATGTATAATTACTATTAGACAGCTACCCTCCTGACTTAGTTGCATAAAAAGAAACTACCATATTTAAAACAAGCATTCTGGAACTAGGTTAATAATATTTTATTCCATACTTACATGTATGAACATTTTTAAAAATTGTAATGATAGTCCAATTTTTTTTCTTGTCATTGGAAGTGCCATGAATGTAAAAATATTTTAAATTATTGAGAGGACAGTGTAATTTCTGTTATTTAGGACTAGAGGCTCAGTGCACAAAATTTGTGCATGGGTAGGGTCCCTAGTGGCTGCCAGCTGGGCCAGGCAGGGTCTTCCTTCATTCCACACCGCCCGCTGGTGGTCAGTGCACATCGTAGCGAGCAATCGAACTCCCAAGGGACACTTTGCATATTAGGCTTTTATATATATAGATGTGAAAGAAATGCAAATAGTTAAGATTCCAATAAAATATATTAATATCGTCTAAGTATTATTTGATTTTCAACCTTGAAACTAATGATTATTATTATTATGACTTTTAAAATAATGACAGTTACCCAGTGATTTTTACAAGCTTATCTATATATATAAAAGCCTAAGTGATCATCTGATCGGTAGCTATGACGCGCAATGACCACCAGGGGGCAGATGCTCCGACTGGTAGCTATGACAAGCACTGACCACCAGGGGGCAGATACTCAATGCAGGAGTTGCTGAGCTGCGGTGACTTGGCAGCTGCAGTTCTCTGGTGACACACCCGGAACCAGAGAGGAGGGAGTCTGATTCCGGGGTACATCACCCAAGAACCACCCTCTCGCAATCTAGGACCCCTCAGGGGATGTCAGAGAGCCGGTTTCTGCCCGATCCCCGCAGGCCAGGCCAAGGGATCCCACTGGTACACAAATCCGTGCATTGGGCATCTAGTATTACTATAAAATTAACATAAAGGAATTGACTTAGTGAAACAGTATTAATAATTTCCTAAGAGGCAAGAACAAAAGCCTAGTACAGCATTCTGAGCACAGTGCTTATTAGTTAGCTGATTAGGCCAAAATTATTTCTTTTGTTTTGTGGTCTTAATCTCCAATATTCTTACTAGTTTTTTCTTGGAAAATTTGATACAGACTACATAGATGTGTAAAGAAATACAGGTTGACCATAAAAATCAGCAGTTGGGTTACTAACAAAGGAGCAGAATCCAACATTACCTTTAATTCTTTAATAGCACCTACCAGTAGTAAGTATTTGATTAATATGTATTTAGTGAGTGAACATTTTCATGAATTAACCAAACTAAGGCTATCGGGTAGATTATCTTAAACAGATTTTGCTTAAGCTTAAGCATTTATAAGAAGCATTTACTTACATACTATGTAAATGTAGTAGTCTTATTTAATATACATCTAAAGTATTTGCATTGAACCAAAAAAAAAAGCCACCTGATAAATAATTATTTTTTGTGTTTTTTTATTTTACATTAAGTATAGTTGGCATACAATGTTATATTAGTTTCAGATGTACAACATAGTGATTCAACATTTATATACCTTACAATATGATCACACTAAATCTAGTAGTCATCTGTCAAACTTATCACAATATTATTGACTACGTTCCCCTTAACAAGTACTTATTAGGACATAGAAGAAGACATCTAAAAAGTAATGGACTTGCTACAGAAAAATTTTATACTTTGGGGAATTTTTTTCAATGTAAAAGTGGGACAACAAACAGGTTATGTATAATTGAATTTATGCTCTAACACAGTGACTAAATCATAATATACTTTTATGAATGCCCCAGTGTTGGTTATGATTCAGTAGAGCTTTTACTTTCTGGAATCAAATTGTTAAACATTTTTTTAAATGAGAAATTTGGCCCTGTAAAAATAGATTTATTAGTTTTTAAAACACTCCTTATTTTATTCATTACCCTTTTGAGACTATTTAGATTTGGCATTTACACATTTTAATATACATTTTTTTAATTTATCGGGGTTATATTAATTAATTAAATAGGTTTCATGTATACAATTCTATAATACATCATCTATGTATTGTATAATGTGTTCACCCCGCATAGTCTGATCTCCTTTCATCACCATTTGTCCCCCCTATACCCTCTTCTTCCTGCCCCCACTCCCTTCCTCTGATAATCACCATACTGGTATCTATGTCTATGAGGTTGTTGTTTTTGTGTGGATTTTTTTTTCTTAATCCCTTCACCTATTTCACACATTTTAAATCATTTAGTAATTTTCTTCATCTGACGTGTAAAAATGTGTGCTGCAACTAAAAAAAATGATTTCAAATTCTGTACTTTTTCTCTTATCAGAGTATATAAAATTTGTTTTTTTATAGAAAGTTTTACCACTAATTTTGAAAGATCAATAAAGTTGTACTGAACAAGATACTTTTATCAAATCAGGCACAAAGTTTGAGTATGCCAGGCAAAAAAAGAACTGTCAGAGCTTTGGAACAAGCACACATGTGTGAGCACATGTTTGTGAAGAGACAGATGAATAATATAGAGACTTTAATTCAGCTCTCTGTTCCTGACATTTCATGTAGTAAAGATAGAGAAGACAACATAATTAGTAAGGTATATCTGATTGCTATATTCAAACTTCATATCCTGAAAATCTGGACTCGCCATCTCTTCAGGTATCCATGGAGCATTCACAAAAAGTTGACCATTGATCATCAAAGAAAATCTCAGTAATATTCTAGAAAATAGAAAATAATATAAGCAATATTATCTAATCATGATGGAATTATAGAAATTAAGAATAAAGTTAGAAAAGGCCTTTTCATTTAGGAACTTTAAATCTCAAACAACTCAAGAGGAAATTAAAGTTTCTAGCCCTGGTCGGTGTGGTTCAGTGGTTGGGCATTGTCCTATGCACTGAAAAGCTGCCGGTTCGAATACTGGTAGGGCGAGTGCAGGAGGCAACCCATCAATGTGTCTATCTGTCTGTTTCTGTCTGTCTGTCTCTCTCTCTTTGTCTCTCTTTCTCTCATTCCCTCTCCCTCCCTCCCTACTTTCATCCCTTTTTTCCTCCCTTCCTTCATCCCTTCCTCCCTCCTTCTTTCCCTCTTTTCCACTCTCTCTAAAAACCAATGAAAAAATACCTCAGATGGGGATTAATTTTTTTTTAAGTTATTGTTGTACTTCATCTTATTAGTAGATCCATGGAGAAAACTCATGTGTAATTTCTGTAGATGCTAAAAAGCCATTTGAGAAAAAATCAACAACCATTCTTTTTAAGACACTCAAAGAAATAGGAATAGACAAAATCTTCCTTAGTATGATAAAAAGAAGTCCACCTCAGTCCACAATATTTGGTGAGGAAGCTAGAGATACTTTCACTAAAATCAAGAATAAGATAAGAGTGCTCTCCATCACAAATATTATTAATGTTGGACTGGAGGTACAATCAGTATAATTAGACAATGGGAAGAAGTTGGAGATGTAAAAGATAGAAATAGGTGATAAAATTCTCATTTTTTACAGACAGCATGATTGCATACCTAAAAACCCCACAGAATCAACTGAAAAACTACAAACAACAAAATTTTAACTATGTAACAAATTACAAAATGAATGTGCAATAAGTATTAGTCTTCATATGTACCAACAACAGCCAGATAGAATATATACTGAAAGAGAAGATCTCGTTAATCTAGAAACTTAAGTAATATACAAAGTATACGACATATGAAGAAGAAAAAATTTTTTTAATATGAAGAAATTTTTAAGAACCCTCTCTTGTAAGACACAAAAAATGACAAACAAATGATAAAGTTCTTGGATAGAAAGATTCCAACAAAAATACGAACATTTTTGTTTCTGCATCTAGATAAGCAAAAGTTCATATGGAAAAACAAAGCAAGAATAGCTGGGAAAACTCTGAAAAAGAACAATGAGGAGGAACTGGCCTTATCAAATATTAAGTGATATTATAAAAGCTCAATAATTAAAATAGCACGGTGCTGGCACATGAATCTACAGATCAGTGGAACAGAGTAGAAAGAAAGCCCAGAAAATAGACACAGATGAATGGGAATTTAGCATATGATAAAGGAGGCATCTCCAAACAGTGGGTTAATCTAAACTGTTCAAAATGGTAGTGAGACAACTGGACAGCTGTGTGGACAAAAGGAAGTTGAATTCATATTGTATACCCAGATAACATATAAACAGCTCAAAGACTTACATTAAAAAAAAAGAGAGAGAGACTATTAAAGTATCAAAAAAGAACATAGCCTTGGAATGGGAAGATCTTTCTGACTCAAAACCCATACGCATAAAAAAGGGAGGAGGTGCATTTTCATTCTGGAATGCTCAGTTTTTTGGCAGTTGTATCAGCTGTTCTACTAAGAGATCTTTTAAACTTGTTCTGTTTCAAAACCAATTTGTCAGTTACTAGATGTTTGCAAATAGACTTATAAAGCTTTATAGACCTAAGTAAGATTACCATGCACTTAGAAATGAAACATTTGTTGGTATATGTTTTTATTATTTGTAAAAAAGTATCCTATTGATATTTTTTTCCTTATTGATATTTTAAAAAATTCCTTGAGATTATCCATAATATGATGAGTTCCATTTAGCTTAAACTAACCCCACATCTTTCCAGAGTGCAGACAAGGTCTCCAGAGGAAATGTGAAAAAGAGAGTGTGTCTTTAAGATTTATTTCTGGTCACACAGCCTGGATTATTTAAGCTTTACAAATTGGTAGACCAGAAATCGAAAATAACTTGCATATTAACATGGAGAGATGTTTGCATGTATGTTTTCTTTTGAAGTGCAAGTATGACTTTTGCTGGATTTGCCTAGAAGAATGGAAAAAGCATAGTTCTTCCACTGGTGGTTATTATAGATGTACTCGCTATGAAGTCATTCAACATGTGGAGGAGCAATCCAAGGAAATGACTGTGGAGGTAAAGAGAACTTTTTAAGCCAACACTTCGGGCTAAGCCACTTAATACTATTGCAAGTACTTTGCATTTCTCCTTTTCCCATCTTCATTGTAATGAGGCATTAAATTGAATACACTTTGTAGTAGCCTTTAATTTAAACAAAATGGCTCTGTAAACTTAAGAGCTTTTTGTTCCCCTTTTTTATACTGAAGATACAAAACGTCCTATGTATCCCAGCCTCCCTCTGTAATGACTTAAAAACAATTTTTGTATTGCAGTATAGTTGACATGCAATATTATATTAGTTTCCGGTATACAAAGTAGTGATTTGCTAGTTATATGCCATATGATGTGATCACCACAGTAAGTCTAGTAACCATCTGTCACCATACAGAGTTATATTATTGACTATACTTTGTGTACTGTACATTACATCCCTGTGACAAAAACAATTTTAATATAATAACAGTAGAGTATTATGTTACAGCATATAATAAATATCTTAGTCTGCTTGGCTGCCAAAATAAAATACCATAGACTGGGTGGCTTAAACACAGAAATGTGTTTCTCACAATTATGGAAACTATAAAGTATAAGATCAAGATTCCTGCCAATTCACTTTCTGGTGGTGACTCTTCCTGGCTTGCAGACAGCTCTGTTTTTGCTTTGTCCTCACATGGTGAAGAGAGAGAGTTCTGGTGTCTCTTCCTCTTATAAGGGCACTAGCTCTATGGTATTATAACCTAATAATCTTTATCACCTCACAGGCCCTTTCTCCAAATAGTCACATTGGAGGTTAGGGCTTCAACATGAATTTTTGGGGGGAGCACAATTCAATTCATAGCAATAAGATGTAAGCATACAGCTTGAGAGACATCTTTGCCTTACACTCTGAGATTGTGGATTCAGTGGTTTGTCACAGGGAACACAAATGCAGGACTTAGTCCTGGGAGCCTTTAAATGTATTGGTTATTATTTTCTCTCAATAAAATAGTAAACAAATTTGTATAAATTAGTACCTATTACTAGTAGAATCATTAAGTGATTTTTTTTTTAAAAAAAGCAAATTTAAGAGCTAGTACTTTTACTTATTAAAGTCACTTATGGAGTTTTATTTCCTAGGCTGAGAAAAAACACAAACGGTTTCAGGAACTTGACAGATTTATGCACTATTACACGAGATTTAAAAACCATGAGCATAGCTATCAGGTATGTCCCAAATCATTTCAAATGCAGACTTAACACTGTTGTGGATAAATAAAGACAATGATATAAATTATTCATTTCTGTTTCTTTAGTTAGAACAACGCCTTCTTAAAACAGCTAAAGAAAAGATGGAACAATTGAGTAGAGCTCTCAAAGAAAGTAAGTTATAAGTGGCATGTGTGATGATAAATGTAAAATAGCCTTCGATGCTTATTAAGTCAGTCGCTTCATTGGTAGGAAGTTAAGGCCCTTAAGGAAATACATTTATCGCCGTTGGCTCACTCTGGTACTATTTGGAGTACTCTGAAACCCAGAGTGCTGCTTAGCATTTGAGTCCTCTGTGATTAGGTTTCCACTGGCTTACCTCATCTCCTCATAATGCAGCCTATGCTGTTAGCAAATGAACACACATTGTGGTTTTGCTTACTCTCTGCCACTGCTGATGCTCTACAATGTTGAGAAAAGTGGATGGGCCCTAAAAGTCATCGCTGACCTGGTCAAAAGAGCAAGATCTGCATGCCACCCAATTGTCTGTGACTGAATTCCCAACGAGTCTTGAGAAAATTTAGCCAAGTGCCTAGTGGAGTAGAAATCAAGGACAGACTAGGGAGAAATTATCTCGCTGGTGGATAATAGACGCTGGACTCAAAAAGCAAAGACATGAGATAGGACAAACTTGCAGATCCTGACATGGAAGTTTGAAAAGAACATTTCTAAAAATGGAATTAGAATGTAATATCTCACATTAGAATATAATATCTCACAATGACTGCACAGAGTATATACAGGTTCTGACAGGTTTGTTTAAGTCACATTTTTAAATCAAGAGTTTATATATAAGAGGTATTAAGCCTAAAAATGTCATCAATTATATGTGTTTTTTCCAGTTTATAAAAGTAATGAGTACTGCCCTGGTCTGTGTGGCTCAGTGGGTTGGGTGTCATCCTGTGCACTAAAAGGTTACCAGTTCCATTCACAGTCAGGGCACATGCCCGGGTTTCTGACTCTCTCCCCAGTAGGGGGTGTGCAGGAGGCAGCTGATTGGTGTTTTGCTTTCACATGGATGTTTCTCTCCCACTCCCTTCCTCTGTCTCCAAAAATCAATAAAAATATATATATATATTTTAAAGTAATGAGTACTAACACCCTTTTCATGAGGATAATTCCCTAATTAAGACAGTAACCATATGTGTTACTAGCAGCTTAGTCTCTTATTAATTATTAGTACTTAGACTTTTACAATGACATAACTATATCACATCAATATCAAACTCTTGAAATATAGTCCATGGTACAAATTGAAAAGAAAAATCCTGCAGTTCTTCAGCAGGGATTTTTGTCTGTCTCATCACTGATCTTTTCCTAATGCTTAGAATAGTGCTTAACACACTGAACATTCAATAAATACCTGTGGATGTGTATTACTGTTTCTGTTCAATCTTTTGCAGGCTAAAGTAAGATATGAAAGAGAACAGCAGAGTAAGATATGAAAGAGGACTAAAAAATACAGGATTAGAAAGGAGAAATAAAACTTCACACACTTCTCACTTATAATGAGTGGGGGTGTTTATTTTATTGTTTTTTTACATCTTAGTTCAGATCCCTATGCTAGGGCAGGTGTTTTGGGATGGTCTGTATTTCAGTGTGTGTACATACCTATGCGATTTCTTTCTGCAGATGAACAGAATAATCTTATATTCAAAAGTACTTATGAAATAAATTCTGCTTAATTTCTATTTATTTGTAGTTCAGGAAAAAGCTAGCGTAGTATAATATTTTGGGAGGGAACAATCTCCCAAAATATTATACCTCGCTAGCTTTTTCATTTTCCCTCCTCTCACTCTCTCTCCCTTTATCTCTTTCCCTGGAGTTTTCTGTTTACTAGCATTAGTTATTCAGTTGTTCTTGTGTTATATCTTTTCTTCCTTACATAATTGTTTCTACAGAGGCATAACTATAACTTGGCTTTTATTTTTTCTTAGCAAAACATTTGTTCTAACTCTTATTCGGCGAAGTTCCACCAGGGATAACCTAAAAAACTTAGTAAAGCATGGGACCTCTGAGTTGGCCTAAAGCTAGATTGGCTGCCAACAGGGTGAGAACAGAATCCAGGATCAGTTTGTGTGTGTTCTTTCGTGACTGTCACGTGCTCCTGGGCTTGTGTCAGTGTTCCATTTATAAATGCACACAAGTCACACACGAGTGTCCTATGTAGGATTTTAGTCTGCTTCCAATAAATACTATGATGCAGCTACTTTGAGCTGTTTCTTCCTAGGGGATCATTTATTTTGTTTTGAAAATTTAGTTGTGTAATAAATTTTACATTAGCGTGCTTACAAAAGACTTTTTTAACCTGCCTGGTTTACTTCATAGCTGAAGGAGGCTGTCCAGATACCACTTTCATTGAAGATGCAGTTCATGTGCTCTTAAAAACTCGGCGTATCCTCAAGTGTTCTTATCCCTATGGATTCTTCTTAGAACCTAAAAGCACAAAGAAAGAAATTTTTGAACTCATGCAAGTAAGATATCCTTTTTAAATTAAATTTAAATGTAGTTATTATGAAAAGCAAATTTTCTCCTTTTTTGACCACTTAACTAAGTTTTTTTGGTGTAACTAGTCAACAATTTTGTTTTCATTTTAGAATAGTTTTTAAATAGTAATAAATTGAAATTTTCTTTGTTTAAATTTGTCACTCTGCAGTTTTGAGCTATGCAAACATTTCTTACTACATTTATTTCTTTGTTTTAAATTAGTTGAGGTTGAAATCTGGCCTAATCTTAATTACATAATTAGGAATTTCATCTCCAAAAATGGGGGGAGAGAGGCATATTACATATTAAGTGGGAAAGTTGATATTTACCAGTTTATTTTAGGAGTGCAACTAAAAAAGTTAGTGTACTTTAAAAAACAGAACACCTAAGTCAGCTGATATCTCGGTGACTGACCAACTTCATTATACATTCCTCTTCTAGACCTAACCCCACATCACAGGGGTCTTCAGCATTTACGTATTGTCTGCACCACATATCATGCATCTGCATGTACAGTAACTTGACTTGAAATTTACTAGTTTTTTTCACATAGACACATTATAAATTCCTTGTACACAGCTGGTGTACTAACTCCTTCATGATCTATACCTCTACCTTGCTTGAACACCTATCATATGAGTGCTGATTCCTATAATGTGCAAAATAGAAACATATGTTAAATACAGTTACTTCAAAGATTGGATTAATTTCTGACTTCAAAAGACTTAGAGTTAACTGAGAAACCAGACAGACTTCGGATTTGCTATTGACTAATCCACTCAGCCTATAATTTTTTTTCTCTTCTTACCATAGACAGATCTAGAAATGGTCACTGAAGACCTTGCCCAAAAAGTCAATAGGCCTTACCTTCGCACACCCCGCCACAAGATCATCAAGGCGGCATGCCTTGTACAGCAGAAGAGGCAGGAATTCCTGGCTTCCGTGGCTCGGGGAGTTGCTCCTGCAGACTCACCTGAAGCTCCCAGGCGCAGGTAAAAGGGATGCACACTGTGGAATCATCCTAGCTCCAGCTACAAACGCAAGCAGGTTGATTCTTTTTTATCCTACTAGAGTTTATATACCTAAAATATGGATAAAGTATGGTAGCTTCTTTTTGGTGATTTTTCCCCAAGTACTATTTCTAGTTTCCTCATTTTTTGTTTGTCATTGTGTAGTTTCTCACCAAGTTAGGCTTGGTGAATTTCAGACTTCAGTGAACTCATAATTCAAAGAGTATTCTAATGCGTCATTTCAAATATGTAATGTGTATAGTGATATGATATCCATAAACATGTTGTAGAATTTGGAAACCTTGCCAATATGTCACAGACCTATTTGTATTTTGTGCTAAGGTTGTGAAAAAATTAGAAATCTGATATTAGTAAAGTTATGTAAGCAATACATATTTATCCTTTAAAGAATAGTTGAATTTTGGTTGTTTTACATACTTATACTACTAATGCCATTATAAGTTGAAGTATTTTTTATTCATAATAATTGCAAGCATTAGAAATTCCTTTGACCCTGTTTTTACATAAACATTTATAACCTAAAAACAAGAAGCAGTCATAAAATGCTCTGTTATTTTTCCACCATTTTACACAAACATAAAGTAACTTATAATTTAAAAGAAATAATAAAAGTATCATTTTAATTATAGTCTATGGTTGATCTGCTTTGGGTAAGCAAGTTCCAAGCAGAGGAATTAAAATTAATGTTCAAAAGGCAAGTGTCTGATTGTTTGTACTTTGCAATACTGGTAATAAATCAAATGGTATGTCTAATTTCTTTGTAGCTTTGCTGGTGGAACATGGGATTGGGAATATTTAGGATTTGCATCACCTGAGGTAATTGTTTTTTGGGGCTTTGGCTTGTTTTGTTATATTTGTCCTTAGTGCAACCCTGCTTGTATTTGCACCCTTTTCTATTCTAAATCCTGAAATTGTCAGCAGTGTTTTTCTTGTGTAATAAAAATGCCTCAGCAGAGCCTACAATTTAGTTATTTATGGTACTGGGTTATTATCACATTATTAAATGCATCTCTTTATCATTTTTAATTGGTGAATAATCAGAACTAAGGCCAATTTATAACATGTATTTTTGGAAAATATCTTCAATTGATTAATAGAAATAAAAATTTCATTTATTAGAAATGCATTTCTAGTTGTAATATTGTTTCAGTCTGAATCTAGTTTTTTTAAGTTATTGAGATAACCCAAGAGAACTGGTTTATAATCAGTTGCTAAGGCGGAAACTTAACATTAGTGATGTTTATGCAGTAAAAAATGCTTTGCTTAATTGCTTTCTGCTTCTCTTTAAGATTTTCACACTCTTCTTGTTTTTTCTTTGTTGTCATATACCGTTTCAAAATATAGAAGGTCTGGTAAAATACTAACACTACAAATAGTAATAGCCACAAATAAAAATAAGTCAGAGTGAAAATCTTAATCATATTGTTATTTTCTGAGATTTAAATTGCCACCGTCACTGTTGAGTCTGACTTTTTATATGGTATTAACAATTCTCTACCCTTTGTCTTCTTCCTTGCTCTTTTATACCATCCAGTGCTTGGAAGGGGACAGGACAAGCAGTGAATCTTTTTATCCTTTGTAGCCCGTTTGTTAACTGCAACCGAAAGACAGTGAAATTGGTTATTATTCAGAAGTGACTGTGGCTTATTTAAATCAGATGCTTTCTCTTTTCAGCTGCTGAGGATACTTGCAATCACCTTGGGGCTTTTGTATTGGTAGATATATCCAAGAAAATATTGACTTGAGAAAACAATTTATGCTTAGAGCTCTGAAATGAGGGTTTTAGATCTACTTAAATTCCCCCCTCCCCCAATGATAATATCTTAATTAAATGTCTGTTGTAAAGCAAATTATGAACTTTTTCTTTACCTGATTTGTGCTTATTATTTCTGTTTTAATTACAGCTTTAGAGATATTGAGGGAAATGTCCACATATAAGGAGAAATAAAGAAGCTTCAATTATAAAAAAAAAAACAACACTAAATGCTTTTAGACTTTCAAGATAAAAACACAATTTAGCAAAAATAAAACTTTACCAGTGTAGTCACCATCATGCATGCATCATCTTGCAGCCTCTGGCTCACAGTAACATTAGGAATCCTGAAATACTTGTCCTTGACTATTTTGGACCTGCTAATATGACTGACACAGATTCATTTTGCAAAAAATAGGAAGGCTTGCCAACTCACATGTGAATATTTATAAGTTAAATTCTTGAGCTTTTGTTCTCCAGAGATTGAGAATTGTGAAAGTATATCAATAACAATTCCTTCTTAAATTTATTTTTTATGAATCAATAAAATTTACAAAAATTATTTAACTCACTTTTACTGTTCTCTTATTTAAAGTTTTTGGCACATTGAAAGACCAAGCTTTTATGTAAACCTTATTGCAAGTCTAAAGAATGACCAGTCAGTGTGAAACTTTAAAACTTTGTATGTATCTAACTATTAAGTAACTGACAAAATTTTATCTTTAAAAGTAGGCTTTTTGCCTTTATATAGACTCTGAAAAAAATATTGCCAAACTCCAGTAGACTTGGAGGTTGAATTTGTATTTTTCCAGTAAAGTTAATTCCATCTTACTGTTTTAAATTAAACTGAATGAGTCAGTGGCAAGAGTAAGTATGTGTTTTGTGCTGCCTTAAAGGCAGTGGAGCTCAGGAAAGGTCAAGTCCTGAAGTCTGAGGGACACCCAAATGCAAGGTCTATCTCTGTAACTTATTAGACCTTGGGCTGTGTTCTTCCTAATTTGTTATCTTCAGAAATTAGTTATCTTCCAAATATGGATGGTGATACCATGGAAGTTATGGCAAAATTAGAGCATCTCTTTAAGTCGCTGACAAAATTGGTACTCAGTAAATGCTAAGGATTATTATTTAAAACAAAACAAAAAAATCCCCTAGCAGTTTTTTTGGCTGTAAATCTTAGAATCTCTTAATCTTTGTAGCATTAACACTCTCAAACCATTTGGAGTATCCCAACTAAAACCTTTTCATATGCTTACTTGAAGATCTTAGGGATCCTTGAAAATTTTCAGATAAGTTTAATTTTATGAAAATTTTCAGATAAGTTTAATTTTTTAAGCCTATTGCATCCTGAGAGAATGCCATGTGAGTTTTCTATCAGAAAAATTATATAACAAATTTCTTCTTTATTTTTATTTCTTTTTCCTTAATTTTTTTAAATAAATCTTTATTGTTCAGATTATTACAATTGTTCCTCTTTTTCCCCCCCATAGCTCCCCTCCACCCGGTTCCCACCCCACCCTCTGCCCTTACCTCCCCCCGACTGTCCTCATTCATAGGTGTACGCTTTTTGTCCAGTCTCTTCCCGCACCCCCGACACCCCTTTCCCCCAGAGAATTGTCAGTCCACTCCCTTTCTATGCCCCTGATTCTATTATATTCACCAGTTTATTCTGTTCATCAGATTTTTTATTCACTTGATTTTTAGATTCACTTGTTGATAGACATGTGTTTGTGGTTCATAATTTTTATCTTTACCTTCTTCTTCCTCCTCTTCTTCCTCTTCTTCTTCCTCCTCTTCTTCCTCTTCTTCCTCTTCTTCCTCTTCTTCCTCCTCTTCCTCTTCCTCCTCTTCTTCCTCCTCCTCTTCTTCCTTTTCCTCCTCTTCTTCCTCCTCTTCCTCTTTTTCTTCTTTCTCTTCCTCTTCTTCTTCTTCCTCCTCTTCTTCCTCTTCCTCCTCTTCTTCCTCCTCTTCCTCTTCCTCTTCTTCTTCCTCCTCCTTTTCTCCCTCTTCTTCCTCTTCCTCCTCTTCTTCCTCCTCCTCTTCCTCCTCCTCTTCTTCCTCTTCCTCCTCTTCTTCCTCCTCCTCTTCCTCCTCCTTCTCCTCCTCCTCCTCCCCCTCTCCCCCTCCTCCTCCTCCCCCTCCCCCTCTTCCCCCTGTTCCTCCTCCCCCTCTTCCCCCTGTTCCTCCTCGCCCTCCACCCCCCTTTCAGCATTTCATATAATATTGGTTTGGTGGTGATGAACTCCTTTAGCTTTTTCTTGTCTGTGAAGCTCTTTATCTGCCCTTCAATTCTGAATGATAGCTTTCCTGGGTAGAGTAATCTGGGTTGTAGGCTCTTGCTATTCATCACTTTGAATATTTCTTGCCACTCCCTTCTGGCCTGCATAGTTTCTGTTGAGAAATCAGCTGACAATCATATGGGTGCTCCCTTGTAGGTAATTAACTGTTTTTCTCTTGCTGCTTTTAATATTCTCTCTTTGTCTTGGTGTGGTCCTCTTTGGGTTCCTTTTGTTTGGGGTTCTGTGTGCTTCCTAGAATTGTATGTCTTATTTCTTTCACCAGGTGGGGGAAGTTTTCGGTCATTATTTCTTCAAATAGGTTTTCAGTATCTTGCTCTCTCTCTTCTTCTGGTACCACCATAATTCTGATGTTCATATGCTTGAGGTTGTCCCAGAGGCTCCTTACACTATCTTCAAATTTTTGGATTCTTTTTTCTTTTTGCTTTTCCGGTTGAGTGTTTTTTGCTTCTTTGTATTTCAAATCTTTGACTTGATTCTTGCGATCCTCTAGTCTGCTGTTAGGTCTCTGTATAATATTTTTTATTTCAGTCAATGTATGTTTAATTTCTAGTTGGTCCTTTTTCATATCCTCAAGGGTCTCACTAAATTTATCAGCTTTTTCTAAGAAATTCTTGAAAAACCTTATAACCGTGGTTTTGAACTTATATCCAGTTGTTTGCTTTCCTCCATTTCTTTCATTTGTGATCTGTTTCTTTGTCTCTGCATTTTGGCTGCTTCCCTGAGTTGGTGGAGTAGCTTTGTGTGGTAGGTGTCCTATAGGGCACAGTGGCTCAGTCTCCCCAGTTACCTGAGGTGGACACTCTTGGTGCACCCCTTTGTGGACTGTGTGTTCAGCCTTGTTGTAGTTAAGTCTTGATTGTTGTTGGTATCTCTGGGACGAATTGACCTCCAGGCCAATTTGCTGTGAGGATCAGCTGTGTCTATGCTGGGAGAAGTTCTGTGCTGGAGACACCTTTATGAGACAAGACTTGAAAAATTGCAAAAGCCTCTGTGCTCAGCTTGGATGGGGCAGAGTCTCAGGGTGGAGCAGACAGCCTTGGCTTTCTGTCAGCTCTGCCCTATGAGGCTCCTTGGTAATCACTGCAAGCACCTCTGAGAGAAAGCCGCCCTCAAGTTTTGCCCACTGCCAGACAGTCCAGTTTTTCCCCAAATGAGTCTGGGTTCCCAGAAACTCGCCCGGAGCTAGAGTTTAGTGCAGTTGGGAGCTTCCGTCTCCCTCCCGCTTTAGAAAGCCAGCCGCGCACTGAGCCATCTGTGCATTCAGCGACCTGTCCTCGCCACGCACGTCTTTGGACCTCAACCTTTTGCAGCTCCTCTGAGTCTCGGTGTGCTCTCCTCTTTCCTTCTAGTTATAGAATTTCCACTCAGCCAGCTTTCCTGTGGTTCTGGATGGTGTCCGTTTTGTCTTTTAGTTGTAGTTTTGATATTGTTGTGCGAGGCAGCAGTTTAGGTGTTTACCTATGCCGCCATCTTGGTTTTCTCCTCTTTAGTTTTTAAACTTTTTCATTTTCTTTAATTGGAAATATGTATATTCTATGGTCATTAATAGATTATTTAATTCAGAATAATTTTGTGCCGTTATCAAGTATACAAAGTAAACAAATTCTCCCTAAGTATAAGTCTTGAACTGAGATAAGAGTTTCATGTCATCTTTGTCTAAGAAATGTGATGGGCCTCAGTGGCCCAGTGAACCATATTAGCACATAGCGGCATCCAGTTTGGGATTCTAGGCCTCCAGGCAAAGAGGACATGATATCCCAGCTCAGCAGGAAATTTTAGAGAACCTTAATAAACCCTCCAGGCACTTGTATCTTTTATGTTTTTGTTCCTAACCTGGCAAGATTGCTGTCATCTCTTATCTATAATAATAAAAGCATAATATGCTAATTAGACCAGACGACCTTCCAGATGAAGCCAGGGCTGCAAGGGAAACCTGGGTCCCAGGTGCTTGCTGGCAGCCAGAGGGAAGCCCAGGTCCCAGGTGCTGGAGGGAAGCCCAGGTCCAGGGTGCCAGCAGGAAGCTGGTGCCGGCAGCTGGGGGAAGGAAGGCCTACTCTTGCACGAATTTCGTGCATCGGGCCTCTAGTTAGATTATACCGATGAAGGACTTCAAATAAATTTAACCAGAGTGGTATGATATGAAAGTTTCATTTGTAATATAAAACCTGTTCAGTACTTTCACAATATAAGCATAGTGAGTCCTCAAGAGTAACCTGGATAGCCATAAACCTGAGTATCTTAGTGTTTATCACTGAAAAAATCTATAATTATCCTCAGAATTAGCCTTCTTATGTTGGTATCATACATACTGACCTCTCTTTTCATCTCTTGTGTCACCAAAATCTGGAAATGGAAAATAAACTCAGGGACATCTGCCTGATTGTGTTCTTCCCATACATTAAATAGAAAACCCTGCCCCTGCCTGTGTGGGAGATAACCCCACAGGTTAGCTGATGCAGATAGGAAGCCAAGCACCATCTCATTTTCAAGCTAATCTCACATTTCTCTCTTAACCTGGTCATTTGTCTTGTGAGTGTGATATGCTGCAGTCCCCAAAAATACAAGATCTAACTATCTGACAAGGTTTTAACAGTGTGTGCTTTTCTTTTCTTTCTGTTTAATGTATCGGTTACTTTTTTAGAATCAAAACTCCAGGGAGAGCCTAACTTATATTAGTAAAATCATTATACGTAGGATTAGCTATAATATTAAATAATAAGACACAGGCATATAAAATAAGACTCAGTTGCAATCTGGCATTGGAGTTTGCAAGTACTCCCAATTTACCCAGGCAATTGTAATGACTACTTAAAATTTTTATTTTTTATTTTCTGTTTCCTTGGCATGACAAAACCTGAAGTTTCTTATTCTAAAGCCACGTGATTTTATAACATGTATATAAAATCACACATTTTTTCCCCTGGGGGAAAAAAGTGTGCTGTTTGTTTAATTTGCATTAGAAAAGCTGCATGCTCTCCTGTATTTTATAACCTTTGGTTTATGCAGGAATATGCTGAATTTCAGTATCGGAGGAGGCACAGACAGCAGCGCCGGCGAGGAGACGTGCACAGTCTGCTCAGTAACCCTCCAGACCTTGATGAGCCCAGTGAAAGCACTTTAGGTAAGTTCTTGGGTTGGGTATGTCTTAATCTTTTAGCTCTCTTGAGTTTATTCTTAAAACTGAATAGGTGATTGTGAAAGAATTTGTAATTTAGATACACAGGCTATAGGTAGCTGCTTCTAAGGTCACAGGGTACAGGAAACCAGAGGGGTTCAGAACGCAGGCTGCTGAGTCAGACAGACCTTGGGTCATGACTACATCTCCACTGCCTATCAGGGAGACACTTAAGTTGAGTCACTGAACCCCTCTCCAAGCAGCAGTCTCCTCATTCTAAAGAAGCAATACCGAGAATGCCACTAGGGGGCAATTGTGAGCTTTTAATGAGATAATGCCTGTAAAATCCTTGGGCATGAGCAGTACCTAGTGAGCATTCATGAATTGTAGCTGTTGGTTACTGTTGGCTGTGTTCATGGAATGTTTTTCTCTTAGCCTCACTTCTCCTATAAGCATTCTTTAAAAGAAAATTTCTGGTATTAGGAATAAATTATCTTAATTATCAACTTTTAAATGTTAAATTATAATTGAAAGTCTTTATGATATCAGCAGAGCATCTTTAGTAAATCAGGATTAACAGGCCTGAAGATTTGTTCTTCAGGCATTGTGGTTCCCAAATTCTTTTTATTTAAAAAATAACTCTGAAAACTAAAACACCTTTATTTATTGTTGCTTAAGAAAACAAAGAGGAGTAGCATTGGCCTTTCTGAATAGAACCATATGTCGTGCAAGCACAAATGCAAATAATAATCATGGATTTGAAGCAAATGGCATGAGATAGATATTTTTGCTTCTGGTGAGACAGATATGCATGAGAAGTCTCTGGGAGATTAAGTGAGTGTGTGAACACAGGTTTTCACCTGCACTGAAAGAGGAATTGCCAGTTGAACTAAGAAGATGTATGCAGTCTGTAAGGCTGAACTGTCTCTGGTATCACTTGCTCTGAAACAGATCTCCCAGAAGGCGGCAGTGGCCGCAGGCCGGGCACCTCCGTGGTCAGCTCTGCGTCCATGAGTGTGCTACACAGCTCTTCGTTACGTGACTACACTCCTGCCAGTCGCTCTGAGAACCAAGACTCTCTTCAGGTAACTTCCTGGGCAGGCCGTGGCCCCTGCTCCTGCTCTTGCTCTGTTTGGCCTGGTTTCCTGATTTCACTTTTATCGCTTTCCTTTTCCTTCCTTCCATTCAAAATTACAGGAAAAGAGATTTAGCTTAATTTTCCCCTAAAACATGGAAACTAAAATAAGATTTGAGTAGATAAAATAACTCTTCTATATAAATAGAGGTAATATTTATTTATCCATTAGGTAAAAACAACAATGGTAAACCTCATTGGGTTAAATCATTTTTGCTTTTAAATTTTAAGTGATTTTACTTTCTGTTGCCCTCAGGCTCTGAGTTCCTTGGATGAAGATGACCCTAATATACTTCTTGCAATACAGTTATCATTGCAAGAATCGGGTCTGGCCATCGATGAAGGAAACAGAGACTTCCTCACTGGCGACGCTTCCTTAGGGGCCATAGGCACTTCTCTACCTTCCAGGCTGGACTCCGGCCCCAGGAACACAGATAGCCCTGCAGCTGCATTGAGCAGCTCTGAGCTATTGGAACTTGGCGACAGCCTCTTGAGACTAGGAGCCGAAAGTGACCCATTTTCAACTGACACCCTGAGTTCACACCCTTTCAGTGAGGCAAGAAATGAATTCTATCCCTCATCCAGTGACCCTGACACAGCTGGCCAGGACGCCAACATTAGTGACAATCTTCTGGGCAATATCATGGCTTGGTTTCATGACATGAACCCTCAGAGTATTGTCCTGATTCCTCCAGCAACTACAGAAACCAGTGCAGATTCCCAGCCCCCCTGTGTCGGAGATGGGTCAGAAGGCATGAGGGATGTGGAAGTGGTGCCGCCAGAAGAAGGCTCAGTGTTTGAAGATGCTGTGGTCAGTGAAGGTAGAGGAACCCGAAGAGAAGAAGAAGACTCTTTGGAAGAGAATATTCTGGCAGGGGAAGCAGCACCTCAAGCTGGTGAAAGTGGTACTGAGGCAGCCAGCAAGGGAGCTGGATCAGATGTCTCAAGTCAAACACCTCAAACCTCAAGTGACTGGCTGGAACAAGGACACTTAGTGTGAGCTGCCCGCCTCTGGCTCCAAGCGCATTGCGGTACAGGTGGCATGCTGGTGGAGTGTGCTTCATGGAAACTGGATCCACTTAATTCCAACTCAGCTCTAAACCACTGACATTAGGGTTGAATACGAGGAGTTCCCTTGAATGGTGGCTTCGTTTTGGAGTTTAACCTTACAGGAAACTTCTTTGGTATTTAATTGGATAGCTTTCCCCTTTTTGCTGACAAAAAGAAGAGCAGGAGAGAAAGAAAAACAAATGGAGTAAGTAGGTTAGATTCCACACTCTAAGAAAATGCAATCCTCTGTTTAGCCTAAGGTCAGCAATACTTAAGTGGAACATTTAAATTAAAGGCTTACTCCCTCATCCTTGGGTGGTTTTTCTCTTTAAAAAGAAAAAAAAAAGAGGTTTTCTTCATTTTAGAAGTTCTTTTGGACAGATCTGGTAACACTGGGTTCCTCGACCTCTTTGTGCTCTTCCATAACTTTCTTCCTGCCTCTGAGCAGTGTGAATCGAAGTGTCCAAAGCTTCTCTTTAGTGCTGCATCTCCCACACTGTAATTAGTTTTCATTTTCACATGAGTCAAAAATTTCTTTTCATGTCTTACAGTCCACTTGTGCCAAACTCTGACTCCTGCGCTGAGAAGGCGTTCAGGTGTGGCATCCCAGAGGGCTCCAGGGCAGTGTCAGCATTCTCGAGAGTAAAAGGTGCCACTTGGTAGCCATGAAATACCAGGCTTTAATGGGCTTTCGTTGCCATGGAGACTGCATTTAAGTAAATGTAGCCTGTAGCTTAAGTTAACTCAACCTAATGCTGCTGTTAAAACAGTTTATTTTAATATTAAAATACAGTTGATTAGCAACAGCGGTGCTGTATTTTAAGAGACACTTTATTGAAAGTGCAATCATAGTTCTTTGTTTTCACAATTTTACAGTGCATTCTAATTACTAATGGGTGCAATTACTTTTAATGGTGTTTTATAAAATAGAAAAAAGTGGAGTTTTTATGAGTTATAGTAAATCCGACAATTACTAAAAAAATCCAATAAGACATCCTGCGCAACATGTTACCGTGCCTTTGCCTAACCTCAATGGATAGTTGCCAGTTAAATAAGTGAGTCATTCAAGTTCCAGTGTCTCTTCTAAAGTAACTATGCTATCAATTGCAGAGACCTCCATAAACCACCCATGGCCTTGCCTTTCCAGTCAATATAACAACTAAATAAATGTTCAGTCCGTTTGTTTGCCTCAGTAGCAAATGCTGATGTGTTTGTTCGGTTGCACAATACTCATTTGCTGTGTGACTACTGTTTAGTGTTGAAAAAATCAATTTCCTGGTTATCAGTGTCTTACTGTGAAGAAAATATTGATCTTAGTTGTAATTAAGATTCAATGGTACAGTGTGTAATTAAAACTAGAGTAAACTGTTGGAATGGCTCTTTTACTTACATATTACCCAAACTAGCATAACATAAGCAAAGTAGATAGGCAACGCTCCATTTAATGTTTTGCCAGATTTTTACCAGAAGTCTACAGATACCAAAATTTCAGTACTGAGTTTGTACAGGCAAGTCCTGGACTGGGTCAGAGGTTGTATTAGTATTGATATCCACATGAGTTGTAATTATGGTTTTTTATTACATTTTATTTTCCAAACCCTATTTTTGAAATATTCTTATATTTGGAATTCATGTGACCTAGGACATTATATTATTTAATATTCCTCAGGTTCTCCTGGGATTAAAAAGAAACTATGTAGGAATTGTCCCTATGCTTTGGATGTCACAAGTCCACATTAGTTTTTCTTTCCCCAATTATCAGAAACATTGATATCAACCCTTATTAATTTGTTGGGGTAAATATTAACTTTTTTCTACAGTGTATTACTCTCTATTAAACTGAAATAGCCCATTAAAGGATTTTTTACAAATTTATTTTGGTTAAAAATATCAACACCGATCAGTTTTTAGACCAAGTTGTAATATTTTCAAAAGAAAGAGTCTTTGTATCATATGGAGGTGTCTTGGAAAGTGTGGAAGTGCTGCGTGGAGGCTGTGAAGTGCATGTTCCTGGTGAGGCCGGTGCCTGGCACTTGGTGTAGTAAGTAGCCCTTGTTCCTGTGCTGTTCTCTCCTGAGCATGAGAAAAGATCATTATCCAATTTGTACTTCCTTGGTACATATTTTAAAAACAACACAGTCATTGACTTTACAGTTCGGAAATAAAGTTTGGCAAAGCCTATTTTGTAAACACGTTAATTTTATAATGTAAAAAAAATTACTCTAACCTTGACTTGTTATTTGCACTTTCATAGTCTATACTTGATACATTCCCCCTTTATATACAATAGGATTCTACAACGTGTAGATGTTTGGCCAAATGAATGCTGTTAATAATATGTAAAATTCTTTGATTAAACATTTATTACTTAAACTACTTCACTTTGGTCTCATTACATTATAGACTCTGTTTTAACCAAGTCAGGAAGCTGATCTTCTTCCAGTTAAATTCCTTCGAATATGATGGGACTAGTTTGATTCTTACATGTAATCAACCAGTGCCTAAAACTTTTTACATTGAGCATTTTATATCTCAGAAGAGTAGATTTATTTCTAGAAAGATATAAGTGGACTTTGCTAGACTATGACATGACTGTCCTTATTTTAGGAACTGCGGTAGTCATACTTCTTAAAGAAAGATGACCAGAAAAGCTTGCTTTTGCTCTCTGTTTCACTTAGGACTGACAGATGGCTGACAAACTGAGTGGTGGCCAAACTTGAAGGAATTATTCTTCCTCAGTCTTTAAAACTGTAATTTGAAAACATTTGTGAGCAAGCTATATGTTACCTTTTAACCAGCTATTTGCACAAGAGACCAGTTTACAGACTGGCTGAGACCAGCCTGCACAAGGCACCAGTTTACAGACTGGCTGAGAGGAAGATTTATGAAAGAGTGAACAAAGCACAATATAGAAAAGGATAACTACTGGACAAAACAGTCCAGTCACGGTGCACCCACACATCTTGTTGGGTGTGCCTAAAAATCGCCTGGGCCATTGATGCAGCTAGAGACCTTAAGTGACAGGCTTGTTTTCAGGGCATCGCTGTCCTGACCCCTGGTCCCTCAGCTGCAGCACACCCACTGCATGCTTAAATAAATGTAGCCTGCAGCTGCATTCGCCCAGGCCTGCAATGTTGCTCCTGTGGAATGGGTCAAGGAAGCGGACACAAATGTGCTGATGTTCATTCTGCATGCTGTGCTGTGAGTGCTTTACCTCTGGCCCCGGATCTCCTTGTCCTGTCAGCAGCCATGGAACTGTGACAGGCTGACTTACTGGTTTGTGAGCAGGGTAAAAGGAAGTCCCAGACCCCACAGTTTGACAATAAGGATGGGATGCTGACAGACATGATTTTCTGCAAGAGGAACTGGGCTTTGTTTGGGAATATAAGACTCCCTGAAATCTGTGTGGTAGTGAACGCTCTCACCAAGAGAGAGATTAGGGGTGGGGCAGATTAAGGGTTCCTGCTGTCCTTTCTGTTATTGAACAGGAGTTGAACTGATGTTGACAGGTTGAGGGATAAGATGTAGAATTGAAACAAGCTGTCAGTGGTGCTTTGGTTGCTGCTCACTCCTGCAGGCGAGCAGATGAAGGAATATGTTCATGACAAGGAGTCAGCAGTTCCTGGAGCCTACCTGAAAGGTAGTGTGGCTGCACCTGCTGAGTCAGGGAGTCACCAAATGTAAAATAAATGGTATCAGCAATAGGAAGCTTGCTGCTTGGGAGTTTTGAGTGGACCAAGAACATTAGAAGTTCATTTGGTTGGGCTGCAACACTAACCAAATGCAAAAGGGAATGCAAAGCCTTGCCTAACTGTGCAAGTCAGGCCCCCTTCCAGCAGTGAGGATAGTGCTCAGTACAGGAGCGACACCAGATGACAAAAACTGGGTGTGCAGGATCCGCGAGAAAGCCGTGAGCCCTGGCTCTGGATGCTCACTCCTGCCGTGGGAGAGGTAGCTGTGCCAGTTTTCAGAAACTAACCCCAGAGCAAAGGGCTGAAGGAGAAAGAGGGCTCACAATTATGTTTTCTCCCCATGGGCTACCCTCCCCCATCCCCGGGTTCCTCACCCCCTTGGTTGGAGATATGGTGATCTGCCACCCATTTATCACCCTGCTGTAGCTCCTGACTTGCATGCATTTTAGACTCCACTGGGAAAAAGCATCTGGACACTTTGAGTAGTGGGGAGGGGAGCTTCCCTAATGGGCCTGGCCCTTTGGGTGATTCAATGTAATGTTCCGAATCCAAATGTCTAATGCAATTGTTGTATTGTGTGCCCAAGAGTATCGTGCACACGATCATTGTCAGAGATCCTCTCATTCAGGGACTGTCTTATGTAGAGAGGTGATGGTGAGGCATCAGTCACTCCGTAGCCTGCCTCCTTGTCCCATCTCTGGTGGTCCTGCAGAAACAATATAGAATCCCAGGAGGAGATAGGAGAAAGTTCTTTCCAACTTCCAGTATCATTTATTTTTCGAGGAGTCATCTGTTTACATAGTAAAAAGCTATGGGAGATCAAAGGCACATGTCCAAGTTGCCGGTTCGATCCTCAGTGTCAGGGCGTGCAGGAGGCAGCCAATCAATGATTCTCTCGTATCATTGATGTTTCTCTCTCCACTCTCCCTTCTCTCTGAAATCAATGAAAATATATTTAAAAGAAAACAGAAGCTTGGGGAGGTTAGTGCAACACTTCCACAGGTTAGGACAGATAAGCAAAGAGTAACTTTATGTGTAAACTAGTATATAAGGGCCAAACACCATAATATTAAAGCCCACATGTTGCATATAAAACTTTGTGTAGTTACATCAATAGTGAGTAAATCTGTGGTATGTCACATTTTAGTTTTCCAGTTACTGGAAATCACTCCTTTCGGCAACCTGAGTACTCAGGCCATCTCCTGGCACAACATCGCCCTCTGCCTGCCGCAGCCACCAAGTATATCCCTTTTGGAGAGAGACAGCTGTTAACCTGCTCCTAGGCTCTTGTTGGAACTGAATGCCTGGCCCGTGAAGCCTTCTGTGCCACTTGGTATGACATCTCCACTTTAGGATTGGAGAAGTAACATTGGCCCAGCAGGCCTTGCAAAGAAATGGTATGCTTGGGAGTGCAGGTAGCCTGACCATAACAGTATTTTAATTTTGCATGAAAAACTAGTAGCTACCCCTTTGGGGGATACTTTGTGCCCAACTCCACTGCCTGAAATAAAGCCACTGGTTTTGTGGGGGTCCCAGTTCACAGATACCTGGGCTTGGTCCAACCACTTGGCAGTAATTTTTACCAAATCCCAGCAACTCTTGTGGTTATACTAGAAAGGAAAAGTCTAAAATTTATACGGAAAACCAAAGGAACCAAAGTGGCTAAAACTTTTAAAGAATAAATAAATGGGAGGAATCATTCTACCCAACTTCACAACTACAGTAATCAAGACTGTATGCTACTGGTGGGGAAAGACACATAGATGGCAGAACAGAACAGAGACCCAAAAACAGCCCCACACAAATGTCATCAACTGGTTCTGACAAAGGTGCAAAAGCAATGCAATGGCAGAAGTGTAGCCCTTTCAACAAATGGTGCTGGGACAGGGCTGTAAGATGCAAATGTATGAACCGCTCCCTAAGCCTCACACTTATATAAAACTTTAAATGGGTAATAGATTTTAATGTAAAATATAACATTTTTAGAAAAAAGAAAGGAAAATCGGCCCTAACTGGTTTGGCTCAGTGGATAGAGTGTCAGCCCGCAGACTGAAGGGTCCCGGGTTCGATTCTGGTCAAGGGCATGTACCTTGGTTGCAAGTATATCCCCAGTGTGGGGTGTGTGGGAGGCAGCTGATCGATGGCTCTTTCTCATCGATGTTTCTAACTCTATCCCTCTCCCTTCCTCTCTGTAAAAAATCAGTACAATATTTTTTTAAAAAAAAAAAGGAAAATCCTTACAATCTAGGTTAGCAGATAATTCTTATCAAACTCTTGCCAAAATTATAATCCATAAAAGAAAACATTGATAAATTGGACTTCATCAAAATTTAAAACTTTGCAAAAGACTCTTATGAAGAAGATAAAAAGACAAGCTACAGACTGGGAGAAAATATTTGCCAGCTACATATCTAGAATATGTAAAGAACTCTCAAAACTCAACAGTAAAAAGAAAACCCAACATAAAATGGACAAAAGGCATGAGACATTTCACAGAAGAAGATCGTGGCTAAGAAAGAACCACATAAAAAGATGTTCAACATCACTATCCATCAGGAAATACAAGTTTAAATCACAAGACACATTACTCCCCTACCAGAATGGCTGAAATAAATAGTACCAATACCAAATGCAGAGAAACTGAATCACTCATATATTGCTGATAGGAATATAAAATGGCCCAACCACCCTGGAAAATAGTTGGGTAGTTTCTTTAAAAACTAAGCAGGTACTTACCATGACCCAGCATTTGCACTGCTAGACATTTATCACAGAAAGTGAAAACTTACGTAAAAAACCTGTATACATTGTTTATAGCAGTTGTATTTTGCAATAGCCAAAAACTGGACTCTACCAAAATGTCCTGTAGTAGGCGAATGGCTAACCGTGGTATAGCCATGCAAAAGAATCCTACTCAGCAATGAATGCGAACGAACTACTGACACAAGTTGCAACAACTTGGATGGATCTCAAAGGCATTACGCTGAGTGAAAATCTGAAAATGGCACAGACGTAATTCCATTTATATAACATTTTTGAAATGACAAAATAATAGAGATGGAAATAATTTAGTGGTCACAGGGGTTAGGAATGCTGGAGGCGGCAGAGAGGTTATGTATGTGACCATAAAGGGACATCTCTGGTGATGGACTAGTCAGTATCTTGGTTAGCATGCATCTACACGTGTGAGAAAATAACAACTATACATACATATTGTACCAATGTCAACTTTCTGGTTTGGATTTTGTACATTTTGTAAGAGAGGGGTGACCAGGTAAAGTGTACACAGAGCCTCAGTTATCTTTGCAACTTCCTGTAAATCTATATTTCAAAATAAAAAGTTGGTGTGTGTTTTTTAAGATAAGCCAGATTTGGCACGCGGACCATAGTTTGCTGACCACTACTCTAGAACAACAATCAGGCAAATGTCGTCTTAGTACATTGTGAGCTGTCAGCAGTGTTACACCTGGGGAACGTTGAGATCTTTAGCAGTTTCATTTGTTTCAAGGACTTTGATTAAGCAAATAAACTGCCAACATCTGTTCTTGGCAGTAATATCAAATATATGCCACAGCACTTTGGCGCTGACATCCTTTGAGGCTGTGAGTGCCGTATGGCATGGTAGGACAGGCTGACGGCACTAGCCCTTCACATGCGTGGTTTCACAGGGTCACTTGTGTATAGATAGATGTGCTTATCAAACCATACCTGAGGCTAGAAGAGGGGATGCCCATTTGGGATAATATAAAGAACAAAAGTTAAAAGTAAATTAAAGGCCCCAAATTTGTGGGCATTGTAGAAAGTATAACCTGAATCCTATGGACTCTCCTCACTCTTTTCCTGTAAGCTTCCATTGTCCCATTATGGGACACCTTAAATTGAATTACAGACGGATCTGGGACCTTCTTGCCAGATGTTCAGATTGTGGACTCTCTTCTCAAAAAAAATGAATATATATTAAAAGTGTAATATGCTAATTAGACCAGACGTCATTCCGGATGTCCTTCCTGACGAAGCTGGAGCCAGAGGGAAGCCAGCCTGGGTCCCAGGTGCCTGTGGGCGCCGAAGGAGGGAAGGCCTACTCTTGCATGAATTTTTGTGCATCAGGCCTCTAGAGTGTGTGTGTATACACACACACACACAAACACACACACACACTAGAGGCCCGGTACATGAAATTCGTGCACGGGTAGGGTCCCTAGGCCTGGCTGGCGATCAAGGCCGATCTGTGGGGGGACCGGCAGAGCGATCAAGAGGCCCCCTCAGGCACCTGCCTTGGCCGGCCTGGCTCTGCCTGCCAGCTGGCCCCACCCCCAGAATGCCCTACCACTGCCTGTGGCCTCCCTCTGTGGGGCAACCGGTGGGGTGATGGGGGGGGTCCTCACTGGCACCTGCCTTGAGGCCTGCAGGCTGGGGAAGCTGCTGCATTGGGTGTCTGCCCCCTAGTGGTGAGTGCACATCAGAGAGACTGGTTGTCCACTGTTTGGTCAATTTGCATATTAGGCTTTTATTATAGGATATATATATATATATTTGATTTCAGAGAGGAAGGGAGAAAGGGAGAGAGAGAGAGAGAGTAACATCAATAATGAGAGAGAGACATCGATTGGTTGTCTCTTGCATGCGCTCCTACCAAGGCCAGGGATCAAAGCTGCAACTAAGGTACATGCCCTTGACTGGAATCAAACCTGGAGCCCTTCAGTCTGCAAGCTGACACTCTATCTGATGAGCCAAACCTGCAAAAGATGAACTTCTAATACTGAGAACAAATTAGTCTACTCATTTTATTGACCTTAAGAGGTGTGTGTTGCTCAGTCTTTACTAAATGCAGAAATGAAAAGATTGTCATAGAAGCATTAGAATTTCTTTAAATTGAGTCATCACCACTGTGGAATGGCACATACAGTAGATGCACACAATAGACTATGTGGCTGGGACATTGCTGAGACAACAGAAATGCCTGCTGGGGTTGCTGGGACAGCAGAAACCTAAGTGGAGAAAGAAATCGGCCAGCATTCCTTATTACCGTGGTCGGCAAACTGTGGCTTGAGAGCCACATGCGGCTCTTTGGCCCCTTGAGTGTGGCTCTTCCACAAAATACCATGGCCTGGGCGAGTCTATTTTGAAGAAGTGGCGTTAGAAGAAGTTTAAGTTTAAAAATGTGGCTCTCAAAAGAAATTTCAATCGTTGTACTGTTGATATGGGCTCTGTTGACTAATGAGTTTGCCGACCACTGCCTTATTATATGCGGGAAGGTTTTCTTGATGCCAGGAGGAGATGCAAAACCTGAGGCTTTCCAGCTGCATTTGCTTCCTTGTGTGGACTTAACTTACCATGACTTTGGTAGCAAAGCCTTTGACAGGTGTGTACACAGTAATATTTGTCAAACTATCCAGACCAGGAAGGGTCCACCCAGATTTTTTTCTGGATGACTTTCATGTCCCTTTCTCTTCTACATGCTCACATTTCAGAGGCTACGCCCATCTTCAGGACTTTGCTGGTAGTAATGAGATGGAAAACACAATGAGAAGTTTTACCAAAGTTGTAGAGATAGGGCTAATCTGAAATGACATAAGCAAATAGTCAGGTGTGTGTGACTATAGTGCTTATACTTCAAATGTCCTACTTGAGATCTGTAAGCTTAGCTATATCTAGAAGTTGAGCTCTCGTGAATAATTCGGAGACCAGAAGAGTCCATCTAATTTCCCCTCCTCCCCGCTGCACAGTTCACCCATGATGTAAAGATCTGTCCAGTCTGGGTCCCTCAGGGACATAATCCAATGGGTCATAAGAGGTGTGTGAACAAAGAATTCAGTGCAAAATACATGGCTTCTTGTTGTTGAATGGGGATGGAGTTTCGGTTTTGCAAGGGGAAAAATTCTGGAGATTGGTTGCACAATCATGTGAATATACTTACTGCTATTGAAGTACACACGGAAAAAGGGTTAAGACGGTAAAGTTTGTTACGTGTATTTTATCACAATTAAAATTGAAATTTTGATATACTATGGGACTTCAAAGGAGGCCAGTTGTCCCAGACAACCAGAGGAGGTGGTCGCTGAGGTAAGCCCAGAAGTGTGGGTGGGACAGTGCTGCTGGCAGGTAACACTGTGTTCCCCAGCCTTTTGTGTACATTCACTTCATTAATCCACTCCATCCCCTACCGCAGTGGTTGGCAAACTCATTAGTCAGCAGAGTCAAATATCAACAGGACAACGACTGAAATGTCTTTTGAGAGCCGAAAACAGACTTCTGCGCATGGGCCATGAAGTTTCAATTGCACTGTACGTGCGCGCCTGCACGTGGTATTTTGTGGAAGAGCCACACTCAAGCGGCCAAAGAGCTGCATGTGGCTCGCAAGCCGCAGTTTGCCAACCACTGCCCTACCGAGAAGATACTGTTCTCTTCCATCTGACTCTGGAACCCAGGAAAAGCTGAATGCTTTGGCTTATCTTACTCTTAAAGTCAGACTGTGCAGAAATATTCCCATAGAATGTCCGAATCAAGAGAAAAGAATGGAGTAAATATAGGTTTCTGTAGTCAATTTTATTCATTGAGAGAGATGTTTACAGCTTTAACTAGTGCCTGGAAAACTTCAACAAAATAACAGTCATCTAAGAAATGTTTAAGTATGGTATTTTGATACTCATCTTTTGAAATTATAGAAATCAGAAATGTCCCACAGAAAGTTTTGCAACGTGACAATGGAACTTAAAACATATGACAAGTTACAGCTACCATTAACTGAATGTTTGCTTTCATTTGAAAAAGAATAAGTACTCTAAGATATTTTTTTAATAACAGGGCTTATGCGACGGCCACCTCTGCATGTCTGAGCTGGCGGCACTTCGCAGATGGCTCTCCTTCCCTCTGGTCAGCACGAGCCAGCCCTGGCCAGGGGCCTACCGTCCAATCAGTTGCAAAATAAAAAGGAAAAGGTTGATTATATCCAAGTAGATGTTCAGAGCAGCAAACACATACTCTTCAGGGTCCAGTTTCACGTGATGGCTCCCCCCCACCATCAGCTGCACATCCATCACCAAGTACTTAAAGAAAAGAAAGAAAAATGAGCTGTTTAACCTGTTCATTTCTACCCAATAACTGTAAGCCACCTGGGAAAGTTAGCATCAATACACGTGATTGTGGAAAGTCGGCTTGTGGCTATCTACGTTGTTATGACAGCCTCAGCCATTTACAGTGTTCACAGGTTTGTACTCCACTAAGGCAAGTGCTTTGTCCTTCCTTCGCTTTCCAAGTCCAGTAGACTATACGCCCACCTGGCCCCTGTAGTCAACGATATGGGCCAGGTGGGCATATTGGACACACTGATACCACAAAATGCCGTGTTCTCACTGCACCAAGAATGAAAATAAAATGGTTCCCCCACATTTAGATTCACACACAGCAATGATTCTGAATTCCTGGAGCTTTGTGGTGATGTCAGTATTTCCAAAATAGAATGAGGGAACGTCACGTGAGTGATCAGAGAGGCAGAGAAGGGAGCCAACCCCGAGGCTGGGGGATGCTAAAGCACACACTGGCCTGGACCACTGAGGCCCTTCCCCCCACTTGCCCTCCCTGCTCCCTCTGTGATTCCAGCCACTCTGGGAGGAGGTTCTTACTTTTGCCATGTGATCCAGCAGTCACACTCCTCGGTATCTACCCAAAGGAGCTGAAAATTTATGTTCACACAAAAACCTGCACGTGGATGTTTAGAGCAGCTTCATGCAAAATTGCCAAAACTTGGGAGCAACCAAGATGTCCTTCAGTAGCCTCCAGTAGGTGGCTGATTACAGAAACTGTGATACATCCAGACCGAAATGAGCTCCCAAGCCATGAAAAGACACAGAGGAACCTTAAGTGCACATTACTGGGTGAGAGAAGCCAGTCTGATTGCAACTATATGACCTCGGGAAAAGGCAAAACTTGGAAACAGTAATAAGGTTGCCAAAGGCTGGAGGCAGGGGAGGAATGAGCAGGCAGAGCACAGGATATGTAGGGCAGTGACAATACTCTGTATGCTACCATAACGATGGAACATGTCGTTTATTATCCATTTTTCCAAACCCATAAAATGTACACCCACAGTGAACCTAATGTAAACTGTGGAGTTTGGGTGATATTGACACCTCAATGTAGGTTCATTGTGGGTGACTGTAGTTAATAATAGGGGAGGCTGTGCATGTGTGGGCAGTGGTACATGGGAAATCTCTGTATTTTCCTCTTGATTTTGCTCTGAACTTAAAAGTGCTCTAAAAAAATCATCCCTATAAGAGGAGGAGGAGAAGAAGCAGGAATAGGAGGGGAGAAGGAGGAGGAAGAGGAGGAGTAGCAGCAACAAGTCTCCAGGAGTGCTTTCCAGTGAGTTACTGATGCCACTTGACTCCACGCTCAGCACCAGGGCTAAGGGGCACCTTCCATGCCTGTACCCGACTCTGCCAAAGAGAAGGAGAGATGGACTTACAAGTGAGAAGAGCACAGTTCCGAGTCCAGCGTACAGCAGATGCAGCCACTGCAAGAAGAAAGGCGACAAGTGGATATTAAGAACAAGATCTGAAAGAACAAAAGGGCGCACTTAGGTCCCTGCTGTTAGATAGGGACCCAACTTTAAGAAAGTCACATCTGGCTTTGATCCCTCTTGCTCCCAGGATGAATTATTTAATGTCTCCGAACCCGTCTTCTTATCTATGAAACAGATGAGATATGTACTTTTCAGGAATGTTGTGGGAGTTAATTTGATGCCTGTATGAAAAACACATGGGCCTATGTCTGACACCTAGTGAGAAGTCAACAAATAGATTTAAAGCAAAAAAGGGAATAAAGAAAGAAAAAAAAATAGGAGCCTCCTCTAGGCTGCTGTTGGAAAAGTCCTAAGAAGCCGATCTCTCTACGCCCATCACTTCAAACAAGCAGCACAGGGAGTCCACCCCACACCCCTCGTAGGGAAGGGCAGCGGTAGCCCAGGGTGGGCGCTCCACCATTGTGGCCCAGACCTCCTGTCCACAATGGTGGAGCGCCCACCCTGGGCTACCGCTGCCCTTCCCTACGAGGGGTGTGGGGTGGACTCCCTGTGCTGCTTGTTTGAAGTGATGGGCGTAGAGAGATCGGCTTCTTAGGACTGTCCATGGGACCCCAACCACCCGGCCGGCCCCTGGGACGGGCCTCACAGACCTACTGCCCAGGTTCGCGGCAGCCCGCTCCTGGGCCACACTCCACTCCCCACTGTGCTGGGACGGTGGGCGTGAGCTCCAGGGACTTCCTGGTGGCCTTGCTGAACCGTCCATCGTCCAGAATGCTCCCACGGATCCCCTTCCGGTCCCTCACCTGGGGCCGCAGTGGCCCTCGAGGTCTGACAGCTCTCCCAGCCTTCGTGGCTCCCCCACCCCTCCTCTTTCACAGTCATTGCCCCCAGGAAAGTCCCCCCACTCCCATCTTGGCTCTGCCTCTCGGAGGCTCCATCCTGACACCACCAGCCCTTCACCCCGGATTCCTAACAGCCCTCCGAATGAGGCCCACTCACGTATGACTGTATGAAGAGTAAGATGATTCCGTAGATAAAAAGCACCACCAGCGAGACGAACAGCACTCCATGGAGCAGGGTGAAGTCCAGCTGAGGAAACCCAATGGCAGGCATGGCTCAGTCACCATCTCCACGGGGCCCCGGGGTCATCAGAGATGCGCCTCACACCCCACAGACAGACGCTGGCCCCTTTGCTAATAATGCCCCAGGCCAGCTCCGAGAACCAGGGAAAGCCATTAGCCCCACCACTGGAAACAAGACACGAGGGCCCTGTTGCCCGGGACTTGCTTCTGGCGGGAGGAGAGGGAGGGCTGTGGGGAAATGGGCCGCGAGGGGGTGGTGTTTGAAGCTGGGCGATGGGCACATGGGGAGTTCCTTTTGCTGCTCTGTTTTTGTATTTCTATAAAAGGTTCCCTAAGGAAAAGGCACATTGGATGAGCAGGATGTAGATTTGTATGTATGCATGATCATAATTATGCTCATAGTTACTCATATCTTCAAAGTGTGAGCATAGACGACATTAATGAAATAAAATAGACCAAGAGGTTAATTAACTGGGTCCCTTTTTCACATTTGTATGCATACCTTTGAATAAAAAAAAAATACATATATATATATATACACACACTAAACTTTCAAAAATTACTATGAATCATTCTTTTGTAATTTTGAAATTTATCAACATGTTTTTTTGGTTTTGCCTTCATAAATCAGTGACCAAATCAGCCAGGGAAGGGAGATGAAAATTTCTTCTAAAGAACGGGGATTATTCATCTTCTGGCCTGAGAAATTTGGGATGGTACAGCAAAAAGAAGATCCTTGAACCCAAGACATTTTCTTGCAAGAGCTTTTTCCTAGTCCCTCTAGTTCTGCCCTCACTCCCTACCCCTAACACACCAAGGAAATATACTCAAGTCCTGCATCACCTAGTGTGGTCCTTAGCCCAGCAGCTTGGACACCACCTGGAATGCAGATTGACCTTCTGACTCTGCGTGTCCGGGGTAGAGCCAGCAAGCTGTGGTTTAACAGGCTCCCCAGGTGACATGCTGCTGAGAGCTTGTCCACAGGTGTGTTTCCCACACCTGCAGCTACTGAGCCCATGAATCATGGCTACTCCAAGCTGAGATGTGCTATCAGTGTAAAACACACACTGGGTTTGAATTTTAATTCAAAAAAGAGGATGTAAACTAGCTCATGCATATTTTCGTCATGTTGATTACTTGTTGAAATGATAATGCTTCACATACATTGGGTTAAGTGAAAGGTATTATTCAGATTAATTTCACCTTATTTCTTTTTAGTTTTTCAATGTTGTTCCTGGGAAAGCCCGAAACCCCAAGAGAGGAGGCCGAGGAGGCAAGGCCACAGGACAGCGGAGAGGAGAGCGGAGCGGGGAGAAAGGGGCGGGAGGGGCGAGGAACAGGGCCCGCACGCCCTTATGGCAGAAACCAGTGATACGTACTTTTGTTTGGAGAGCAAATAAAGTGAGCGATAACGTCACCAGAGCAGTTGCCCCGATGGCCCATAACACCTCCTCAGCACCAAAGAAACTAAAACCAGAGACTGCAGTTATTGTTCACATAGAGTCGAGGAAAAGCGCGTGTGAAAAAGAAAACGTGTATCACAGACTTACACTGACACGGCTCCTAGCATCAGACCTTGCAAAAATGTCTGCAAACAAAATGCACAGTCAATCAGAAGGCTGACTCCCGAGGCCCAGCTGCGGGGGCGAGGACTGGAGGGAGGGGAGGGGGGGTTGGCAGGGTCTAGGGAGCAAGTGGGAATACCCACAACCCTAGCGCACAAGCTACAGGGCAAATGGTCATTTAAAAATAAACAGTACAACTAAACATTCTCCCTAAGACTAACAAGAGAAAATTCTTTTACCAGGAGAAAAAAAAAAATTTTAGGACACAATAGCAACTTTCAACCTATTTAGTGACGTAAATATGTATTGATTAGGAATGTGGAAACCAGCTTACAGGTTTATCTGCAGACCATATTATCATTCATCAGTTGGGGCCATCCACACGGAATCGTAACGCTTTGTCAGAGCAGGATATGCTATTTCCACTATAGCTTCACCACCCGTTTCAGTACCGACCTTCCGCGTGGTGCTTGGGTGAGAATAAAGCACTTCTCAAGCCTAGGGGTGAGCTGAGGCGTGAGGCCTCCTCAGTGAGAGGGGTGGTGGGAGGCACTATTTACAGAGCATGAGCTGCACCTGCAGGTGCCCGTGCAGGGCTCGGAGCAGAGCTGCATTGGGGCTGCACCAGGCTGCAGGGTTCCCATGGGCCGGCGCTGAGAGCCAGCAGACAGCCACTCAGGAGGATGCCAGGCCACAGTCAGGCTCCAGGACAGCAGGCAGGCCCGGGACAGCTGCCTGCTCCCCATGTCTGTCATTCTTACTTTCCCACCTATCTTTGTCCTTCAGCCCAATGGAAGCAGCTGGCCGATGGGGAGGGGAGAGCAGATTTTTGTGGGTGACCTGCCGCTCTCCCATACTGCCGGCGGGATTGGCATTAACGCTCATATAGGATTCAACCCTGTCTCTGCTTAATTGGCTCAAGGAGTGACAGGCAGCCCGGGCCCCTTGGTTGTCCGGTTTTACATTCTGGCCACTCTGGAGGGACCAGAAGAAGGGGAGTCCTCTGGGGTGAGTACCGGGACCCCACTGGCTGTCTGGACTGGGGTTCCTGGGGCTGAGGCCTGGGCTCTTATGCGAAGCCCTGCCAGGGATGTTCCTGGTGGCGTCCCAGCCGCAGCCTCAGCAATCGCCGTGGGCGACGCCATACGGGATGAAAGACTGCAGAAGAACCAGGCGCCTGGGAACCCGCAGTTGCCTCTCCACGTCCCAGACCGGGCGAGGAAGGGCCTACTGTGCTCAACATACAAGTAAGCTGTCTTTATTTTCATTATAGGTCAAAAGGAAAAGGTAAAATACCATGTGTATCCCACATACACATGGTACTTGAATAAGGTGCTTGTTTCTGACCTTCCTTTCAAGGTTAATTTTCTTCTACTTGCTCAATTGTTTCACATTTCTCCATCTCCAGGAGCACATGAGACAGGGGGAGAGAGAGGAGGAGGGGGGGGAGGGGAGAAGGGGGATGGGAGGAAGGAGAGGAATGACTTTAAGCTGGAAACCCCCTTCAGTTTTCCCAAGGGCAGGAGAGTGAGAAACAAGAGGCCTTAGAAATCAAACCTGCCCCGTGGCTTCGAGAGCTCGGAACACAGGCTCGGGGGCCACAGTTCCAGGGGGCAAGAGCAGTCTTCAGTGTGCGCGTGTTTTCCTTTCTTCCCTCAAGTCCTTCTCTGAAATGGTTTTCTCTGTGCATTTCCTAACACTTGGGCAAGACATGAAGTCTGGGAAATAGAACTAATTCGTACCCCTCTATAATATTCCGTCTCTTAAGTTCCCCTGCTTTGGAATCAACAGCAAAACTTGAGAAATGAGAGCTTCCTTTAAGACCAATAGCTTTGATTTCTTCCTGTAATAATAAACTGAAAACACACTGAGACGGTTCTGGGTGTTTTGGAGAGTACATGCGCACCGTGAGTGTGCCAGAGACCGCCGCCTGGGGGAGGCGAGAGGTTTGGCCTGACTGGGAAGCAGGAGGAAGAGCCTGGGGAGCGGGGATGATGCGCCACAGCTGCCGAGTCCCTGAGGAGGAGCCCTGCGGGCTGCCCTGGGGTGGGGTGGGGTACAGTGATAGAAATGCAGGTTTCATTTAGGGTTGAGAAAGCGAGCAGCTCCAGGTACCTGCTCAGAGTTGCTGGGAGCCTAGAGTCCCCGCGGGCAGCACAGAAAGGAACTGGCGGCAGGAAAAGGAGCCCCGCGGAGCCGCGCACAAAGCGGGAGCCCCACAAGGCGGCGCTGGTGAGACCGGAACAAGACCGCGGATAAGCGAGAAGCGCCGCGGACCTGAGGGCAGACACCCCTCACCGCCCAGCCCTGGCTCCCAGCTCCTGGGAACTGGAACGGGCCTCCTGGACTGAAATTCAGGAAGTAGGAGGAACCGGAGCTGCGCTGGTTTCGGCTCCCAGGGAGACTTGAAATTAGTTTTACAAAAATAAAGACAATGATATTCCGTGCACATGAGTTTGGGAACTAAATGTGGAACCCACTCTCCGTAGCAAAGTACGTGTGTTGCGGGCGCGGGTTCCCCGGGTGGCCTCCAGGGGAGCGGCCCAGGGTCCCCGAGCCCCCCGGTGGACTAAGAGGGTGCGGGTCAGATCTCATCAGCAAGCTTTGGGACCGGACCCAGGCAGGAGGTCTCACACATAATCCCCATCTGCGTGATGCCACAGGAAGATTTCCCACAGTAAAAGGAGCGACTTTAATACTGTGATAAGAACATATTGCAAAGGGGAGCGGCAACAGGCGCTAACGAGGTTTACTTACAAACAATCCCAGGAGGATGTAGTTCGCAGGCACCTGGCGGCGCAGTTTCTCACAGCAGGCGAGCACAATGAGCACAGCGAAAAAGGCGGGGCTGAGGATAATTCAAAAGCATGGGTCATTTGCTGCCAGTGGTCATGTCACGTGACACAGGAGGCTAGAGATACAGATATGGTCATATACTAATACCTCATAATAAGTTTTACACAGTAAACAAAAGTGTGGATCATCATCTTTACCTCTTTTTTTTTTTTAACTTTAAAAACTAACTTTTCTCATTGTTATCTATCCACAGATAGTTTGTGGGCTCTTTTAAAATTTTTCATTTTGAAATAATCGTGAATTCATAGGAAGTTGCAGAGGGGCAAAGAGGTAACCTTTACTTAGTTTCCCTTAACAGTTCCATCTCACATTATTTATCTCTACCTAATAGAAGAGTAACATGCTAATTGACCGTACCTTTGCCATGCCCACCAGCCAATCAGGAGTGAGTATGCAAATTAACCCAACAAAGATGGTGGGTTAATTTGCATACACAGGCACCGAGTGGCTGGGCGCGGGGCAGGACATTTGCATCCCACCCCAGCCACTCCAGGCCTCTGGGCAGCGTGGGAAGGCAGAAAGGCGGCTCCGGCCAGAGCAAAGGTGCTGCCAGCAGCCAGGGGAAGGAAGGCCCATTCTTGCACAAATCTTCGTGCACCCAGCTTCTAGTAGCAGATAATACTACTACCAAAGCCAGTAATGTGACATTGGGACAGTGTGGCTATATGGTGCTATGCACAGGACGATGGCATAAATCTATGTGTAGATACATGTAAACAGCACCACAATCAAGATGTGAAGCTATCCCATCATTAAAACATTAACAAAGATCTTCCTGTGCAATCCCTTTATGGTAACACACACACACATACCCCTAACTCCTGGCAACCACCAACTTGCTTGTTTTCCATCTCTATAATTTTGTCATTTCAAGAATGTTATATCTTTAGGGGGTGAGGGTGTGGGTAGAGACGGAGGAGGGTATAGGGGGATAAAAGATGATAGAGAAAAATAAGTAGCTATAAAAAAGGACATCTCTGCTTAATTTTTAAATGAAGAACCTTGATCAATAGCTAGTAGGAAAAAAAAACTTTTTATTAAATTAATAATACTTACAAGATTGCATAGGTGAACCAGGGATTCTTGTGCACCCAGTTTCTTAAATCTGGCCTGGTTTAAAAAAAAATCAGTAGTTTTACTCAATAAGTACTTAATTTTGCTAACTAATATAATACTTAAGTAGAGGTAAAACCACCTCCTGAGAAGGGGGAATCTCTAAATGACAGATAGTGACAGATTTGAGCAGCTCAGTATTTCATTAGCATCAGTAATGAAGACTTACCAGAAAATAAATACACCTATAATTGTCCCCGTGATCACCAGCTGAGCAGACAGGAGGAGGAACACTTTTACAATGAAAGCTGAGGAGACAGAAACGTTATTTTTGTGATGTAATCTTCAAAAGTAGTCATATAAAGGCAATTACCTGTTTTTGATACTCAAAAGAAATGTTTCCTCTGGCTTTTTGAGGGTGGGAAAGGAGCGCTAGTTTTGAGTGCACCAATGGAGCGAGGACAGCTCTGCAGGACACGTGGGAAACAGTCTGGGCCATCTGAGTGTGTTATTGGAGGCCTGAGGGTTCATCCATGAAAGTCCCAGCATTTTAAAGGCACAGTCAGGAATTTAGTTCCCTCTGATGCACACCTAGTCCTCTCAGGCCTCAAAGTGATTGGAAAGTCACAGAATGTCACAGCCTCAGGGGTGCCCAGCCACAGCCTTGGGCAAAATGGAGACCAGAGAAGCCTGAAGGAAGGCTGGTAGAGCGGGTGTACCCCCGTGGGCATGGGTGTGGGCGTGGCCGTGGCCTTGGGCGGCGGGGAGTTGGCAGAGCTTTTCCACCATGTTTCTCTCCCACCACCTGCCTTTAGCCACTCCCTACCCTTCTACCTGAGCAGAAACCAGGTAACGTGATGGATATTGAGCCAGACAAGGGAGCCCCATGTGAGTGGCATCCTAAGGCAGAGTGCAGAGGCCTCTCTGTTGCCTGCTTCCTACTGCGCAGCTGTTCCTGGGGTCTCTCAAGTGGTGCTGGCAACGACAAGTTACCTTTTGGTGGTTTTATGCCGGTTTTAAACGGAAAAAAAGAAATGAGGCCTGAGAGGACTAGGTGTGCATCAGAGGGAACTAAATTCCTGACTGTGCTTGAAGTTGCCTTAGAGGATCACCGCTGTGTCCTTTTGCTGGGTGGTTTCTGGGCATAGGAGATGTGACGGTGGCAAAATGGGCCTGAGCTATCTTAATGAAAACACCAGAACATATTTACCCAAATGTGTGCTGCCTACATTGAAATAGTCACATCTACGGCCTCACCGGTTTGGCTCAGTGGACAGAGCATCGGCCTGCAGACTGAAGCTTCGGTCCCAGGTTTGATTCTGGTCAAGGGCATGTACCTGGGCCTGGACTATAGTGAACAATATTTGGATAAGGCATGTATTTCCTGTACAGCATTATTACCTAAGGCATTGAATTCCTATCCTTTAAAACTGAGGCCAATACTATGGTATTCACGTTGTGTATAGGTAAGGACGTTCCACCATCACTGACTGCTTCATAATTCCTACGAAAACCACACGCGTTTCCCTATGATCTGTTCACTAGGATTTTCTGAGTGTTCTGGACCACTTGGGGGTGCTCTGTCCACAGCAGCCCTACCCCATGTTTCAGGGAAAAGCCTGGCTGGGAAACACCAAAAGCAAAATTCCATACTTCTGTGGAAACATTTGCTTTTCTCCCCCAAAGAGGAAATTCCTTTATTCTCACCTCTGCGGATAGATTCTTCTGAGAAGGGGCTGACTACAGTATCGCTCTCTTCAGGGGTGGTCTCCTCTGAAATTTGTACCACGTAGGAATCCGCTCGCTGGTCAGTCTTCGGATGTGGTTTCCCGTGGGTTTGCTTGGGCTCAGGCGAAGGTGACGTGGCCTTGGTCTGTTTAGGTATGGGCTGGGTGCTGCTGTCCGCTGCTTTTCGGACCAGATGCTGGTGATCTCCATTACTGAAGTCTGCTGGCTCGCTGACCTCCACGGCCATTTCCCTGAAGGGGAAAATGGCTATTCAGGTCCTTATGGTCGTACCGCTGCAACCATAACGCGCCAATGTTTTCCCCTGATTTTAACCCCCATGGCTCGGTACTTACAAAGTCAGTGCTCATTGAATGATGAACGCTTTTAAAATGACACCTACGGAGGAAGGCTGTTCGCATTCTATTGTGAAATTACATTCATTCAGCAAGGAGTTTAAGTTCCCTCTTCTGTGCCCAGTGCGGGGAGCTGCCCTCCTCGCCCTCCTCTGCCCTCAGAGAGCTTACGTGGTGGAAGAGAAGATAACCAAACAAACAATCGCATTTTGAGGCCAGGAACAATGGAGGATGGCACAGCAGCCTCTAATGAAGTCTGGAAGAACATGCAAGGAGTAGAAGAGGTTGTCGAAAGCTTCCAGAAAAAGTGAGGTTTAAGCCAAGGCTGCAGATGAGTAGGAGCTAGTCAGGTGGAGACGGGGGAAGCTTTTCCCAGGCAGAAGGATCAGCCTGGACCAGGACTGGAGGAGCAGAAAGGGCAGGTTTCAGAACTTGAAAGTGCATGTGGCCGGAGCAGGGCGTTCAAAGGGGAGAGGAGAACGAGCTTAAGCAGAGGACCAGGGGGGCAGGGCACTGATGGGCTGGCAAGCCAAGTTAATCCCCGAGGCCATGGCTGCGGAAGGCAGAGTAATGTCCCTCAAAGATGCCACGTCCTAATCCCTGGAACCTATGAATATGGTACCTCACGTGGCAAAAGGAAAGTTGCAGATGCGCTTAAGTTAAGGACTTTGAGGTGGGGTAGGATCTTGGGTTATCTGGGCAAGCCCAATAGAATCACAAGGGTCCTTATGATCATACTTACCAGGGGGATACAGGGGGGCAAGAGCCAGAGAAGGAGATATGACAACAGAAGCAGGGGTCAGAGTGATGCAGTGGCTGTCTTTGAAGATGAAGGAAGGGGCCCTGAGCCAAGAAATGCAGGTGGCCTCTAGAAGATGGAAACGGTGGGAAATGGATCCTCCCCGAGAGCTCGCGGAAAGGAATGCAGCCCCACTGACACCTTGATTCTAGACCAGAGAGACTGATTTTGGACTTCTGATTTCCAGACAATAAATAAGTGTTGTTTTAAGGCATTATGTTTGTAGTAATTTGTTACAGCAGCAGTAAGTAACTAATAGAACAGGGAATCACTGTTGGGTTTCCAGGAGGGGACCACAGGGACCTGACTAGAAAGATTACACTGGGCCCAGCGTGGAGAATGAACCAGAGGAAGCACAAGTGGAAGCAAAAAGACCAGAAATCACCCTAGCTGGTTTGGCTCAGTGGATAGAGCGTTGGCCTGCAGACTAAAAGGTCCCACCTAGGTTTGATTCCGGTCAAGGGCACAAGCCTGGGTTTCGGGCTTGATCTCTAGTAAGGGGGGGAGGGGGAGGAGGGTGCAGGAGGCCGCTAATCAATGATTCTCTCTCATCATTGATGTTTCTATTTCTCTCCCTCTCCCTTTCTCTCTGAAATCAATAAAAATGTATTTTTAAAAAAGAGAGAGACCAGAGGAGATCATGGTGGGCTTTGCCAAGGTGCTTTGCAGCGGAACACAGTTCTTAGAAAACCAGTACTAAAAAGGGCAAAAATGGCAAAAGAGAAGATCCCCATTAGCCTCCTGGGGACAAGAAGGCTTAGACAAGCCTCTGCTGCTGGCCTCCTGGCCCCAGAGAGAGCCAAGGAGGAGTCTGAGGAGACGGCTGAGCTGGCCAGGCTGAGACAGAACAGGGAATGTTTGTAAATAGGTCTGAACAACCTGCTCTTGGAGAGGCAGATGTCCCTTCTCAAATTGATCTGTGAAGTTTTACAAAACTCATTGCGATTTTTTTCAGTACTTGAAAACGTAAAGCTCATCAAAAAGAGTAAACATATGAGCATAATCAAGAGAAAAATTAAAAGAGAAGTGATTTGCCATATCAGAAATCAAAATATCCTAAAGCTATGTAATTAAAAGTGTGGCCTTAGCTGGTTTGGCTCAGTGCATAGAGCATCGGCCTGTAAACCGAAGGGTCCTGGATTTGATTCCTGTCAAGGGCATGAACCTGGGTAGCAGGCTCCTCCCCAGCCTGGGCCCTGGGCAGGGTATGTGCAGGAGGCAACTAATCGATGTGTTTCTCTCACATCGATATTTCTCTCTGTCTTTCCCCCTCTCTTCCACTCTCTAAAAATCAACGGAAAAATATCCTCAGGTGAAGATTTAAAAAAAAGTATGGAGTTTGCATAACAATAGATGAATGGATCTATGGGATGGAAAAGATTCAAGAAATAGAGTCATGTATATATGAGAATTTAATATTTGATAAAAATGATATTTTAAGTTATTGTCCCAAGATGCTGGAAACAAAGATTAATAACTATTTCACATCTTTTACAAAAATGCATTCCAGATGAATTAAAGACACTATCATCTAAAATAATGAAAGCATAATATGCTAATTAGACCGGACAGCCAATGACCTTCCAGATGTCCTTCCGGATGAAGCCACGGCAGTGGGAGCTGAGATAGAGGTGGTTAGGGGTGATCAGGCAGGCAGGCGAGTGGTTAGGGGCAATGAGGCAGGCAGGCAGGCAGAGTGGTTAGGGGTGATCAGGCAGGCAAGCAGTTAGGAGCCAGCAGTCTCAGATTGCAAGAGGGTGCAGACTGGGCTGAGGGCCCTCACCCCCATGCACGAATTTCATGCACTGGGCCTCTAGTAAATAATTATAGCCATAGATATTCTACAAGAAAATATCAATGCATATTTGTGTAAGCCCTTGTAAGAATGATACCATAAAGAAATGCCTGACAGATTCGGGGTATAGAAAACCTTCAAATATCATGACAAAAAGATACCAGTTAATCTGAAATGCAAAATTTTTAACAAAGAAAAGATAAGCAGTTGAATAGAAAGGCGAGATAAGAACATAAATAGGCAATTTATAAAGGACATTTCAATGATCAACAAACTTAGGTGACCATACATACCTACCTCACGAATAACCAAAGACGTGCAGGTAGAAGCAATTGTGAAATGGCATATTTTTTTTTATTTGCATAAAAGACTAGCAAAAACTAAAAAAATAATTCTCGGAGTTGCAGGGGCGTGGAGAGATGGGTAACCCAGTGGGACGCTGTGACTTGCAGGCCCTGTGCACAATGGCCTTCACGGGCTCCCTCTCCACAAGAAGAAAAGAAAGAGAAAAGGTATATTTCATAGCTGCACTGGTATATAAAATATGCAATCCAGTCTGGATCTATTGTGTATTATAAAGTCATTGGTATCAGACTTTCTCCCGATTTTAAAGTTAAAACATTTCCATAACCCCTAAAACTATCGGGGGCCTTGGCAATGTGGAATTGGCAGGTGTGTAAGCTTTTTTGGTGAGTAATTTAGATGCATCTACCAAAACTCAAAATGTGCCTTACTTTAGACCCATTGGTTACATCTGTAGGAATTTAACCCATAAAAAATACCCACCCACATAGGCAGCCATACATGTATAAGGAAGTTCATTACATCATTCACTGTTTGTAACTGAAAGAAATGTAAAACATGTTAAATACCCAGTATTAGGGAATGGTGAAGTTAATTTCAGCCAGGAAAGGGCAGGTATATATGGGCTAGAAAGTTCACTTACTTTTATACACTTTTGAATTCAAAGGGCCGGATTATAGAATAACATTTAGTAAGATCACATTAATGTTTCACACAGATGCACACAGTTCCAGAGATGGAAAAGATATACTACCAACTATGAATGTGGTTATCTCAAGTCACACAGCAGAGGTGGGGCGTGCCTCTGAGTTGTATTCATTTTTATAATGAGCATTTACTACTTATATAAAAAGAAATATTTACATTTTGAAGACAAAAAGAACTATTTCTCTCTCCCTTTTTTTTTTTTTTTTTTTTTTTTTTTACCAAGTCTGGAGCCCCTCTGAGGGAGCGTCCTCACACCCACAGATGCTCAAGTAACCGAGCGGGTTTCTTCCCCAGACACCCTGCAAACCAGGAGGGCAGAGGCAGCAAAGGTTCCCAAGCCCTGAAACCGACACCAAACAAAAACAGCTGCGTTTTCCTCTCGAAACCACACTGGGCGGGTGCCCAAGTCACAAAAGCAAGCTTTCACCTGGTCCTCCAAACGTCTTCCGGCTCCCCCAGCGGCCACCCCAGGACAGGCGGGCTGGCACTGAGGAGCAAAGTTCCGACGACAGTTAGGGGAGTGGCCGTTGGACGTGGGGTGGTCCTGGGAACCCCGCTACCCAGGAGAGGGGCTCTGAGTGGAGTCCATCTGCCCAGCCCCGGACTGGTCAGAGTCACGGCCGCTGGACTTGGTGCTGAGCGCCCGGGCGGCTGCACCCGCGCCTCCCGCACGGATCCGGCCAGGCGCGCCCTGCAGCCTGAGCGGCGGCTCCGGGGGACGCGGCATCCCCGCGCGGGCCATCCCCGCCGAGCAGGAGGAAGAGGCGTGGGATTGGGAGCCGCTCCTTCGCAGGAGGAAGGCTTGTTCATGAGAAAGCAGGCCTTGTGGTTCTGCTGCGCGATGACGGCGTTGGTGCCTCCCGCGATGCAAGGAGATGTCCACCCGGGGCTGCAGGCCAAGGAGGAGCCGGGGAGGCCCGACTCAGGCTGTTTGGTGAGAGGAGTCAGGTGGGGGCGGGGGGGGGAGGGTGGAGGGGCTGGGAGCAGACACTGGTCCTGAATGGAGACTATTGCTGGGAAAAGGCTCAGTGATGTATGAACCCACATGTTAAACGGCCAACGAGCGCGTGCCTGCTGGGGGCAAGGCGTGGGAAAGAAGAAGAAACACGAAGGAAAAGGCAGGCGTCCTTGCCTCACTGCGCCTGCTCACTGTGCAGTGGAGGAGACGGTGAAGGTAGAAGGAAGAGTCCCTGCAAGGAACAGCTGTGGGAGTTAGGGAGGTGGACAAAGGAGGCGGGACCTCCGGCAGAAGGCCCTGAAGGCGGTGGGCCGATTCCGGGAAGGTGGACAGGGTTGGGTGTGACGTGTTGGGAGGAAGCATATTCCAGGCAAAGAGGACACCCGAGCGGTGGGAACCTTGGGGCACACCTACAAAACAAGGGCCGTCTGTTAGCTGATAACTTAGAAGGTCTGAGTGCAGTGGGAGTCATGCCGGCCCCCAGGGAGGAAAGGGAAAAGGTCAGCAAGGACACCTGCCTTGGCTCATCCCCTTGCACCTTCTTGCTGTTTCATAGGTGTCACTTTTCTCTCTCAGTCCAGTTCTTTTGTCTGCTAATGTTTTTATAATAAAGTATATACATATACTTTATTAGTATATATACTAATTTGAGAGAGGAAGGGAGAGAAACATCAATGATGAGCGAGAATCATTCATTGATCGGCTGCCTCCTGCACGCCCCCTAATGAGAATGGAGCCCACAACCCAGGCATGTACTCTTGACCAGAATTGAACCCAGGACCCTTCAGTCCACAGACTGACGCTCTATCCACCGAGCCCGACCAGCTAAGGCTCGTTTGCTAATGTTAATAGGCAACTTGAGTTAATTACATTTTTTCCAAGATTACCTGTGGCCAGGGAAGGGGTCTAACGAATGACTTGACTAGTCTGGTCCAAAGAAATGTCGCTTCCTCCTCCACCTGTCTCATCAGCCTCAGAGTTGACGCTGATCAGGCACTTACCAGATGTGAAAGTTGCCCATGACCTCACATGTACTAACTCAGTGGTCGGCAAACTCATTAGTCAACAGAGCCGCAGTTTGCCGACCACTGTACTAACTCACTGAACCCTCACATCAGCCCTGAGAGGTGTTAAGACAGGTAAGTAAATGGGGACTCAGTGGCACAATGCTCCTGAGACATCCAGAACAAGGGTGGGAGTGGTCAAGGAATCCTGTGCTGCCCATACTCACTGGGACACAAAACCAGCTTGTGATGTATTTTATGCATCTGCTCTTTTAAAAAAATATATGTTTTTATTGATTTCAGAGCGGAAGGGAGAGGGAAAGAGAAATAGAAACATCAATGATGAGAGAGAATCATTGATTGGCTGCCTCCTACACACTCCACACTGGGGATTGAGCCCACAACCCCAGCATGTGCCCTGACCGGGAATCGAACCATGACCTCCTGGATCATAGGCCGATGCTCAACCACTGAGCCATACCGGCTGGGATGCTCTTTTTTTGTTTTCACTTTAAGCTTTTTAATGAATGAACCATGCAACACCTAAATCATGCAAATTAGACGACAAGCTGACCCTGGTAATTCATGTCCTGGGGAACTCCGCTTTCTTTCCCTCGGTGTTAATTTTCAGACCTTAGAAGGTATTTATTGCTGCCTTCACAGCTCCCTTCTTCTCTGTCTGTCTGATCTCTCTCCTGGCTCCTCAGCAGGCCCTGGCCTGGCCACCTGGGGCTCACGCTCTGCCCGAGGCACCAAGGAGGAAGAAAGGGATTGGGTCCAACCCTTCATTGACAGTGCCTTCCTGAGTTCTTATCTCCTACCTATTCCCCTCACCTCTGTGCTGGACCCCTCCATCACGCCTTCACCTTCTCAGCCTACTAGTTCTAATAGTCCACACAGCTCTAGGCCACGCTGGTACAGCGATTTTCAACCCCTGTGCCGCAAGCATGTTTAAAACATGCAATACCTGACTGTTTAGTCAGAGGTACTGGCCTCTTTTCCCTTTAGATTGTCAAATTTAAAAATGACAAGAGCCAACACAATATCCATCCAATGTGAATGAATCAAAATTATGCCTATTTTTTTGTTGTTGTTGGATCGGCCAAAGATATATTTCTTGGTGTGTGGCAGAATTTTAGTGATCAGTTTGTGTGTGCTGGAAGATGAAAAGGGTTGAAAATCGCAGATCTAGGGCATCAACACAAGAGCTTTGTGATGTGGCAGCTTTGCTGCTGGAAGGAGAAGCCCCACTTACTTAGAACTACATGCCCAGCACAGAAACTGATCACACCCTCACACGGCCCTGAGTGGGCAACACCATCCTCACTTTACAGAGGTGCTGAGCTGCATGAAGAGATTCGGTTGCCAGTCCTTGAGCCGGTACTATCCACTCTACACGACCACCTCCAGCTAGGAGACAACTTTTAGGGCCAAAAAACTGCCTTCGTTTCCTTTTCCATTTGATACGTTCTCCTTCCTGCCTCCTCCTTTTTCTCCTCTTCTTTTTCTGCATTCTTTTTGTAATTAAATTTTAAAATGCATGCATGTGTTAAAACATTTTTAAACAATACAAAATAATGCAAAATGAACATTGAAAGTCTCCCTTCCTCACCACCTCTGTTGCCATCAATTGTCAATTCTTTGTCTAAATGACTAAAAATATGTACCCATCACATCCATGGAGCTTTTAAATGTATATAAAATGATCATATTCTGTATACTATTCTGTAAATTGCTTTTTCCCCCCTCTTAAAAAAGCTATAGTAAAGTATAATCCTAATATATAAAAACCCTGGATTGTAATGACCAAAGGCTGACCAACCAGAAGTCGGTGCTGGCCCCGCCCCAAGCAAGTGGTTAGGGGCAATCAGACAGGCAGGCAGAGGGGTTAGGGGTAATCAGGCAGGCAGGCAGAGTAGTTAGGGGTGATCAGGTAGGCAGGCAGAGTGGTTAGGGGTGATCAGGTAGGTAGACAGCCCCTCCCAGAGCTGGCCCCACCCCCCAGCAAAGAAAGAGGAAGACCCAGGCCAGCCAAGCCATTGCACCCCAGCCTGTCACCTGCAGAGGGAGGCCACTGGTGGCAGAGGAGGGGAACAGCGCTGCACAGATGGCAAGCAGTGGCAGCGGCAGGGGTGGGGCCAGCTGCCTGCAACCCCGGGGAAGGAAAGCCCCGATAGGCCCTGATCTCAGGCCAGGCCTAGGGACCTTGGTACAGCGATTTTCAACCCTGGGACCCTTCGGTCCGCAGGCCCAACACTCTATCCACTGAGCCAAACCGGCTAGGGCATGGTTTGCTATTTGTATAGAGAAGTGATCACACTTAAGTGCAGTTAACATTCATTACCATATATAGTTACAAAATTGTCTTTTCTTGTGATGAGAACTTATAAGATCTACTCTTTTAGCAACTTTTAAATATGCAATACAGTATTTTAACTATAGTCACCATGCCCTTGACATCCCCTTGACTTGTTTTTTTTATAACTGGAAGTTTATACCTCTTGATCCCTTTCACCCCACCTCTGGCAACCATCAATCTGTTCTCTGTATCTATGAGCTTGGTTATTTGTTTTAGTTTTTTTGTGTTTTGTGTTTTGTTTTTTTGTTTTTTTAGATTCCACATATAAGTGCGATTATATGGTATTTGTCTTTCTCAGTCTGACTTATTTAACTTAGCATAATGTCCTCCAGGTCCATCCATGTTGTCCTAAATGGCAAAATGTCTTTCATTTTTTATGAGTGGAACCTCCATACAGTTTTCCATAGTGTTTGCACTAATTTACATTCCCGCCAACAGTGCACAAGGTTTCCTTTTCTTAACATCCTCACCAACACATATATCTTTTTTTTTTAGTAATAGCCATCCTAAAAGATATGAGGAGATATCTCATTGTGGTTTTTGATTTGCATTTCCCTGATGATTAGTGATGTAGATCATCTTTTCTTGTGCCTGTTGACCAGCTGTATGTCTTCTTTAGAAAGATGTCTATTCAGCTCCTATGATCATTTTTTAAAAATCAGATTTTTTTTTTTTTGCTATTGAGTTGCATGAATTCTTCATATATTTTGGATATTAACCACTTACCAAATAAATGATTTGCAAAACATTTTCTCCTGTTTGGTAACCTACCCATTTTGTGGATGGTTTTCTTTGCTGTGCAAACGTTTGTCTTTGTTTTTTTTAAAATATTTTATTGATTTTTTTTACAGAGAGGAAGGGAGAGGGATAGAGAATTAAAAACATTGATGAGAGAGAAACATCGACCAGCTGCCTCCTGCACGCCTCCTACTGGGGATATGCCCGCAACCAAGGTACATGCCCTTGACCGGAATCGAACCTAGGACCTCTCAGTCTGCAGGCTGACGCTCTATTCACTGAGCCAAACCAGTCAGGGCTGCAAAAGTTTTTTTTTAGTTTGATGTATTCCCACTTACTTACTTTTGCTTTTGTATCAGTTTTTTAAAAAAATAATTGCCAAGACTGATATCAAGGAGCTTACTACCTATATTTTCTTCTAGGAGTTTGATGGTTTAGGTCTTACATTCAAATCTTTAGTCCATTTTTGAGTTAATTTTTGTTTTTTGCAGGAGGCGGTGGTCCAGTTTCATTCTTTTGCATGTGGCTGTCCAGTTTTCCTGAAATAATTTATAGAAGAGATTGTCCTTTCTTCATTGTATATTCTTGGTTCCTTTGCCATAAATTAACTGACCATATGTATATACATAGGTTTATTTCTGGGCTATTCTGTTCCATTGATCTGTGTGTCTGTTTTTATGCCAATGTCATACTGTTCTGATTACTATAGTTTTGTAATGTAGTTTGAAATCAGAGAGCATGATTCCTCCAGCTTTGTTTTTCTTTCTCAAGATTGCTTTGGCTATTTGGGGTCTTTTGTGGTTCCATACAAATTTTAGGATTGTTGGTTCTATTTCTCTGAAAAAATGCCATTGAAATTTTTATAGGGATTGCATTGAATCTATAGATTGCTTTTGGTAGCATGGACATTTTAACAAATTAATATTTTCAATCCACGAGCACAGAACAGCTTTCCATTTATTGTGTCTTCCTCAATTTCTTTCATTAATGTCTCCCAGTTTTCAGTGTAGTTCTCTCACCTCCTTGGTTAAATTTATGGCTCTCCCCCCTCTTAATTACATCTGAGATCTTTTCATATCAGTACATGTAAGAGCCTTGAATAGTTTTCTGTATCACTCAGAATAAAATCCCAAATATTTACTTTCGTTGACATAACCTTGATCCCAAAGTCTGACAAAGATATTACAAAAAAAAAAAAAAGATTATATACCCATCTCACTCATGGACATGCAAAAATCTTAAAATATTGGTTAACCAAATCCATCAATGTGTGAAAAGTATAGCACATCACAATCATGTTGGATACATTCCAGGAGTTTCAATGTTAATTTAACATTCAGAAATCTGGATAATCTGCAAGTTAATAGATAAAGAAGAAAAAGGATTCTGCTCATCTCATAGAGAAAACTATTTGGTAAAATTCTACATTTGTGATGAAAATAGGAATAGAAGGGAACTTCCTTAACCTGATCAAGGGAATCTACAAAATCTGCGGTGTTAGAAGTCATGCTAGTGGATCTCTCTGTGTATAGGGCAAGTGCAAGGGGACTCTTATGACAGTCATGTTCTTTTTCTTAATTTGGTTGCTCAAGTGTGGTTACTTTGTAATAAGTTGTGCAGGAATGAGTTGGATACTTTACAGTATCCATTTTACTTCATTTTAAAAGGTTGTAAAAAATGTTACAAGGGGAAAAAATGTAGTTCTTCCGATTATCTCAGAAGCATAGAGGGTGTGACGAGGGCGCTGTCAAGAACAGAAGCTGGAGATCAGTGGGATGAGGGGAAATGGAGAAAAGGGGATGCTGGGTGGTTATGCAGGTGGCTATTTACCCCACCCAGGATAGTGTCCTTTGGTTTACCTGTTCTCCTCAAACACTTTCACAGTTGATCTTCACCCCCATATCAACCCTGGAGAGTAGTTCATATTCTGTTTTACTGTTAGGGAAACCTAGATTCAGAGAGAGGGCGACCAAGCCACAGCCCGGCCCCAGGGCTGCTCTAACGGCCTGTCCAGATATCACATCAAGAGCAGCCACCGTGTTGGCAGCCAGTCCACATCATGGCTCCTCTGTTGCTCAGCTATCAGTAAAATAGGAACATTAATATCTTGTTCCACGGGGGTCATAAGCACAGAGATTTCATGACATCATAGGCATGCAACAGATTTGCCTTTCCCCTCTCTCACTCAGCCCACACCACCAACACATTCATCAAGACCTCTCCAAAAATATCCAGTGCCCAAACCCCAGGATCATGGACACAGATATGCAACCACAACTTTACCAAGTGAAACTGAGGAGAGAGTCCTTTTCCTGGTGAGGCTGGCTCTAACTGAACATTAACAGAGGGGGCTGGCTTAGTTTGTCCTAAGCCACCTGTTCTAGATTGTGGTTCAGGGAGGTCCTAAGACCCTTGCAGGGAGTCCTTGGGGTCAAAATGTTTTCCCAACAATGCCAAGCCACTTATTTGCCTTTCCACTCTCATTACACTGGCATACTGTTCAGAGGGCTACAGGCCATATGATGACATAATCCAAGTATGATGACATCACTCAGTGGTTAATAAATGTGTGCTTTGCCTGGGCTGGTTTAGCTCAGTGGATAGAGCATTGGCCTGCAGACTGAAGGGTCCCAGATTCAATTCCCATTGGGGGCACATGCTTGGGTTGCAGGCTCGATCCCCAGTAGGGGGCATGCAGGAGGAAGCTGATCAATGATTCTCTCTCATTATTGATGTTTCTCTCTCTCCCTCTCCTTTTCTCTCTGAAATCAATAAAAATATACTTTAAAAAATAAATGTGTGCTTGGCATCTTAAGCTGAAATGTCTACTTCAACTCCTAACACATAAATGTCCATGGATATAATCTATAGCAACAGCCCTAGCCAGTTTGGCTTAGTGGATAGAGCGCGGGTCTGCAGACTGAAGGGTCCCAGGTTCGGTTCCGGTCAAGGGCATGTGCCTTGGTTGCCGGCACATCACCAGTAGGGGGTGTGCGGGAGGCAGCTGATTGATGTTTCTGGCTCTCCCTCTCCCTTCCTCTCTGTAAAAAATCAATAAAATATATTTAAAAAAATAAAAAATAAATCTATAGCAACAAAAATACTTGGGGGGGGTCTAAATTATAATTACAAAGTTACTATTACAAAAGTCCCCATTTCCCCCCACATTACGCACCTCCACCCAGCCCCCCCTTCCCTGCGGCTATCACCACACTATTGTCCGCATCTGTAGGATATATATATATATATATATATATATATATATATATATATATATATATAAATAAATAAAACCTGCTCTATGTATCCATGCCTCTGGTTCTATCTCGTTAAGCGTGTAAAGGGGTCCTGAGTAGGAGAGCCAGATTTAGCAAATGAAAATACAGGACGCCCAGCTAAGTCTGAATTTCAGATAAATACGAATATTGCATGGCATACATATTTTTCAAAAATATATTCTTTGCTCATCTGAAATTCAAATTTAATTGCACGGTCTGTATTTTACCTGCCAATCCTAGGCCTAAGGCCAAAAAGTTGCAAACAGCAAACTGAATGACAGCACGCCCCTATCCGGGGGCACTTCCGGCCAGCTGGGCGCGGGTCCCGCCCACCGCCGGAAGCTGCCTCAGGACCGCTGCTCCGCCTCCGGTGCCTGGGTTACCCGAGGTGGCGCTGGGCTAGGCGCTGGGCTAGGCGCGGGGAGACTTGCTTCCGGCCTCCGGGGACAGCAGCCGCGGCCCGATCCCGGCGTGGACAGGATAGCGCCCGCGCCCAGTCGCTCTCCCTGTCGCTGGACGTGGCGGGCCGGCCATCGGGCGGCCGGGGCCGGCGGTCGCCATTCCCGTGTCGCTGCGCCCGCGGGGGCCGCCCGAGCCGGCCACCATGCCCCTGGGCCTGAAGCCCACCTGCAGCGTCTGCAAGACCACGTCATCCTCCATGTGGAAGAAAAGCCCGCAGGGGGACATCCTCTGCCTCCACTGCTCGGGCCGGGGCGGCGCGGGCGGCGGGGGCGCGGGCTCGGGGGCCGCCGGCGGGACCGGGGGCAGCGGCGGCGGCGCGGGCCTCGGGGCGGCCACCTTCGCCAGCACCTCGGCCGCCCCTTCGCAGAGCAACGGGGGCGGGGGCGGCAAGCAGGTGAGCTCCTCCGGCCCCTCCCGCAGGCGCAGGCGCAGGGGGGCGGGGCGCGGGCCTCCGGGACCCCAGTGTCCGCCGTGTCCCGCTGGCCGGGCCGGGCCGGCCGCCACCCCCACCCCTGATGAGATCTTAACTGGTTCGGCCCATTCTAGGCAGCTTTTCTTATGAGAAATTAACTGATAGTCTAAAGAAGCAAGAAAAGTAAAAATCCTTGGGAAATCCCTCCATTGTGATAGTATTTTGGGTAGCAAGCAACCAGACGTCTCGTTAGCCACACGTATGCGCAGGTAGGTAAAGAGGGTCATGCTACAGGGCTTGTCCCTCTTCAAGGGCATTTGTCGTTACGTCCTGTTAATACGATCGTGCCTTTTAAACGGCAGTATGAGCACTCCGAATAGGAAGGCGGTGGCATGCCCAGCCGGATCTCTGGCGTTGCAGAGTTGAGTTGTTGGGGTGTTTTCTCCGTTATAAATGCCAGTGAAAAGACTTGCTCCTCGCCCAGGCCTTTGCCCTATTGCAGGCAGCTCACGCCTTTTTGGAGGCTCCGGAGATGCTCGCCGAGGCCCCTCCCTGTTTTCCTGAGCCCAGATAACGGGGTTACCCAGCAGGAAAAGAAAAGGCGCGCCCTGACTTGATTTTTGAAGGCCCGGATAAAGTGCATACTCGGGGACCCCTTTGTATCGGGACAGCATCCTTTCCACACTTTTTATTCCTTTCTCTTTTTTTTGTTCTTGATGTAGCAGAATAAGCAGGAAATTCACAGGAGGTCTGCTCGGCTCAGAAACACCAAGTACAAATCTGCTCCAGCTGCTGAGAAGAAAGTTTCCACCAAAGGAAAAGGGAGAAGACATATTTTTAAATTAAAAAATGTAAGATGGTTGGGGATAGTGTTTTTGTTTGTTTGTGTTTGTTTTTTCACTGTAACAGCGTTGTATGTAATGTGTCCTGCCACTGCCTTCATCTCCCTCCGGAACTCCCTCCTTCCTCCTGGGAGCTCCTCTGTGGTATCCTGGGGAGCGGTCCACACTTGCTGCAGGGCTTCCCCCACACTTGCTGCAGGGCTTCCGCTCTGTTTCAGGAAGCTCAGGTTTTCCTTTTCCTCTGGGAGGTATGCAGTAGGCATCTAGAGGAAACATACACCTTGGATGCGTTTTATTGGCTTCCTTATGCAAAGGATTATGGTATAGCCAAGTATACTAGGAAACCCTTTTTTCCTTCTTTAAAGATCTGAGTAAATAATAATACTGGAACTTGTTTCCATATATGTTATTTTAGCCCCAGAAAAATGTATTTTACTGACTTAGGATCAGTTTGATGAATATGAATTAAAATTTTGCTAAACCTTTCTCTATTCTGCTGTAAGAAAACAGATTGTTGAAAGATTTGTGGTGGGGGTGGTTTCAGTGCAGTAAATTCTCATTACCTTTGTAAACACAAGGGGACATGGTCGAACACAATGGACAGTGCATTATAGGCAATGTTTTAAAACCTCAGTGTGATATTTCCTTTTCAGAACAGGAATGACTGACTTACCAATAAAGGCATATTCATTCATAAAACACAAAGGGGCCTCCAGTATGTATTGTACAGATTGTGGATTCTTTTCTTACTAAGAGTAGTTGCCTCTAATTTATTTAAGATTTTTATAATTTAATTTTCTAGAAATGAGGCATTTGTTGGCTAGACAAAACATGTTAAGTAAATATTTGTTTGATTATTTATAGTTGTATCACTTAAACATGTTTTATTCTAAGTATGATAGTCTATATTCTCTGCAATTATTTCAGTATCAGTTTTTCTAGCAATCTCTTCAAAGATGATACCAAGACATATTTTGGGAGGCCTGCTTTCTCTGTTGTGGCATAAAAGTGTATATTTCAGCTTAAGAACAGATTTCAGTGGTGGGTGGATGGTGGAAGATTAATAATTCCCAAGAGAGTTTCTTTTAGCCTTAGTTCAGGCTTGCTAGAAAATGGGTTCTGATATTATCTCAAGTGTTATAGCTGGCTCCATAGACAGGTTGAGATGGAAAATGTCATCAAGGAAGCACTTTTTCACTTAGTGCTCACCCATTTTTTTATTTCATTTCTGTCATGCTCTGGCCGTTAGAAGCGATATATTTTTATAACTACAATGTTAATGTGTAATAAAGCTCTAAAGGGGCTTGTGTTAGCTCTCAGCAGCATAATCAGAAGCTTGTCCTCTAGTTCCCAGCAATTTTTAAGTGAATGATAGCAGTGGAAATATTCATATTGCACTTGGCCACAACATTCAGAAAATCATTTGTCTTTTTGCAGTTTTTTGTCACCAAACAACAAATTTAGTATTTCTCAAATTGCAGAACTCTCATATATGGTTGGGAAAAATGCCTATATACACACATACACAGTATGAATGTGCTAATAATTTTACTTTTTTTTTTCATAGCCCATCAAAGCGCCTGAGTCAGTTTCCACCATAATCACTGCAGAATCAATCTTCTACAAGGTAAACACCTGTAGAGTTACTGGGGAAGATTTGGGCCTACTGTATAATGTGCTACTAAAACGGGTGGGTCTGAAGGTTTGTGTGATTGTGTTTTTTGTTCTTTAAGCTGTTTTTCCCAGAGGTAGCTGTTAGAAAACATCTCACTCAGAGCTGAGGTGGGAGGGGAAGTTGCCTATTGAAATAGGAGGAGGATCTTGAGAATTTTTTAACACAGGTCACGAGAATCGTTTTTAAAATACCGTTGTGTGGTGTGGAGCTGTGAGAGTGAGCCATCCTAGACAATGTGATGGCACTGAAGGGTGAGAAGAACAGAGGCAGGATTTAGACTCGTAGAGGATGTCTAATGGGTAGAGTCAGCACTGGGATTCTAAAATGCCTTTAAGCAGAAGTGCAGAAGTGGGAGGATAAGGGCAGTGGGGAGTAGCACCTACTGGAAGTCAATGGTGAGAGAGAGGGAGTCCACGAATCCTCACCTGAGGATGGTTGGAGATATATATATATATATATATATATATATATATATATATACACACACACACACACACACACACACTCACACACACACACACACATACACACATATATCTATATAATTTTTTTTTAAAGCAAGAGAGTAGAACGGGGTGTGGGGAGAGAGAGAGGAAGAGAAAAACTTCTGTGTGAGAAAGACATCAATTGGTTGCCTCCCACACATGCCCCGACCAGGACGGATATTGAACCTGTAACCCAGGTACGTGCCCTTGACCTGGAATCAAACCCATGGCCCTTCGGTGCAAGGGCCAACACTCCAACCACTGAGCACCACTGGCCAGGGCTCTCTGATGTTTCTTCATCTATATTACGTAGATTCTATAAAATAGGGATTGTAAATAGAAACTACTCATTGGGTCAAGTGAGATCATTTATATCTAAGCACCTAACTCTCAGTGAATAGGAACAATTACCATCATCACATTTTCAAATGTGTGCGTTATTGTCACAGCTTAACATAGACTTTACAGATTAAGTCCAGGAGCAACTGACTAAGCTAAGAACTTCATGTACTAATGATTTTTAGGCATGTGTCAATGGAAAGCATGAGGCCTGTTATTGTAAGTATCAGTAATTTATTACTGTCTGCCATGTGTTCATGAACCAGCGGGTAGGGGATTGTGGCCCACATTGACTATACCCGTCCATAATGATCCAGATGCAGCAGTCACCCTGGGACATACAGATAAAGCGTCCAGGAGAAACTCCTCGTCTGTCAGGTGCTCATGTCACAGCTCAGTTACCGGAAATATTTTCTCAGAATCATTTTTATGGTTGAGGTGCACACCCCCGCAGCTTTATCTGCTGCCAAGACCCTGTTTTGAGGGAAGCAGCAATGAATCACCCCTGCAGGCTGGTTCCTGCACCTCCCTAAGGAAGTGCTGAGGTCATAAACATTTGGATCAGCCATTATGAATGTTCAAATGAGAGATTCTCTCCAGTTCAAGACCCAGGGAGGAGGAAATGGGGTAGAAGGCAGAGGCAGGGCTATAAGGGTTCTAAACACAAAATATGCGCAGGTTAGTTAGTTGGGTATGAAGTAAAGTATGGATAAGACACAAAGCCTTGAATGCCAGAAATACCAGTAACTGTCTTGTCGGAGAATATCACAGAATAGGAAGGGAGGAGACAGCTGCCGGTGAGACTGGGGAAAGTAGGGTAAATTGAAGGTAAAAACCTACCCTGAAGACCTATTACAATCGAAGAGCTTCTGTCATTTCTTCGGTTTCAGTTTGTAGTATCTCTTTTCCCTAATTGATGGTTGAAGAGGAAGGTATAGAGAGCATATTTTCACCCGATAAGCACTGATTTTCAAGCCAGTACAGAGTTAGACTGCTTAGGAACCTCAGCTGCAGCTCTGCCTTTTGTGGCTTCCAGCAAGTCACTTATCAGCACTTCTGCAGCTCAGTTTTTCTAGCCAAAAAAGTATGGACAGTACTGTTGGTGATAGAAAATTAAAGTATTTTTGTAAGCCCATTTTCTCTAGATGCAAGCTGTGTGTGTGTGAAATTTTTTTCATTCAAAAGTGAAACAATTTTAGAATTGGCATCAACACATCAGTTTATTAGTTCATCTCAGAGACCTCTTATTGACCACTTGGAAAACTCTTGCCTTTACATTAAGGAAGTTTCCATTCATAGCTCTGTTGCTGTCCTGTTTATTTTAAATGTGGAATTATCTTCTATTTCCACCAGGGGGTATATTACCAAATTGGAGATGTTGTTTCTGTGATTGATGAACAAGATGGAAAACCCTACTATGCTCAGATCAGGGGTTTTATCCAGGACCAGTACTGTGAGAAGAGCGCAGCACTGACGTGGCTCATTCCCACTCTTTCTAGCCCCACAGACCGATTCGATCCTGCATCCTACATCATAGGTGAGTTTGACAAAGGGTACAGGTCCTTGAACCCAGTTAAGTCTCTGTTATTAGGTATAAGAATGCATTAGTCTGCTCAGACTGCCATAACAAAATACCACAGACTGAATGGCTTAAACAATAGAAATTTATTTTCTCATTGTTCTGGAAGCTGGAAGAACAAGATGAAGGTGCTCTCAGGGTTAGTTGCTGGTGGAGCTCTCTTCCTGGCTTGTGGACTTTCACTTTCTTGTTGTACACAGTCCTTCTTCAGTCTCTTCTTATAAGAACATCAATCCTGGTGGGTTAGGGTTCCACCCTCATGACCTCATTTAACCTTGATTACCTCCCTAAACCCTGTCTCCAAATACCATCGTTTGACGGTTTGGGCTTCAACATATGAATTAGGGAGGGATACAATTCAGTCCATAACAAAAGCGTAAGTATCATTAAGTACTCATAGCTTTATAGAAAACAGAAGAATGTTTTATACAGCTGGACTTTGAGTGCTGTCAGTTGTTTAGAGTTAGGCCTGCTTGCACCAACTAAAAAGTAATGTGGATAAGATTTTTTTAAGTGACCCAAGATTAAATTATTAAAAGAATTTATTGCTCAAGAACTAGGTTATTTAGGTTACTTATAAAAATGTACTAAAAATAATTTCTGAAGGAACTATCACAGTTATTTCTAGAATCTTATATATTCTCAATATGCATCCTTCTTCATGTCACACATAATCATTCTAGACCAAGTATGTCAAACTCAAAGGCTAACATGGGCCAAATAAACAAGGTTTAAGTTTATGTGGGCCGCAAAAAAAACAAAAGCTTCAATTTTCATAGAAATGTACGTTTATTTCGATAGAGACATGCTGAATACAAAGGGCTGAACTAAATGAGTCATCATTAACATAAAATAATAGAACATTTTAATAAAAATTAATATTTTTTCTTGAACATTAACTTAACCAGACACTGAATAACTGCACAAATTAATAAGTGTAACACAGATAAACCTATTTTTCTTGTTCTCCAAAAGCGAAATATTTCCTGTTGTGCACACCAAACAAGTCAGTACAAGACTAATGACGTGGCAATCGGCTGCTAAAATATTCGCTACTAGTATTAGTGGAGAGAAATGGTGCGCCTGCGCCTAAGTTGCGTAAGAGTAATGAATGCAACACGATTATAGTAATCAGTCATTAGCGAATGTTGTCGTTCTTTATTAATAATTATGTATAACAGGATATTGTAAAAATTAAGTTACAAAATTTTTATTAAAACATTTCTTACGTATCGTTATATTGGCTGGGCCACGAGTTTGACATGGTTGTTCTAGACCTTTTATAACATCATTGTTGATCATTGAAATGGCAGCCACTGTACTTCGACTAATTTCAGTGCTGCCAAAAGAAATGGTACAAGCAGTGCTTTCTGTAGACTCACAAGAAGTTACTGAGTAATTCAATGTTGAAAGTATTCAGAGTTCTGTAACTGAACTTTGTAACCTTTCTGCAATGGGTATAGTTATTTTTGCACTGAGGAAAAAATGTAACATTTTTTAGGGAGAACTCAGGGACAAATAACATTCCACTGTTATTATCTCCTGTATATCAAGTTTGATACATGACCAGTTTTCTGCTTATCCTATCTAATAAAAGATTGACTGTCACTCTAAGACACAAGATGGCCACCCCCATGTGGTCAAAGATGGCTGCCCCCATATGGACACAAGATGGCAGTCACAAGATGGCCTGCAGGGGAGGGCAGTTGTGGGCAGTTAGGGGTGATCAGGCCAGCAGAGGAGGGCAGTTGGGGGAGACCAGGCCAGCAGGGAGGGCAGTTGGGAGGGACCCGGGCTAGCAAGGGAGAGCAGTTGGGGGGAACCAGGACTTCAGGGGAGAGCAGTTAGGGGCAATCAGGCAGAGGCAGGCAAGCGGTTGGGAGCCAGCAGTCCTGGATTGTGAGAGGGATGTCCCAGATTGGAGAGGGTGCAGGCTGGGCGAAGGGACACCCCTCCCCCATGCATGAATTTCGTGCACTGGGCCTCAAGTCTTATATAATAAAAGCCTAATATGCTAAGTGTCCAGTCAGCCACTCAACTAATCAAAGCGTAATCTATAATAATAAAAGTGTAATAGGCTAATTAGACCAGCCGTCCTTCCAGACGAAGCCAGGGCTGTGAGAGAAGCCCAGATCTTGGGTGCCTGCTGGCAGCCGGAAGGAAGCCCGCGTCCCAGATGCCAGAGGGAAGCCAGTGCCAGCAGCCAGGGGGAAGGAAGACTTACACTTGCACAATTTCGTATATCGCGCCTCTAATATGCCAATGATATGCTAAGGCTGCTCAACCACTTGCTATGATGTGTACTGACCACCAGGGGCCAGTCATCTAGTCGACCAGGCACTATGATGTGCACTGACCACCAGGGGGCAGATGTTCCAACCAGTAGGTTAGCTTGCTGCTGGTGTCCGGCCAATCAGGACTGAGCAAGACTGGCTGGACATGTCCTGGAGCCCTCCCGTGGCCCCTCCTCAGCTAGCCAACCTCCTGTGTCCCTCCCCAGCCCTGATCGTGCACCAGTGGGGTCCCTTGGCCTGGCCTGCGCCCTCTTGCAATCCGGGACACCTTGGGGGAATGTCAGCCGGTTTTGGCCCGATGGTGGAATGACTAGTTGCTATGACATGCACTGACCACCAGGGGGCAAATGCTCAATGCAGGAGCTGCCCCCTGGTGGTCAGTGTGCTCCCATGGGGGAGCACCGCTCAGCCAGAAGCCAGGCTCACGGCTAGCGAGCATAGCGGTGGTGGCGGAAGCCTCTCCTGCCTCCACTGTGAGTGGGCCTAAGCTGTCAGTCAGACATTCCCTGAGGGCTCCCGGACTGCGAGAGGGTGCAGGCTGGGCTGAGGGACCCAACCCCCAGTGCATGAATTTTGGGCCTCTAGTAAGTATATAAGAGCATAGACTTTCATTACCTGGTCAATTGGATAAAATTGTCAGCAGAGGCAGTGATATGACAGAATTTCCTCCAGCTCCTCTCCCACCTCCTCTTCCTCTTCCTTAGATGCCAGAGCACAAACTTGGGGGCCAGACCATCTGGGTTCGTAGCCTGTACACTTACTAGCTGTGTGATACTGAGCAAGTTCCTTAATCCTTCTTGTCTCATTTTCCTCATATGTAAAATGGAAATAATAATAGTGCCTACCACAGAGGGCTTTGTGAGGATTCTATGTATTGATATACACTGAGTGGCCAGATTATTATGATCTCTGAACGCATAATAATCTGGCCACTCATTGTATGTCAGTACTAAGAACAGTGCAGAAGTATAATAATCGCTACATAAGGCTAAATATTATTTTTTTAAGATTCCTTTCTATATTGAGTCACTGTTTTGGGGAGAATATTCCTTAAGCAGTTAAAATTTTAAAAATGATGAGTAACTTCATAGTAATATATGTTCCAAGGGCTAATGTCAGGTACCACCAGACTGGTTTCTCTATAGTGTCTAGGGCATTTTAACATGTTATGATAATGTTCAAAATGTGTTTAACCTTCCCATTGGCGCCTTTAGGACCAGAGGAGGATCTTCCCAGGAAGATGGAATACTTGGAGTTTGTTTGTCATGCACCCTCTGAATATTTCAAGTCACTTTCATCACCATTTCCCACAATTCCCACCAGACCAGAAAAGGGCTATATATGGACTCACGTTGGACCTACTCCTGCAATAACTATTAAGGAAACAGTTGCCAACCATTTGTAGTTTAAAAAGTAAAACTGGATTTCCAGTTATCATCTATTCATACTACTGCAAGATATGCCACATGTTCATTTAATGAAATTCGTAGATGGAAAAATGACTAAAAAGTTTTTCCTTGCCACACAGTAATCATTAGTTTATTTATTACTAGTCACTTGGAAAACAAAACAGGATAGGAAAGAATTAAATATATTTTGAAGTTAAATGTTACAGTCTGTATGGGTATCTTCCCAAGGAGACCATTAGAAACATAGTGTCTATTTTTTATCCATAATTTATTTCTAGAAACTCATAAAATGGATTTTATTTTTCTATAAGGACAAATATGAATTAAGGTTTGGATTTCTGATGAAGGACTTAACTCAATAAAATGTAGCTATGACCAGTTTATCTGTCACAAAGTTACACAGACTTTTATAGAGGAAATGCCATGGCAGACTGCTGGCTGCTTTAACCTGAAGGAAAGTGATTGGTGGATAATTTTATTAGCTCAGGCTGTTCAAATTTGCATCTAATTCTTCTGTAGCAAAGAGGGATTCAGAATCATTTTGTTGATCTTAATATCACTTATCAGTCAAAACAAGCCTTTCAGTCAAACCATAAAATTTTATAGTGCAGACAGTTAACTTCACTAAAAACACACGGGAAACACTGACAGTTGAGGTACCCCACTTGGTCGTTTCTTGACTACCATTAGAACAACGATTAGTCGTAAAAATGATTAATAGGTCAGCTATAATTGGAAAATTTTTTAATTTTTTGTAATTAAAAATAAAGGCTTAATAGATCATTAGCATTGATATCTAAAAAAGTCCACCCCAAAGTTAAACTACCGGCTATACACTCATAATAACGGGCTTAAAGCAATACATTGGATGTAGAAGGCCTATTGTTTGTGAATTCCCCAGAATTCAGGTACAGGTTTACTTCAAGTGCAAGTCAGTTAAGTCAGGGTGTAACAGTGTGAAAAGGGGAAGAAGAAGTGATTGTACACACTTAATCCTCTTTTGATTTAGCATTTTTTAACCCAGGAGAATTTGTCAGGACCTAATTTAATCAGAGTGATTTTGAACTGTAGCACTTTCAACTGTTAACCCTTTCTACCCAGTTACGGTTTGTGTGTTAGAAGGAAGCAGCTGGAGATAGTTTTATGTCCATAGTTAGCTCTGTAGTTATCTTTCTGTTCACAAAAATTATGGTAAAATTGATTGTAAATACCATTGTATATAACTATCTAAATGCTAATGTTCATTGTATTTTAAATGTATTAAAATGTATTTTAAAAAACACATTTTAATACAATGTATTTTTCACTATGTATTTTCCACAATGTATTAAAATGTATTTTTAAATAAATCTTTATTGTTCAGATTATTACAGTTGTTCCTCTTTTTTCCCCCTATAGCTCCCCTCCACCCAGTTCCCACCCCACCCTCTGCCCTTACGCGGCCTGCCCCCCCCCCCCCCGCCCCCGTCCTCATCCATAGGTGTATGATTTTTGTCCAGTCTCTTCCCACACCCCCCACATGCCTTCCCCCCGCCCCCGAGAATTGTCAGTCCATTCCCTTTCTATGCCCCTGATTCTATTATATTCACCAGTTTATTATGTTCATCGGACTTTTTATTCACTTGATTTTTAGATTCACTTGTTGATAGATATGTATTTGTTGTTCATAATTTTTATCTTTACCTTTTTCTTCTTCCTCTTCTTAAAGAATACCTTTCAGCATTTCATATATAATGCTGGCTTGGCAGTGATGAACTCCTTTAGCTTTTTCTTATCTGTGAAACTCTTTATCTGATCTTCAATTTTGAATGATAGTAATCTTGGTTGTAGGTTCTGCTATTCATCACTTGAAATATTTCTTGCCACTCCCAGGCCTGCATAGTTTCTGTTGAGAAATCAGCTGACAGTCCTATGGGTGCTCCCTTGTAGGTAGCTAACTTTTTCTCTTGCTGCTTTTAATATTCTCTCTTTGTCTTTTGCTCTTGGCATTTTAATTATGATGTGTCTTGGTGTGGTCCTCTTTGGATTCCTTTTGTTTGGGGTTCTTTGCACTTCCTGGACTTTTAAGTCTATTTCTTTCACCAGGTGGGGGAAGTTTTCTGTCATTATTTCTTCAAATAGTTTTCAATATATTGCTCTCTCTCTTCTCCTGGCACCCCCATAATTCTGATGTTGGTATGCTTGAAGTTGTTCCAGAGGCTCCTTACACTATCTTCATATTTTTGGATTCTTTTTTCTTTTTGCTTTTCTGGTTGGGTGTTTTTTGCTTCTTTGTATTTCAAATATTTGATTTGATTCTTGCGATCCTCTAGTCTGCTGTTGGATCTCTGTATATTATTCTTTATTTCATTCAGTGTATGCTTAATTTCTAGTTGGTCCTTTTTCATATACTCAAGGGTCTCGCTAAATTTATTGGCCTTTTCTAGAAAATTCTTGAAAAACCTTATAACCGTGGTTTTGAACTCTATATCCAGTCATTTGCTTTCCTCCATTTCTTTAATTTGTGACCTGTTTCTTTGTCTCTGCATTTTGGCTGCTTCCCTGAGTTGATAGAGTAGCTTTGTGTGGTAGGTGTCCTATAGGGCACAGTGGCTCAGCCTCCCCAGTTACCTGAGGTGGGCACGCTTGCTGCACCCCTTTGTGGGCTGTGTGCACAGTCTTGTTGTAGTTAAGCCTTGATTGTTGTTGGTATCACTGGGAGGAATTGACCTCCAGGCCAATTGGCTGTGAGAATCAGCTGTGTCTACCATGGGAGAACTTCTGTGCTGGAGACACCCTTATGAAGCAAGACTTGCTTCAGTGGGGCTTCAGTGCTCACTGAGTCTGCCCCCTGAGTGTGTCCCTTATGGATCTGAGGAGTTATAATCTGAATGGTCCTACTGTGATCCCTGGGTACACTGGCTCTTGGATATCCAAGGAGGTGCTAATTTAGCCTCTGCCTGAGGCCACCCAGCAGGAGCTACGGAGAGATCTGCAGATTCCTCTTCTTTGGGGTTTGGAGGTAACCAGATGAGGCCCAGCTGTGAAGCAATGCTAGCTGCTGTGGGGCCTTGGGCCTTCTTTTGGATGTTCTGGGTCTCTCTGACCCAGCTGCAGTTTGTTAAGTAATTTTAGATTTCAAATGACCAGGCCATTCATATGCAAAAGCCTCTGCACACAGCTTGGGTGGGGCAAGGTCTCAGGGAATTAACAGGGCGGAGCAAACAGGTATGGCTGATCCTCAGCCCTGCCCAAAGAGGCCCCAGGGTTTCAGTGTCCCTCCGTAATCACCGCAAGCACCTCTGAGTTCCACCCGATGCCAGACAGTCCAGTTTCTCCCCGTATGAGTCTGGGTCCCCAGAGTCTCGCCTGGAACTGGAGTTCAGAGCAGTCAGGAGCTTGTGTCTCCCTCCGGATTGAAAAAGACGGCCATGTCCTCAGTTGCCAGCCCTCTCCATGCGTGCACGCACCTCCTTACCTCTGCATTTTACTCTCACACCTCCTCTGAGTCTCTGTGCTTTTCTCTTTCCTTCTGGTTGTGGAATTTCCACTCAGCCAGCCTTCCTGTGGTTCTGGATGATGTCTATGTTGTCTTTCAGTTGTAGTTTTGAAGTGGTTGTGAGAGGCAGCAATTTCAGGTGTTTACCTATGCCGCCATCGTGGTTTCTCAAAATGTATTTTTGCAATGTATTTACTTTTGGTTTATTTCATTTATTTCATTAGGCAACCCACAGGTTGAGAACTGCTGCTGTAGAGCCTAAGACCATCGGAAAACACAGATATTTACATTACGATTCATTAACAGTAGCAAAATTACAGTTATGAAGTAACAACGAAAATAATTTTGTGGTTGGGGGTCACCACAACATGAGGAACTGTATTAAAGGGTCGCGGCATTAGAAAGGTTGAGAACCACTGCTTTAAACAATTAAATAGGGCTTTCTATCCAAAAATGGTATACACAGAAAACAGCCGTGTTGTATTCATAAGTTGGAGTGACAGCTTCCTCATCAATACCTAATAGATTTTAGGAAAATCCAAGAATGGCTGACCGATAAAATGAACACTTAATGCAAGATATTTATTAAAATCAGGAAATTTTTTTAAAGTATATTTTATTGATTTTTTACAGAGAGGAAGGGAGAGGGAGAGCTAGAAACATCGATGAGAGAGAAACATCAATCAGCTGCCTCCTGCACACCCCCTACTGGGGATGTGCCCGCAACCAAGGTATAGGTCCTTGACCGGAATCAAACCTGGGACCCTTGAGTCTGCAGGCCGACGCTCTATCCACTGAGCCAAACCGGTTAGGGCTAAAATTAGGAAATATTTTAAAACCGGAGTATATGCTGACTTTATAAATTTACAGATACTTATTGTATCATTTTATTTTTGTTGCAGCGTCTTCTAAAATAGGTTGAATTTTTACTTTCTTCCTCAACGAACACTGATGGCTCCCATTGCTTACAGGGCAGATTCATATCCTTTCTCCTGTTATCAAAGGCCTGTCCCAGCCTAGTCTGGACCTGGTCTCCTCCTTCTTACCACCACCGAAATGTTCCCCGGACACTCTCCTCATTTTCCTGACTCTGAGTTCTTGTTCATGCTGCTCTCTCCAGCTCTCCACACAACAAGGGCTTTTCTTTGCTCCCCCACATCCCGAATCAGTTCATGGTTTTCACTGCATCTACAAAACAGCACAGATCAGTCTGAGGAACCATGCAGCATCTTGCAGCTTAGATCCTATTCAGCCTGCTGAACTGTTCCTTTTTCAGGAACGTGGATACCCTGCAAAATTCTGATAACCTTGTTTTTACTATTGTGGCTAAACTTAGGGCCCTCAACTTCTGTCTCCTTGGGACCTTCCAGATTCCCATGGCTCCTTTAAATCAATCTCTATTTTATTCTCTTATATTGCATTTAAATTTCTACTTCTGTTGGCCCGGCCCCACCCCCACCCGTTTTCCTGGGGGCAGAGATGGTGTGTTTCACTTACTCAGTTCTGCAACTCCCACAGCAACTAACCCAGGTCCTGGCTTATGGGAGGAGCTGAGTGTAGAGTTCACATTCCATGTCCCTAAGATGCCTATGATACTTTACTTAATACTAGTTCATCGTTAACTTTGGCTTAAACTTCAAATTCTCTTGTGAACAGCCACCTCAAGTGGACTTTCAAATTGTTATATTCTACGTTAGTATTAGATTGTTTTAATATTGTTTTAACAGGAGGTTCTTAAGATGATCTTCAGTGCTCTTACACAAATAAATCTTAATGTGAGTAGCTGAAAAGATTATCCCAAACCATTCAGGTTCTTGGCTTTGAAAGGCTTTCCAGGACTGTTTTCCATAGAGAAGTTTGAAACACAATTGCATTTCAGCCATAAGTAAGTGGGAGCATAAGGGCACTGGGATAAAAATAGATACAATTATTTTACAGTGTGTGTACACAGATACATAGGTATGTTGCACATACTCAGAAAGATGTTGTCATGGACCAGAAGAGGGAGGGGCATTTTGTGGACTTTTTGCCACCCAGTTATGTTTTAGGAGCTGTGTTTTTACTCCGTACCAAATGTGTGAACCATACCTTTTGCAGGAAGGTGTATCTCCTACACCCCAAAAATATAAACCAAGAGGTCAGCTCCAGGGAGAAATAAGGAATGCCTAAGTTATTTCTGTGTGTTTTCTTTATACTTTTCAGTACTTTCCAACTGAAAAGTTGTACAATGAGCATATATACACAGACACATTTGTTTGCAGGCTGCCCAACTGGCATGTGGGACCACCAATTTTTACTCCATTAGAACATCTATTTTTTTAAATATATTTTATTCATTTTTTACAGAGAGGAAGGGAGGGGGGTAGAGAGCTAGAACCATCGATGAGAGAGAAACATTAATCAGCTTCCTCCTGCACATACTGGGGATGTGCCTACAACCAGGCACATGCCCCTCACTGGAATCGAACCTGGGACTCTTCAGTCCGCAGGCCAACGCTCTATCCACTGAGCCAAACTGGTTAGAGCTCCATTAGAACATTTAATAAATAGTAGCTCTTAAACCCTTGCAAGGGAGACCAATGGCATGCTGAGGAAATAAACTCAGATATTTAGTTACTTTGATATATTCATTTAGTAATTCTAGGAAATAACTCAGATGGGACATTTTTCGGCTTCATCAGCTCCTGGGCCAGGCACAGGTTTAGCTCTGTGAGGAAGAGCTCCTGCCTCAGCCAAGTTGGAGGCTTGGCAAGCGTGAGACTGGTGCAGGTTCAAGTTTGTCCTTTCTCTCCTCCAGTTCAAGTGTATCTTCCCTTCCAGCCTGTCCTGCTAGTTTTAGGGCGGGGGCCAAGATGCAGAAGCAAAAAGCCTCACACAGACTTTTCCACAGGGTCCCACAATTGTGTCAGGTAACATCCCTCTCACAGCTCCTTTATTCTATATCTGTGGTCGGCAAACTGTGGCTCGCAAGCCACATGCGGCTCTTTGGCCCCTTGAGTGTGGCTCTTCCACAAAATACCACGGCCTGGGCGAGTCTATTTTGAAGAAGTGGCGTTAGAAGAACTTTAAGTTTAAAAAATGTGGCTCTCAAAAGAAATTTCAGTCGTCGTACTGTTGATATTTGGCTCTGTTGACTAATGAGTTTGCCGACCACTGTTCTATATCATTGCTAGTGTTGTTTCTCTGATCAAGTCCTGATGCTGAAACCCTGATGGATAAGTCAAGTCCCTGCTGTTCTTCATTATAAGCTACATAGAATTATTTGGCCTTAAAAAAAAACTCTGTATATGTATTACTTTGATATATTTTTTTACAATGAAAAGTAATGAAGGAAACCACTTAGAGAAAGAGGAACAGATTGGATTATAAAAAATTCTATGTCACAAAATGTGTATATAAAATTAAAAACCAAACAACTCTCTCTCCCTTTTTCTTTTTTCTGTTAAAGAAGTGGAATCATTAACTCAAATTTCTTATTCAACACGACAGACTGGCATGTAATTACTCAACTACAAGCCTAAAATTACAATCATAGCCTCACCTTCTTGTAACATCACTGTTTCCAATTACTTTGACTTTTATGTTAGAAGCTGGTTAGAAGGGCGGAGGTTTATAACAAAAACATCTATATGCCTTGCCCTGGCCAGGTGGCTCAGTTATAGTTGGACTGTGGACCCAACACGGAAAGGTTGTGGGTTTGCTTCCTGGTCAGGGCACATACCTAGGCTGTGGGTTCAAAATCCGGTCGGGGCCAATACGAAAGGCAACCAGCTGATGTTTCTCACATCAATGTTTTTCTTTCCCTCTTCTCTCTAAAATCAAAACACATCTGCCGGCGAGGAGTGTTAAAAAATATAACAAAAAAACCACCCCACCTATATACCTAAAATACTTCTCCGCATGGACCTGGAAGGTGTGAGTAAAAAAGAAACAGTAACTTCAGAATGAAGGCTAAAGGGGCTGCTGTAAAAATATAATTTAAAAAAACACAAATCTCTCAGCCTAGAAATCCTCTCCACAAAGGTAACAGCAGAAGAAAACACCTTTTTATCCACTGAGCCTTAAATCAGAGCATGATGCTTCCCGCAGGCACTTGGCCAAGGGGTTGATTGCAAAGACAGAACTCTCAACCCTTTCGAGAGCCGAACAGATGCGACCCATTCATATAAATTCTCAAGATAAATAACTAGGTGTTAACTAAGAGAACTCGACGGCACCGTTAGTTACACACAGTTCTTCCTAACTTAACCTGGTGACTGGGGAGACCACCTACATGAACCAGTCCACTTCATCCAGAGGGTGGGGGGACACGCTGGCTTGATGGGAAGTGCTGTTACAGCCTGGAGCTAGCCTCCAGTGTGCCCAGACAGGGAGCCGGTGCTGCGTCCCGATGCTCGCGCTGAGAGGTGGCTCCCAGGTCTTGGAGGAAAGACATTCCTATTTTTACATAAAGCTGACAGGGCTTATTTAGTTTCTAAAAAGATACATTTCAACGAGCCTGAGAAAAGAGCTGTATTTACAAGTTTTCTAAGGTAGATATTCTGACAGAAGGGGAGGAGGAGTACATCTCTGCCCTTATTTTTAGCAGGGAATGAAGCCTCTTCCTTGAAGGTCCCATTTGCCCTTACGGAGCACGCTGTGCATTGGGAAGAGGCAGTGGGCAGCTTCTGACACAGGCCCGCAGGGCAGGGCTGCCACTGGCCCTCTGGTATCTGCCAGCACTTTAAGGTGGAGGCCCCTTCAGGGTCTGGCTAGAGACCCAGGCTGGATTCCATTCTCAGCTCACCGGAAGCCTTGGGGAGGGCATGGCCTGCACAGCCGCACCTGGCGGTCCTCCCCATCGCGGCTCCGTTAACCGGTCTAAGAGGTCCTGACTTCACTTCCAAAGGCCCGAAACGACTCCTAAGCCGGGGAAAGCTCGTTGTCTGTTCAGCCTCCTCTGTGCCTGGCGGGTCCCAAACATACCTCATTTAATAACCCGCCTTCTATTTCAATGCGTCAGCTTGCCGATTGTGAACCTGAGTTTCCACCCCGCCGTCCTCCCCACCTTTATACCAACGGATCACAAACCTCTGGAGCTTTTAAAAAAGCAAACAAACTGCAGCTGCTGCTGAGGTTCCGGCGACCATTAACTGAGAGCTTCTGAGAGTGAGACCGGGCCTCGCTGGGTTCCAGGGAATCTGGAAAACCCTGAAGAGCTTTAAAAAACGTTTCCAGTTTCGAGGTGCTTCTCATAGGCCCCCAGAAATGAGAAGCCTGCTGAGGCTCGTTCTCTTGTGTCTATTACCAAGTTCAGCTGATAAGAGCTTGGGTTTCTACAAAGGGAGAAGGAGATCTGATCGTATCCTGCTTTGGGACAATTTAGGAAGATAGTCAAAGGCCTGTGTATACCAATTAACCTCCAAAAAGGTAACTCGGACATCGGGGCCCGGAAAAGGAGGCCCCGCCACAGATCTGAACCTGCACCCAGCCAGGCTGGACTTGCAGGAGCACCTGTGCAGAACAGCTCAGCTGCAGGCGGTTCATCGGAGCCCGACGCGGGCCTCCCCGCCAATCCCGCTCGGTTTCCCCGGGTCCCCGCACGCCCGGCACGCCCCGCACGGGCGCTCCCTCTCCCGCAGGCACCCGCGAACGGGGCTCCACGGCCTGCGGGGGCTCGGGCTCCCCCAGCCCCGGGCTGCTTTCTCCGGAATGACGGACAGGACATCGCACTGGTTACTAAACTGTTTTAGTTCTGTCCATGGAACGTTCTGGCGACAAGATGGGCGGGAAGACGGTGGGAGGGTTCGGGCGCCCCAGACGCGGGTGGAGGACCCCACGGAGCCGGCCCGCTGCCTCGGCCACTGTCTGCGGCTCGCCCCTTGGGTGAGTTTCTCTCGGGTTGAGCTCCGCTTGGGGTGCGTTCTGAGCTCTTGGAGTTGGTTTGTCCTAAAACTTTGTCCTAAACCCGGGCGGGGGGTGGGGGGGAGTAGCGGGGGGGGGGGGGGGCGGTGAGATTGCGTGCGAGAGCCCAGAGGTGTCATGTGAGGCCCCATGGGCCACCCTTTGGGGATGTAGCCGCCCTCATCTACAGGGTCAGCGAGGGAAAACAGTGGGTACCCCTCCATCTAAGCAAGCGAGATAGCAGCCCTTAGGGGACTCACGGAACCCTCCCGCTAACTCAGCGTAAACTGCCAGGGACTTGGGGAAATAACTTAAGAAAGCCAGGCTGTTTTGCTCAGTGACACATTAACACTGAAGCAGGCACCGCCTGGCTGTAGCTGAGCTGGGTAGAGCGTCCTCCAGATACACCAAGGTTGTGGGTTCTCCCAGGTCAGGGAACACACAAGAATCAGCCAATGAAGGCATAGTCAGTGGGACAAGTTCGTAGTTCGCTCTCTCTCAAATCCATGTTTTTTAAAAATCAAAATAGGCGTAAGTCAAACTATTAAAAGCCTGACTTTTTCCCCCAATTACCATTGACATATCCTCCTAATAATAAAAGGCTAATATGCAAATTATCCCCTTGGGAGTTCCCCCCCCCCCCCTACAGAACAAAGGCAGGCCCTGCATGCAGCTGTGGGAAGGCAGGCCCCATTAGCCCTGGTCGCCCGCCAGGTGTAGGGACCCCAGCCGTGAACTTCGTGCTCTGGGCTTCTAGTAGCATTGTATTAGTATCAGGTGTACAGCATAGATGAGACATTTCTATAATTACAAGCTGATCCCTCCAATAAATCTAGTTCCCACCTGGCACCATACATAGCTATTACAATACTATTGACTGCATTCCCTATTTTGTCCTTTAAAGCCATGACTCTTTTATAACTGCTGATTTGTACTCCTTAAACCCTTCCCCTTTTTCGCCTAGCCTCCCAAGCTCCTTCCTATCTATATCTGTGAGGTTTTTTTTTTTTTTTTTTTATCAGTTTACTAGAGGCCTGGCACATGATATGCATGCACGGGTAGGGTCCCTTGGCCTGGCCTGCAATCAGGGCCAATTTCCCATCGGGTGATGGGGTCCAGCCCCCTGGTGGTCAGTGCGTGTCATAACGACCAGTCGTTCTGCCATCCAATCAATTTGCATATTACGCTTTTATATGTATAGACTAGTGGCCCGGTGCACAAAATTCATGCACATTAAAAGGGGAGTAATTAGAGGAAATAATTTAATATTGCTATTTGTCTTTTCTCTATAATAGAAGTGTCAGAGAGGTAAGAAAATTAGTAAAATGTATATGAAAACCTTCCTCCTGTCAGAGTCTGGGGTGCACCATGGGACCCAGAGTCAAGTCCCCGCCCACCCACATGTGCCTCAAAATCACATGAGACCCAGACCCGGCCTGACCCCTTCCCCACACTGGGCTAGATCCAGACCCAGCCAGTCCCACCCTTGTCAAGCCCTGCCGCGCAGGGGGGGCGGTAGCCTCAGGTCCCCTGGCCCAGAGCAGGGGGCATGCATGGAGGTCCCCCGTCAAGTCCCACTGCATGGGGGGCATGGCCTGAGGTCTCCTGTCAAGGCCTGCCAGGTGGGGGATGTGACCTGAGGTCCCCTATCAAGCCCCACGGGAGTGGAAGGGCGTAGCCTCAGGTCCCTGCTGATTGCTCGTTAAGGCTCTGTATGGGAACTTGGCCTCAGCTGTGGGTGCAGCCATTTTTGTGATGGAGTGATGGTCAATTTGCATATTCCCTCTTTATTATATAGGATTCTCTATATCTATGAGTTTGTTAATTTGTTTTTTAAATTCTACTTATAAGTGAAATCTTATGGTATTTGTCTTTCTCTGACTTATTTTACTTAGCATAATACCCTCTAGGTCAGTAGTCGGCAAACTGCAGCTCACGAGCCACATGCAGCTCTTTGGCCCCTTGAGTGTGGCTCTTCCACAAAATACCATGGCCTGGGCGAGTCTATTTTGAAGAAGTGGTGTTAGAAGAAGTTTAAGTTTAAAAAATTTGGCTCTCAAAAGAAATTTCAATTGTTGTACTGTTGATATTTGGCTCTGTTGACTAATGAGTTTGCTGACCACTGCTCTAGGTCTATCCATGTTGTTGCAAATGGCAATATGTCATTCTTTTTTTTTTAATTGCTGAATGATATTCTATTGTATGTATGCACCATTTCTTCTTTATCCATTTGCCTATTGATGGACACTTAGGCTGCTTCCATATCTTTGTTATTGCAAGTAATGCTGGAATGAACATGGGGCCATAGATCTTTTGGATTAGTGTTTTGGATTTCTTCTGATATATTTCCAGAAGTGGAATTGCTGTGTCATAAGGCAGTTCCATTATTTAATTTTTTAAAATATATTTCTTTATTGATTTCAGAGAGGAAGGGAGAGGGATAGAGAGATAGAAATATCAATGATGAGAGAGAACCATTAATTGGCTGCCTCCTGCACGCCCCCCACTGGAGATGGAGCCCACAACCCAGGCATATGCCCTTGGCCAGAATTGAACCTGGGACCCTTCAGTCTGCAGGCTGACGCTCTATCCACTGAGCCAAACCAGCCAAGGCCATTATTTAATTTTTTGAGGAACTTCCATACTGTTTTCCATAATGGCTGCACCAATCTACATTCCCACCAATAGTGCATGAGGGTTCTTTGTTCTCCATATCTTCACCAACATTTGTTTGTTGACTTATTGATGATAACCATTCTGACAATTGTGAGTGACATCTTATTGTCATTTTAATTTGCATTTCTCTGGTGATTAATGATGTTGAACATCTTTTCATTTCTGTTGGCCATCTGTATGTCCTCTTTGGAAAAATGTCTGTCCAGGTCCTCTGTCCATTTATAATTGGATTGTTCGGTTTTTGTTGTTGTTAAGTTGTATGATGAATTCCTTATATGTTTGGATATTAACCCTTATCAGATGTATAATAGTTATTTTTCTTTTTTTAAAAATATATTTTATTGATCTTCCACAGAGGAAGGGAGAGGGAGAGTTAGAAACATCGATGAGAGAGAAACATTGATCAGCTGTCTCCTGCACACTCCCCACTGGGTATGTGCCCATAACCAAGGTACATGCCCCAGGCCGACGCTCTATCCACTGAGCCAAACCAGTTAGGGCAGTGGTCGGCAAACTGCAGCTCGCGAGCCACTGTTGACTAATGAGTTTGCCGACCATTGGGTTAGGGCTATAATAGTTATTTTAATTTTATTGGTTGTTTCATTTGCTATGCAAAACCTTTTTAGTTTGACATAGTTTCATTTGTTAATTGTTTCTTGTTTCCCTTGCCCAAGGAAACATATCCAAAAAATGTTACTGGGAGAGATGTAGAAGAGTTTAATTAATGCTAGAAGCTTATGGTTTCAGGTCTTATATTTAAGTCTTAAACCCATTTTGAGTTCATTCTTGTATATAGTGTAAGAAAGTGGTCTAGTTTATTTATTTTTGTTTTTACCTGTCCAGTTTTCCCTGCACGATTTATTGAAGAGACTGTCTTCACCCCATTATACTTGTCATCATAAATTGATTACATAGGTATGGGTTTATTTTTTGGATTCTCTATTCTATTCCATTGATCCGTGTGTCTGTTTTTATGCCAGTTCCATGCTGTTTTGACTACTATAGCCTTGTAGTATAGTTTGATATCAGGTAGCATGATACCTCCAGCTTTGTTCTTCTTTCCTAAGATTGAGAAGCCTGCCTTTTAGGGCCACAAAAACATTGCATGTGCAATGATTTTAAAGTTCTGTAATTCCTTTAAAGTTGGGAAGGGTGAACTAATACAATAATTGATCCAAATAATCTTGTGGTGGGATTAATTTAATGATAATTTCACTTATTCAAATTTACTGGAGAACATAAGAGCTTCCAAATGCCACTGAACAAAAGTTGCATCAAAGAAAAAAAATTCTACCTACTGTACAATTTTATAATAGTTTTGTAACTCTAAGGCATGCTTTTACTTATATGCATTTTACTTTGCTGAGAAAGCTGTAGGTTTAAAGTGTTTTGTGCATGTGTGTGTTCAACATGCATACATATATGATCATAAAATAATAAAGCAATTCTATATTTTAGTACTTTATTCCTATTTATGCCAGTGTTTTTCAATTTGCAAGTCTCAGCCCACGAATGGGCCAAAACTAGCATTATTTATATGAAATATAATAAAATGAGAAAGAATAGAGTAGAATAAGAGAGAATGGAAAGTACCAGAGAACATCACATGTGGTAAGAGTCGGTATTGTTTAGTGAAAGTTGTTTCAGTAATATAGCCTGGATTGCGAGTAAAATGTATTACTCTGGGTTGTGGTTAAAGTGATTTAAAAATCGGTGGTTTAGATCCTGGCATTTTTACTTTTGTAAGAAGCTGTAGCACCCCCTTTAACTGGCACTGGTTCCTAAGAAGTATCTGAGTAACAGGCCAGAGCAAATGTGTAGGCCAAAATGAGTCATTTCAATTTCCTGTCTAAAACTCGGGGCAAAATTTCTCTGTGGATATATGGTTGATGGTATTTGTTACTTTGAAATACTCCTTAGCTTTTAGTTGTTGATTTGTTTGATTCTTGGAAACTTCCTAGGAGGTTGAGTCTTATGCTAGTTTTCCTAAAATATCAGGTTATCTAGGAAACAAGTGAATTCCATGGATTAATGCCCTTGTGCAGTGTTGTACATTTAACATTTTAACTCTCTTCTTTATACCTATGAGCATTGAGTATTTTACTGTAGGAAAAAAGATGCCCATCCCAATTTTAAGAATCTGTGCTTCTTTTGTAGATGGCCAATTCCCATTGCTTTTACAATCAAACTGATTCCTGATCAATCACTTCGGCTATAATCTAAAAAAAAAAGTTAAGGACTAACATACTAGCTAGATTGCTTTGTTTTTCTTCCCCCCTTCCTTATTTACTCAAAGGAGGATTATTCCAATTTCAGTTGAGAAATAAGAACAATTCATTCACACATATTGATCATTTATTTATTTAGTGATCCCCCAGCACAGTGGTCGGCAAACTGCAGCTCGCAAGCCACATGCAGCTCGCGAGCCACAGTTTGCCACTCTGTTGACTAATGAGTTTGCCGACCACTGACCTACTCTCGATTCCAATAATTACAGACTGTTGTTGTTCCTTGTGATTAAGCCCTAGCACAAGCCATTGCTCTTAATTACAGCAGTGAACAATGTACATGGAAACCCAGCCCTTTGTGGAATTTCCAGTATACCATGGAGACAATGGATAAGGTATTAAAAAAAAAACCTTGTAAATTAGTAGTGCTTACAATACATATTCTCCCAATCAGACTCTTAGTAGATGACTATATTTCCATTTAGGAATTATTAATACTGATTAGAGAAGTATCAAAGGATGATGAGCCCACCTCTCCATATTTGCAATTCCTATCTAATAAAAGAGCAATATGCAAATTGACCGTACCACCACTACACACACCAGCCACGCCCAACAGCCAATCAGGAGTGAATATGCAAATAAATCCAACCAAGATGGCTGCGGCCACAGAGAGCAGGAGGGAGGTTTGGGTTTCCCCGGCAATGGAGGAAGCCAAGCTTTCCACCTGCCCTTGCCAGCCCAAGCCTCCACTCCAGGCTACAAAGTTTCAATTATAGAAGATAAATAAATCCCAGATCCCAGGGCCTCTGCTTGGGTCGCTGGGGGTCATGGCCAGCCTGCAAACCACCACAGGCCCTTCGCCCAGGCCACCCCACGCCCACCCTGATCTGGGACACCTTCAGGGCAAACCAGCTGGCCCCCACCCATGTACCAGACCTCTATCCTATCTAATAAAAGAGTAATATGCAGATTGACCATCACTCCAACACACAAGATGGCTGTCCCCATGTGGTCAAAGATCCTGCTCCTATGTGGACACAAGATGGCCACCACAAGATGGCCAGCAAAGGAGGGCAGTTAGGAGGGACCAGACCTGCAAGGGAGGGAAGTTGTGGGTAATCAGGCCAGCAGGAGAGGGCAGTTGGGGGCAATCAAGCCTGCAGGGGAGGGCAGTTAGGGGTGACCAGGCATGCAGGGGAGGGCAGTTAGGCATCAATCAGGCTGGCAGGGGAGTGGTTAGGGGGTGATCAGGCTGGCAGGCAGAAGTGGTTAGGGGAAATCAGGAAGGCAGGCAGGCGAGCAGTTGGGAGCCAGCAGTCCTGGATTGTGAGAGGGATGTGCGACTGCCCGTTTAGGCCCGATCCCACTGAGGGGTCCCAGATTGGAGAGGGTGCAGGCAGGGCTGAGGGTCACCCCCCCCCTGTGCACGAATTTTGTGCACTGGACCTCTAGTAAAAATATAAAGCAGAGTTTTTTGTTTACTGTAGTAATTATAAGTGAGGCTGTTGGGGCCCAGCCTCCCTTCACAGAGCAGACTGCTGATCTTATAAGGGGTTTCCGGGAGCTAAAGTTCAGGAGTGGGCAGAATGTGAAGGGTGTGAATGGGATGATGTCATCCATAGTGTGGTCTTTTGGGTGTGGCTGGTTTTGAGGGGTTGGCTCTTGGAGGCCTGTTTTTTGGATTTGGGGCCACTTTAAGCTAGTTTTTGCCCAGTTTTAACATTCCATGTCACCCAGACTGGTAATATGACCCTGCTAGTCTTTGAGCATCTCTTTGCTTTCTAGCCTCAATAACATTTTCACAAATTCCTTTCCTGCTTGAAAAGGGTAGGATTGGTTTCTCCTGCTTACAACTAAGTACTCTGATGGATGCATAAATCAGTACCAAAAGTGATTGCAGGCAACACACTTTCAAGGCAATAAGGAAGAATTTGGGACTCATGAAGGCTAAAGGCAAGGAACATCTAATTTGTATCAAGGGGCACGAATCTGGCAGTTCACAGCAGACAGTTCCAGTACAGCTAACCGAAATATCACAAATTAGTCCCAGAAAGAAAGTGCCCAGCTAAGGGATTGCTGCTACAGAACATATGAAACACCTTGAAAAAGTACGTGAGCTGACCACAGCATTAGAGAGCTTTAAAAAAAAGAGAAAGGTGCCCTGGCTCGTGTCTCTAAGTGGTTAGAGCAGTGCTTGGCAAACTGCGGCTTGCGAGTCTGTTGACTGAGTTTGCCGACCACTGACCTAGACTCTCGATTCCAATAATTACAGGCTATTGTTGTTCCTTGTGATTAAGCCCCTACCAGTGGTCGGCAAACTCATTAGTCAACAGAGCGGCAAACCACGGCTCACGAGCCGCAGTTTGCCGACCACTGGGTTAGAGCAACGACTCAAGCACCCAAGGGTTACAAGTCCAATTTCCAGTCAAGGGCACATACCTGGGTTGCAGGTTCCATCCCAGGCCCGGGTCAGGGCGCCTGCTGGAGGCAACCAATTGATGTGTCTCTCTCACATCAATGTTTCTCAGTCTCTGCCTCTCTCCCCCTGAACTCCTTCCACTCTCTGAAAAATCAATGAAAAACATATCCTCCGGTGAGTATTAAAAGAAAAGAGAGACAAGCTCAGATTATTTGATTTTCAGCTCAAGATACAGACTGAAAATTAGGGATTTGAATGACTGCCTTAAGTATCCCCTTGTCTTGTAGAGTCATGAGGCTGAGAGCTGAACATCAGTGCAGAGTCTGGCCCCACAGTTGACTGGATTGCATTGTCCACTGGATTCGTAGCCATCAGATCTCTTATGAGAAAGGTAAGGCCTTGGTTGGAAAAGAGTGAGCCCCTGCAGTTGGGATGGGGACACACGGAAGGAACTGGATTCCCTGTGAATCCCCACCCCTTTTGAATTTGTCTTGACAGTGAAGCAGCCCCTGTGTCCCTTGCTGGCATACCCTGCAATGCCCACATCTATGGGGGATCCATCCTGCAAAGGAAGTTGATTCCTGCATTCCAACCCATCTGCTGTCAGATCCCAACCTGTCCCAGGGAGTGAATAAAAGTCAAACCAGGAGAAAGCTTAGACAATAAAAGAACTACATTTTGCCTTTTCAAATCTGAAGAATATGTGTAGAGATAGCATGTGTGTGTAGGTATTAGGCTAAGTAGGTGTTAATCTCAATATACAAGGCCAAAGTGAGAGGCAACAAAGTCTTATTTGAGAACCAAAAGAGCAGTTACTCTAAGCACTGCTTCAGGCAGAAACCGTGCTCTGATTAGGAGGTGAAGGCCGGAGGTACTGATGAGGAAGAGTAGGGGAACAATTACATGAAGAGAAGGAAGGAATTTCTATGGGTGCAGACAAGCTAACATAGTGATGCTAATTCTAAAGAATGTCGACTAATTTCCAGCCCAGTAGTTATAATGTCTCCTTTCTTGTTATCTTTGCAAAGAGCTGTTTGGTTTGCAATGCTGCTTTAGGCCCACTTCATGGGTTATTTTGCCCAGTTTTAACATTCCATAGGTTTGAGGGGTAACGCAGTTCGTCTGGGATGGCAGCTCTGACCCATTTTAAAATGGCTGTTTATATTATTTTTTACATTGGGAAGAACATAATTATTGGTCAGACTTACTGTATTAATGCATTTAGCTTCTTTATTAACGTACTTAATTTCTGACTCAGTGAGCTGCTTCAGCACCCAGGCATGTTCTCATTGATCCGATGGTTGGATAACTGGAACTCGGTGGCTCACACTGAATAAGGTTGAGATGCCTGAAATATCCTATCTAATAAAGAGGGAATATGCTAATTGACCATCACTCTGTCACAAAGGTGGCTGCACCCATAGCTGGAGCCAAGTTCCTATGAGTCTTAATGAGCGATCAGCAGGGACCTGAGGCTACGCCCTCCCATGCCCCCGTGGGGCTTGACAGGGGACCTCAGGCTAGGCCCCCCACCCCGGCACCAGGCCAGGGGACCGGAGGCCATGCCCCCCGCCCGGCGGGGCTTGATAGGGGACCTCAAGGTGTACTTCCCATCCTGGTGCTGGGCTAGGGGACCTCAGGCTGCTTCTCCCGCCCCAGCACCAGGTGGGGGACCTCAGGCCATGCCCCCCACCAGGTGGGGCTTGACAGGGGATTTCAGGCCACACCCCCCAACCCTGGCACCGGGCCAGGGGACCTGAGGCTGCACCCCCCCTGCCTGGCAGGGATTGACAGGGGACCTCAGGCTGTGCTTCCCACCCAGCGGGGCTTGACAGGGTACCTCAAGGGGCTCCCCACCCTGCCACCAGGCCTGGGGACCTCAGGCCACACCCCCCACCCCAGCACTGGGCCAGGGGACCTGAGGCAGTGCCCCCCCGTCTGGCAGGGCTTGACAGGGAACCTCAGGCCGTGCTCCCCACCCAGTGGGGCTAAACGTGGGACCTGAGGCTGCACCCCCCTGCCAGTGGGGCTTGACAGGGGACCTGAAGCTGTGCCCCCCTCCTGGTGCCTGGTGAGACTTGATGGGTAATCTCAGGCCATGTACCCCACCTGGAGGAGCTTGACGGGGGACCTCAAGGCATGCTCCCCGCTCTAGTCTGGGCTGGGGGACCTCAGGCCATGTCTCCCGTCCTGGCGCCGGGCCAGGGGACCTGAAGCTATGTCCCCTGCCTGGCCGGGCTTGACAAAGGTGGGACTGGCCAGGTCTGGATCTAGGCCAATGCAGGGGAGCTTGGGGGGGGGGGGCTGCCGGGTCTGATTCTCATGTGATTTTGAGGCGCATGTGGGTGGGTGGGGCCTTGACTCGGGGTCCCATGGTGTGCCCCAGACTCCGACAGGAGGAAGGTTTTCATACACATTTTACTAATTTTCTTTCATCTCTGACACTTCTATTATAGAGAAAGGGCAAATAGCAATATTAAATTATTTCCTCTAATTAATAATCCCCTTTTAATGTGCATGAATTTCGTGCACTGGGCCACTAGTCTTGGTATAATATAAAGAAATTTGAAGAATTTGTGAAATAGGCATGTTGAGTGAATGAATGAATGGTGTACAGCTCACCAATTTACCACCACCCCAGCTCTGTCCCCCAAGATAGTGAGGATGTCCGAAAAAGGAAGGCCATAGGAAATACATTGGTGTACTTATTAGGATTAGTTTTGGCTATAAGAGGAACCCTACTTAGAGAAGTAAACAAGGGGTTTGTCTCTGAAAGGTGTGGCTTGTGGTTGAGCATCAACCTATGGACCAGGAGGTCAGAGTTCAATTCCTGGTCAGGGCACATGCCCAGGTTGCAGGCTAGATCCCCAGTAGAGAGCGTGTGGGAGGCAGCTGATCAGTGATTCTCATCTTTGATGTTTCTCTCAATCTCCCTTCCTTTCTGAAACCAATCACACACACACCACACGCGCGTGGTCTCGTTGGACATCCAGGGCTGGTGTCAGCTCAGGGCTGCCATCAGGGAACCAGGTTCCTTCTGTTTCCTGCTCTGCCATCAGTTGCTGGTGGTTTTCACTTCATGTTTACGGGATGGTTGTTGCATCTCCAGTCATTGTGTCCTTGTGCAGGCAGGAAGCCCAGGGACTTCTAACAACCTACACTTCAATGTTACCATCACGCATGGCTGTGATGAAGATCATGTGACTCAGTAATGCACTTTCCAGGGAGCACAGGAAGGCAAAAGGGAGGGTCTTGGAATGGATGTTGAATGAATCAGTCTAGGAATCCCCAGTTGGTGGGGATGCAATTGGGAGATGTGATTTCAGTGGGGATCGGTGGGTCCTGGAGTAGCACAAGTCGGAGCGCCACGTGCACGTGGATTCCATTTTCAGCAGCAAAGCCCAAAGGCAGTACCTGGGTTCTTTGGTGCTGCCTCATTGTAGGGTTCTTCAGACCAAAACAGATTGTCCTACTTGATTCTTATAATTGAAAATGTTCCCTGTTAGTAAACAAAGGATTGATTGATCACACATCAGTGAATTAGTTTTACTTGTGAAGTGTTGGCTGGAGTCCGGGCCTCATGCTTAGCTGCAGAAAGGGCAATGCTTGCTGCCTGGATATTTTTCTTTGCTGTCTCATGTTCCTTGTATGTATTTTTCCTTTCCCCTCACCACATTACTACACATGGTTTGTGTTGATGGAGGCTGACTGTACAGTGTAGTTCATGGATTCAATATAGACATAAAGTCAAGGTGAAGCGGGGGGAGGAATGGACATCATTCCAGATCCTGGCCTTGGAGCTGGATGGAGTATACAGAGGGATGTGATTCATTTCTGGTCAAGGGAATACACTTATTTGAATTCTGTAAAAATGGCACTTTTGCTGATATAAGAAGAAAAGGTAATTGGATTTGTAAAAAATAGGATATTTTGCTTCCAAAACAGTCAAGCTGCTATACATAAAACTTGTCAAATGCAAGAAAGATATTGAATATGCAATTGTTAGGTCTAAGAAATGTATTTAATTATATTCTCTATTATTTGGCCAATATTATTTCATTAAGGATTTAATATAGATTTATGGGAAATAAGATAAAGAACTTATTATAAATATTCCAATTTATTATATAATAATCTCAAGTAATGCTAATCATTATATAAACACAGGTTTACAAATCTGATTTTATAGATTAAGTTAATTATTACATAAAAAAGAAATTTACAGACACCATATTTACTTTTACAACATAGACAAGTCACACACACACACAAAAAATTATTTTATGCCAGGGTTACTTTCTGCCCAGGTCGAAACATTATTCCACTTTGATTTTTCCTCTTCTTTGGATGTTGAAAGTTTTCATACCTTAAAAAAAAAGTGAGATAATATTTAATACATGTAAATGCTAAAATTACAAAAGACAATGGATTCTTTGCAAAGAGAATTACAGTTTAAGAAACATAAGGGAAACTGGAAAAAAGTGCTCATAACAGAAATTAAAGAAAGTTCTTACAAATATATATTATTAATTTTTAATTTATTTTTTATTTTTTAAAGTATTACATATAGTAGTACATGTATCTCCTTTCCCCCCCCCCCATTGACCTTCCCCCAGCCTCCCCTACCCTGTCGCATGCCCTCATTCCCCCCACCCCAGTGTCTTGTGTCCATTGGTGTGCTTATATGCATGCATACAAGTCCTTTGGTTGATCTCTTTCGCCCCCTCCCCAACACTCCCCAACCTTCCTGCTGTAATTCGACAGTCTGTTCGGTGCTTTACTGCCTCTGTATCTATCTTTCTGTTCATCAGGTTATAATGTTCCATAAATGAGTGAGATCATGTGGTATTTTTCTTTCACTGTCTGGCTTATTTGACTTAACATAATGCTCTCCAGGTCGTAATAGCACATAGCTATTTTATGTGTTATGCTGCTGCAAATGGTAAGAGTTCCTTCTTTTTAATAGCAGCTTAGTATTCCATTGTGTAGATGTACCATAGTTTTCTAATCCACTCATCTGCTGATGGGCATTAGGCTGTTTCCAAATCTTAGCTATGGTGAATTGTGCTGCTATGAACATAGGGTTGCATATATCCTTTCTGATTGGTGTTTCTAGGTTTCTTGGGATATATTCCTAGAAGTGGGATTACTGAGTCAAATGGGAGTTCGATTTTTAGTTTGAGGAAACTCCATATAGTTCTCCAAAGTGGCTGCACCAGTTGCATTCCCACCAGCAGTGCATGAGGGTTCCTTTTCCTCCGCATCCTCACCAGCACTTGTCATTTGTTGATTTGTTGACGATTGCCATTCTGACAGGTGTGAGATGGTACCGCAATGTCATTTTGATTTGCATCTCTCGGATAATTAGTGATTTTGAGCATGTTTTCATGTTTCGGCTTTGCTTCTGTCTTCTTTCAAAAAGATTCTATTTAGGTCCGTTGCCCATTTTTTTATTGGATCATTTAACTTCCTTTTATTAAGTTGTGTAAGTTCCCTGTAGATGTTGGAGATTAAACCTTTATCAGTGATAACATTTACAAATATGTTCTCCCATACCGTGGGCTTTCTTGTTGTTTTGTTGGTTTCTTTTGCTGTGAAAAAGCTTTTTATTTTGATGTAGTCCCATTTGTTTATTTTCTCTTTAGTTTCCATTGCCCTAGGAGCGGTATCGGTGAAGAAATTGCTTTGGCATATGTCTGAGATTTCTCTGCCTGTGGATTCCTCTAGTATTTTTATGGTTTCCCGTCTTATGTTTCTTTATCCATTTTGAGTTTATTTTTGGGTATGGTGTAAGTTGGTGATCTAGTTTCATTCTTTTGCATGTCTCTGTCCAATTTTCCCAACACCATTTATTGAAGAGACTGTCTTGATTCGATTGTATGTTCATGCCTCCATTGTCAAATATTAATTGAGCGTAGTGGTTTGGGTCGATATCTGGGTTCTCTATTCTATTCCGTTGGTCTATATGTCTGTTCTTGTGCCAGTACCAAGCTGTTTTGATAACAGTGGCCTTGTAATACAGCTTGAAATCTGGTTATTGATATCCCACCTACTTTGTTCTTCTTTCTCAGGATTGCTGTGGCTATTCGGGATCTTTTTTTTATTCCAGATGAATTTTTGGTGAGTTTTTTTCTAGGTCTGTGAAATATGCTGTTGGTATTTTAATTTGGAGTGCATTGAATCTATAGATTGCTTTGGGTAGTATGAACATTTTAATGATGCTGATTCTACCAATCCATGAACATGGTATGTTCTTCCATCTATTTATGTCTTCCTCTATCTCTTTTTTCAGTGTCGTGTAGTTTTCCACATATAGGTCTTTTAACTCTTTAGTTAAGTTTATTCCTAGGTATCTTAATTTTTTTGGTGCGATGGTAAATGGGATTGCTTTTTTAGTCTCTCTTTCTGTAAGTTCACTATTGGTGTATTGAAATGCCATAGATTTCTTGGCGTTAATTTTGTATCCTGCTACATTGCCAAATTCATTTATTAAGCCTAATAGTTTTTTAATGGAGTCTTCCGGGTTTTTTTATGTACAATATCATGTCACCTGCAAATAAGGACAGCTTTACTTCTTCTTTTCCAATTTGGATGCCTTTTATTTCTTCTTCTTGTCTAATTGCAATGGCTAATACTTCCAGTACTATGTCAAACAGGAGTGGTGAGAGTGGGCATCCCTGTCTTGTTCCGGTTCTTAGGGGAAATGGTTTTAGATTTTGCCCATTGAGTATGATGTTGGCTGTGGGTTTATCATATATGGCTTTTATTATGTTGAGGTATGCTCCTTCTATTCCCACCTTGCTGAGAGTTTTTATCAAGAAAGGGTATTGGATTTTGTCAAATGCTTTTACTGCATCAATTGATATGACTGTGATTTTTATCTCTCCATTTGTTTATGTGATATATCACGTTTATTGATTTGCAGATATTGTACTATCCTTGCATCCCTGGGCTAAATCCTGCTTAGTCATGGTGTATGAGCTTTCTGATGTAGTGCTGGATCCGATTTGCTAGAATTTTGTTGAGGATTTTGGCATCCATGTTCATGAGGGATATTGGTCTGTAATTCTCTTTCCTTGTGTGTCTGGTTTTGGTATTAGGGTGATGCTGGCTTCATAGAAGAAGCTTGGAAGCGTTCCTTTCTCTTGAATTTTTTGGAATAGTCTGAGGAGGATAGGTTTTAGTTCTTCTTTGAATGTTTGGTAAAACTCCCCTGTGAAGCCATCTGGCCCTGGACTTTTGTTTGCTGGAAACTTTTTGATGACTGCTTCAATTTCTTCCATAGCTATTGGCCTGTTGAGATGTTTAGATTCTTCCTGATTGAGTTTTGGAAGGTTGTATTTTTCTAGGAATATGTCCATTTCCACCAGATTGTCCAGTTTGTTGGAATAGAGTTGTTCATAATACTTTTTAACAATACTTTGTATTTTGGTGGGGTCTGTTGTTATTTCTCCTCCTCTTTCATTTCTGATTTTATTTGGGTCCTCTCTCTTTGCTTCTTAGTGAGCCTGGCTAGAGGTTCATCAATCTTGTTTATCCTCTCAAAGAACCAGCTCTTGGTTTTGTTGATCTTTTGTATTGTTTTTTTGGTCTCAATGTCGTTTATCTCCGCTCTGATCTTTATTATTTCCTTCCTTCTGCTTACACTGGGCTCTTCTTCTTGCTCTCTAACTCTTTAAGTTGTAGGGATAGGTAATTTATTACCATTATTTATTGTTTTTTGCAGTAGGCTTGTAGAGCTATGAACTTCCCTCTCAAGACTGCTTTTGCTGTGTCCCATAGCTTTTGGATTTTTGTGTTTTCATCATCGTTTGTTACTATTATGTTTTTTATTTCTTCTTTGATCTCTCTGGTAACCCCAGTCATTGTTTAATAGCATGCTATTTAGTCTCCATGTGTTTGATTTTTTTTGGATTATTTTTATGGTAGTTCATTTCCAGTTTTAAGCCACTGTGATATGAGATGCTTGATATGATTTCTATCTTCTTGAAGTTGAAGAGACTTTGCCTGTGACCCAACATATCGTCTATCTTTGAAAATGACCCATGTGCACTTGAGAAGAATGTATATTCTATGGCTTTGGGGTGAAATGTTCTGAAGATGTCAATTAATTTTATCTGGTCTAGTGAGTCATTTAGGATTGATGTTTCTTTGCTGATGTTTTTGTTTAGAGGATTTGTCCAATGGTGATAGTGGGGTATTAAAGTGTCCTACTATGATTGTATTGCTGTTAATCTCTCCCTTGATATCCTCCAGGATTTTTTTTAATGTATTTGGGTGCTCCTGTATTGGGTGCATATATGTTTACCAGTTATTTCTTCTTGTTGGATTGTTCCCTTTAGTATTATGAAGTGGCCTTCCTTATCTCTTTTTGTGTCCTTCACTTTGAGATCTAATTTGTCAGATATAAGTATTGCTACCCCAGCTTTTTTTTTTTTCCATTTCCATTCGCCTCAAAAACCCTTTTCCATCCCTTTACCCTCAGTCTGTGTGCATCTTTTTTTCTGAGGTGGGCTTCCTGTAGACAGCAGATATATGGGTCGTGTTTTCTTATCCAATCCGTTACCCTATGTCTTTTGATTGGGGCATTTAATCCATTTACATTTAAAGTTATTATTGATAGGTACTTGTTTGTCACCATTTTTATTCTTTATCCCTGTGTTCCTTCTTCGCTTCCTATTTCTTTTTTTCATAGCAGACCCTTTAGCATTTCTTGCATTGCTGGTTTGGTGGTAATAAACTCCCTTAGTCCTTTTTTGTCTGTGAAGCTCCTGATTTCACCTTCAATTTTGATTGACAGCCTTGCTGGGTACAGTATTCTTGGATTCAGATCCTTCCTTTGCATAACTTTTTATATTTCATTCCATTCCCTTCTGGCCTGATGTGCTTCTGTTGAGAAATCAGTTGCTAGTCTGATGGAGGGATTCTTTGTAGGTAACTTTCTGTCTCTCTCTGGCCGCTTTTAAGATTCTTACTTTGTCGTTGGTGTTTGCCAGTTTAATTATAATGTGCCTTGGCATCGGTTCTTTGGGACTCTGTGAGCTTCTTGGATTTGTGTGCATTTTTTCTTCCCTATATCTGGGAAGTTTTCTGTCATTATTTCTTCAAACAGGTTTTCTATTTCTTGCTCAGTTTTCTCTACTTCTGGTACCCCTATTAGGTGGATGTTGTTTTGTGTTGTTCCAAAGTTCCCCTAGGCTCTCTTCCTGCTTTTTAATTTTTTTTTCTAGAAGCTGCTCTACTTGGGTATTTTTTCCTAACTTGTCTTCTAGCTCACTGATGCGGTCCTCTGCTTCTTCTAGTCTACTTTTGATCCTTTCTATTGAGTTCTTTACAGCAGCGATGTCATTTTTCATTTCTTCTTGATTCTTCATTTCCTCTTGGTTCTTACACATATTGCCGAATTTGTCTTCCATTCTTTTCAGCCACCTTATGACCACTTCTCTGAATTCTTTTTCTGACAGGTTGTTTGCCTCCATTTAGCTTACTTCCTTTTCTGGAGATGCCTGCTTTTCTTTCATATGCGGGCTGTTTCTTCGTCTCCCCATGGTCTCTCTTCTCCACGTGTCTGGTTATGTCGTTCTCTCTCTCCTTTCTGTGGTGGAGTGTAGAGTCTTCTGGATCTGTGTGCTTGCGCCACTTGGGAACTGGTGTTCTCGGGTTTGCAGCTGTTCGGTGGGTGCCATAGTTGTAGATTCCCCGGGCTTTTCAGGCTCTTGATAACATCCACTTTTCCTTCAAGAGGGCGCAGTCTCCACATCCAAGCCGGTCGCTCTGGGAGGGGACCCAGCAGCAGTGGGGGCTGTCTGGTCAGGGGAGCCCCGTCTGACAGTCCCCCACAGTCTCCTGGAGTATAGCTGTCCCTCAACTCACCAACAAACACTCCCCGTGCAATCACACACTCTCCCTTTGTTTTCTCACTCACACACTATCTTGCAGTCTGCCTTCCCATTGGCAGCCATCTTCAATTCCCTCATAAATATATTTTAAAAGTTGAACGCCCCCCTAGAAAAAGGAGCAAAAGGGATAAATAGAAAATTTAGAAAGATAAAATACAAAGGGCAATGAGTAATATAAAAATATAACCTTTATAGTTTTAAACAAGATGGCATTTTTTCTCCAATTGGCCAAGATTAGAGAAATATTGTGATACTCAATGTTAGTGAGAGTGTTGTGAAAGGGGCACTCAACACATTGCTGTTGGAATATACACAGGTATTTCTGAAAGGCAGCATGGCAATAGATTTCAAATCCTTACAAAATTGAGAGCCTTGTGATGCAACAATCCTGCCTCTATCCCAGTGAATTCATTAAGCATATGTGCAAACATTCAAGGTCTAAGAATGTTAGTTATCACATTGCTTGTAAATGAAAATCTGGAAACAAATGTCTCAAAATTGGATATGTTACATAGCTATTTTATGAGTTAAAAACAATATAGTAACATTTGAAATGTGAAAGAATGTTCAAGATACATGGACAGATGAAAGGGGGCTGCTATACAGCAATGTCTTTTCCTGTTAGAAAACAGTATCAGAGCATACAAATAAATATGCTTGGGGAGGTTAGGGAAATGGTGTTCTGATTTTCCTATAGAAAGCACTTATTAAAGTATGTTGAGGGGAGCAGAATTGGTCACCCCAAAATGTGCCACTTTGGCAGGTGCATTACTTTGGGCTGCAGGGAATCAAGCCCCAGCAGACTCGGGAGGAAGCAGCTTTTTACTTTCCCACAGCTGCCTCGAATTGAGATAGGGAGCCTCAGCCAGAAAGGGAGTTATACCATAGGAACTCTTTCTGAATCCTGACCTGCACAGCAGGGCAAACAGATTAGCATGCACCTGCTCCTCTCTTCTGGCTGTGAACTGCCTTCCTCCCCTTCCCCTGCGAAGCCCTGGCCCCATCCCTTTCCTTAGCTCAGAGCAGCACAGAAGCTGCAACTGCCTCACTGCCTCCGAGTCTCACATTTTTATGTGGTTCCCACAGGTACAAAATTAAACGTTTTTCTCCTGTTAATCTGTCTTATGTCAATTTAATTCGATCAGCCAAAGAACCCTAGAAGAGAATAAGAGGCATTTTTTCTACCTCTACTGAGTGGGGCTGGTGCCCAGCATGGGCTCCCGAGTGGCTTGCTGCTGCAGCCAGGAGATCCTGGGACCTCTGACCAGAGTTGGCGAAGTTAAGAACTGTTACTGCCTCAGTCTCCTGGACACTGGGAGAGTCCTTTTCGTTTCTCTAAGTTTAGATCACTAATTCCTTGGGTATAGCGACTCTGATAGAGATCTGTTATGAGTACTCATTTTCTATTGGTCCCTTTCCCCTTTTGTCTTTTGTGTCACGTGTCATAAGAAGGAAAATCCTAGGGTAGAAAGTAGGTAAGTCCTGTAAGCCCGTGGTTTGAGCCAGCCCTGCGCCTGTTTTGGGGGATTTTGATTCGGGTCCCCTATTTAAGAGGTTTTCCTCTCATCTTGTTCTGTCTTGAGAGCTTGGCTTTGTGAGAATATTCAGTGAGAATACACAATGCCCTTTAACCAGTGAGAATATTCTCTCTGGCCTCGGTCAGCCAAAAGATGCAAGTGCCGGTTTGTATCTGCGGCCAGCTGAGGAGACTCTGAGACGTGAAGTAACAAGCAGCACTCTCTGTCCGACTGGGTCAGCCCTTAGGGAGCTGGTCTTAAAGGCTCCCACCCAAAGGGTCTGTTGTCGTCTCACCCTTACTGGTTTTCTTAGTGCTGAGAAGTCCCATTCCCACAGTGCCTGCCCAGTGCCACAGGTCAGCAGGCCTGTGCCTGGAGGCATCCATGTTTCTGGGAAACCAGACACTGTTCACTGCACCATTGTTTTACCACGTCCTCCGGAAGGGCTTCACTTTTCTTGGATAATTCTGAGAATGAACTTGATGGGTCTTGTGAGGGCTATATCTTTTGGGACACTTCTTGCATCCGTGGTTAAGTTACAAAAAGGCTTACTGGTTTGCATTACTATTAAGATTAATTAAAGATGCTACTTGTCAATGGCCAGGTCATGGATCCTTTGATTGGAAAGGAAAAACTTCTAAATTTGAAAAAAATTTAGAGAGCTCTCATGCTAAGCAATTGCCTGACTGGCACCTGTGGAAAGAGGACACACAGGAATATAGCTGCTAACCGTATGGACTCCCTTAACCAGATGAAAGAACAGAAATGACCACATCCAATGTCAATTCTCTTCTCAAAGTCCAGCTCTGTCTGCCTGTTGTTTTTTCAATTATAGTTTACATTCAGTATTATTTTGTATTAGTTTCAGCCACATAGTGGTTAGACAATCATATGTTTTACAAAATATCCCATAACTGGTATTTCCAGTACCTACCTGGCACCATACATAATATTACAATATTATTGACTATTTCCTATGCTGTACTTTATAACCCCATTACTGTTTGGTAATTACCAATCTGTACTTCTCAATTCCTTCACTTTTTTCACCCAGCCTTCCCATACTCTCCTCCCCCTCTTTTCTGGCAACCATCAGTCTGTTCTATCTATGAGTCTGTTTCAATTTTGTTTGTTCTTTAGATTCCACATATACCTGAAATCATATGGTATCTGTCTTTACCTGTCTGACTTATTTCACTTAGCACAATGCCCTCTATATCCATCCATGGTCTCACAAATGGTAAGATTTCATTCTTTTTTTATGTCCAAGTAATATTCCACTATATGTATGTACCACAATCTGCCTGTTTTAACTTCCCTGGGGGTTATATAGGTTACTCGGGCATGAAATTGAGAAGAATCATGTCCTTGGTGGATGTACTTACCTCTATATTCAGAACATCCTACCAATTTTAGAGAGAAGTCAGAGAGATTACTTACTATCTATCAAAACCCCACTCACAGGGACCTTGATTCTACTGCAGTTATCAGACAAGCCAGATGGTTCTGGGGAAACCCTCTCACAGGGGAGCCCATTAGTCAGGGGCTGGAAGAAGCAAGAGTAGAGCCTTTCCCCCTAAGGTGAACTGATCCAAGGTTGAACTATATACTCGGGAAAAAGAAAAACGTTCAGAGGGTTTCGTTGAACACTTTATACAGGCTTTTTAAAGGCATACTGCATTACACCCTGCAGCTTTACATTCGGGCATCTTTTGATTTCCATCTTAACTGAAAATCTGCAGGTAGTTGGATGGATGCTGTTATTTTACAAACTGGATTCTTTGCCAAACCAGAAATGTGGCTCTAGAAACATTTCAAAGTCTATCTTTACCAACCCCAAAATCTACCCTGTTCCTCTCAAAATGCTTACAGATATTTAGAACAGAATTGTCCTAAAAAGAGGAAAAATTTAAACAGTAATTATCCTAGACTTCTGGTAACAGAGAAGTAAGTCTCACAACTCCTAGGAGAAAACATGGCTTCTTTCTCTGTCCCTTGAAGATGTAATCTTACCATGTCTTTTAAACACCTCAGGAGATAACCAAAACACTGCCACAATCACCTGAGACTGAAAAGGACTTTCTACAACACAGATGGCTACAGAAGCTCCTGGCCCCAGATCTAGTCCATAGCCTCCATAAGATTACTTGTCAAGGGTAAATATACATCTTGGAAGTCTTCTCCACAGATATTAATAAAAACCATTAACCATCTGATCGAGTAATCTTAACTTGTTCTACCAAAGACACAATTTGGACTCAATTGTTACTTATAAACTAACTAGAGGCCCATTGCAGGAAGATTCCGGCAATAGGGCTTCCTGTGGCGATCTGCTTCCCTCCCTTCTCTCCCGCCCCGCTTGCTTCTTCACAGCTTCTCTCCCTTCTGCAATGCTTGGCTTCCTTCTATGCTGTCTTCATTCTTTGCTCTGCTCCTGGATATGCAAATTAACTGCCATCTTGGTTGGGTCAATTTGCATATTTGCTCCTGATTGCCTGGTGGGTATAGCGGAGTGATGGTTAATTTGCATATTACTCTTTTATTAGATGAGTTTTGTATTATTGTACCTAACTCATGGCTAAAATTTTGGAATGGAAGCTATAGGATCTCTGTATGTTTGTGAATGTCTATGGATGGATATACGTATGTTATGTATATGTGATATTTCTCTCCACCCAGATGGTACTGTCAAAATTAATTTGTAAAAAAGCTCTATTTTATTGGCTTAAAAAAATAAGCATTTATTAAGTTAAATAATTCTAAACTAACTCAAATGCTTTTCAAATTTACATGATCTGGGATAATCTTTAGTTTAAAAAAATGTTTGTTGATTTAATTACAATAGGCATGTTTTCAGTTATTAGCATTTAATATAGCTCATGTTACAAAATTTATCATTAATGGTCATCTACTTTAATGTCTCATGAAATTTTCACAAGTAATATAAATATTAAGAAAAAGTAAATTACAACTCATAAGTGAACTTTTCAATAATTGTTTTATGAAATCTACTTGAATAATTTCCCCAAACTTTTTAGTATCTTACATTCTTGGAGTTTTGCTAATTTAAATGATGGGTGCTCATTGACTAGATAATTTTTAAATAAGATAAAATATTGAACCACTACAGAACATAGGTTTATCTATTTTTGGTTTCTTACTATAATATTTGGATGTATTAGTACACATGTCCTATGCTACAGTGAAAAATTATACTAGTAGAAAGAGGGTTATGATTCTAGAAATTATTAAATGCATTCATAGATTTGCCAATCTACAAAATGCTGGTGTAACATTTCACAATTACTAGAAATTAGGGTTTTCAAGGGTTAGGGATTCTAATTAATATACGTAATTAAAACTACAAGAAATAAGAACAACTCTGTATTAAAGGAAAGTAGATTTGTTTTTGGTAAAAAGGTATGAGGGCTCTGGCCGGTTGCTCAGTTGGTTGGCGCATCATCTGTGGGTTCAATCCCCAGGCAGGGTGCGCATGGGAGGCAACTGATCGATGTTTCTCTTCCTCTAAAATTTTTGAAAAACATGAAAAAAAAAAGTAGGGAGATAAATATTTAAGGGAAATAGAAAGTTGAAGAGAGAATTTTACTTTGTGTAGTAAAATGGAGTAAATATATTACAAGGGTTTTAATAAATTTCTTTCATCTACTAAAAGGAAATTTTTTTCTTGGTCTACTGGTTTGCTATTGATAAGACTGTGAAAGGTTTTCTTTACCTTTTAAGTAATTGGCCTAGAAAACAAAGATTCTGTTGAAACATCCTATATAATAAAAGGGTAATATGCAAATAACCGAATGGTGGAAGGACAGGTCGCTATGGTGCGCACTGACCACCAGGGGGCAGGTGCTCAGCTCAGGAGCTGCCCCCTGGTGGTCCGTGCGCTCCCACAGTGGGAGCGCTGCTCAACCACAAGCTGGGCTGACCGCCTCCAGCAGTACTAAGGATGTACAACTGTGGCTTAGGCTCCATGCAGGGAGCAGGCCTAAGTCATCAATCGGACATCCCCTGAGGGCTTCCGGACTGCGAAAGGGCACAGGCCAGGTTGAGGGGACCAACACCCCCTTCACCCCCCGTCCAGTGCACAAATGTCGTGCACCAGGCCTCTAGTATCAACATAATTTCCTAGGTCTCATGTTTGATTACTTAAGAAAATGGATTTTTCTCTTATTAAAAGAGCTATAGGGTGTTGTTGTTTTTTTTACAATATGTAACTTTCTGTATTTGCCTGTGAAATTTTTGTCACTTTGGTTATAGTGTTTCACAGTGATATAGAATCTGATTTGACTGTTTTAAAATCTTTTTATATTTTTGATAAATGTTCCCCAAATAAAATTCTAAATGAAGTATTTTGAACTCAAACTCACTTCAGAGTTTTTAAGAAACCCCTGGAACATCTCAAAAGATTTGTTAAACTAATTAGGCTTGTTATACTGTCATGCACTGCTTGACGCAATATGTTGAGAAACATGTCATGAGACAGTTTTGCGGAACATCATGGAGTATATTTACCCACCAAAATCTAGAAGTAATACTAAACCTTCTTTTGGTTATATCTGTATGGATATGTGTTATTGCTTCAGAAAGTGTATAAAATTTTTAAAATCTGATAAATAATATCAGTCATAATTCTGGGTATCATTTTAAAAATGTTGTGTGTCACAGAAATAATTATCTTGTCAATTAAATTATAATGAACTCACATCAGATCTTGAAACAGGGCCATTTTTGTCATTACAGTCAGTTACTGTTTTACTTTGATGCTTTTGCAAAAGTGCTACAGTTTCAAGGAAACTCTACTCTAACAAGTTCAGGTTTCTCATAACCTTCAGATCATACAACTGAACTGGGTAAGAATCTGCAGACCTCTGGTGGAGAAACCGATGGCTTCCTAAAACTGCTAACCAAAAAGCAAGATCAACAAGAATTAATTACATGGGACTCAATGAGTTAATGAGGATGATTATAACATTGTTGGTTCTTTTGTTTCTCCCCCCAGATTTAAGGAAACCTTCTTTTAAGCTATCAGTAAATTGGTAAAAAAAATCTTTGTAAACGAAGATTAACATATGCAACTAAATTTGTTTTTCTGTTAATCTATCTAATGTAATGTAAATTTAATCATGTATTGACCAGCCAAATTTTTCTGCAGATTCTTACCCAGTTCAGTGGTATAATCTGAAGGTTGTCAGAAACCTGTACTTGTTTTGTCTCCTTGAAAATGTAATACTCCCTACCCGATTTTTCAGAATTCAGCAACTCTTAGTGAATATTCTTACAATATATAGTTATTTGCATCAGTTCAGTAAGATTCTTTTCTCCTTGTAACAGACCCAGTTAGAAACACTGATTATACTTTGAAGGCTTGGACTGGAATATCTATCTGAGAATGCACACAGAAGGAACGAATGGAGCCAATGAAGCACCTTGGAAAATCAGCCTGGTACCTGAGACTGGCACCATACAGGGTTCCCAGCCAGCAACTTTATCAAGTGAGTAAAGAACATCACTTCCTGACAGATGCAGAAACCTCAGGATATCCTGGGGACCTCAAGAGGCTTTGAAAAGTTTCAGTAAAGCAGATACGCAAGAGCATATATAGTTGATCGCTATTCCTGCTGCACTTATATAAATAATCAGGCCAAGTTTATTGAAACAACACTTAATGTGCAAACAGATTAGTCTCACTGTGGTTACCTTTGCTAGAAATGCGGGTGAATGTAGAGAGAGGAATTAGGTTTCAGTAATACACCTTTGTGGGTATCGGATTCTAGTGCTGTGAATTGTCTTTGATGTTTTGTCCAGTGTTTGATTACCACACATCTGCTTTCCTCACTTTCCTTCCCCTGAAAATAAAAACTACCCTTTTCCTGAAAATTAAATGCAAACAACTTGGTATAAACTTTCCAGAAATCACAACAGGATATGCCTGGGCAATCTTACTGCCTGTTGCTGTGTGAGCCGCTCAGAAAGTTTACCTGAGCAGCCAACCTGCAGACGATGTTTTCATTTGACACCTAGAAATCTCAACTGGCAGCCCTCAGAATTGATTTATGGTCTGCTCTAATCATTAACCTTTGGTTTTTTCTTTTGTTTCCATAGAAACGTACCTGATTGCCTATACAATATAGGCCTAACTTTAGGAGCGAACCTGTACCACCACCTCCTGCAACCAGAGACACTGTTTAAACAGACCTCTTCTCAGAACTAACAGGCCGCTTCGGTGAGCTGGAACAATCTACCAACTCAACTTTTGGACTAGGAAGCTGAAAGGAACAGAATGTGCCACTTTGGCAGATGCATCACTTTGAGCTGAAGGGAATCAAGACCCAGCAGACTAAGGAGTTTTTACCGCTCCCTTATCTGTCTAGAAGAATTTAGACAGGAGGCCTGTGCCAGAAAGAGAGCTATTACCAGGGGTAACTTTTTTTTTATCTGAAAGTCTTATCTGCAAGGCAGGGCAAACACTGATTACCACACATCTGCTTTTCTCACCTCCTTCCCTTTTAAATCCCTGGCCCCCACCCAGTTCCTGAGCTCAGGATAGTATATAAAAGCCTCAATTGTCTATCTTTGAGTCTCTTATTTTTATGGGGCTCCCATAACATGTGCAATTAAATTTGTTTTTCTGTTAGAATCTATCTTATGTAAATTTATGTATTGGACCAGCAGGACAAATTTTCTGCCTTTACAATGAATGTACATGCACATGCATACCCCAAAGTACTGCAAAATTAAAGGGAAAATTTTTTGAGATGAATCATTTACCTAGTTTATGGGTCACAGATTTCTAAGTCACTACAGAGACAAATTGCAACAAGCCTGTAACTCCAAATGTGTACAAGTGAGCAAACTTGAATGTATTGGAATATTCTTGAGATTAATAAAATACACATTATTTTGAAAGTGAAAACTATTTTTTCAAACTATATATTGAAACCATTTTGAGCTTTTAATTCTCCTTTTATTTCTTAAAATTATATTTGAATTAATGAATGATTCAATCAAAGAATTGGTTAATGAAAATGCATTTTTGACTTCCATACTCCTGAAGTTTATGGGTGTTTAAATGCATAGCTACTAAACAAATTTCTGAATTGGTTTTTAAATATTTAAAATCACAAATAATATTTTGAAAAAGAACTTTAACTGTCACTTCTAATAAGGTGAATCAGAATCTGTTACTCACAGCTCAGTAAAACTCTTCCAGTCATCTTCAGTAATGGATGGCCTCGTGTGACTGAGTGCGGTCAGTAAATGCGACTGACTGATGGCCAGGCTGGTTTTGATTGGTCCTGGTTGGTGAAGGGAGTCATCCTCCTTAAATGAAAATGACAAAAAGTTACTTCAGGGACACGATTAAAAAGCAGTCCAACTGTTACCTCTTTTTCAGTTTTTCAGGACACTTTGTGTCCCTTTCTGATAAGATTACTAAAACTTGTTAGGAAGCACACAGTGATTTGACTGATCAATGAGTTTCAGTCCCCTGTTTATAAATATAGCTCACCTACAAATCAAATCAATGTATGTCAGAAATGGAAACACAATTTTAAAAAGTTTTTACAATGATAAAGGGTGGGGAGAGAAAGACCTACTCCACTTTGGCTCCGGTATCTGCCCTTGATAACACTGATATCTGCTCTCAGTTGGTCTCTCTGTTCCTGGGAAAGTTCTTGGGAACCGTCTTGTGAAGCTGTTCTGAACGTTGGAGGCCGTGAGAACAAATGATCCTTCCCAGGAGCATCCTGAGTCATGGAGCTTGGTGCAGACAGGCACAGTGAGCTCTGCAGGGTTAGGTGCAATAGTGAGGAGGAGAGAGAAAAAAAAGTATGTATTTATCAAAGATAAAGTAAAAAATGTTAAGCACTAATACCTTAAGATGGATAAGCTTATAATTTAATTAACTGAAGTTAAGCCAACTGTTCATTTATAATAAAAGCATAATATGCTAATTAGACCAGACATCCTTTCAGAAGTTGGGGCTGCAAGGGAAGCTGGTGCCGGCAGCCAGGGGAAGGAAGGTCTACTCTTGCACGAATTTCGTACATCGTGCCTCTAGTATTCTATAAAGGCCATTTATAGCTATGCTGTTGAATCACTGGAGTGAAAACTGCCACAACACAGGGTTCTTTTTAACACTTTGTTATTATATCTACCACACTGATGCCCTAGAGATAGATTCCAAATGAGTTTTAGTTTTCAACAAATATATAAGGTTCTGAGACATTTCTATATAGAAGTTAATTAGAAAAACAATTAATGACTAGAATTAAAACAATAGCTTACTATTCTTGGAAATAAAAATGGATCACTTTTATAGTTTTAAAAACCTGAATTAACGTAAATTTACAAAAACCAAGAAAAAGATACTATCTGTAAAAATGTTATATGTGCCAATAAATTAACTGCAAGCCACTGTTAATTTTTGGGGGGAATGTGTTAAATGCTATTTTAACTTAGTAAAACAATGATACTGCCCATATTTAACTTAACATTTTTCTTGTGGAAACATTACTACTACCCATAACGTTTTTACTGTGCTTATACTTCCCACCAAAAGTGTTACAAATAGATACCATTTTGTGGTCAAAAACTTTTGCATTATACCAACTTTCTCATTATCCTCAAATGCTCTATAATAATAGAATTTAGGCTTAATAGAAAATGGATCTGCTACTGAAGATGTCTGAGAACCAGTGATGAAGGGAGATAAACCTAAAGAAACCAACTGGCTGTTTGGCGCCCACTTGTTGCCAACTCTTAGTTCTTACCAAGGAGTGAAAAATGACTAATTAGCGTAAGGAAAACAAGATTGTTTTACTGAAGAAGCAGTCCATTAGAAAGAACATGTGGGCTGGTTAGGAGACAAATCACTGTCCAACTTTACATCTCAACACTGTATGATGACTGCACAACACACCAAATCAGAAGAGGTTCCATTCCCAAGCTCCGATTCATAAGAGCTTCCAAAGTAGAGCCGGTACATATTGAATTTTGACTCATCTGGAAGCATCTCAGACATTTCTAGAGAAACAAGAGACTGCTCCAAGCCACACTCTCCATCCCCAGCTGAATCGTCAGAGCCACTGCTGTGGTTAAGAAAAACCATCGAAGACAGACTTAGGTCACTGTCGGAACTGGAACTTCCATCCTAAAACACAAAAGGGCAACCAGTTGTAAAGATCTAAATAATACTAGTACAATTCAGAAATAAACAACACAATACTTTCTAACAGACCAGTACAAGGAAACTTGAGGTATTTTTTTTAAAAAAAGCGCTTATTTTTGAATGGTTTTGAAGACATAATAAAAATTAAACTATTAAAATAAAAAACCGGTAAGATGGAATTATAGATAATATGCCACCCCTCCCCCCCAACTCTGTAACAAACCTGGGAGTTAGACCTCTGATTTTATTTTTATGATTCTTTCAATTCAAATTTTTCTACTCTGAAATGAGGACTCAACCATGTTATAGAAATCTTTGTAGATACATACCTTTTCTAATAATAAAGGAGCAAAATAAAGAACTTCAGTGGCTTGCCGAAATTAATAACAAAATTTAGTATCTGATTTAGGAACATCAGGCTCTGCAAAAGTCTCCAATAAAATGTAGGGAAGAGGAGTACACAAGAAAACCCTTGCTAGAAAATGTATGATAAAGCCCATAATGTAGCAGAGTTCAAATTACCTGCCATAAAAATCACTATCCTTAGAGAACAGGCTGATTTCAGGGCTGGGGTACAGAAAGTACAAGATAAGTGGAGAACACTGTTGTATGGGGAAGTAAGTTAAGTGACCAAAGAATGAGAGCACGTATCAAAGAGACACAAAAGCCATCCTAAAGCAGCTCCTATTGGCCAGATCTGGGATAATTTGGGCTTCAAAATAAATATACTTTAAAACAAAATAAAACTAAAAACACCAATATTTTTCTGTCTATATTACCTAATTCATGATATCCTATTTTAAATAATACCCTTCCACACACCAACATATTTTGCCAACAGTAAGGTAAGGTTAAAGAAAAAGACACTTTCTTCATAATTACAAACTCTCTGCAAAGCCAATATTCCAATGAAGGGAACATCTGAATAAAGGTTAGTTTCTATCTAGCTTACCAAAGCTGCTAAAAAATAGGAATTTTTTAAGATTGAGATTTTGATATTGAGCTTCTCTTATCACTCATAAAACCCCTTAGTAACTTCTCCTCAGTAACTTACTGGGAGCCCACAGGACAGCAGCCTCCCGTGCAAGGCCTCTAGCTGGGCGTTGTACAGTAAAGCCTTCAGATCAGCTCCCGTAAAGGACTCAGTCACGGAGGCCACATGCTGCAGGTCCACGTCATCCGCCAGAGGCAAGGCGCCACTGAGAACGTTTAAGATTTCAAGACGTGACACCTGAAGGAGAAAAACTGATTTAACCAAAAAGACAAAATTAAATACTGAGCTCTGTATCTCAGCATTTTTAATAAATTAACTTCACATATCTAATAAGTGCACCACAAGTCTACTATCTATCCTCCTTAGAACTTGTCCCTAACAGAAGGAACAAAGGGAGGAAAATGAACAAAAACATTCTTAACTATTCAGTGTAAATCATTCTTATTCACACAGTGCTTATTTTCTAGACTTGGGCAAATGTGCTGAGAAAGTGTTTCAAAAGGAAAGTTAAAATAATTTAAATAGTTGCATGTGACAGAGTTAGGTATTTTATACCTTTGATTAATTTATTTTTAGTTTATAAATTTGGGAACAAGAGTTGGAACAACATAGGACTAAGAACAGTTAAAATCGTATCTTTATGTACCCTGTCATATGCTTGATTCTGTATCAGAATCTTGCTAGGATAATACAACGTGTGATCTTCAAACACAGCAAATGTGGACATGTAATACTTGAGGTTTCCTTCCTTTTACCCCAACTGGCAAACACTGACGATCATACAGTTTTCAGACTTGCATGGAAATGGCTGGGCCAAAGAGAAGCTTTATATCTAATTCAGAATCTTTTCATGCTTTGAGCAAACAGTAACCATGACCTCTGCCTAAAGCTGGTCTTCTGAGGACAACTGCCATTACCTGGCAGAAGTAAAGTTCACAAGAAACAAGTGTAGCATTTGTTGGGTTTGGACTCTAAATATGAAATTGTCACCTGATCAGGAGGAGGACAGTATACACATTTATCTAGTCGGCCAGGCCTAAGCAGGGCAGGGTCAATCAAGTCAGGGCGACTAGTAGCAGCCAACACATAAACACCTGGGGGGAAGAATAAAAATTTTTACTAAGTCCTGGTGAGATTTTTTTTTATAATAAACTATTTTGGTATTTACTATTATTACCCTGTAAGCCTTCTACTCCATCCAGCTGAGTTAGCAACTGATTAACCACACGGTCTGTGACTCCTGTATTATCATGGCCTCGCCGAGGAGCAATGGATTCAAATTCATCGAAGAAAAGAATGCAGGGTTTTGCAGCCTGAGCTCTGGGAGAAACAAACAGTATTTAATAGTTCTGAATAGGGCTTCGGAGTTTGCAAGGTAATTTTATATAGATACACACACACACACACGTTATATATGTATTTAAAGCCCACAACAAATCCTTGAAAAAGGCAAGGCCTATGTCAGTGGTCAGCAAACTCGGTTTGCCGCTCTGTTGACTAATGAGTTTGCCGACCACTGGCCTCTGTAATTTGCAAGTTGTCAGTAAACTGGGTCTTGGTGAGGTCAAGGTGTTAGCCTACAACAACCTCCTGGCCAAGAACTAAAGCCAGAGTCTTATTCAATAAGTGAAATGCTTCTTTGACTCTTAATATAAGTAAACATTTTTATATGCCTACTACAGGCCCAGTGCATGAAATTCGTGCACTTAGAGGCGGGGGTCCCTCAGCCTGCCTGCATCCTCTTGCAGTCTGGGAGCTCTCGGGGGATGTCCGACTGCTGTCATTGGGACATCCTTAGTGCCGCTGCGGAGGCAGGAGAGGCTCCCACCACCACTGCTGTGCTTGCCAGCCGTGAATCCAGCTTCTGGCTGACCAGCACTCCCCCTGGGGGAGCACACTGACCACCAGGGGCCGCTCCTGCATTGAGTGTCTGCCCCTGGGTGGTCAATGCTCATCATAGCAACCAGTCGTTCTGCCGTTTGGTTGATTTGCAAATTAGCCTTTTATTATATAAGACTGGCCACCTTTATTTCTTTTGTGAAATGCCTATTCATATCTTTTTGTCCATTTAAAATTTGGCAAGCTCATTATTTTCATACTAGAGGCCCGTTACACGAAATTCGTGTACTGGGGGGGGGGGGGGAGGTGTCCCTCAGCCCAACCTGCACCCTCTCCAATCTGGGACCCCTCAGGGGATGTCTGACTGCCTGTTTAGGCCTACAGGGATTGGGCCTAAACAGGCAGTCAGACATCCCTTTCACAATCCAAGACTGCTGGCTCGCCTGCCTACCTGATTGCCTCTAACCACTTCTGCCTGCCAGCTTGATCACCCCCTAACCACTTCCCTGCCGGCCTGATCGTCCCCAACTGCCCTCCCCTGATAACCTGGTCACCCCCAAATGCCCTCCCCTGCATATTCCCTCTTTACTAGATAGGGTTTTTTCTTTAACTTACTGGACAGCCTTAACTGGTTTGGCTCAGTGGATGGAGTGTTGGCCTGCAGACTCAAGGGTCCCAGGTTCCATTCTGGTCAAGAGCATGTACCTTGGTTGGGGGCACATACCCAGGAGGCAGCTGATCGATGTTTCTCTCTCATAGATGTTTCTAGCTCTCTATCACTTTCCCTTCCTCTCTGTAAAAAATCAATAAAATATATATATTTTTAAAAAGAAACATTTAAGATTCCTCCATATCTGCCTGGCTGGTATGACTCAGTGGTTGAGACCCCAGGCTGCTGCCGCTGGGAGGGGATCGCACCGTGGTGGTGCGCACCCCTCCCAGGCTGAGACCCCAGCCCAGGCTGCCGCTGCTGGGAGGGGATCGTGCTGTGGGGGTGCACGCACCTCCCAGGCTGAGACCCCAGGCTGCCGCCACTGGGAGGGGATCACGCTGGTGAAGAGTGAATTTGTTTTTGTTTTTTAATAAAGGGTCAGGAGGGCCTCTGGGCAGCATTCTGCCAGGCAGCTGGGCTGAGAGGACTGGGCACCGCCATCTTGTGGCTAAGGGCGCCGCCATTTTGTTGTGGAGTGACAGTTAATTTGCATATTACTCTTATTAGATAAGATTGTTTTGTAAGAACTCTGTATAAAATATATTTTGGTTATGTATATTACCTTTTTTCCTAATTTGAAATTCAACTTTTAATTTATTACTTGATTAATTTTGTTTTAATTAAAGAGAAGAGAATATAAATTCCAGCTCTGGTAACAGGCTGGACTAGATGTCTGAAGAATTGCCCCTACTACAAAACATCTGTCATGCTGATTGAAAAAAACACACCCGACAATTATCTTATTAAATTAGCATGACAAGTAAAATAAATATAAGGCCAACAACAGACTAGAACGATCTGCTCATGGAATGATTGCCAAAACTTTCCTAGAAAACCAACTGGGTCTGATATTTGATTTAGACTAATTTTTCCCCTACAGTTATAGGACTATTCGGATTTTGTTTCTTCTTTCCTTGATTGTGGTCCATTATATTTTTGTCCATGTCACCCAAGTTTCAAAAATATTGGCATAAAGTTAGTAATATTATTTCATAACTTTTCCTCTTAGATTTCTCGTATATCTTTAGTCATGTCCATTTTTTATCCCTAATATTTTTGATTCATACTCCCTTTCTTCTTGATCAATCTTGTTAGTGATCGATCAATTGTACCAGGCTTTCAAAAAATATTTGGGTTTGTGAACTTCTCCACTGAATTGTTTTCTATTTCATTAATTTTTGCTCTTAAGTTTATTACTTCCTTTTATTTTTACTATATGCCTACACTTTCCTAATTTCAATAGATGGATATCTACTGATCAACTTTAACCCCCCCCCCCCTAAGAATTTAAGGCTATACATTATCCTTGAAATAAGTTGTGCAGCATCTGATAATTTTAATAAATAGAATTTTCATTATTTAATACTGCCAAGTATTTTCCATTATGATCTCCTTTTTAACTCATGAGTTATTTAGAAGAGGTTTTTTTTTATATCTAAATGTATGGAAGGGGATTATCCTTTTGTCATTTATTTTAATTGTGTTTTCAGAAAATAGTCTGTGAGATACTGTTTCTTTGAAACTTACTGTAACTGCTATATATGGCTTGACACATGGCCAATTTTCGAGTATGTTCTAGGTGTGCTTGAAAAGAATACATCTTCTCCAGTTGTTGGGTACATGTTCTAAATATGCTTGGAGCAATCTTGCTGAATATGTTGTTTAAATCTTCTAAATTTTTTCTATTTTAAACCTCAGTCTAACTAATTATGGAGACCTATGTTAAAATATTCTCCAATAAAGGTGGACTTGCCAATTTCTCCTTGCAATTCTGTCAATTTTTGTCTTAAATATTTTGAAGCTATAATATTAGATACAAACAATAGAACTGTACTGTCTTCCTGGTAAATTGACCCTTTTGTCAATATGGTGACTGTCTTTCCTGGTAATGTTCCATTTCTAAAATTGGGTGGTGGATATACAAGAATTCATAGTGTTATTATTCTTCAAAATGTATATGTACATTACATATATTCTCCTAATTGATTATTTTATATAAAATTTTAGATGAAACAAAGTAGCTTTTTAATTTGAAAACTCCCTAGAATCTAATCACATTTAAATATTTTGATTCTTAAATATTAGCTTTTTATTCACGTGTATCTATATATATAGAAGCCTAAGCAACTGTTCCACTGGTAGCTATGACGCGCACTGACCACCATGGGACAGATGCTCAACGCACAGGCATGGAAACATGGAACAGACTGATGAAACTCAGAGGGAAAGAGAGAGGAGGGAGTTTGAGAAGAGATTAACCAAAGATCTTATATGCATACTAGAGGCCTGGTGCATAGATTTGTGCACCGGTGGGGTCCCTCGGCCTGGCCTGTGGGGGGCCAAAACTGACAGTCTGATATCTCCCGAGGGGTCTCAGATTGCGAGAGGGTACAGGCCAAGCTGAGGGCCCCACCGATGCACCAATCTGTGCACCAGGCCTCGAGTTTTTATATAAATGCAGTAACAGTTATACTCTTAATTAAGTTGGCCACATGGAATCTTAAATTAAAAAGATAAAGTACAGTGATTATGTGGTTCATATAAGGATTTACTTTGAGATTCCTTTGAATAACCACTATGTATGATTCCACTTTCAGCATTTCAGGAATATTTCTTTTGTAAACATAAAACCAAATAATTTCCCAAGCTTAACATTGAAAATGTTTTATACTTAAGTGTTATTTGGCGAAACAGAATCTTTTTCTAGATTATTAATAATCCACATAAATCACAGCTTTCAAATACCAGTTCTTAAAAAAACACACAAAAAAACAACTGAAGACCAGAAAGCATTGACTAATAAATAATAGTTACTTAAAAAACACTCATAGTGAACCAACCTAGTAAAAATATCCCGAACAGCTTGCTCACTTGCTCCAATATATTTGCTGAGTAACTCTGGCCCCTATTAGATAAAATAAAATTAAATTAGAATTAAGATAAAATTGTTTAGAAACAACATATAATTTTTGTTTATGACTACGTCTAAATGCAATCATGGAAAATTTTTAATATGATTAAATGTCTCTTAAACCCATTTAAAAATTATGTGGCTAGAATAAATATCATTCCACAAGTTGTACACTTGGTATTTCCTCTGCCTTGACATTTGTCCCCAGATAGTCTCATGGCCCATTCATTGCTTCATTTCATTTAGATCTATGACAAAATGCCACATTCTCAGAAAAGTCTTACCCAACAACCCCATCTTTGACCCACTCTAGTGACTGCACCTCTTTATCCTGCTTGTTTTTCCAAATAGCATCTGGCAATATGTTATAAATTGAATGTGTCTATTGTCTTTCACCATTAACAGAATGTAAACTCCAAAAAGGCAGTTTTATTCGGCACTGAATCCCCAGTGCCAAAACAATGCCTGCCACATAGCACTGAATAGTTATTTATTTAGTAAAGTAATGAATGGTTTACAAGGGGAAAATGTTCTATTTCAAATCTTTGGAGACTCCAAAAAATATGTAATGAGATACATTATTTTAATCGGCATCTTGAATTACTGAGACCCGTTTATTTGTACACAAATTGGAGGCTATATCATCCAAAACAAACTTCACTACATATAACAAAATCAATAATGAGGCCCTGGCCGGTGTGGCTCAGTTGGCTGAACATCATCCTGTGCACTGAGGAGTCTCTGGTCCAATTTCCAGTCACGCCCAGGTTGTGGGTTCGTCCAACATGAGGCAACTGATTGATGTTTCTCTCTCCCCCTAGCTTCCTCTAAAACGTCTTTAACAACAATGACAAAACAACAATGAGGATAGTCTTTTATATTGGGATCTTTAAGAAAACACATACACACCTGAATAGGCCCTAAAGTGATGTCCAGTAAAAGATCATTACCTCGAAAAGACCAAACACTGATCAGGATAGGTGACCAAAATAAGAAACATCTAGCTCAGCTGGTATGGCCCAGTGGTTGAGTGTCAACTCATAAACTGGGAGGTCATGACTCAATTCCTGGTCAGGGCACATGCCCAGGTTGTGGGCTAGATCCCCAGTAGGGGGCGTGCAGGAGGCAGATCAATGATTCTCATCATTGATGCATCTCTCTCTCTCTCTCCCTCCCTCTCCCTTTCTCTTTCTGAAATCAATAAAAACATATAAAATTAAAAAAGAATATCTAATATGAAGCCATCTAGATACCTATTAATGTACTAGTATTTAATTAGATTTCCTTAATATAATCTGAGAACTAGAGAGGATGGAACAAGAAATAACTAAGGTAAATAGAAGGGACAAGGCAACAAATTCGCGTCAGAGAAAGGCCTCTGTCTTTGATATGTGCCTCACAGGATTGACTCTGGTCCACCCAGAGAATTAGCTCTCTACTGAACCTTTCCACATAGAGAGCTCACCCCAAATTGTGTTTTGAAGATCTACTAATAGCATAAGATGTCCTCCCTAAATTCTAAAATTCAACAATATTCACAAGCTTTCCTCTTGAAAATTATGTTTTTTAAAACCAGTGAAACTACATTCCAGTAACAAGGAAAAAAGATAAACAAGGTCACAGTTATTCCAGAATCCTGAAAAAGAGACAGGAATATTTAAACGTTACAGTGTTTCTCCATTATTGCCAGAGTACCCATGTAAATCAGCTCATAAAAATTTATGTGATAAAAGAAAGGTAGGCATAAGTCAATTGCAAATTACTAAATTGGCTTTCAGTTTATAAATCAATTTTTAATAAGGTTAAAATATATGATTCCTTTGTCTGAAACCTAACCACTCTTGATAAATTAATACTGCTGGTTGCTGAAACTGTACAACTAAGATATCAGAACCCAGACTAGTGGACTATGAGACATGCTGGCGTGTCCTTTCATTACCACACTCACCTTGAATTTGAAAACACTCAGATCTAGTGTGACACAAGTGAAGATGAAATAGCCATCAGTAAGAGAACCACAAACCCAGCTTCCTGCCTCAGTGTGGTCTCCAGTCCTAGTCTTTTAGGCTTTCTTCTCCCTTCAAATATAGTGTGCTCTTTGATCTGACTATTTATGTATAATTCCATTTATAAAGCATGAAGATTTGCCTTAAGCAAGAGCATAAGCCCTACAAAAGACAGGTGGCTCATTATTCAATTTGCTCACAGCTTTAATAAATGGATCACTGCTCCTACTAGCTTTCCAAATATCAGACTAACCCACAATCAACAAAAATAATGGTGCTCTGGCTGGTGTAGCTCAGTTGGTTGGAGCGTCGTCTCGTACACAAAGATGGCAGGTTCAATTCTCTGTTAGGGCACACACCCGGGTTGGGGTTTGGTCCCCAGTTGAGGCACGTGCAACCAATAGATGTTTCTCTCTCACATTGGTATTTATCTCTCTCTCCCTCTAGCTACCTTCCCTTTCCATTCTCTAAAAATCAATTAAAAAAAAAAGAAATATAAATGGCGGTAGCGAGAATGTGGAAAAAAAAGCACCCTCATACATTACTGGTGAGAACGTACAATGGTGGAATCGCTGTGAAATACAGTTTGGCGGTTCCTCAAAAAGTTACACATAGAATTAAAATATCACCCAGCAATTACACTCCAATGTATATAGATTCAAGAGAAATAAAAGCATGTCCACACAGAATTTTGTACATAATTTATAGTAGTATGATTCATAATAGCCAAAAGATGGAAACAACCCAACTACTGTCCAGTGATGAACAGATAAACTGTAGCATATCCATACAATGGAATATTATTCAGGCATAAAAAGGACTAGAGTACATGCTACAACTTGGATGACGCTTGAAAACATTATGCTGAGTGAAAGAAGCCATACATAACAGGTTCATGATTCCTTTTATATGACATGTCCAGAATAGGCAAATCCAGAGAGACAGAAAGCAGATTACTGGCTGCCAGGGAGAGGAAGGAATAGGGAATGGGATGAAAAAGTTGTGAAACTGGAGAGCATTGTGACTGCATTATATGCCACTAAATTATACACTTTAAAATAGTTAACTACATATTACATAAATTTTACCTCAATAAAAAGGAAAGACAAATGCAAAACATACCTTGACACTAATAAAATTCATTCCACTCTCTCGTGCAATTACCTCAGCTAGTAAGGTTTTTCCTGTTCCAGGAGGGCCATACAACAGTACTCCTGTTCTCTGTCGTATGGGCAAGTTTGCAAATAATTCTGGGTACTGAAAAATACAAAAATATGACAGCTTAGATCTAACCAATGACTAAGCAGCAGCCAAAGGTCAATGTATACAATAAGTATTCAGATGGGAATAACTGCCCTCCCCTGCAGGCCTCATTGCCCCTAACTGCCCTCCCTTGCTGGCCCAGTCACCCCTAACTGCCCTACCCTGCCAGTCTGGTCGCCCCTAACTGCTCTCCCCTGCAGGCCTGGTCCCCCCACCCCCCGACCCCAGCTGCCCTCCCCTGCAGGCCTGGTTCCCCCAACTGCCTGCAGGGAGGGCACTTGGGGGGGACCAGGCTTGCAGGGGAGGGCAGTTGAGGGGGACCAGGCCTTCAGGGAAGGGCAGTTGGGGGGACCAGGCCTATAGGGGAGGGCAGTTGGGGGCGAGCAGGGGAGAGCAGTTAGGGGTGACCAGGCCTGCAGGGGAGGGCAGTTCAGGGGAATCAGGCCTGCAGGGGGAGGGCAGTTGGGGAGGAACAGGCCAGTAGGGGAGGGCTGTTAGGGGTGACCAGGTCTGCAGGGGAGGGCAGTTGGGGGGGACCAGGCCAGCAGGGGAGGGCAGTTAGGGGTGACCAGGCTGGCAGGGGAGGGCAGTTAGGGGCAATCGGGCTGGCAGAGGAGCAGTTAGGCGTTGATCAGGCTGGCAGGCAGGCAGGCGAGTGGTTGGGAGCCAGCAGTCCTGGATTGTGAGAGGGATGTCTGAATGCCCATTTAGACCCGATCCCAGTGGGCATTTGGACATCCTAAACGGGCATTCAGACATCCCTGGAGGGGTTCCAGATTGGAGAGGGTGCAGGCTGGGCTGAGGGACACACCCACCCCCGTGCATGAATTTTGTGCACCAGGCCTCTAGTAGAAAATAAAATTACTACTCAAAATAATAAATTCCTTAGATTTCCCCCCCCCCCCAATTAGATCATGGAACACATCCTACACATATGTAGCTGCACAGAATTTCTTTCCATTTTTTTCTGTTTTGTTTTTTAATACTATAAAAGTACTACAACTCTAGCCAGTTTTGCTCAGTGGATAGAGCGTCGGCCCTGGGACCAAAGGGTTCCCGGTTCAATTCCAGTCAAGAGCACATACCCAGGTTGTGGGCTCAATCCCTGGCCCTGGCAGGGGCATGAGCGGGAGGCAACCAATCAATATGTCTCACAAATCAATGGAAAAATATCCTTAAGTGAGGATTAAAAGAAAAAAGTACATTAAGAAAATAAAAACCAGTCTTTTAATAAGTATACTGCCTTTCACTTACATGGTTCATGGGCAAGTTCTGACAGGTAGGCAAATTCAAAGAAATAATGGAAAGGCTTGGGTGATGATAATAGACAATAAAATTTCCCATTTAGTTACATTAACTGAGGTCCTTACCCATTTCTCTTCTCTTTGCATAGGTCCCTGGTCTCATGCAATGATGCTTCTCTCTCAGGTTTCTGATTCAAACACACTGCCCTCTAGTCTCTACCTTATGATCTGAAGAACAATCTACATTTGCCCCTATATTCTGCCATCTGCTTGGTCTATGCTGCCTGATCACTCTGCCTTTCCAGGACTGACACCCAGAGTCTGGAAATGTGGCTTCATCCATCAGTTCTGTGGCCTAGATGACTCTCCACCTCCCAGTTATTCCTACCTATTTCTGCTCAAATCCCAGCTGACAGTTCATTTTGCTTTAGTACAACCTGTAATGAGTCAAATAAAACATAAGAATTATGAAATTCACATCAAAATGTATTTAATGTGCCCTACCAGGTTTGGCTCAGTGGATAGAGCGTCAGCCTGCAGACAGAAAAGTACCAGGCTTAATTCCAGTCAAGGGCACATGCCCAGGTGGTGGGCTCGATCCCCAGTGGGGGCGTGCAGGAGGCAGCCCATGAATGGTTCTCTCTCATCATTGTTGTTTCTGTCTCCTTCTCCCTTCCTCTCAGATATCAATATATACTTTAAAAAGAAAAAAAGAAAGCGAGGATGGTATTTACATTAAATACTTTTTAAAAAAATATTTTTTTATTGATTTCAGAGAGGAAGAAAGAGGGAGAGAGAGAAACATCAATGATGAGAATCACTGATAGGCTGCCTCCTGCACACCCCCCACTGGGGACTGAGCCTGCAACCCGGGCATGTGCCCTGACCGGTATCAATCCTGGGGCCCTTCAGTCCACAGGCCAACGCTCTATTCACTGAGCCAAACCATCCAAGGCCCCACTTTCTTTATAACCTTCTCATGGGCAAAGAGTACATCTAATACTTAAAGTCTGCTAGTGTACCAAAAAATAGTGCTGGGCATTTCTTTGGTAATTAAGAAAATACTTGTTGAATGAAAATGAGAATGGGCAGGCTAACACATAAAGCCAAAGCCAGTGACTCAGTGATCTCTGGGAGTAAGTACTTGATTTTTTAAAAATACCTTTGCTGGTAACTGGATAGTGTCCATAAGGATCTGCCGAACTTCATGTAACCCACCAATCTTATCCCAGCCCAGGTCCTGAGGTTTATGCAGGTTGATGTTTCGCAGAGATGCAGGAATAAATCCTTGGAGAGCCTTTTGGAAGTCCAGTGTTGTTAAAAGCAATTCTGTTTAAAAATAAACAAAACTGCTTTTTACGAAGATGGCGCCAAAAGCAAAGAAGGAAGCCCCTGCCCCTCCCAAAGCTGAAGCCAAATCAAAGGCTTTGAAGGCAAAGAAAGCAATGTTGAAAGGTGTCCACAGCCACACAAAAAAGAAGATCCGCACGTCACCCACCTTCTGACAGCCAAAGACACTAAGGCTCCGGAGGCAGCCTAAATACCCTCGAAAGAGCGCACCCAGGAGAAATAAGCTTGACCACTATTCCATCATCGAGTTTCCCCTGACTACGGAATCAGCCATGAAGAAGATAGAAGACAGTAATACACTTGTGTTCATTGTGGATGTCAAGGCCAACAAGCACCAGATCAAACAGGCTGTGAAGAAGCTCTATGACATTGATGTGGCCAAGGTCAACACCCTGATCAGGCCTGATAGCGAGAAGAAGGCATATGTTCGACCTGCTCCTGACTATGATGCTTTGGATGTTGCCAACAAAATTGGAATCATCTAAACTGAGTCAAGCTGCCTAATTCTAAATATAAAAATTTTACACTGTAAAAACAAAATAATAATAAAAATAAAAATAGACAAAACTTCTTTTGGTAGTCATATCTATGTACGAATTTTCAAAATATACCATCTACTTAGCTGACAATGCTAATCTTCTACTCAAATAACTACATTATTTGAATACTAAAATAAATATATTTAATTCGTGCCTTACTACAATTACATTTCTCCACCATGCAATGAAGATTCTAAATTTTAGTTTTCATGGTAAAACATACCTTCCCTGGTGGATATACTCTGATGAGAGAGATGAGAATGTATGGCTCGATCCACAAGCACTGTAAAATCTCTGGCCACAAACCCTTCAGTTTCTTTTGCTATACATTGCAGGTCAAGGTCAGTGAACTTGTTTATATCACAATCCAGTTTATTTTTTATTACATTATGCAGAATTTCACATCTTTGTTCCTAAAGAAAAAACACAAAATCCAAATTTCTAATTTCTGCTCAGCTATAAATTTTAGTACATATACTTTGAGAACTATCAGGCTGGCGTAAACTACCGTGACAGAAAGCAGATTGGTGACTGCCTACAGATAGAGTGGGGAGGGATGGAGTGCAAAGGGGCACCAGGAAACTTCTGGGAGTGATGGAAATGTCTGCTACCCTAATTGTGGTGATGGTGCCATGGTATATACACATGTTAAAAGCGATCCAATTTGCTCTGGCTCATGTTGCTTAATAGTTAGGGTATTGCCCCATGCACCAAAGGGTCTTGGGTTTGATTCCCAGTCAAGGGCACATATCTGGATTGCAGATTTGATCCGACCCCGGCCAGGGTGCATGCAGGGGGCAACCAATAGATGTGTCTTTCTCACATCCATGTTTCTCTCTCCCTTTTCTCCTTCCCTCTCTCCCATTCTCTCTAAAAATCAATGGGAAAAATATCCTCAGGAGAGGATTAACGACAACCAAAGAAAGTGAGCAAACTGTACATTTTAAATAATGAGTTTGTCTTCAATTATACCTCAGTAAGTTATAAAAAAACATTGATAAATAATTGCTATTTCTTGCTTCACTAAGAAAAGCCTTCTTTAGTAAAATCTGGTTCCTTTTAGAGTGTTTCTTTTTTTGTTCCTATAAAACTTATTTTTAAAAACATATTCAATGGCCAAAACCACTATCATGTTGTTATACTTAATAACAGGTACAATACTTTTATTCTCTTTTTTTAAGATATGTATTTATTGATTTTAGAGAGAGAGGAAGGGAGAGGGAAGAGAGACAGAAAAACATCAATGTGTGAGAGAAACATTGATCAACTGCCTCCCATACCCACCCCAATCCATACCTTGACCAGGGATGGAACCCGAAACCTGGGCAGGTGCCCGGACTGGAAATTGAACCGGCGACCTTTTGGTGCGTGGGCAATGCTCCAACAACTGAGCCAGGTCAATACTTTTATTCTTCAATAACAGTTAGTTAGCATAGGGATGTTGAGCATTTAGGGTAGATGCTAGGTAAGAATTTTAAATAAAAAGTTAAAATGTGCTTGGCAGTCCCAGATGAGCTATCACCATGTAAGCCATCATGAACTTGATGGGACAATGTGCCTTATGTGCTTGTAAAATCGTGATTTATAATATGAAATATATATTTGGTCTCTGTCCCCATTTCTGGCACCAATTTCCTAAAACTCTTAGAATTTCCTAAGTGATGAGAGTGATAAAGGCATCCTGATATTCGCAACAAACCCCTTTCAATCACATCTGAGTTTATGCTAATGAGATGACTTTTGGAAAGCACCTAAGGAAGGGGGCTGGTTGCCAGGGGAACCAACCATAATTAGAGAGTTGAAACCTCCCGATTTCCCAGGAGGGGAGTGGGGCTGGAGGCTGAATCAACTGCCCATGGTCAATGACTTAATCAATCATGCCAATATAATGAAGCCTCCATAAAAATCCAAAGGAGGGGGTTCAGAGAGCTTCGAACTTGGTGAATGAGACACTTCTGTGTGCCAAAGTGCTGGGCCCCAAGCGACAGAAACTCTTTTGTGAGGACAGGACCTCATCCTATGTATCTTCTCATCTAGGTGTTGATTCATATCCTTCAACATCCTCTGTAATAAACCAGTAGTTTAGTGAGTAAACTAGTATCCTAAATTGTGTGAGCTGATCTAGCAAATTATTCGAACCCAAGGAGAGGGCTGTGGGAATCTCGGGTTTATCCAGGCAGACATGCAGGGTCTGAGTATTTAGGGTAGATGCTAGGACTTGAAATTGGACCTGGACTTAAAATCAGCATCTGAAGTGGAGGGCTGTCTTGTGAGACTGAGCCCTTAACCTGTGGGATCTGACTGTATCTCCAGGTAGATAGTGTCAGAATTGAGTTAAATTGTAGGACTCCCAGCTGATGTCCAAGAATTAGCTTAGCAGTATGAGGAAAAGACCCACACGTCGGAACTGGATGCTGAAATCAGTGAATACAAAATATCAGTGCTGTTAAAAAACAAAAAACAGTTTGCCTGGCCAGTGTGGTTCAGTGGTTGAGTGTCAACTCATACACCAAGAGGTCGCAGGTTGGATTTCTGGTCAGGGCACATGTCCAGGTTGCAGGCTTGATCCCCACTAGGGGGTGTGCAGAAGGCAACCAAACGACGTTCTCCTCTCATTGATGTTTCTATCTCTACCTCTTCCTTTCTTTCTCTCTAAAAAATCAATAAAGTATGTTTTTTCAAAAGTTTAATCACATTTTTAAAAGACATCTATTTGCATTCTCATTGCTCTTATTCATTGAGAAAAAGTGCTTGAAAAAGCAATAATGTGAGGTGATGGATGTGTTAAGATGGTTGTGGTAAATATTTCACAATGTATATCAAATCACGTTGTACACTTTAAATATATGCAATTTTGTCAATTATCCTATCTAATAAAAGAGTGATACACAAATTAACCACCACTCTGCTACACAAACGCCACACCCACCAGCCAATCAGGAGCGAGTATGCAAATTAACCCAACCAAGATGGCTGCGGACATGGAGGGAGCAGGAGGATTGGTTTTCTCTGGCAATGGAGGAAGCCAAGCTTTCCGCACACCCTGGCCAGCCCAGGCCTCCACTCAAGGCTACAAAGTTTTAATTATAGAAGATAAATAAATCCCAACAAAAACGTCTGTGGCCATGGAGTGAGCAGGAGGCTTGGCTCCACTCAAGGCTACAAAATTTCAATTATAGAAGATAAATAAATCCCAGATACCAGGGCCTCCGCTTGGGTCCCCGGGGGGCGTGGCCAACCTGCAAACCACCACACACTCCAAGGGAACCTCCACCCTGATCCAGGACACCCTTCAGGGCAAACCAGCTGGCCCCCACCCGTGCACCAGGCCTCTATCCTATCTAATAAAAGAGTAATATGCAAATTGACCATCACTCCAACACACAAGATGGCTGCCCCTATGTGGTCAAAGATCCTGCCCCCATGTGGACACAAGATGGCCGCCACAAGATGGCCAGCAGGGTAGGGCAGTTGGGGGTGATCAAGCCTGCAGGGGAGGGCAGTTAGGGGTGACCAGGCTGGCAGAGAAGGGAAGTTGGGGGCAGCCAGACCTGCAGGGAAGGGCAGTTGGGGGGGGACCAGGCCTGCAGGGGAGGGCAGTTAGGGGCAATCAGGCTGGCAGGGGAGTGGTTAGGGGGTGATCAGGCTGGCAGGCAGAAGTGGTTAGGGGCAATCAGGAAGGCAGGCAGGCGAGTGGTTGGGAGCCAGCAGTTCTAGATCGTGAGAGAGCAGTCGGACATCCCTTGAGGGGTCCCATATTGGAGAGGGTGCAGGCTGGGCTGAGGGACACACCCCCCCGTGCGTGGATTTCATGCACCGGACCTCTAGTATGTCAATAAAGCTGAAAAAATTCTAATTTCCATGACATATTTACACATTCCACCAAAAAACTGAAGCAGTTCAGAATTTTTAGGTTGTTTCTTTTAAATGGAATAAAAAAAGAAAGCTTCAGTTTTAAAAAAAGAGGAACGCTGTTTTCAAAAAAGCTATTTCATAGAAAGTACATAGTAATATTTCAGGCAGTTATACATGAAAATTGTTTCTAAGCACAATATGCACCAAATGTCACCTCTTAAAATATTCTTAAAACAAAACTATTTTCTCTATTTGACGAGGGCGGGGGGGGGGGGGGAACGACACAGATTTCTTGTTCCACTTATTTATGAATTCATTGGTTGCTTCTTCTATGTGCCCTGAGAATTAAACCTGCGATCTTGGTGTATTGCGACAATGCCCTAAACCAACTGAGCTACCCAGTCAGGGTCTAAAATATTCTTAAGATCACTAACAGAAGCATACGTTTAGAGCCATAAATCAATAAAATGAAACAATTTACATAAAGGATATACTTCAACAATTTTCACAAGCAGTATGTTACCTGGTCAGGAGGTTGAATATGCTGGACACACTGAAATATGTGAATTCCTTGAGGAGAAACAAGTGAAGGATGCAGGGAATGTTGAGACTGGCTTGTGGCAATCAGTGCAACCAAACTTCCCATGGAAATAAACTCTTTCAAAATATTGTTCAAAGCTAGAATCAAGCAACATAGTGTAAAAGCTTAGTAAATCTAAACATAGAAATTTTAAATTAAAAATAATGATAATCTAAAGTCATGCTTTAAGGTGGAATATGAATGGTTAGGCTCCTTCATACTTTTTAAAAATGAAATATTCTGCCGGGAACCGATCATTGTCTCACTAATTAGAAAGGTGTAGTGTAGACAAGGAACCCGGAAGGCTGGTCAACCTTGAAGCTCTGAAAGATCAGAGCCAACCACTCCCTATCTAACTGAGACAATGGTAACTAAAGCAACTTCCCCACCAAATAATCATGTAAATCCTTACTGAATAAGATAATCTGCCTGTTCCTGGAATTACCTGCCTAAGGGCAATGAGTGTATCCCATAACCTTAATAAAAGGGATAGCAAAGCCAGAGCGGGTGGCAGTCTTCCCACTAGAGGTTGGCTCCTGCCTGGCCCCCAATATTCCCAAATTAATACTTTTCTAGTCTGTTTTCATTTGTGTGTGGCCTTCTCCAGAACCCAAACCCTGAACTGGAACCCTGAACCATGCGGGATGTGAAAGGAGTTCCCACAATATTCTATTCATTCAATGCATTCATTTATCTATTAAGGACCTAAAATTTTTGACATGGCTCTAACCAATCTAATGGAGCAGACATAGGAGGCACTGAATGCTCAGAGAAATGCCTAGTGGAGTTCCTTACTTCTGGATCTTATAAAGTAAATGAAAAGGAGTCTCTGAAATAAATATTATGGAAGGGTAATAAATTTCTACATTGTGTTCTGTAATAAAGCAAAATATAGCTCAATGAGTTCCTGAACAATCGCTTTCCACCTCAGGCCTTGCAGGTTTGGGTGGTTATAGGTCAAACACTGAGCCAGGCATTAATAATGTGTATCTGAGTCCTGACCTAGAAATTCGCAGCATTCCCTTAAACATCATACTTACAAGCCTTGCAAGTGCTATAGGATTCAAAATGTGAGATTAACATGGTTTATAATAACTCAAGCCACTGTATTGCATTTTGTATCTATTTTAGCTCTCGAGAACCTTGAGGCAGCTGAATGCTGCCAGATCCTCCAGTGCCCCTGCCCCCAGTCCTCTCCTTGAATTCTAAGCTCCAGCCATGGGTGATTCCCTAACATACCATAATTCTTGTACCTCTGTGCTTTTGCCTGTGGACCACACTTACTTCATGCTAATTTCTACTCCATCAAAACTCATCTCCGTTATCAACTCCTCCAAGAAGCCTTCCCTGTCAAGTCCTTACCCTCATACTACCCCCAATTTGGGGTATGTGCTCCTGTAGTGCCCTGCAATACTCCAGGCAGAGCATACCGCCCACCTCCTAGTTGGGTCACCCTGGTCAAATTACTTATTCTTTGAATATCTCTTTACCCACCTGTAAAACCAGGAGGGTATCTGCATGTAGAGTACAAAGCAATCCGTAGCCCAGAAAGGGCACGCAGCACATGGCATTTACCATTATTATTATCCGTATTCTAAACTAAAATTGTCTTTTTACTTTTCTCTCTTCTCCCAGACTTTAAAAATAAAAACTGCACAAGAATTAGACAAATATTTGTCAAATGAACAAAGCAAGAGTAAATCTGTACAATTAAGCAATTTCTTACCAGTACAGGAGAATGAAAAGGCCCCAAAGCCTGGTCGTGAAGTTGCAGAATTTCCACACTGCTCTTATTCTAAAGATTTTGTTAATACAGACCAAGTGTAGAATGCTATCAGAAACTCAATACATAACAGCACATATTCTCTGAAGAGAGCAGATTTACCATTAAGATTAAAAATGCTGCCTGATGAAAGAAAAGGGCCTGAAGTCAGTGATGGAAGTGTTGCTATTACCATGCGCCAGCCGCTGGCTCTGCACCATCTCAGGACCACGCTCCTGCTCCGGTGCGGCAGGCAGGCCAACAATGAGATCCAGGTCATCCAGCAGAACAACAGAAGGCTGCCTCCAGGCCGCCTCTGAGAAAGCTGCCTCTAGAGTTTTTTGTATGCTTTCAAGCCTTTTTCCTTAACACAGAAGATATCAAATGGTTTAATGTTATTTCAGGGCTGGGAAAGTTCAGGCTACCATTTTGAAAGCATTCGACAAGCTCAATATTAACTATTAAATTTGATCCATATTTTGTTAATATACCAATTTTTAAAATTTGTTAATCATTGATATGGTTTAATTAATACAGCATCAAAGGATGAAGGGATTTTATAAAGCTGAAAAAAAGGAATATGCTACTATAATTTCTGAATGTATGTATTTATCTATGCCTCGCCTCATTCCATAAGAATTTCAGGTGGCTTACAACAAAACAGTAAAATACAGGCAGATTGTGGGAAAATGTAAATGAGAACAGGGGATCAGGATTCAGATAAAATCAAACACAAATGATCCTAGAGTTGCTGTATTTGAAGAATAAATTTGGCTTCAAAGTTCCTGGTGAATTATAAAGTCTTAATTTTCAAAGAATAGAAAACATACCAAATCATAAATCAATGTAAAGAGTTATTTAGTTGTAAAACCAAATTTTCACATGAGGCTTCAAACAGGACTGGGAGATGGGCAATCTCTCCAAAACCACTTTTACAGCATATGGAATAATGGGTTCGAAAGCTATTTCTAGTTTCTTACCATATACTAGGTAAAAAACAAATCTGAATTAAACAAGGAGTTGGAACTATATGGTAGAGGTAGCCAAGCAGGGAGAGGGGGGAATAACTACTCAAAGTAGAATCTTTCCAATCATTTAAAAAATTTGAATAGATGATAATGTCAATGTTGAAGACTTTTAAAAGTATAGAAGTGCAGCCCTAGCTGGTTTGGCTCAGTGGATAGAGCATCGACCTGTGGTCCTGGGTTCCATTTCGGTCAAGGGCACGTGCCTTGGTTGTAGGCTCCTCCCCAGCCCAGGCCCTGGTCCGGGCTTGTGCAGGAGGCAACCAATCAATGTGTTTCTCTCACATCGATGTTTCTCTCTGTATTCCCCTCTCTCTTCCACTCTAAAAATCAATGGAAAAACAGCCTCGGGTGAGGATTAATAGAAGTACAGAAGTGCATTTGATAAACTGTAATTCATTTTGTTATCCACTTCTACTCACCTTCCCTCCTGAAGCAACCACTCTGCCAGTTTCTCATAACAATTCAGGGATAATTTATACCCTTTGGAACAGGGGTGGGGAACAGAATCATTTGGCCTGGCCCTGCCAATGCATTAAGAGTGAGCTAATTAAATGTTTGACCAAATACAGCATGCTAATTTTTAAGTTGATAATTTTGTATGGTCCTTGAATCATGTTATAAATATCCAAATGGCTCTTGGCAGAAAAAAAGGTTCCCCACTCCTGCTTTAGAGTATATTCTAAATACTAACTTTCTCAGAGTGGCATTTCCAGGAATACAGTCTACAAAGAGTTTTGGCTAGAAAAAAAAAATGGCCTCCATTCATATGGAGAGTTTAACATTTTTTATTAAATACATTAGAAAGCCAACCAAAGATTTAAATTTTTAAGGAATTTAAGATTAGATATTTGTATTTATTAGACTAACAGCATTTAAATAATCTTTCTGTTTTTCTACCTAGACAGTCATACCTCGTAAAACCTTACAGTCAACCACCTCCACATGAGCGTCCAATGTGTCAAATGCTTCCTTACAGATCGCTTTGGCTAGAGTTGACTTTCCACTCCCCTACAAAATAATTAACTCATAAGAACTCGGAATATAGTCAATCACAGAAATAGCCCCCATCACTGTGGCAACCACAAAAATTAAGCCTCATCAATCAAGTAAACTTGATTATTGGTATCAATCAAGTAAACTATTATATGACAATATAGCTCAATAAAGCTGGGGTGGGGGGGGAAGACCCACATCCCTGGAACTCTAGGATCACTTTACAGTGAGTGACATGTAACATAAAGTAACAGGAAGGAGCGAGCACCTGGATTTATGAACTTGTAAGAGAGCACCACAGGATAAGTGGGAAAAACTATTTCCTAAATACTCGTCTAGCAAAGAAAACACATTATATTCTACAAAGAAACCAAGAGGTTCCAGCTTCCTAGCCTTAATAGCAGGATTCAAGTATTCTATAACCATACTAAAGGTTAACAGATGACAACACAATCTCAGGAATATAAACCCATAAAAGGGGTACTTCCCTACCCCAACTCCAACCTCAATTTGTACTAATACTAAAAATAATAAATTGCTTCGAAAAAAAGTTAGGGAAAAAAGAGTATACACCAATTTAGCTGCTGTGTGAGATATGCAGCAGTTACTAAAGTAGGGCTTTTTTTTTTTTAAGCTTATAGGAGCTGTATGTATGCATCCTATGTCATTATAGTGCCTACATGGCAAATAAACATCTAATTTGGTTTTTACAATTTGTTAGTTAAAACAATCACTAATATGTAAAACTCTTCAAAAACAGGTAATGCTTCATTATTTATTAACTAGAGGCCCGGTGCACGAAATTCATGTGTCCCTCAGCCCAGCCTGCACCCTCTCCAATCTGGGACATCCCTCTCACAATCCAGGACTGCTGGCTCCCAACCGCTCGCCTGCCTGCCTTCCTGATTACCCCTAACCACTTCTGCCTGCTAGCCTGATCACCCCCTAACCACTCCCCTGCCAGCCTGATTGATGCCTAACTGCTCCCCTGCCAGCCTGATTGCCCCTAACTGCCCTCCCCTGCAGGCCTGGTCACCCCTAACTGCCCTCCCCTGCAGGCCTGGTCCCCTCCAACTGCTCTCCCCTGCAGGCCTGGGTCCTCCCCAACTGCCCTCCCTTGCTGGCCATCTTGTGGCAACCATCTGTGTCCACATGGGGGCAGTCATCTTGTGTGTTGGAGTGACAGTCAATTTGCATATTACTCTTTTATTAGATAGAAGGAAATATGAACATTCAATAATTATTTTTGATAAATAAAACATTCCTATTTAATTTCAGTTATTTTTAATGAAAAAATATTACCCACTTCTCTTATTATCTTAAGTAAACTGGAACTTTAATTCAGTTTCTTGGTACAGCATAACCTGACCAATTAGGGTACAATGAAGCCCGCAGAGACTATTAAGGTGGGTAGAACAGTTTACTTTTTACATGAAATAACTCCAGATTATATAGGGTTTTGATCCAATGTGCACTTTTTTCCTAAGTAAAAGTTTAGTATTTTCCTGATTATAAAATAATTGGTCACAAGACACTGGGGGGGTGGGATGAACGCATGCGACAGGGGTTAGGGGAGGCTGAGGGAAGGCCAATGGGGGAAAAAAAAGGAAATACATATGTAATACTTTAAACAATAAAAAATTGGTAACACATACATAATAATTATAAATACTTAGTAGAGAAAGCTAAAAAAAATCTCTGGTAATCATCCTACCACACAGAAGTACCCTTTGCCAATTGTTCTGATGTGTCATCCTTACAGGCACTCTACTAACACTTTATGCAAATTTATAAAGATGGGATTACTGTATTCATGCAAGTTTGCAGTAAAACATCGTCCTCTTCATCAACAAATACAGAGCGGTATCTGTTCCCCAGTATACCACCACTGTGGGATGTATTAGACCACAACGTTCAAAAAGCCCCTTCCTAAGTGTATATTTATGCTGCTCCCAATTTTTAATTATTATAAGCTAAAATAAATATACACATACATACATATAAGTTTACTTATTTGTCAGATTATACCTTTAGGATAAATTTCTAGAAGCGGAATTCTACATCAAAACCTTTTTTTGTTTTTATATACTTAAAATTTTACTAAGCATTGCTAGAGCGCCCCCTTAAAAAGCTAAACACTGGCAGATTTTTATAGTTCTTTTAATAAATATTGATTTCCTCCCTCAAACTACTATTATTTCTTACCACTGTTGTTTTGTCTAGCTTTAACAACCCTACATTAGTTCTAGTATGTTTTCATTATTGCAGACTAAAAAAACAGCCAAGGTTTTGATGAAATGTTGTAACTCAACAGGCACTCAACACATACTACCATCATTAGAGTTTACAGAATTACATTTTATCTGAAGCCAATGGGTTTCAAGAAGAAATTAGGGGCGTTGTGGGATAGGTCCCGCCAGTCATAATCAGTTTGCCTAGTCAGAGGGCTTTTTCTCCTTACTGAAAATAATTCACATTTGTATAGCACTTTTTAGTTTAAAGAGCCTTTTTGTATATATTACTTCTTTAAATGAGGTGATTCTAAGAAGGTATATAAGACATTAAAAAAAATGCCTGAAGTCAGGGCCAGTAAGTACATGGGAGAAGTGGGACTCAAATCCAGTCTTTGGTTGTTCTTCCTATTTAGCCACACTATCCTATATGAGACTTTGGTTGCTGAGTAGGAAATCCCTTTTTTGCATTTTGAAATTTGACATAGATAATGTAGAAACCACAGAGTATCTACTATATTTTACTAGCCTTGCATACCTGGGATAAAGTCAACTTGATTGTGGCATATAATTCTTTTCACACATTTTTTAAATTTGCTAATATTTTGTTGAAAATTTTTGTATCTATGTTTATGAGAGGTACTCTGGTTTGTAGTTTTCTTTTTCTGTAATGTCTTTGTCTGGTTTTGGTGTTAGGGAAATGCTGGCCCAATAGAATGAGTTAGGAAGTATTATCTCTGCTTGTATCCTCTGAAAGAGACTGTAGGGGAGTGGTATAACTTCTTGTTTGGCAGAATTAACCCGAGAACCCATCTGGGGCCTGGTGCTTTCTGTTCTGGAAGACTATTAATTATTGACTCAATTTCTTTAATAGATATAGGCCTTTTTATATTGTCCGTTTCTTCTTGTGTGAGTTTTGGCAGCTTGTGTCTTCTAAAGGAATTGGTCTATTCATCTGTCATCATATTTGTGGGCATAGAGTTTTCATTACTATTACTATTTTATTATCTTTTTTTCTATCCTCACCCGAGGATACGTTTCTTAAATTGATTTTTAGACGGGGGGAGGGAAGGGGAGGGAAGAAAGGAAGGAGGGAGGGTGGGAGGGTGGGAGAGAGGGAGAGAAATACTGATGAGAGAAACATCAATCAGTTGCCTCCTGTATGTGCCCTAACTGGGAATCAAACCTGTAACTTTTTGGTAAATGGGAGGATGCTCCATCCAACCTAGCCACCTGGTCAGGGCACTTTATTATCCTTTTAATGTCCATGGGAAATTTAGCGATACCACCCCCCTTCATTTCATATATTGGTAATTTCTTTCTCTCCCTCCCCCCATCCCCGCCGGCCCCCCCCTCCCCCCGCTCCGTGTGTGTGTGTTTCTTCCAATTTTTTATTAGGCTGTTACACAGGAGGTTTACTTTGTAATAATCCATTTGGTTTACAATTTGTGCACATTTTCATGTGTGTGTGCTCCACTTCAACTAAAATAATGCAAATTTTATCATGGCCTTTTCTTGTTCTTATGATATAATTCAAAATACTTTTTTTTTCTTCTCTTTTTCCAGCTTTATTGAGCTATTATTGCCATATAACTTTCAGTAAGTTTAAGTTATACAACATGATGATTTAGTACACTTATATACCAGGAACTGACTACCCCAGTAGGGTTAATTAATGCCTCCATCACCTCATGTAATTATCATTTCTTTTTTGTGTTGATAACATTTAAGATCTACTCTCTTAGCAACTTTTAGGTATATAATACAGTACTGTTAACTATTATCACCATGCTGTACATTAGATCATCTCTTTATTTTTTCTTAGCTTGGCTAGAGGCTTATCAATTTCATTGGTCTTTTCAGAGAACCAGGTATTTTTGTTTCATATATTTTCTTTATTGATTCCCTGTTTTCAATTCATTGATTTCCGCTCTAATTATTATTTCTTTTCTTCTGCTTACATTGAATTTCATTTTATTCTTCTTTTTCTAGTTTCCTGAGGTGGAAATGTAGATTAATGGAGTAGTTGCTGTATTTTAAACAAAAATCAGAAGAAGGCAACTGGGCTAGTAACAGGTAAAAGGTTATTATACTAGAGTTAAAAGTGAACAGAAATTTTAAAAGCCTTAAAATTTTGAACTGCAAAAAAGCATAAAGACTCACAAAGATCAAACTATACCCCTGGTGACAATACTTTTAGTAGAAAATAAAACGATAAGCCCTTTAAGAGGCCAGGGGACCTTTAACAAGATTGACAAAGCTTAAAAAGAGAGAAGACACGAAGCACCAGTATTAGGAAACAGGCCTTCACAGCAGATTCCGCAGTCATAAGAGGATAAGACAACACTATGAACAGTTTTATGCTCATAAATTCGACAACTTAGAATAGAACAATTCCTCAAAAACGACAAACTACCAAATGTCTGCCAAGATAAAAATAGACAAATAAGGAAATTGAATTTACAATTAGACAGTTAACAATAAAAAAAATCTCCAAGTCCAGATGGTTTTATTGGAGTTTTTACCATTTAAAGAACAATGAACACAAATTTCATGTAATCTCTTCCAGAAAATAGAACAGTAGGAAAACACCTCTCAACTCTTTATTACCCTGACAGCAAAACCAGACAAAGAAAGTACAAAAACAGAAAATTATAGGCTAATCTCTCATGAACTTAGATACCTTATTCATCACCACTTTCCAGTATCTACTGGCAGGCCCTCAAAAATACTGAATGAATGAATGCTTTCCATATCTCGTATTAATCCTATATAATAACAACCTAATATGTTAAGTGTCCGACTGTTCGACCAGTCACTATGATGCGCACTATCCACCAGGGGGCAGACGCTTCAACTGGTAGGTTAGTTTGCTGCTGGGGTCCGGCCGATTGGGACTGGGTGAGACAGGCCAGACATGCCCTGGAGTCCTCTGGGGTCCAGCCGATTGGGACTGGGTGAGACAGGCCAGACATGCCCTGGAGCCCTCCCGCGGTGCCTCCCCAGCCCAGATTATGCAACGGTGGGGTCCCTCAGCCTGACCTGTGCTCTCTGGCAATCCAGGACCCCTCGGGGGATGTCAGAGAGCTGGTTTCGGCCCAATCCCCGCAGGCCAGGCCGAGGGACCCCACCAGTGCACGAATCCGTGTGCACCAGTCCTCTAGTAACCCTACATAACAGATGGTCAGAACTCAGAGAGGAATTAAAAGTTACTAATGAAAATGAGCATATTTTAACCTCATACCTTTCCTCCTGTGAGTAAAATGGCTCCATTCCTAAGTCCAGCCACAAGGGACATTAGCTGCCGAGACAAAGGGCGTCCCAGGAGGCTATGAGTGATGTGCTCCATGAAGGATATGCCTAAGGAATTCACTCCTCTGCAAAATATGTAAATTGTTGCATGATGTAACACTGAAGCAGAAAAAAATCTAGCTATAAAAAATTAGGAACCTTTCCTTCCTAGGCTAGTTAATGATTTTTAAAAGAGGAACATCTTACTTTTCCTTACTTGAAAGTATATTAAATTAATGCCAAATCTGAGTTACAGCTTTAAAACTAGTTTTTTACTTTCAAACATATGCAAAACTAAGTTAAGGAATCTGTCTTAACATATACAAACAACCCCCTCAAAATGATTTTCAGTTTAGTAATCAACATAATAATAAATGGGTGCTTTTGAAATGGTAGGGTACTTGAAGACTTATTTCCTCTTAAAAATAGCCTTTGAAATCCAGCTTTGATCTGTAGATTATAAAACATGAACTTCAACCTACTTCCTGTCTCTGACTGCTAATTTACTTCCGATAATATCAGAAATTCCTAAATTAGAGACTGAACTAAAGAGATTTTACTTTATACATGAATATTATGCTATAAACATTATTACTTTATGGTTTAATTATTTTAATAAAAATTTGCATACTATTAAAGGAAATCAAATCACTACTATTACCTCTACTAAAAGCCTCTGTAAGAATGCTAAGAGGTAATGTTTACATGTGATTTCAAACTGTAAAAAATTAAGAGGTTCTTTCAGATTTGTCTGTCTAAAAGTTGAAGAAAACACAAATAATCCCAATTAATACATTAATAAGATACTAAAGGAATAACTTAATTTGAAATATTTTTAAACATTCAACTAATGTTTTCAAATTTAATTTTCAAAATAAATTTATTAGCTCTAAGAATTATTATTTAATTCAAGCATATAAAATCCAGGTCATATCTAGTTGCTTTCTTCTCACAATCAAATCTCAAAGTAAAATTTCTAATAAGCTTCAGACTTTGTTATCTAAGAAGACAAGGCAAATTACTAAGCTAGGTATGAAAACAGAAACAATCCTTGAAAAAATTTCTACTAATGCATTAGTAAGATTATTCAATGACATTAACATCTACTTTAATATTGACACATAAAAACCCTGCTGGAGATAATGTTGAACATGTCTCTAAACATGCTAGTTTGGCCATAACTTCTTACCCCAAGCAGTTCAGCTTTAAAAAAGGAAGAATAAAGTCAATTTCCTCACTGTTTTCTTCTTTTAGCATAGGATCTAGAAGGACCTATAGTAGCAAGGAAAAATCAGTTTTACATTTCAAAGCTGTATCTTTCGCCTGTTTTTCTTGGGTCCCAGAAAACTGAATTACTGATTGTTACACCAGAGAGAAAAGATATAGTGTGCATGCAAGATCATTACTTAAAATAGCCTTGACAGCAATAATTTACTCATCCAAGGAACACAAATATTTATGAGCAACAAGCAGTAAAGAATGTTACTCCTTAATGCGTTTTATAGACCTATCTTTATTTGCAAATTTGATTTGTGTCACATATTCTTTTCACAATTCTTACATTTATTTGTATTTTCTCTAAATCATATTCCTTCAATTAAAATTTAAAAGCAGAGAAACAGTATCTACTTCCAAACCACTGAAATCCTAAATGACTACAGCATCTTCAATTTTACAATAACAGCAGCAAGTATCCTAACTAAAATAGTCTAAAATAACCACTTTAAAAATACTTCTGGAAGAAAAGTGATAATATTTGTAAAGAGTTGAGAATTCACAAATTGCCATAATAATATGAATTGTGCAACAAAACTGCAAGTAAAAATATGAATTTTAAAACTCAAACCACTAAAGCTAAGTTTTCCTTTGTTTCAAATACAGGAAGAATTTTAAATCATGATCCATTTACCATTAACACTATAACTCTACTCCTGAAACTAAACTGTGCTAAGGAATTGATTTTAAATTCAGGATAAATCAACAATTTATTTAGGTAAGTTAAAGAGATTATAGAATAAAATATTTAAACCAAGTTATTCCTTATTTTTATCATTTGCACTTCTAATACACTTTAGCATGCAAGGAGTTACAAGTAAATTCATATCATTTCATTGAATATTCAATAGGATGTAATTACTTGTATTGTGATCTTCTGCAGCAGATTGGTACTCAACAGAAAAATGTTCTTTTCTTTTTCTTTTTCCCAAGAATGAACTGTATTTAGAGAAAACTCCTTCAACCCTATTGAAAAGAAAGTAATAAATGTATAGTACTGAAGCTGAGATGAAATACTATAAGATTTTAAATATCAAATTTATCTAAATTTAACTAGAGGCATCCTTTGGTATGTAAAATCTGTTTAATTACCAGTTATGTTTCCTGTTCACACGTGTCACAAGTTGGAAAGACAATGAAAAAATTTTATGACCTCTACAATAGGAAAAATATCAAAGTAACAAATTTACACACCATCTTTAATTTCCAGCTTAATATATTCTTCATTTGATATTATCAAAGGAAGTGTGGTTGTAGTCGACTGCTGTAGCCATGAAGAGAACACAGTTTTTATGTTTTCTTCACTTATGTCTTTAGGCTGGGGGAAAAAAAAAAAGAACAGTAATAAGTTATCTGAATAGCCTTAGGATATTAACCTTAATATCCTTCTTTTAACAACTTATCTTGCTAATAAAATGTACACCTTACCAAACTAAACCAGGAAGACGTTCACATTCTATAGGCACACACCAGTTTCTGAAGAATTAACAGTAGAAAAGTAAAATAGTCTAGCACTCTTTGAAGCTGAAAGATTAATACTAAAACAACATGGGAGAAAATGTTTTAAATTATACAATGTGGCAAAAATATCAACTTTTACAAAGCCAAAACTGATCATATTTGTATTAGCACAACATATATAATAAGTATACTGTTTATTAAAGTCCTCTTGGTTTCTCAGAAATTTAACACAGAATTACACATGATTTGGCAATTTAATTCCTAGATATGGTATATACCAAAATAATTGAAAGCAGGGACTCAAACAGATACTTGTACATCCACATTCATAGCATTATTCACAATAGCCAAAAAGGTGGAAAGAACCTAAGTATCCACCAACAGATCAATGGGTAAACCAAATGTGGTATATATATATATACACACACACATCCTATATATTACACACACATATATATGTATGTATTTCAGTCATAAAAAGGGATGAAGTTCTGATACATGCTACAACATGGATGAACCCTGAAAACATGTAAGTAAAATAAGCCTGACACAAAGGACAAATATTGCGTGATTCCATTTACCAGGAGTACCGGTAAATAATGCGGATTTTTTTAATAAATGGAGTTATACATATGATATTTTATGCGATTTGATGTGTATGCTTTTTTGTCGTATTGACAACAAGCTTCAAAACTTCATATGTCAAATTTTCTGAAGGTGTTAAATCATAGATATTTTTACAATTAAAAATGTCAAATTTCGTGTCAAAAAAGAACATTTGCGGGAAGTTTTAATTCATTACTTTATTTTGAAGAAAAGTGCTGCTGAAAGTTATCGTATACTTCGGGAAGCTTATGGTGAACATGCTCCATCTCAAGATACTTGAGAACACTGGCTTAAACGCTTTAAAAGTGATGATTTCGATGTGAAAGACAAAGAACGTCCAGGTCAACCGAAGATCAACAATTACAAGCATGATTGGATGAAGATGCATGTCAAACTCAAAAACAGCTTGCAGAAAGATTAAATGTAGCTCAGCAAACAATTTCTGATCGTTTACAAGCAATAGGAAAGATTTTAAAGGAAGGAAAATGGGTCACATCAACTGAATGAAAGACAAATGGAAAATCAAAGTCATCAGTAAAATGTTGCTTCAATGGCACAAAATAAAGTCTTTTTTGCATCAAAGTGTGACTGGCGATGAAAAGTGGATTTGAGAATCCCAAATGCACAAAATCATGGGTTGATCCAGGTCGACCATCAACATTGACTGCAAGGCCAAATTGCTTTGGAAAGAAGACAATGCTCTGCGTTTGGTGGGTTCAGGAAGTTGTGGTGCATTATGAGCTTCTAAAACCAGGTGAAACTGTTAATACTGATCGATACCAACAACAAATAATCAATTTGAACCATGCTTTGATTGTAAAATGACCAGAATGGGCCAGAAGACATGGCAAAGTAATTTTGCTTCATGATAACCCACCATCACACACTTCAAATCCAGTTAAAGACACATTAAAAGATCTTGCTTGGGAAGTATTAACCCACCCGCCTTATTCACCAGACCTGGCTCCTTCAGATTACCACTTGTTCCGATTGATGGCACACACTTTCTGAGCAGCACTTCAAAACGTACGAAGAAGTGGAAAACTGGGTCTCTGAATAGTTTGGCTCAAAACAAGAAAAGTTCTATTGGGATGATATCCACAAATTACCTGAAAGATGGGGGAAATGTGTAGCTAGTGATGGAATGTTTCTCTTGGAATTATGTGTTTTCTTTGATTTCAAACTCCGCATTATTAACCCGTACAAATGGTATATGATATATCCTATCTAATAAAGAGGGAATATGCAAATTGACATCACGCCATAACTAGGTGGCTGCGCTCACAGCAGAGGCAGGGATTCCGTACCATAAGATGGCTGCACCCACAGAGGAGGCCGAGTTCCTGTAATGAGCCTTAAGGAGCAATCAGCAGGGACCTGAGGCTGCCTCGTGCTGGGCCGGAACAGGGGACCTCAGGATGTGCCCCCCGCCCAGCATGCTTGATGGGGCACCTCAAGCTGCAACCTCCCTCCCCCCACCCCCCGGTGCCAGGCTGGGGGGGGGGGATCTGAGGCCGAGCCCCCCGCCTGGCGGGACTTGACTAGGGTGGGGCCAGCTGGGTCTGGATCTAGCCCAATGGGGGGTGGGGCTGGCCAGGTCTGGGTCTTGCTCGATTTCGAGGCACCCGTGGGCGGGGACTTGACTCTGGTTCCTGTGGCGTGCCCTAGACTCTGACAGGAGAAATATTTTCATATACATCTTACTAATTTTCTTTAATCTCTGACACTTCTATTATAGAGAAAGAGCAAACAGCAATATTAAAATATTTCCTCTAATTAATTCCCTTTTAATGTGCAAGAATTTTGTGCACCCGGTCACTAGTCTAAAATAAGCAAATTCACAGAGACTATAGATTAGAGGTACTAGGGTATGGGGGATGTGAGGGTAGGGAGTTATTGCTTAATGAGCACAGAGTTTCTGTTGAGGTGCTGGAAAAGTTTTGGAAATAGATAGTGATGATGGCTGCCCAACATTATGAATGGAATTAAGCCACTGAATTGTACACCTAAAAATGGTTAAAACAGCATTTTTATGTTACACCTATTTTACTATGATAAGAGGGGGAGTTTTATTTGCCCTTCTAACAAAAAGGAGTACTGCATTATTATTCTTTAGCTAAAGCAATTAGAAATTTTACAACACATATAAAACAATTGATATAACATATAAATTTTAACTTACTAAGTTTTCTCTAGGTTGTAATTTTAGAGATCTTGGGATTTTAGGGATCATTTCCACGGGAGTTATCCTGACTACTGCATGCATTTCTATATTTAGTCTCTTTCTCAGGTCATCTGGAATCTGAAATTTTTAAATAAACCAAAACATAATTATGTCCAACACTTGATTAAAAAATATTCCATAGCATAAATATTCATATTAACTTTTATGAGTTCAGGTGAAATTATGTAAGTTATCATAATTCATAGTATAAACAGGTATTCAGGTATCATTATATCTCAAACATTTCAATTTCCTCCTACATTTTTTTCTTTCAATACCCTCTTCAGAATGTGCTCAATGTCAACCTACCAAGTCAAGCCCGTTTGAGAACCTGATGGCAACTACTGGCATCCTTATTGGCCATGGCTCCCAACCTTTAAAGTAGGGTGGGAAGTGCAGATTCCTCACTGCTCTCTTATGTGGTCCCCAAGACTTTACCATCATCACTCCTTCACCCCGTCCTCACCACACAATTTCAAGGAAATAAGAGGGTATTCAGACCTCATGGCAGAACCATTCATAAAGGTGATAAGTCATAGCAAGTTCAGCCTTGGACAATGCAGTGGGGTCACCTAAATTGAGTTTAGAGCTAACAGAAAATAATGAGGCAGTGGTCCAGTGCTTTAAATGATGTTGATCAGAGATTAAAATTTTGTATTTTGCCTGCATAAAGATCACAGGTTCCACTGTGAGAGTAAAAGAAATCTACAGAGGAAACCTCCACCTCTTCCTATTTTTCTTCACTATCTTAATAATTTCTTCCCTTTCCCACCATAAAGTTTCACTTTACAATAATGGTTCAAAATCAGGTTCAAATAAATGGGGCTAGTGACTCATTTCACATAAGTGTAGCATTCATATTTGAGGCCAGAAAGAGAGGGTGGAACACTAGCTGCTCTACTTTCTCTCCTGGTCACACACAAGTGAAAGAATCGATACCAACAAGGTAAGCAGCTTCTGGGTACATTGCAATCCAGGTGCCATCAGAGGCAGCCATGGGCCTCTCCTTACACTGAGCATTGCCCCCAATACATAACAAATCCTTTCGTTGCTTTTAAGAACTTGGAAACAAACATTCTGCAGGTATTACAGATGTGAGGCTTTATAGGGCATCCCAAACTAGGCATGAACTCTATAGAGTCACCCTGCCTGTGTTTGACTCTTACTTCTACTTACTAGCTATTTAATCCCTGGCAAGTAATGTTGACCTCTCTGGGACCCTACCTAAGATTTTGCTGTCAAAGTTTACTTCGGCAGAAAATACACAATCGTTACCCAAACAAGGACTTCACCCTACAATCAGAAATGTGTCCCTGCAGGGATTTTAGATACTTTTTATTATACTGGTTTTCAATTTACATATAAAACATTATTCTAATTCATAATTTGGGGAAGTTCAAACAACATACAATTATTTCCTCCCTAATTATAAAATTTATACTAACCCAGACTTTCCCAAGATGAAGAGCTTCTATATTTTTGGTGTATTTTATGGCATTCTTCAATTCCTCAAGTCCATTCCAGACTACCTTTAGCACACAGGCCTTACCTGCTTCTTGACTATGGTCTAGGCTAACTTGTTTTTGATCTAATGGTTCTGACACCTGCGTCTCTTTTTCAGGTGACAGGACATTTTGCTTTGTTTTACTTTGCTGTTGCTTTGGAGAAAGCAGCTGAACTAGGTTTCCATAGGTCACAGTAAAGCTAGGCTCTGTATCAAAATATTCTTGGTCCCATGGAAATACATGAATGGCAGAGTGTTTGTGAAACACAGACGTTGCTGATGCGTTGCATACACTGGGAGGCTGAGATTTGCACACTCTGAAAATATTTCCTAGAGGAACAACATGTGACTGCATATTTTTGAATGCAGTGATTTCAGTTACACCCCAGTAGGTCTCTTGTTTCTTCTCAAACCCAAAAGAAAAGAAGCTTCTTATCATAGACCATAAGCTTGGGACTGATGGTGAGTCCATTGTATACTCTGGATCTGTTTCATTACACCCAGTGGCTCTTCTATTATCTGACTGAAGTTGCTTGGTTTGGAGTTCTTTTGTCAATCCTTTATGATCTCTTCCATAATTGTGAAATGTTTCACGGGCATTATCTGCTTTTGAAAATGTACTCTCTTTGGCTTGGCGGGTCTTTGGCTGAATGAGGAGTCTGCTGTCAGTCTCCAACCTTCCATAAGTAGCAGCTGGTATGAGTGCAACTGTAAAAAAAATAAAGCTCATTAGTGCACATTCCCCTCTGCTTTGGACTCAATGCTGTGTTGTACATACAGTCTGATGGCAAATATTACAAGGGCACCTACCAATTTGGATAAATATGTAAGTTTGTTGATCAACCCAAACAGGAAAAATGGCTTTTGGAAAAACTATTCGAATTTGATCTAGAAGATGCTGTTCCAGGGAAGCAGCATGCAGTTCCTAGAACCAACAACAAAAAGATCAACTCACTTTACATTTTGTCTACTCCATATCTAGTAGGAAAATCTTAAGTCATTCTTATAACTCAAACCAACTCAGAATATAGGATGAAGCTCAGAGAAATCTAAAGACACAAATATTTTGAAGTAGTTTAATATTTAACTAGAATAGCTGTTATTTTATTTTCTTTACCAGTATCTCCCAATCGTCTGCTGAGAGAGGTTCCACTTCAACTTGTTGACAAGACACTACATGGGAACATGGCTTGAGAAACACCTGGAAAAGATTAAAAATATAAAACTACTTTTAAAAGACATTTTTGTATCCCTGAAAAGTACGTTCTCCCTTTAGGTACGTGATTGAGTGTGTGTGTGTGTGTGTGTGTGTGTGTGTGTGTGTGCGCGCGTGCGTGCAGTCCTTCACTTGACCAATTCAGCATTTTAGGAAAAATTACTTCATAATGAATTATAGCAAAAAGGAAAATACATCCTAGCTCAACACATTTTTTAAAAAGCACTTTTAAAAAGTTAATGTAAGTCAAAAAAATGAAAGAAGAAACAATGTCATCAAGTCGTGACCTGATCCAGTATATAAATACCATTTGCAACTATTCGTTTTGTAACTTCAAGGCATGCTGCCTCTATTCTAGAGAACTAAAAAACACACTGAAATAGGGAACACAGCCAATTATTTAGATTTAGAGGTATTATCATTCATAGCTAAAAGTAAAGTAAAGCAAATATCCCCTTATTCCAAACTATATAGTTGAAATGAAAAGAAGCTGGAATCTACCTTCTTTCTTTCCTCTTTTGTAAGATTGGAGGATTAAAATCCCAAGCCACCAAGTATTAAATGCTCCAGGTAACCATCCCCTCCTTATCTGCCTTTGCAGATTGGAGCAAAATTTCCTCACATGATTCCTCAGTGAATGTCCTTTCAGTACCTCCCATATGCCTTATTTGAAAGGGGTGATTCTGAGGAATCACAAAGCAGCTCCTGCCCACTAAGAATACAGAGTCCTGGGCAAACCAGTCCATTTCATATTCCTATAGACGATTCTTTGGGAGACAGTACCTAATGGCATTGCTACAATATAGAGAATCTACAAAAAAATCAGGTAAAAGTTCACTTTGAAGCAAACAGGAGTTAAAAACAAGCAGGACTGTTCAGAGTGCTGATGAGACATCCAGGTCAGGAAGAGAGCTGGTATTCCCCACAGGAGAGTGGCACAGACTCAAGGAGAGCAGAACTGAACTTGCTGTGAAATCCTGGGCAAAACATTGCATTTCCCTCGTTTTGCAAATGAGACACTAAAGTTAGTGATTTCTAACATCACTCTGGTGCTAAAGTTTCAAGATTCTAGCAAAAATTTAGGGTAAGCAAAGAATTAGTGCTAGGCCTATGGATTTCTCACCTGTGGTCTATTCTCATGATGAAAAACATGCATGTGTTCAAAATAAGTTAAAAAATATTGCATTTTGTGTAATATTTCATTCCATATATACAGAAATGTTCAATGCACACTGTTTGTAATATGTGGAAAGGTATTGCTGACCCGAGATCCCAAAATACAGTACCCATTCGTTCTGAGGCTGGGGTCAGAGAAAGGGGAAAAGGTTTTTTCACTTTGTCAAGTACTTGTAATAAATAATGTATTATTTCTGTAGTTTAACATATTTTAAAAGAATTAAAGAATACAATGAAATTATAAAATACAACATGAGTTCTTAAGCTTTGGAGTTTATAATCTAAGTACATTTAATTCATAGGCAAGACAAAAATGGAAAAATAACCTTCTTTTGTAGGATAGATCTTTTAAAAATCAAGTATTACCCTGGAAGGTTAGAAAATTCGTCAGAAGCAAATAACATGAAGTTCAATAATAGAAAGTAAAATGAAAGAATTTATAAAGCAAAAATAACTGCACAAAAACAATATTAGGGAACCTGGAAAGTGAGTAAAATAGAAGACAAAAGCAACTAGAGAGCACAGTAGACTACAAGACAGTGACTTAATGAGTACACTGTAGAGAATGAGTTAACAATGGGATATGCCGTCAAGTTGAATATCCTGGACTAATTATAGTAGCACATAAATTAGGTGTCATCTCTCCTTAAAAAAAAAAAAATCTGAACTTTACATTTTATTTCTGTCGCTATGTGATATTACAAGAAAGTCACTGTCATCACATTTTATGCTTACCTGTTCCCCATTTGAGAGTCCAAGTTTCTGACCAACTTGTCTGTTAATTTCAGCCACATTTTCACCTTGATCACTAAAATGCCTGCCTTCCACCCAGCTCAAGAATGCAGGCTGGTGACCCCACGCTACTTCGATAGCTTGATTCTATTTATTCAAGAAATTAAAAATGGGGGAGAAGGGTTTTGAAAGTTTTTACATGCTTTTCTGGATTCACATAAATGGTAAAACGACAAACAAAAAAAGTTCTAAAATAGTTTATTGCTCTCTGTTATCCACCTCTATCATAGCATCCAAAACACTATAATCATTTTCAACACCCAAGAATGGTGATACTATGGATGAAAGCATACACTTACATTTATAATGGCATTATAAATTCAAAATGGCAATAGGTAGCCAATGAACTTATATAGCCTTGAGATATATATTCTGAATTAATGATTCAAAGAAGAAAAACCTACAGCAGAACATATCTCTGCAGTATTTTCTGTAATAATAAAAACTTAGGATTGGCTTAAGTGTCTATCAATATGAAAATTATTAAATAAGCTACACATTTACTATTTTAGTAAAGTATGAGTCAGTAACATATCATGGTTATTAAAAATATAACTATTTGTTAGAAGAATAAATGCACATGGTAGAAGTACAAAAGCATGACGCGTAAGGGCAGATCCCTGTTCCCAGAGGTAATTACTGTTAATAGCTTCTTATGTACACTTCCAGAAATTTTATATTATGCAGCTGCTTAAATAAAAATTTTAAAGTTCTAGAACTATGGAAACATTTATAAGTTAAAAAATAACAAAATAACATTTATTCTCATTAAGAGTATTTACATAAAATATGTAAGTTTGTGACTAAGAATTAAAACAATGTTTTCTATGATTAAAGAATTACAAACCCATCATAGAAACCTTAAAAAATATATAAACGTGGAAGGAGAAACAGTAATTTTGATATTTCCTTCACAAAAAGACAACCACCTGAACAATTCTACCTATTTCTGGCTAATCCTCCTTTCTAAGCGCATGTATTGGGGTAACATGGGTTAACAACATTATATAAATGTCAAGTGTACAACTTTATAAAGGACATCTGTCATACTCCATTGTGTGCTCACCACCCCAAGTCTAGTTTCCTTTCGTCATCACATAGTTGACCCCCTTTAGGCTCTTCATCCTTCCTGACCCTCCTTCCCCTTGGTAACAAGTTAATTTTTTACACAGTTGTATATTATAGCATGATTTAGTATCCTTCCCCCTTAACATTTTGTCATAGCATTTTTACACATAGATCATTTTTTAATAAAACAAAAGAATTTCATGCATAGCTACTGACACTTAACATATCAGGAAATTTTAGTATTATTAAATTCATTTACTTGTATCAAAATAAATCCCTAAATTTAAGTTATTAAATAATAAATCCATTGATCTATATTTTTTACTATTTCAAAACTGGTAATAGGCTGCTTATTGTGTTTCTTTAAACAGAACAAATTTCAAAGGACAAAGTGAGTGAGTTAAAGCAGCTGTTCTCAAATGGGGGTGATTTTGGAGCCACTTTTGAGGCAATCTAATGTACTTTGAATTGACCATGTTATTCAAACTTTGTATTAAAAAAATCATTGTGTATCACTTAGTTATGTAATTTTTCTCACAATTCTTCACAGGACAGTCCCAGTATTCTGGCTGACAAAAATCTTTCTACTGAGTACCGTGTGATCCAGTGGAAAGAGTCCTAGATTTGGAGTCAAAAGCCCTAAGTTACTATGACAGCTGTAACAGTAGGAGCTGAGGTTACAAGAGTGAAGTTGACCAATCCCAGAGGCTTTCTATGTGATTTCATCAGTCAGTGAGATATAGCGCAGATCAGTTCCTGTATTTCATATGAAGTAACTTTTAAAGCCAGAGATGCTGCCCTGGCTGGTTTAACTCAGTGGTTAGAGCATCGGCGCACGGACCGAAGGTCCCAGGTTTGATTCCCAGTCAAGCACATGTATCTCAGTTTCAGGTTCTCCCCCTGCGTGGGGTGCAGGAGGCAACCAATGGGGGGTGGGGTGGGTGTGTGTGTGTGTGTGTGTGTGTGTGTGTGTGTGTGTGTGTGTGTGTGTGTGTGTGTGTGTGTGTGTGTGTAAATCAATAGAAAAAATATCCTAAGGTGAGGATTTAAATAAATAAAACCAAAGGTGCTAAATGAGGAAATATAAAAGATGCCCTGAGCCCTAGCTGATTTGGCTCAGTGGATAGAGCTTCAGCCTGTGGACTGAAAGGTCCCAGGTTCAATTCAAGGGCATATGCCCAGGATTGTGGGCTCCATGCCCAGTGAGGGGCATGCAGGAGGCAGGCAATCAATGATTCTCTCTCATCATTGATATTCCTCTCTCTCTCTTCCTCTCCCTTCCTCTCCGAAATCAATACAAATATATTTTTAAAAAATTAAAATAAAATATGCCCTGAAATATCAAAAATGAGAATTCTATCAACTCACTGGAAAAGGGGGAACTCAACTTTATTAAACAGGAAAAATACTTCAATTATTCATTTGTTCAAAATGTAGTAACCAGCCCCATAAAGTCATCCTATATGTTCAGCTGGATTTGGTAAACTTTGTAGACTAATAATGTTCTGAGTTCATTTTTATGTCAAAAGTTTTTCACTTGGACTACAGAGCCGCTGGACAGAAGAGGAAAAAAAACAACAAAACAAAAAGGACAGGCTGGAGAGAAAGGATCCCCCTTTCCAGTTTTATCTGATCAACATACCATCGACTGCCTGCTTTTGGCCACACCTCCAGGTGAAACCATGGCGGCAATGCCTTAGGACTGGCCAAGTTATTTCTGGTTAACACAAAGGAAATGACAAATCTGTACCTGGCCACTTCTGGAAGGTGATTTAGGTTCGTTTGTTTGTATTCAGTGTGGATATGAATCCTCTCCCCTATTTCATCAATCACAGCAAGTACTGAAGCCAGAATACAGACAGAGTTAAAGCAGTTGTTCTCAACTGGGGGTGATTTTGTTCCCCAGGAGACATATGGCAATGTCTGGAGACATTTGTGTTTGTCAGCACTGGGAGGAGGAGTACCACTGGCACTGAATGGATAGAGGCCAGCGATGCTGCTAAGTATCTTCCAATACCCAGGACAGCACCCCACAATAAAAAATTATCCAGCGTCAAATGTCCATAGTGCCACGGTTAAGAAATCCTGAGTTAAAACCATTACTGCACAACTAGCCCTGAAAACAGGACTTGTATAAACAAAAGAGAATACCTGAAACACAGAGAAGAGTGTAACAAGTAAATGTGTCACATAAGCACAGCTATGAAATGTTGAAAAGGACACAAATGTAGGCGACAGAGAATTTGAAAACTATACAAAGGAGGGAGGATTATACATGGAATGAGGGAAAATGTACAGGAAGGGGAAGGAGCTGGGTTATAGAAGAAACACTGAGAAGGCTTGTTGGATGATGCAGAGTGAGATACAGACAAGGCACGTGCACTGCATGGAGATGATACTGGCCTAGGAATGCTCGTTTCCTTCTGTGAAAGTACAGAAAAGGCCTACAGGCACACCTTGCTTCATTGCACTTCGCTTTATTGAGTTTCACAGATGACCCCCCCCCTGCTTTTTTTAGATGTTACATTTTTTAACATTGAAGGCAAGACCCTCCAACCAGCAAAAAACACTGACTCGTTTTATTGCCATACCTGCTTTATTGTGGTTGCCTGAAACTGAACTGCAATATTTCTGAGGTATGCCTATGGAGTAGCTAAGGTCCCTTTCACCATTAACAGTTTATGATTCTGTAACAGTGGTTTTCAACTCATTTCTGAAGAAAAATTTTAAAACTACATAAGCCTATCCCCCCAAGTTCTGAATTCCATAGGCCTAAGGAAGAACCAGATCATCTGTATTTTTAAAAGCTTCAAGGTAAGTCTGACACAGACCAGAGAACCACTGTTCTGACCTCTTCCCATTACAGCATTATCTGTATTATGTACTCAATGCTTCAGCCCAAATAAAATAATTCAAACTATTAACTCCCAACTCAGGACTTTCTGCTTTGATAATTACCTATGCCCTCTAACCCAGTGATTTTCAACCGGTGTGCTGCAAGAATTTTTAAAACATGCAATACCTCACTATTTAGTCAGGGGCACTGACCTCTTTTCCTTAGATTGTCAAATAAAAAAATGACAACAGCCAACACAATGAGAGCCATCCAGTATGAATGAATCAAAATTATACCTATTTTTTTGTCAGACTGGCAAAACATAATATACTTTTTGGTGTACCACAAAATTTTAGTAATTAGTTTATGTGTGCCAAGAGATGAAAAAGGTTGAAAATCGCTGTTCTAACCCAATAATTCTGGGAACCTATATTAAATAAACAAATAAAAAACAATGTTTTATAAACAAAGATGTTCTATTTTAAACTTTTAATTAATTATAGCATCACCTTTAATCTCTAAAAATTAAATACAATATAAATGTTCAATCACAGTGAATAATTAAATAAAGTATGGCAAATTTATGATAGAATATGAATTAACCCTGAACAATGATTACCTTTTAACAAAGTAAAACACTCAATAACACTATAGGAAAACTATGTATAGTGCAGGACTTCATTAGTGTTAAAAATAATTAAAGATTAGAAAAAAAACTAGAAGATGTGATTCAAACTGTTAAAATTAGTTATCTCTAGGTTTGGGGATCATGATAACTTTTATTTTATTGTTTACAATTTTCTGTGCTTTCCAAATTTTCTGTAAGTTATGTGTTACTTTAAAATTGGGGAGAAAAGTTGGCCTGTTCTGCTGATATAGGCTAGCCCGGTGGTCGGCAAACTCATTAGTCAACAGAGCCAAATATCAACAGTGCAACAATTGAAATTTCTTTTGAGAGCCAAATTTTGTAAACTTAAACTTCTTCTAATGCTACTTCTTCAAAATAGACTCGCCCAGACCGTGGTATTTTGTGGAAGAGCCACACTCAAGGGGCTAAAGAGCCGCATGTGGCTCGCGAGCCAGTTTGCTGACCACTGGGCTAGACAGAAACAATTTGTGCTAAGGTTGAAGAGATTTAATTTTCAAAAAGCTATTCATGGGTTCTTATGAATACTTAGGGCTCAAAATTTAAAACAAAGATCAAAACCACTAAATTCTTAAATAATGATGAATATGACATAGCATTCACACTGGGATCAAATTATTATTTACTATAAGAGAGCATTCCTATAATCTCCTTAGGTGGGGAGTCTATTATTTTAAACTCAGGTGGGGACTGAAAGCATGCTGAAAATCGTCCAAGCTGACAGAGCACAGGGCAGAGTCTACCCAGGATGTGGTCTCCAGCCATGAATGAAGCTTGTCAGGGCCAAAAGGTTGCCTGCTTTATGGTAAAAAGAAATAATAGAAGGATCTGCTGGATTTGGTATGCTTGGAAAGATGGCGGGGGGCGGGGGGAGGGGGGAGGATAATCTAGAACTGAGATTTTCAATCTTTTTCATCTCATTGTACACTTTATTAAAATTCTGCAGCACACCAAAAAATATAATTTTTTGCCGATGTTACAAAAAATAAGATATAATTTTGATTCATTCACACCAGATGGCTATTGTGTTGGCTGTTGTCATTTTTTAATTTGACAGTCTTAAGGAAAAAGAGTTCAGTGCCCTTGCCTTAATGGTCAGGTATTGCATGTTTAAAAAATTCTTGCGGTACATGGGTTGAAAATTGCTGTTCTAGAAAAACAGATACCGAGAAGAAGCTCAGGTGGAAATTATTGCAACATCTTACATATTTCCTGCGTGGATTAGCCAGTGGTGGCTACCACACATCCAGGGTTTTCAAGGATTTCAAATGCAAGTGTATCTCCTTCTATTGGGCTTCGCTTAATTGCGCTTCACAGATGTAGGCAGTTTTTACAAATTAAAAGCAAGACCCTCCATCAGCAAAAGATTACCACTGGCTTTACTGCCATATTCGTTTTACGGTATTCGTTTTACGGCAGTGGTTGGGAACAGTAAGGTACGCCTCTATACAGCCTTCTGCCCCATAAACACACTCAAACTCGTAGACCAGGTGCCTGTTTTTAGTTATGAACGTGGGGGCGCTGTATCTCGGCCAGCGGTTAGAGCCGCGAGTCACAATCACAACCTCTAGAAGGGCATGGACAGCCTGGTTCAAACAATGTTAACTACACGCGTCCAAGGTGCATAACCGCCTGCCCACCCCGGCACGCCTCCGAGGGGTTCCGAGCCGAACCCGCATCTGGTTAGCCCAGCCCGCCGGTGGGACGCGGTGCTCGGCCCGGTTAACCTCCGGACTCGGCAAACAAATCAAGTCTCCTTCCCTCTGGAGGCCCAGACCACAGCCGCGCAGGCATCTGGAAAGCCCTGGCGGGAAAAGATTTTTGTTTTTAAACAAACACAACAAAAGAAACGACTTCTCAAGAGCTTTCCAACCTGGAGTAATATTTGAACGCAAAAATAGAGTATAAAGTAGTTAGAAGCCCAGTTTCACCGACTGGAAGGCGCTGGAATAAGGCCAGTGAACTTAAACCCGGGCTGCACCAGACGCGGTGGGGCTGCCGAGACTGCCCCCCTTCCCCGCCTCGGCCCTCGACGGGCCCTCGGTCTGGCCTCCTCGCCGCTAAGCGGCGCCAGGAAAGCAGCCCCCCGTGCCCGCCGCCGGGAGAGGCCCGAGGCTACCGCGTCCCTGGAAAGCTCGGCCCGCCCGACCCCCGACTACCGACCAGGTGTCCAACCTCCTGGTCGAGCCTGGTCCAAGGCCGGCGCGTTACCTGCAGCAGGTGCAGCTGGGACACGAGGCGCCGCGGCAAATGGAGGAAGCAGTCGCGAGCATTGGTGAAGGCCACAGTCACGGCCGCCCCACCCGGACCCACCAGGCGTTCGCTACCCCACATCCTCCGCCAAACCTGACACCCCAGCCGCCGACCCTCGCCGACTCCGGCCGAGCCCGCAGGCCCCGGCGTAGGAGCTGGATAACATCGACCGGCCCCGCCCCTTCCGTGGCGCGTCTCAACGCGCGTAGGGGAGGGGCAAGCAAGCCTTCTGCCTCCTTCCTGGCCTCTCCGCCGCGCCGCTGGGGGGCGGCACCCCGTTCACAAATCCTCTTTTGTAGGAAACGACGGCCGACACTATCGATTCTCCAGCCAATCCCGGCACGCCTGGACCCATCCCTCTCTCTTACTGGATAAACGGGAGTGCAGCCGGCGGATGTTGTCGTTTCTGTGAGAGCCAAAGCCGGCAAGATGGCGTCGGTCGGCGGGGAGCTCGGCGGCTTGTTCGACCACCATGTCCAAAGGGCTGCTTGCGACACGCGGGCGAAGTATCGGGAGGGGCGACGGCCTCGTGCCGTGAGGGTAAAGTGATTTTTATTTCATTTGTTACCCTCAATAGTTGTATGTGAATTCTAGCCCCACACGCCCAGCCCACGTAAGTAAAGGCTTGAGCGGCTGCGGGCGGACCCATGTCTCGTTGCAGATGGGTATGAGGAATCCTCATCAGCTACCCAAGGTTCTCCGACCCCTTTGGTCAACTGCAAGTACGTCAGCTCTGCGAAAACAGGGCTTTGTTTTAATCATTGTATCTTTCGTGTTTACGGCTCTCCTTGGCACATAGTAAGCGCTCAGTGAATATTTAACTCTTCCCAGAAACTGTACCCAGCCCATTTCTGGAAAGTCTATCAATTGAAGGTAGTCTATTTTATGCTTTAGTTAGGTGAATTCACGTGGAGTGAGCTATTTATCAGAGAGAAGAGCAAGTTTTTTGATTTTCTGAAAACTGGTTGAAAAGTATTTCTTGTTTTTAAAGCCTTTGGATATTTTTTAGAGCAGATTTGTCTTAGACTTATTTACGAAATACATTTAACTTGTTTGCATTTCTTTTAGGTATATACAATTAACTTGGAATCTCGGTACTTACTAATACAAGGAGTTCCTGCAGTGGGAGCGATGAAGGAATTAGTTGAACGATTTGCTCTATATGGCGCAATTGAACAGTATAATGCTCTAGATGAATACCCAGCAGAAGAATTTACAGAAGTTTATCTTATTAAATATATGAATTTACAAAGTGCAAGGTAATGTGCAAGTTAAGCACTGCCCTACTGCCCCCATTCCCATTGCTATTGTTGAGGCCCCAGGTTTCCCACATTCATACCTGAATTACCCAATAACCTAACATGGCCCTGTGTTGTTCTTGTCTTCCTCGTCTTTTTAAATGTTTGTCTTACTAAAACACTTTTCTATCACGTCGTCATTCTCATGTGTAACACTTTGTCATGTGGGGCGGTAGATTAAAAATTGGGTTGAGAGTAAGTTTCCCAATTCCCTTGCTTACTAACGTCATGATCTTGGACAAGTTATTAAACCCTAGTAAGCCTGTTTTGCTTATTCTATAAAATCATATGATAAAAAGGACCTGCTTATTGAGGTTGTGTGAGGCTGAAATGAGGTAATCCATGCAAAGGGCTTAGCATCACGCCTCCTGTTCAGAATGCAGTAAACATTAGTTATGGAGGTTCTTACTGTTGTGCACCTGTGTGAATTAACGCCATCTCTTCCAGCTTTCTATGTAACATAAACTGTTCCAAAAAGGCTGAAATGTAAAATGCCTTACCTGTTTTTATGTAAATCCTCCTTCCTACTAATTTGTTCCAAGACGCATCCTTCACTAGTTAATGCAATTTATATTTTTTTTCTGTGCCACAGATAGCACTGGTCTGCCATCAAGCACTTATTTTATGGGGTCAGGTGTTATTCTCAGGTAGCTCTTAAATGCAGTCTCACTTTCCTAACCAACTTGCCAGCTCCGCATCGTTAGGGAAGCTATTTTCTAGAGCAGTGGTTGGCAAACGGCGGCTCGCGAGCCACATGCGGCTCTTTGGCCCCTTGGGTGTGGCTCTTCCACAAAATATCACGTGCGGGCACGCACGTACAGTGCGATTGAAACTTCGTGGCCCATGCGCAGAAGTCGGTTTTCGGCTTTCAAAAGAAATTTCAATCGTTGTAATGTTGATATTTGGCTCTGTTGACTAATGAGTTTGCCGACCACTGTTCTAGAGTCTTTGCATTTCCCAAAGCACCTTCCTAGTACAGTTGGCCTTGGAGTTCAACATCTGGATTTGAATCCTAGCTCCACTCTCCAGGGTAAACATGGCCAAGTTCGAAATCTCCCCAGGCCTTACATTCATCATAGGGTTGCTGTGAAGTGTTCATTCAAGCGAAGCACTCAGGACACTGCCTGGCATGTGGTAAAATCTCAATAAGTATTTCTTATTATCCCTGAGCACAGAAGTACCTCAATATTTATTACAATGCCTAACCAGTTATAGATGTTTATTACTAGTATTTGTTGAATGATGCCATCCTCTCATTGATTAGTTATATATATCCAGTATTTCCTCAATTATTGAATGTTTTACAATTACAATATTTTTATTAATTTTTTATATAGGAACACACTGTGCTAAGAAGGCAAAATTGGATATGAGCTAACTCTCAAGGGCCATTTAACTCAACCCCGAGAAAATCTCTATTTTATGGCAATGGATTATGTACCTTAGGCTAACCAGCTGGATTCTAAGTTGGTTAAAGGGAGTCTAGATATGTGTGGGTGACTTAGCTCAAACCCCATTAACACTGTTGGGAGAGGGGAGGAAAGGCTCTTAGAGTATGCACTAGATCAAGAAGGTCAATTCCATCTATAAGCAAATTACTTAATTCCAAAACCATATGATGTACACACACATAGCAAAAGCTGGACTTTGCTCTTTAGGTGTATGCATTGTATACTGGTCAAGTTTTCATCCTAAGTACATCTAGATTAATAAACCATGTTATCATGTTCTTCTGTTCAGGATAGCCAAGAGGAAAATGGATGAACAGAGTTTCTTTGGTGGAGTGCTTCATGTGTGCTATGCTCCAGAATTTGAGACAGTTGAAGAAACTAGAAAAAAATTACAAGAGAGGAAGGCTTATATAGCAAGAGCTACTAAAAATAAAGGTATGGAAAGCCTGTTACTGAACACCTATGTGTCAGGCATTCTGCTAAGTATAGCTTCATGGAGCTCTCAGTCTGGTGGGAAGAGGGGCAAGTAAATGATCACAATATTCAACAACTGTACCACGATTCTTTGTAGCACTCAACGTAATCTGGGCTGGGAAGAGAGAGATGTTGGTTTGTGGGAGACTTCCTACAGGATATGAGAAGGGGCTGAGTTTTGAAGGATGGGTGGACATTATTCAGAAGAGGAGAGGAATAAATGGAAAGGTGGGCCAGATAGCATGTTTAAAGGCCCAGAGGAATAAAGGAGCATCGTGCATCTTAAGGAACTGTGAGTAGTACAGGATAACCACACATGGGCTTCGTTTAGAGGTAACATTAGAAAAGTGGACAGAAAGTGAATCATAAAGGGCCTTGTGTCCCATGCTAAGGAATTAAAACTTTTACTTGAAGTGAGAAACCATTAGGATTTACAGACCAGTTCCCATTGGCTAATCTAAAACTGCTAAAAGTGGGAAAGTTTTACTTTTGACCAACAGCTGGCCAGGTGCCTCATGTGCCCAATTGAGTTTCCCTAGACACAAATTCCAGATGCCTGGAATGGAGTCATGGGATCTGGTATGTGGGTTATAGGACTAGAGCAGTCAGAATTAGATGAAGATAGCATGTGTGGTCTGAAATCTGAATGCTACTAGAGGCTTAGGTTACCAAATTTCCATCCTTTGGGTAAAAGTCAAAGTCAGTGTCCATAAAGCTATTGAATATGATGAGTTTGTGGCTGATTGGGGAATGGGCATGTGGCAATGGTGAAGAGAGAAATAAGTGGGGAGATTCTTCAAAAACTTACCTAAAAATTTAGCAAGAGAGATGTTGAGAGTCCCTGGTAATTTGTAGACACTGAACTTCAACCTGTGGGATATGTAAATAACTAGCTCCATACAAACTTGTACGTGTGGGGGCAAAGGAAATCACTAAATATGGGCCCAGCATATTGCTTCCTATAAAAACTAAGCAGCATATACACTCATACTGTAAAAACAAACAAAAACAACAACAGCTTTGTATGTAATGACATGGAAAAACTCTCCAAGATCTACAGTTAACTGGAAAACACAAAGGTGCAGAGAAATGGGTATTACAGGAGAGAGAGGGGGGTAGGTGGAAGGAAGACATACTGGACAGATGAGTAAGAAAGTGAAAATAATGATTACTTATGGGGGGTGGAAACCAGGCATACGGGGAGCAAAGAAAGAGTGTAGCGTGACAGTACCTTTATCCTTTTTAGCTTTTAAACCACATGAATGTATTGCCTGCCCAAGAAATAAAATTGTAAGGGTAACATTTGTTAACATTTTAAAGCAATATTTGTTTTTAGAATTACACTTTTCTGAATGATGAAAACAAATGAACTATTTCTGTTTCCCTTTCTCCCACCTTTTAAATTGTAATATAAAGATTATTTCATGACGAAGAAGAAACTGGTTACAGAGTATAAAGACACAAAAGATTTTAGACAGAACTTCCACTCAAAGAAATCTGGATTTTGTGAAGCTGCTCTGAACACTTCTGCTGGGAACTCAGATCCTTGTCTTCCTTATTCTTGTGAATTGCCTTTATGTTATTTCTCCTCAACATGTGTGTGTCTGTCAGAAGAGTATGAGAACAGAGCATCAAGCTCCTCTCAGCATGAGAGAAACCGTGATGAAACAGTGGGTCACTGTAACCACAGTGACTCTTTGCAGAAAATGCAGATGAAAACTTTAAAAAATTCAGTGGCCTGCCCTGGTGCACAGAAGGCTTTTACTCCTTCAGAGGCAGTTGACAGATTTATGCCTAGGACAACACAACTGCAGGAGCGGAAGAGAAGAAGAGAAGATGATCGTAAACTTGGACCTTTTCTTGAAACAAGCACTAGCAGTGATGAGGTGCTGATTGGGCCTCTGTTACCAGACATACCCAAAGTGGATATGCATGATGACTCCTTGAATACAACAGCGAATTTAATTCGGAATAAACTTAAAGAGGTAAGATCATTTAAAGAAGACTTCTAAGAGACAATTTGGTTATAGAACTAACCCTAAATGGAGAATTATTTATGAGAACTTAGTATTGTCATTTACTATTTTTCATTTTTAGTTTTTGATGTAGTTTACTGAATTTTACTAACAAATACCATTTGCTTTGATACCATTAATCCTTGCCTTAAACAAGAACAGAATACTAGCCCTGCTGGTGTGGCTCTGTTGGGTGTCATCCTGTGTACTGAAAGGTTGCTGGTTCATTTCCGTCAGGGTACATGCCTGGGTTGGGGGCTTGATCTCCTGCAGGGGGTGTGCAGGAGGTAGCTGACCAAAACTCAAGTGTTTTTCTCTCTCCCCCTCCCTTTCCTTTCCTGTCTCTAAAAATCAATAAAAAACATCTTTAACAAAAGAAACAGAATACTATCTTTTATAATGTGATTAAGGAGGAACAAGGTTGCTTCTCTTATGTACCTTTTTACCTGAAAATTATCTGATTAAGGATAAGGGGCTGTTTTAGTTTGTGCTGGCAACCCTTCCTTTCTTCCTTTGAACTAAGGCATGGATACAGACACAGAGCCGTCTCAGCCAGAGCTGACTGTATTTTCAAGAAAAAATATGATAGGTCCAAATCCTAGGTATAGAAACAGTAGAAAAATAAGGAGAAATCCTATATAATAAAAGGCTAATGTGCAAGTTGTCCCCTGGACCATGAGTTCTACTGGGAATTCAACCAGGAGTTTGACCAGGGGACGGGCCAACCAGCCAACTGCCCACGGCCCCTCCCCCTGGCCAGTCCTGCCAATCCGCCCTGGCCACGCATGCATGAATTCGTGCACTGGGCCTCTAGTATTAAGAATAATTTACTATGGTTTCAAATAATTTCATAGTTTAAGTGAAGACTGTCTTACTCTGCTTTAACTTATTGTATACTTTTTTTTTCATGATGCATTTGATTTCATTTTCTCTAAGAAATTGAGGATTATAACATTTTCTGATTAAAGTTTTTCACCTCCACCACCCCCCAAACCTCCACATCACTAAATATATCAGACATTATCAGTGTTTCAAGTTGTATGCAAGCAGGATATCTATCTGTACCCATAAAATAACAAGGGACTTCAGATCTACAAAGGAATGTTAAGTAGAGCATGTTTACTTCTCTCCCTCAAAATTTTTTTCTTGTTAAATGGCTTTCAAAATGAAGGTGAGGGGTGAGGGGGTAAGAGATCAACCAAAGAATTTGTATGCATGCATATGAGCATAACCAATGGACACAGACAGTAGGGGGGTGAGGGCATGTGCTGGGGGGGGGAGGTGGGAGTGGCTGGGGAGAGGTCAATGGGGGGAAAAAAAGACTCATGCAATACTTTAAACAATAAAAAATTTAAATTAAAAAAATTTTTTACTCCCATAGGAGTTTGGACAGAAAACTTTGTTCTGTGCCTAGATTGTAGGCTGTACTTTGAACTTGGGTTAGCTCTGCTTCAAACGTGATAGCAAGGATTGAACTACTGGACATATTATGTCTTCTGATAGTTTATTTATTCTTTGACTATAAAAATTAAGTTTTCCTGGTTCTCTTTTTTTTAAACTAGGTGATTTCAACTGTGCCAAAGCCTCCAGAGGACAAGCTGGAAGATGTGCATACAAGTCATCCATTAAAACAAAGAAGAAGAATATAAGATTACTAGTAGCAAATTAATATTTTCTAAGAGTATTTATTTTTAGCCTGTCATTTTCATTCTTGAAGAGATTTTACTGCTGCTATTTTTTTGAATGCACTCCTCTTTGTAATTTCATTCAAGCTACTTGTTAATTTAGTTTCATCTTTTAAAATTAGTTTATTGTGGACAAAATACTTGCCAGCCAACTGTTTCCCTTAATAAAAACTTTTCTAGAAACTCCATCTACTGACTTTAGTTACATCTTATTGGCTAGAACTGGGCCCATGACTATTCCTAAGGAGTCTGGAAAAGTGAATGTTTTAGGTTTCCAACTTCTGTGGTTGAGGAAGCAAGAGAAAGGAGAGTTGGGAATGCCTGATTTGATGCTACAAGATCCAAGGTTGTTGACTAACAAATAAATTAGCTTATCATTACCTATTATAGATGCTATTTTGATCCATACTTACTATTATAGAAACTGTTCTTATAATAATACCTCTCACATCGCAATAACTATATGTGAATTAATCAAAGGAAATAAAGATAGGCAACCAGGATCTCTGTTTTTTATTTTAATGCAAGTATTGAGTGGTTCACATTAAGAAACTAGATAGAATTCAGGATGTGTTTGAATGCCAGGGTTTCAAAATCAAGACAAGTCTGAAAAGTAAAAAAGTTAATAAACTATTAGAACAAAGCTGAAACTAGAAGCTTACATGCTCTAGTTAACTTGTAAGAAGAATTTATTTGCTCTATGGCAGAATCAAATTAGAATTCTTAATTACTAGACTTCTACCACTACTTTTAGCACACTCACTTTTTCTTTTTTTTCCTGTTAGTAGACCACATAATGGGAATCCAATTGTGTCCAGGCTGTTTTCATATTTTTACTGATAAAAATAACTGGAGAAGGCCCATACCAAATGGTATGTTTTTCGTTTCTCCCTATCCTTAAGGGCCTCTGGCCTAAGGGATTGAATTTGAACGTATCAGTTAAGAAGGTTTCATCTTCAGCTTTGACTTACTGATCCAAACTTGTTAGGAGGGCACTAAGTGGTCTTTTTTTTTAAAAAAAAATTTATTGATTTCAGAGAGGACTGGAGAAACATCAATGATGAAAAAACAAATTTTTAAGAACTTAAAAGTGTCTTCTTATGTCATGTTTGCAAAGCAGAGTTGATAAGAGGCAGAATTAAAGAAAATGTTAATGAGTCTAATAAATTAATTAGGCTGGCTCTTCTAGCTCAGAAAACTTGTCTAATCCAAACATGAAAATAAACCTTATGACCACAAAATACTATATATGTGTCCAAATTTTTAAGAACTTAATTTGTTCTCATTGACAACATTTGGGTTGAAAGACATCAAGTTTTCTCCTAGCAGTTCTTGCTGAATCCACTCTTTATTTCACTGTTCTATCCCTTAAGTAAGCCCAATATACCCTGGTTTTCTTTGGGGAAATATTAACATACAGGAAGTCAGGACTTGTGTACAGTTGCAGTTACAAGCTCAAAAGAAAAGCCTGTTGAATAGAATTACTTAAACAGTCACTACTGTCTTGGCTCCCACAGCACTAGGATGAGCTGAGCCCTTCATGGTTGCCTAAACTTAGCAGTGTGAGCGGAAGCCCTAAAGAGGTGAGTGTCTAACAAGTATTATTTTCAGATCCTTTAAAATGTTCCCTCAACCTTTTTGGGCTGTTGGCACTGTACCTTTGCTTCTGGTAAACATTGTCCAAACACCTCCAACAAAAGTCTCTCTTCTTTCACTGCTTTTTCAAAGTCGGCAAAAGATATCTTGCCATCGTTGTCGTAATCCTAAAGAGGAAGCCCATATTGTACAGCTATTTTTGTGATAAAATAAGTACCACAGGGCAAACATTCTCAAGCTTAATGTTTAGTACTAGAACTTGTTCCTGAAAGGATCTCATACTTGGGAGCTCATCATGTAAACAGGATAAAAGTGGAGTCGTTCAGATAAGGACCAGTTAGAGCACTCACAGCCCAAGATGGGCTAGAGTCATGCAGCCCACCGCCAGGCCTTTAGGGATGGTTGGGATCTGCTAGGTGGGGAAGTGTGTGGAGGAAGTGCAGAATGGCCCAACCTGAATTAGGACAATAAGCAGCAGCGTAAGGCAGGAGAAGAGAGACCTGCCTCAAGTGGAGCATTCGTGACAGGGGCTGTGGATGATTAAGTAAATCATGGGGATAGCATGTGTGTGGGTTATGTAGGCCTTTAACTGCTTCAGTGAATTTGGATTTGATCTGTTGGGTCTTTGTTGTTGTTTTTCTCACTTCAGGGTATAACTAAATCAGGGCCGCTGAAAGTCTACTCTAGAGAAAGGTTTGAATAATTGTCAGAAAAAACTTCATTCCATAACATTTGCATTAAAAAAAGAAGAGGGTGGGTTTGGTATGAGGGAACATACTGTCTCTCAAGAAGTCTACCCTGAGCCCTGGCAGGGTCTAGTGAGGACTGCCAGGGGAAGAGGATACTCTGGGTCTGTGTTAGCTGAGTCTGAGACTCAGCAGTCCACATCATATTTCTTTCTTGAACTCCAGTCATGGGTTAGCCAGGCCCACAAATCTTAGGGTCACAAATCTTCACCGGTCTCCAGTGTAGGGTTACAGCAAGAAAAGGAGAGAAATTACGATGTCCATTAGAAAAGGATATTGTTGGTTTCACTGAATTCTGCACCCAATTTTCTAGTGTGATCTCGAGCAAACCCATCTGTACTTCAGTTTTCTCATCTGCCAAATAGAGATAATGTCTACTTCACAGAGTTGTTTTGAGGATAAAATGAATTCATATATTAAAGTTCTGTGAAGGGCCTGGCATATAGCAAGCACTCTATAGAAACAACCTTTTATTATTATGTTATTCTATTATATTGAGTATGTAGAAGAATTGGAAGGCTAAGGTCAGGAAGACAGACTAGAATAGCGTCCAATTTAATACACATTAAATCTGCTGCCTTTCCCATAATTAGTGAGGTTTTACTAAATATTAAAATATTTCAAAATGAGAAAATTAACATTCACTTGGAAGAGATTCATTTAATCACCCAGCAATTCCACAAATATTTTCTGAGCACTCACTATCAGCCAGACACTGTTCCAGGCAATGGACAGAGCAGAAAACAAAAACTCCTGCCCTCTTAAAGGCTGCATTTATTATGGAGGGAAATAATTTCTTCATCTTAGCTTTATCCAACATCCACCTACTTGGTTATAATGAACTAGTGGCCCAGGGTTCCCTCAGCCCAGCCTGCACCCTCTCCAACTGGATATCCCTCTCGCAATCTGGGACTGCTGGCTCCCAACTGCTCACCTGCCTGCCTGCCTGACTGCCCCTAAGCCCTCTGCCTGCCTGCCTGCCCGCCCCTAACCTCTCTCCCTGCCTGCCTGCCCGCCCCTAACCTCTCTCCCTGCCTGAACTGCCCTCCCCTGCCGGCCTGATCTCACCCCTACCTGCCTTCCTCTGCAGGCCTGATTTCACCCCCAACTGCTCTCCCCTGTCGGCCTGATCACCCCTGCCTCTGCCTCGGCCCTCACCACCATGGCTTTGTCTGGAAGAAAGTCGGACGTCCAGAAGATGGCTGGTAGACCCGGTCTAATTAGCATATTACCCTTTTATTAGTATAGATGGATTATATAGAATAGGATTGCTTAAATGGGGGAAAAGCCTTTTATCAGCAGGAGATGCTCTTGGCAGACAAAAATACATAATCCCTATATCTGGACTGATAGCCAGCCATCTGCACTATACTGCCAAACCAGTCATTAAAAAACCGCTTTCTTACACCTTACACCAAACAGCTGTTGCTCTTAAAACTCCTCCTCAGCCCCCACTTTAGGTTCTGCCTTCACAGTTCACCCAGATTAGGTTCTGATTGGTTGGTTTCTATTGCCAGTCAGTGTCTCCGAGCCTATCTCCGGGCCTGATCAGAGAGGTGGCGCTAATCAGCAGCCCCTGCAGAGGCCCGGAGAGAAAGAGAGAGGCAAGGGCTGATCAACAGCTGCCACAGAGGCTGTGGATCAGACCCTGCCTCTCTCTCCGGGACTCTTTCCGGGCCAGATCCATGGCCCCCTCGGCAGTCAGTGCTGGGTTGCTGTGACTGCAGGACTTTAGGTATTCAGTCCAGCCTTCGCTCGTTACAGACCCTGGGTTTTTATATATATTAGGATTACAGTATTTCATTCTTACCATTTTTTTCAGTGTTATCTCTACCAATTCTTTTATTCCTTCATCAGTCTCTTCCTCAGATAACTGCTGGTGTAGGCTGTTCTTCAACATGTCAAATATTTCCTCTCGAGAAATGTAACCATCATCACCATTCAAATAATAAACTTCAAAACAGACTTTTCAAAGCATAAGATATTTAAAGACTTGGATAAGAACAGTTAAAATAATAATAATAAAAGCCCAATATGCTAAGTATCTGGTTGGCCATTCAATCAAAGCATAATATGCTAATGATATGCTAAGGCCACTCAACCACTCACTATGATGTGCACTGACCACCAAGGGGCAGACGCTCCAACCAGTAGGTTAGCTTGCTGCTGGGGTCTGGCTGACCGGGACTGAGTAAGACAGGCCGGACATGCCCTGGAGCCCTCCCACAGTCCCTACCTAGCTGGCCAACCTCCCGTGTCCCTCCCAGCTCAATTGTGCACCAGTGGGGTCCCTCAGTCTGGCCTGCACCCTTTTGCAATCTGGGCTGAGGGACTCCCCCACCCAAGTGTACAAATCTTGTGCACTGGGCCTTTAATATTAATATAATAAAAACAATTTACACAACCTACAATTATTGGTTTATATGGTAAAGAGATTTTTAAATGAAGCACCTTTTATTATATTTCTTTCCACAAGATAAAATATCCCTTGGAACGTGAAAAGAAAGACTTGTAACTTCTGGATTTTCAAACTGAGAGTTTAAAAAAATTATGAAGCTGAAATAAAGGGGATACATATTTTTAAATCTCTGATCATACAATACATTTATACATATGTGTGTAAAAATCTCAGCTTTATGATACTCTTCTTACATAGAGAACAAAAACGAAGTACACACTTTGCTGTTACCGACAACATTTTTCGGTATATTTAGCTAGTGAGTCTGTCATTTCTTTGGGGCCTGCCTGTCTGCATAACTCAGAAAAACTGATCTCTCCCTGGAGTGACTTCCACCTCACAGAGTAAGCACTACTACAATTCACTCATTCATCCACACGTGACTCACTCAGGTTCTGGGAATACAGCAGTGAAAGAGCTCTTGTGGTGTTTGTAACCCAGTTAAGTATTTTACAAAAGCAATAGAACCATGTATAAAACTTCAGAGTATTAGATTAGCTGTGCCTTTTTGTGGAGTTTCTCCAATCTGTTGCATACATGAGTTTGCAACACAACCCTACTAGAAATAGTATCTTCCCCCAAATTAACATATCCTGAAATGTATATGAAACATTTTTAGGAAGTGGGGTTAGAGGAAACATTTTTTTGATAGTGTGAAGCTATTCAGTTACTATACTGCTACTTTCAACGTCACAAACATTTTCACCAGGTATTAGTATTACCACAAGAATTTACATCCAAGAAACTTAGCTTTTCACTTTTCAGTGAAACTTTTGTATAGGAATGTTGCAATAATCTTAATGGCAACTATATTTAAATATTATCCTGTAAAAAATTAGACTGAAGAAGAAAACTAGAAAAAAAAGTGTATCAAAAGTTGGTGATTTTCTTTAAAAATGTGCTGCCACTTTAAAATGTGTTTAATTTAGGGATCCTTTTTTGAACATCCAAATCCAAATTCAAGTGGAAGAAGGGATAAAAAAATTGCTTGCTTCCTCAGTACTCTGCTGTCTTCTCTTAAGCAATCTGCTTCTTTGAAAACTACTATTTAAAATTGTTCTTATTATCTTTCCAGGGTTCCCTGCCCCAAATCCTGGAACCCGAGGTGTAAATCATAGGAAAGACACACCACACCAATGGTACAGGTGAGGTGAGGCCTCAGTTATTTCTAGGCAAAACTGTGAACTGGGATAATGTCTTTGGAATTCCTAACGTTCCTTTTCTGTAAGAAGCTCTCTTTATAATCGTCCCTTTGGGCTTTCATTGTCCTAGGGCAGGAGCTTAATCTCAAGGAACAGCAGCCGCCTGTAATTGAATCGAGTGTAGGCTTTTCCCCTCTTTTCACTCATCTACACTAACACTACAGTATTGATATGTCTGGTAGTTAATGTGTGTTTTATGTTTGTGTGTATATCCTATCTAATAAGAGTAATATGCAAATTGACCACCACTCCAACACACAAGATGGCTGCCCCCATGTGGTCAAAGATGGCTGCCAGCATGTGGACACAAGATGGCCACCACAAGATGGCCAGCAGGGTAGGGCAGTTGGGAGGGACCAGGCCTGCAAGGGAGGGCAGTTGAGGGCAATCAAGCCTGCAGGGGAGGGCAGTTAGGGATGACCAGGCCAGCAGAGGAGGGAAGTTGGGGGCGACCAGGCCTGCAGGAAAGAGCAGTTGGGGAGGACCCATCCCTGCAGGTGAGAGCAGTTGGGGAGACCAGGCCTGCAGGGGAGAGCAGTTGGGGGGACCAGGCCTGCAGGGGAGGGCAGTTAGGGGGGGCCAGGCCTGCAGGGGAGCAGTTAGGCATCAATCAGGCTGGAAGGGGAGTGGTTAGGGGGTGATCAGGCTGGCAGGCAGAAGCAGTTATAGTGGCAATCAGGAAGGGAGGCAGGTGAGCAGTTGGGAGCTAGCAGTCCTGGATTGTGAGAGGGATGTCCGACTGCCCAAAATGGGCAGTCGGACATCCCTTGACGGGTCCCATATTAGAGACGGTGCAGGCTGGGCTGAGGGACACCCCCCACCCCATGCATCAATTTCATGCACCAGGCCTCTAGTATGTGTGACACACACACACAATGATCCAATGAGACTTGTGCACTACCCATATCAAGGCCTATTTCCTGATGAGCTCAGAGGCAGTCTCAGAAATGTCCACCTTATTAGCTGATAAGAGTTGGCATAAGTCCTAACCCTTAGTTTCTGTTATTAGCCTGGGCCTTAAGCCAAAGACAGATGAACATTATAGAACCAGTGAATGACGTGTTTCGGGCTCTTGGGACTAGGGACTCGCCTATGAAATAGCTTACCCATTTCATCTGGTTTGTATTTTTTAAAACAGTCATAAATTATTTTTGCCATAGAGAACACTTAACTATATATTTTTAAAAATATTTAAATTCACTAAATACAAAATTAACCATATATATTACTAAGCCAGTAATCCCATATAGAATTCTTACACTTCAGCTTTTCTTCAAAAGTCCCTCGAAGAAACACTGATAATCCTTTTATCCACTCATTTACACTTATGCAGTTATCACTGTCTTTGTCAAATGCAAAAAATACTGAAAAAAAGCACATGTAAGTGTATTATAATTTACAGCTATTTTGTAATTCAAGAATATGTATAGATTTTTAAAAATCTCCTCCCAAACTGAGGGGAGGAAAGGGTTTTGGTACAATCATTCTCAAAAAAGTCAAAATTACTGAAAATGTTTTCCCCAGATTTCTATAGGAAGAAAAGTCATTGTCCTCCATGATCAATGATGATCTTGTTTTATACAGTTACTATGTACGATGATGGAGCCAATCAGTGTAGTAATTTTTATTCTAAAAAATTGGCAAAATTCTGTTCTAAAGAGCTTGTGCAATGCCTCAAGATAAATTACTAAATTAATACTATTTTTAAATTACCAATGAAATCTTAATATAATCCTATAGAAAGTAAAATATTGACTCTTTTGGGGGTGATGAATGTTAATTATTTTGAGTATGGTTACGGGTTCAAGGGTGTACATATATAGATCAAAACTTACCAAATTGAACACTAAAAATCAGTTAGTGAAAATGAATGGCTCATATTAAATAACTTCCTATTTTAAATAAATGATCTTTTATTTTTTTTTTCAGTATAATGAGTATCATTTTTCATTTTTATGAGGAAAAAGAAATCATTGAAAAATTTCCATGTCTACAGCATATGAATTTATAGTCATCATGATTAAAATTCACATGCTTATCTTTGAAAAACAATACTGCTAGCTTATTTAGCCCATTACTAGTGATCTCTCAAAGTGGTATAGTTATAAGACATCCTGAGCAAATTTGTATTAAAAAACACCCTGACAATAAAATCAACTACTGCAGCACTAAATTGTCTTTCTAATTTGGCATTAAAAAATTCAAAGTCTTTGATGAAAATTAAATATAAAATATTTCCCATACATTAATCTACTTATATATGCCATATATATATGTTTGCCACCTCAGCTTGGCTCATTTCAGACCCTTATGACTTCTTACCCCTATTTGTTAGCTTATCATCAGTCATTCCAAACAAGCCATGCAGGATCATTCGAAATGTGCTCCGATCTAGTCTAGCGTTATCAAGCCTCACATCAGCTTTTTCCACCAACCTGTGAAAAAGTATTATGAGGCTCTCGACTTCACTTTTCTTCACTGTAAAATAAAAATATAAATATGACTTAATTATTGAGTTCTCCAACCTAATTTACAGTATTTTACTAAAAACTATTTTTTCCCTTGATGCGAGATGCCATAAAAGTACGACATGGACTTGTTACTCAAGAGCTTACACAATTAAGATGGATCTCACTCGGAAAGAGGAGTTGGGCCCCTTTCATGGGAATGGACTTTGAATTGGGCCTTGAAGGAAGCATAGTATTTGTATAGGCAGGAATGAATTGGGGGTGGTAAAGTGGAGAATTCCAAGGAGAGGCAACAATATGAATAAAGGAAAGAGGTAGAATGGAGGTTGTGGTTGAACATGTCTTCCTGGGAGCCAGCAAGTGGGAAGTGAAAAATAAGGTAGAAGAGAATGTGGTGGTGTTGGAGGGCCTGAATGCCTGGTCAGAGGATTAACATTTATTTTACTGGAACATTCTCTCTCATGGTGTCATCTTTGGCCCATCTGTATGAAAATCAACCCCTTCTCCATTGCTTGTTAAACATGCAAATTGCAAACAGCAGGCCCAGGAATTAGCTTTAAAACAAGAGTTCAGTTGACTTTTCTATGCCTTGGCTGAGAAGTGGTTCAGGAAAAGAGAAGTGGCAATCTGTATTGAAAGGAAACCCGGAAGCACAGAAGCCAGGTTTGAAGTGATGGGGCCAGGGAGATAGAGGTTAGAGAGTAGGGAAGGAGACTGAGATACTGTTAAACAAATAAATAAAAACACATAAAAAAACTAGTAAGACTTGATGACTGGCTTCAAACTGAAACTTTTTAATACTCATGTACCTGGATCTTACTCCAGACTTAGTGGCCTAAGGGGTAGATTTAAGTGCACAGGTGATTCTAATGCACTATCAGGACTGAGAACTAGGGCAGTGGTCGGCAAACTCTTTAGTCAACAGAGCCAAATATCAACAGTACGACGATTGAAATTTCTTTTGAGAGCCAAATTTTTTAAACTTAAATTATATAGGTAGGTACATTGTTATTAACTTAATTAGGGTACTCCTTTAATCGCACTGTACGTGTGCACCTGCACGTGGTATTTTGTGGAAGAGCCACACTCAAGGGGCCAAAGAGCCGCATGTGGCTCGAGAACCTCAGTTTGCCGACCACTGAACTAGGGGATTAGATTTAGTGGGTTGGGGGTAGTAGACTTAAGTATTTAGGTTCTACTTCCATTTCTGAGAGACTAAATAGCTGATAGACAAATTATATAGCATCTTTACGCCTCAGAGCCCTCACCTATGAAAATTGGGTATTGTCTACCCTAAATGATCTCTGAGAGTCCTTAAGTTTCTAAAAGTCTGATTCTATGAATCAAGAGAACTGAAAGAGGGAAAGCTGGTTACTATTTTTCTTCTCTTCCTTGTCCTCCCTCCCTCCTGTCTTGTTTCTCGGGAAGGTGAGGAGAAAAAAAATGTTAGTTTAAATGCTGTCTTTGAAATGACTTTAGGTTACCCAATTAAATTTAATGACAACACATAGCAAATATGCAGTTTACCATAATAGGGCTTCCACTGTGGTGAGAATGACTTGGTTCTTAGAATGATTGACAAAGCTAAAGAATAAGCAATTTCAAAGATACCCAATAGTATTTTATTAACTAAATTAGATCCTCAGGCTTCACACTGTAGCTAGTATAAAATATGACTTAAAGTTTGCCCTGACTAGTTTGGCTCAGTGGATAGAGCGTCAGCCTGCAGACTCAAGCGTCCCGTGTTCGATTCTGGTCAAGGGCATGTACCTTGGTTGCGGGCACATACCCAGTAGGGTGTGTGCAGGAGGCAGCTGATGGATGTTTCTCTCTCATCGATGTTTCTAACTTTCTATCCCTCTCTCCCTTCCTCTCTGTAAAAAAATCAATAAAATGTATCTAATCTAAAAAAATAAAATATGACTTAAAGTTCTCCTTAAGTATTAGATGAACTTAAAGTTCATCTAATAAGTATTTATTAAGGGTCTTCTATGAATCAGGCAATGAATACTTCCTGCCTGCCTCAAGGTTGTTACACTTTGGTGGAGATAAAGTGCAGTAAGGTAGTACAAACACTATGATTGATGGTGGTTGGGGGTAACCCAAAGAAAGGAATAATCAATTGGGGGGACGTGGTAAGAAATTAACAAGGGTCTCAAGGAGAAGGTGTCATGAGCTAAGACCTGCCAAAGGAGTAAGCATTTGCCAGAAGAGGCAGCTTGAATGTGTGCAGGCCTGTTCTGAGAGCTGCAGACAACGGGGAGCTTACTGAAAAATTGAGGCAAGTTAACAGGATCAGATTTGCACTTAAGGAAGATCACTCTGGCAGATTCTTGAAGCTACCTTATGAGTGGTGAATCCAGATGTGACAGGTCCTATTTTCCCAGAGACCACTGGAACCATCTACCCCACCCCACATGCTCTTTCAATATGACTTGATACTCCAGCCTTAGAAAGATGGGGTCTGTCTCCTTCACATGAAACTAATGGGGGGGGGGGGGGGAGGCGCTTTTGTGCTGGTTTCCTGTCAACCAATACAGTACACGAGTTATGAGGCGATGTGACTTTTCAAAGTTACATAATAGAAAGGGATGCAACTGCTCTGAAGACAAAAGCTTGGAAAGACATTTTTTTGGAATATGAAGAAAAAGGAAGCTCAGATGTGGATACACTATGGAGTGCATAGTAATATATGCTTGCCTGAAAGCAGTCCTGCTCAATTCCGATAAAGAATTACCACCTGAGTGGAAATGTTAGCACCAACACTACTGTGAATTAAATGGATCCCTGAAGAAAGTGAGGAGCCGTTCTCAAACATTGCAAGTCATCCAACAAAGCAATCAAGGATTTTAGACACAATCTTCAGTGGATAACTTTTCTGAGTTTATCCATGTGGGTCACATTTAATTTTATCTAAAGATCTTATATATATGATCAAAACAATTGTGATATTTGAGATACTGTGGATGGATAGTGAGAATGGTGTTGCGATGCCAGAGACTGACCTGTGTGACTAGGTTTTTTAGAGTAATTTTAGATGTATAAGAGAGGTGCAATGGTAGTATAGAGTTCCTATAAATACTTTACTGTTCCTCCCTGTTGACATCTTACATTACATGGTACATTTGACAAAAATAATACAGTAACACTGGCATATTATCAACTAAATTACAGATTTACCAGTTTTCCCACTAATGTCCTTTTTTAAATTCCAAGATCCATTTGGTTGTCATGTCTCCTCCAATGTATGAGTTTTCAGTTTTTCCTTGCTTTTCATGACTGTGAATTAAGAATGTTTCTTGCCCCCACTCCCCCCTCCCCCACCCCCCGACGTGGCTCAGTGGTTGAGCACCGACCTATGAACTAGGAGGTCACAGTTCCATTCCCAGTGGGGGCATGGGCTCGATCCCCTTTCGGGGGCCTGCAGGAGGCAGCCAATCGATGATTCTCATCATTGATGTTTCTCTTTCCCTCTCTGAAATCAGTATGTATATGTATATATATAATTTAGCTTTGTCTAATGCTTTTTTATGATTAGACTATAGTTAAGTGGTTTGAAGAATACAAGAGAAAGTACTATTCTTGTCATCACACTTAAGGGTCACATATGTACCTTCAATTACTCGCTTAAGTTAGTGCAGTGGTTGGCAAACTCATTAGTCAACAGAGCCGTAGTTTGCCGACCACTGAGTTAGTGTGTGTGGGTCTCTCCTTATTGACTTTGTTCTGAGTTAAAGATGATGAACATAAACCATTCAGCACAGTGACTTGCCAATGGAGAGCTCAACAAACACCAGCTGTTAGTAATCTGGGTGTAAAGTAGTGATCTGGTTACAGTGAATCAGTGTCAAAAACTTTAGAAAAAGAATAGTAACCCGTTCCTTTGTTCAAACAATTATAAATATCTTTTTTGCAGAAGACTGTGGGATATGGGTCTGATCAAAGATTACAGATTCATACTTGTGGCTATTTCAGAGAATTGCTTTCAAATAACAACTTATGGTATTTAACACTCATTGCAGACATTGCCAAACATAATTTCATTAGGATGGGAGAGCAGTTATATTTTTTTAAGTATAAAAAAATTCTTTTTGAATGTCATAATACTCAGGCTCTGTTAGGAAAGCAGCAAGTAACAGAAGACATTACATTAAACACTGGCTCAATCTGCCAGATACGACTTAAGGGACGTATTGACAGCAGGGTTGGAAACAGGCCCTACAAGTGCTTGAGGAGTTTAGATCATTTAAAATGTAGCCGGAATAAGAGAAAACAGAACTAAATCTACAAGGAGAGTTTTAGAAAAGTGGTGTCTATCCTAATGAGAAAAAGTGGAAGTGCTCAATAATGAGGCTGTCCAAGTGGCTGAAATAAAAGTAACTTCCTCAAATTCTAAAAACAGATTTTCAGTATTATCAGAATGGCTTGTGGTCATTACCAGAGAAAAAACTTTCACGAAGATTACTTTTTAAGGTCTGTCAGGGTAAGGATTTCCCCCCTCCAAATCTGTTAAGACTAGTTTTCATAAACACTTGCTATGTTCATGGCACCATGCTATTGCAACATCTACAGTATCCTATGTTACATATCTCTACCAGCTCCCTAAAGCACAGCAATCACCTGCTTGTATGGATTTTGTGCCAGAGAACTTGGGGAACTGGTCCAAGTTTATACTCTGAAATCCCTTATTAAATTTCAGATTATCAGTCCTTGGTTGGCAGATAATCCTTTAGCACTTATGATCTCACATAAATTCTCAAGCTCTTCTTTCCACATACACAAATATATTTAGGATAGCTGGTTATTTTCAGTGTAAATGCATGGATAATTGTTCACTTGCTGTCTATTTTTTTCAAGTGATCAAAACATTATATAGGAAACAGAGGAACTCTAATTTGGAGCTTACAAAGCACTTGTCCAGCTAGTATGTCTATCAATGTTTCTTTCTGAATAAAGATGCTCAGGCAGTCCTGGATGCCTGGTCAGTACTCACAGCTCTTGACAGTTTTACTGATAGATTCCACCAGTTTCCCCAGAGCCTTCGGGTCCATATTGAATGTGGCTTCAACACACAGCAGACTTCTCAGATAGTGTAGCTCCACGACTGGGCATCCTGGGCTGCTATTGGTTCCAGTTGACAATGTCATACCCAACACAGAATGTGATGATGGCAACATTCCAGCAACCAAATACAGAAGGTTCTCAAGTAATTGGAAAAATATGCAACAATGGTTGTTACCTCTCAGTACTCATGCCATGCTTTCATTAACGTTACTGTGATCTGAAATATCACAGCAATTCTAACATCTATCTTTTCTTTGGGTCTAAACAGCACTGACAGTGGTACTTAATATTACTGCCACTCATATTTTCCAGCACAAATTCTACAGTTGAAAATGCTTCCCTCCTATTTGAACAATTAAACTAAATAAGATTGCAAAGACCTTAAACTTTAAGTTGAAATAAATTCCCAGGCTATAAAAAGCTCCTTCAAAGATTATAACCTCATTTGCAAACTCAAACCCAGTACCTTCTCATGATATCCAAACAGAGGCTTTACTCTAAGAGCTTCTAAAGAAACGTTAAACCCCACTTTTATCCCTCCAACTTACATCTGACTAACTGGTAGGAAAACATGATGCCAAAAGTGGACAAACAACAATTGTCTTAACTCTTGTCTATTGTCAAATCTTAGAGATCAAGCATCTTCTAGTTTGTATCTGCTGGTCTTCACTGTGGTAAGAAAAAAACAAAGTACTAAAATAAATGTTAATAAAATATAACAACAAATTTTAAAATAAGGCAAATACAACTGGGGGCAAAAGCTTTCTTAAAACTCTTCTGTAGATTTTAAGTTCAAAATGGGCAATTTTGAAAGTTTGAAACCTGTCACTTAGGTCTGAATAACTGCTCTCCTCTCAGTTCTTTGAGGTTAGTCTATGGTTCTCCTTAAAACGAAAGAAAATTGGGCAACAGGCTTTATACCACATCTTGACTGATAGACTATGAACCCATATTCTAGATAAAATAAATTTAGGACACTCTTGTGGTATTTAAAACACCTAAATATATTAAGAGCAACCAAACGACTCCAAAACAACCAGAAAGAGGTAGCACTGGTATAAATTCAATTTTTCTGTCCAGACACTCATCAATTTTGTCTCAGTTACCTTGGCATAATTATCTGAGTAACATGGTGTTGGTGGAGGGAGGAAGTATGAGATGTTGACTTGCACCATAACATTACCAGTCAAATTTTCTCCCCAAACCTTATTAGGAGACTGTTAAGGCTATCACAAGAGAAACAATGAAAAAGGTTATCTCCCAGACAGTCAACAGTCTGGAAGGAGTACAATTTTGCCACATCACTTTCTTCCCCAGTCTAATAAAACAGACAGTTGCCTCTAGTAGAACAAAATCATCATATACTGGACCAGTCTGCAAAGGTACACCTTTAAGTTCACAGTAAAACCCTGATCATCAAATAACCCGATAAACTTATCTTTTAGCATTTTCATGAACAATTCTGAGAAACTTCCTTTTGGGTACAAAATATCCCTCAAACTTGATTTATACTCAAGAGCATATAGATATCTTTTATTTTAGGTAACAGTACAAAGCTTTATGCCTAAAATTTAAGGAAACTAACCAAGGAACAAGTTGTTTTTTCAGCTAAAAACTTGGAGATAATGTCTTATCCTCCTACCACTTAACACCTCGTAGTGTTTCTTAATCATTATAACTTTACTTGTGACTCAAAGGGAGCTGATAGAACAGGGCTATTTTTAAGTAAAATAGCTATTTATTCAGCCTCTTGTCATGCCAAAATGTTTTGTGCATATACCACTGTAATTAGCACACAGGCAAAGTTATACATCAAATTATATTTCATATTACCCCATTATATAAAAATGTAAAGTGAAAATGACTTATCAGTTCCTTTTAACATATCTAGTAAACAATTCACAGCAGGAGATACGAGGCACAAAATCTTAGTAAAATGACACAGAAGGAGCAATAATGTAATTTTCACTTAAGTTTAACTTGTCATATTTTTTATGAATATACAAAGACAAACTTTTGAAACAGTATATTTACTAAGATTCTGGCAAGAGCTTCATGAAACAAGACACAGCATACCAGGCCTGCCACTCAACTTGTATATGTTAAGTCTCAGCTTCAATATGAAGCTGTTACAAACAAAACCAACCAAGCCAAATCTAAACTCTGCTTTTCACATGCTAAATATTTTGGCAAGAACGCCATTAAATGCAGTAAGGAATTTAAGATGGCCAGAATAAAAAGTTAATAAAAGCTAAACATTACAGCCTAAACTAAATTCATACAAAAAATAGCTATCACTGGTTACATAAAATATTCCTGACTGGTTAAAACTTAACAGTATAAAACATGCATTTTAGAACCTTTAGCTATCAAGTTCAAAAAGTACCAGTGTCTATTGGAAATGACTCCTTCCCAAAGTCAAAGTGTAGTCAAAATTAATCCAAATGTTACAACACATTCTAATGCTAAAAAATCATTCAATATTATTGAAGTGGAGGTAAATTCCAGAGCTTCTGGGGCTTTCTTGTGCTGCAAAAGACTGCTTCTCTGATTCACTCAAAGCAGCATATGACAGACCAAGGATGTTACTAAGCTCAATAAAGCGCAAGACTGCCATATCCAGCTCCGACCTCCGCATGAAGCATGGCTACTGTGTCCGCAAAAATAAGATGTGTGAGGATAAAAGGCACGCTATTCTGCTAGCTAAAGAAATAGCAAACCACCCCCACCCTTAAAAGCTCCTCCCCAAGTAAATAAAAGTATACAGGGGGAAAAAATTAAAATACACTTATCTACAGAGTAAGGATTTTAAAGTATCAATGTAATCCCTATTTCAAAAACATTAACTAGAGTCATCTGATCATTTCTGTTTACAACTTAATGATGTATTCAGACTCAATTTTTGTTGATTTATCATTAGATACCTCTAGTCAAAAATATTAACTTTATTCCCAAATATCAACCACTAGTACGACTGCAGTGTATTATCTCCCAGAGTTATTAAGCAATGGAAGAGAACGAAGACAGATGTTCAAGGAGCAGGCAACTCTTATAGCCCTTTCAAACAGCGGCATCTGAGTGGCTACTGAACAATCCAGGAATAATTCTAGGAACAACAAAGGTCATGCATTTTAGTAAATATGTCATTATTTTCACAGTTGAGATCTCCTCAGACATTGCACTTTCTTTATAAGGGAATCCTGATTTTGCCTTTCACGGTGAGTCAGGACTTGAACTAGCAGCCTTCTTTTTCTTTTTCTTACTGTGTTTCTTATGCTTCTTTTTCTTTTTTGTCTTTTCCTGTAGAGATAGTTCCATGTCAGACATTTCTACATGAAAATATGCAAATTAAAAACAACTTTACCATGGTACTTCTGAGCTAATGTACAGTTATTTCAACAATCCACACAATCAAGTAAGCTACTCAAAACATTTCTTGACAAGTCTCAATAACCAATATCAATCATGATGAAGAGTGCTTGCGATTTCCAAAAGGGTAAGGGAAAATTTTTAAATCATTACACATTAATGTAGCTTTACCCAAAATTTCCCATAGAAAATAACATGGTATCAGTTGCTAATTTCATTTTACTTTCTAAAGGTCAAGTAATTGTAGTTACTGCAAAGTAATCCCCACACCACAGCAAAACAATGGTTTTTGCAAAAATCAGTTTTCAAAGAACATATCTATTAAATCTGTCATTTTTAAGTAAATAGAAACAGATATTATATACTGCTTAGACTGAGAGCACTTGAATTAAGTTAACAACTAACTGGTATAAGATATTGATGGATAGTTGAAAAGTCTCTTTTTTTAAATTCTTTATTGATTAAAGTATTACATATGTCTCCCTTTTTCCCCATTGACCTCTCCCCAGCCACTCCGACCCCCTAGCACATGAGTTGAAAAGTCTTATTTAGCTTAGTAAAACAGATGTTTGACTGTTTGAGGAAAATGCCATTGAAGTCTTGTAAAAGCAGTCAAATTGTCATTGGATAGAGGGAATTAGAATTTTGCTGAATTCGGATTTTCATGACTGCTTCAGATGCAGAAGAGAAAGTGGAACTTTTAGAAACAGATACTGGAAAGATGATATCAAATGATAGGCTATTTGTTTCAGAAGAAAATAAAGAGCAAGAAGAGAGACATAGAAGGGCAGTAAAAGCAAAGCTTCCCACTCATTTCCTTATCTATTAAACTTTCCATAATCCTCCCTTCTCTCTCACAGGCCTCTAACACTTTGCAGACCTCAGCTAACTTTCATCATTCTTTTCATTACAAGCCAAGTACACAGGGACAAAGAGTCCAAAATCTTGTGTTTGGGCTTTTAAAAATAAGTTTTGGCCCTGCCCAGGTGGTTCAGTTGGTTGGAACATCAGCCTATACAACCAGAATGTTAATTCTGAATCACACATTACCAAATGAACCTTCTTATCAGAGAAGGACCCCCATCTTAAGAGCTAGGGAAATGATGGGAGTTACCCTCAAATCTACAAATGATGTTCTCATTTTTATTTCACCTCTCCCTAAAAAAATGCTTTTAAAGGCCATGGTCCACACTTAGTATATTGAGTGCCCCAGGTTACTTTGCTGACAGGGTCCGCATTACTCTTTGGTATCTGTATTCACTTTCTCTAGCTGGGTCCACTTCGAATACTGCTTCCGTTTCCCTTATTCTCCTCCTCCTCCTTTCCTACTTCTCAATCTGCCTAACAGCAGGGCTGGCTTTAGAAATGATCAAAAGAATAATCTTTATTAGTGAATCATTTATGTTGTCGTATTCCAGCTTATTACTCACTGCAGCTTGAGCTTAGAGAGGCCTTTACTGTTATTACCAGGTTTGGTTGATCTGGAAGTAACTACTATTGAAGATAGAGGGAATCACCATACCTTAATATCATATTTCATACTACACCTTCAGAAAGTCAAACAAAAGTTTGAGCTTACATTTCTAACCGTAAAATACTGAAATGGAAACAGAACATGCTTGGCACGAGGATATTCTTTCCTCTCCCTGAACCAACTTAATTTTCTCCAACCCATTAAGTGAAGCTGAACACCACAATAAATATTTATTTGGTCCTAGTAAATGCAATCATGCTTTACCCATGACTCAATTTATATTAAATAAAACCAGCTATACTGTTGTCATGTAAAAACATAAGTGATACTTGCTGTTGCTTTTTCTCTGTCTTCACTGCTTTTTTTCTTTTTTGCCCGTACCTAAAAAGTTTAAGTTTTTGTGGAGAAAAGAAGACAAATATGTAACTTGTACTCATGGCATTTCTTTTTCATTCCCTAATATACCTTGCATCTTTAAAATGTATATGTCAAAAACATTTTGACAATCAAATGACATCTTAAGTGCCTTGTATAACCTCAAACCTGTTAGATCACAATGAGGATTAAATAAAAAAATATTTTTTAAAGAGAGGGAAATTAAGATCTCAAATCTCTAAAGGGATTCTCTTATATTTCCTTTCAGCACTTAAAAAAGCAGTGAGGTGCAATGGATAAAAAACATGAGCAATGAAATAAATAAAATAGACCAAGCTCTGAATCCTACCTCTGCCATGTATTACCCTCAGTTTCATTATCTGTAAAATGGAAATTATATCCACCCTCAGGGGAAGTGCCTGTAATAAAGTGGGGATTTCTCTAACTCTATGGTGTTCAATAAATAATAGCTATACTCATAATGTATGCAGTATAAACCAATTAATTAAAATCCTTTTAAGTAAGAATGATCACTTCATTAATATTTTAATCTTTTAAAGTATGGTACACTGGATACAGATAAAATTCAAAGTTGCTAAAGCTTGCATGTATTTCATGTTACGTCCAATGTAATGTATTTTATGTATTAAGTGCTCTAGAGAGCACTCAGGAAATTATTGTTTTTTGTTATCTTGTCCTAACAATAATGGGAATGGTGGCAGCTGTGCTGCATCTACATTTAACCAGGCCAACACAGATGATACTGTCACACAATGTCCAGGACAGCCCTGACAGGACTACCAAATAGCCTGCTAGAAATTCATGTAACAAACCTATTTATAACAGAGAAGTTAAATTTATTGTACTGTGAACAGAAAGTACTTTGTACAGGGTTTTAAGATACACTCAACCATCTACATATTGAAATGTAATTTAATAAAAACTATGGATTATTATTTTCTTGTATTTCTTCTATTTCTGTTAGGGGACAGTAATATATAAAAATGTGTAGGTTTTATATATATAAATATACATTTATATAAAAGCTACAAATTTTATTTCAGGGGGCATTACAAAATATTGCTAAAAAATGAGACCAATAGGCCCTCTTTTACAAATGAGAAAGCCAATTCCAAGAAATACTTCAAGGATGATAACTTACAGACCTAAAGCTAAAAATGGACTAAAATTCTAAGAGTACAAAATTTAAGACAGGGATATCAGAGCTGAAAAGGACTGTATAGATGATCTCATCCTATTCCTTTATTTTATAGATAGAAAAACTGAGATCAGGTAAACATTTCTGTACACCTCATCACCTTTCTACTCCCTAAATAGCAGATCCAAACAAAAACAAGGGAATGCCGGGTTTCAATCTACTGTACACCACACAGCATCTTTCATGTAATCAAAAATATAGTATAATAAAAATAAAACATTAGAAGAATAGAAATAACATATCTCAGATTGGAAAGGTATCTGAGAATATGGTTAATTGTAAAATAATAGTAATATAATTATCTTATGGAAAAATGCAAAAATTATTCTGAAATGGAATTTCTTTTTCTTGGCACATCAAACTAGAAAAGTAAAACAAATACTTATGAAGTATTTTGTTTTTCAATTAATATTTATTAAATAAAACAACTAGACATTTTATAGTGAAGAAAATAGACTTGATCATATACTTACCTCCTCAATATACTCTGACTCTGACAAAGACTCAGATGATAAAGGTTTATCTTCAGGATACATCTTTCTCTTTTTGCTGAGCCCCTTAATGTCCTATTAAACAAAAAAATATATGTACCTTGACATATTACTATGCCATGCAAATTTTATTTCTAAGTTCTAGTAACATTTTTTCCAATTATCATAAAATGATAATCCATTTTCATTTTAGAGATGTCTAAAAGTGACATTTACCAGGATTCAGTCTTTAATTCCAATGAAGTAATGCTTTTATTAAAAACCTAAAAAGAAATAACTACATATCCACTTAGATGTAATATCCTCCTTACTTAACTATACATGATAGAATTTTGCAAAGTCAAAAGGAACTATATAGATGGTACAAAATTTGGGTCCCTTGTATTCTAATTCCTTTATTTCTACCCAAAGTTGGATAAGACAGGCCTGATCTAGACAGTGCTATAGAAAAGAAAATCAATGGATAATTATTTGCAATGATCTAAAAGGAACTGTACACAGTAATTCCTTTAGTGCATTGAGTATTAAATTCACATTTAAAAAAATCTTTGTCTCTAAGTATTTTTAATGATGAAAAAATACATACCTGGGGAAGGTGTGGGTCTCAGAGTGAGACTGGAGGAGAAATTAGGACTAAATATATATTTTAAGAACTGAAGTGTTGGGAGAAAAACCAAGATGGCGGCATAGGTATACACCTATACTGCTACCTCGTATAACAATTTCAAAACTACAACTAAAAGACAAAACAGACATCATCTAGAATCACCAGAAAGCTGGCTGAGTGGAAATTCCACAACTAGAAGGAAAGAGAAAGGGACACTGAGACTCAGAGGAGCTGCGGAGGGCAGAGGTGCGGGGACGCGGAGGCGCGCACACGAAAAGGGCAGGCAGCTGAATACGCGGCTGGCTTTCTCCAACGGAAGGGAGACAAAGGCACCCCCCTGGGCTGAATTCCAGTTCTGGGTGAGACTCGGGGAACCCAGACTCATACGGGGTGAAACTGGACTGTCAGGAGGAAGCACACTGAGACTCAGGGGAGCTGCGGAAGGCAGAGGTGCGGAGGCTCGTGCGCATGCGGAGAGGGCAGGCAGCTGAGCGCATGGCTGGCTTTCTCGTTGGGGAGGGAAATAAAACCTCCCGACTGCACTGTACTCCAGTTCAAGGTGAGACTTTGGGTACCCAGACTCATTTGGGGAGAAACTGGACTGTCTGGCAGCGGGCAAAACTCGAGGGCAGCTTTCTCTCAGAGGTGCGTGCAGCCATTGCCGCAGGACACTGAGACCCAGGGGCCTCTTAGGGCAGGGCTGATGGGAAACCAATGCTGTCTGCTCAGCCCTGAGACTCTGACTCATCCAAGCTGAGCACAGAGGCTCTCCCAGAGTAGACACAACTGATCCTCACAGCCAATTGGCCTGGAGGGCAACTCCTCCCAGTGATACCAACAACAATCTAGGTTTAACTACAAGACTGTGCACACAGCCCACAAAGGGGTGCACCAAGAGTGTCCACCTCAGGTAACTGGGGAGGCTGAGCCACTGGGCCTTATAGGACACCTAGCACACAAAGCCACTCTATCAACTCAGGGAAGCAGCTAAAATGCAGAGACAAATAAACATCACAAATGAAAGAAATGGAGGAAAGTGAACGACTGGATATAGAGTTCAAAACCACGGTTATAAGGTTTTTAAAGAATTTTTTAGAAAAGACCGATAAATTTAGCGAGACCCTTGAGGATATGAAAAAGGACCAACTAGAAATTAAGCATACACTGACTGAAATAAAAAACATCTTACAGAGACCTAAAAGCAGACTAGAGGATTGCATGAATCAAGTCAAAGATGTGAAATACAAAGAAGCAAAAAACACTCAACCAGAAAAGCAAAAAGCATAAAAAAATATGAAGATAGTGTAAGGAGCCTCTGGGACAACTTCAAGTGTATCAACATCAGAATTATTGGGGTCCCAAAAGAAGAGAGTGCAAGATACTGAAAACCTATTTGAAGAAATAGTGCCCGAAAACTTCCCCCACCTGGTGAAAGAAATAGACTTACAAGTCCAGGAAGTGCAGAAAACCCCAAACAAAAGGAATCCAAAGAGGACCACACCAAGACACATCATAATTAAAATGCCAAGAGCAATAAACAAAGGGAGAATATTAAAAGCAGCAAGAGAAAAACAGTTAATTACCTACAAGGGAGCACCCATACGATTGTCAGCTGATTTCTCAACAGAAACTATGCAGGCCAGAAGGGAGTGGCAAGAAATATTCAAAGTGATGAATAGCAAGAACCTACAACCAAGATTACTCTACCCAGCAAAGCTATCATTCAGAATTGAAGGGCAGATAAAGAGCTTCACAGATAAGAAAAAGCTAAAGGAGTTCATCACCGCCAAACCAGTATTATATGAAATGCTGAAAGGTATTCTTTAAGAAGAGGAAGCAGCAGAAAAAGATAAAGATAAAAATTATGAACAACAAATACATATCTATCAACAAGTGAATCTAAAAACCAAGTGAATAAAAAAATTCGAGGAACAGAATAAACTGGTGAATATAATAGAATCAGGGGCATAGAAAGGGAGTGGTCTGACAATTCTTGGGGGGAAAAGGGTGTGGGGGGTGTGGGAAAAGACTGGACAAAAATCGTACACCTATGGATGAGGACAGTGGGGGATGAGGACAGAAGGGCAGAGGGTGAGGTGGGAACCGGGTGGAGGGGAGCTATGGGGGGAAAAAAGAGGAACAACTGCAATAATCTGAACAATAAAGATTCATTAAAAAAAAAGAAAAAAGAACTAAAGTGTTAGGATTTACTAAAGCTTCAAAGTGGACATGCTGGTTATCATTTTACTGTTTTTCCATATAATTTTTCTGTTTGTCTCAAGTAGTTTCTAACAACAAAAGCAACAGAACCACACAATGACAAATGCTCACCCCTAATCTTAAAATATAAAAATAATATAAAACTTTATGCGGCATTAACCCAATTTTGAAGATATAAACAAAAAAATTCATGTAGAAAATAAACTAACAGTGATAATCTTATGTATTAGATTACAGGTGATTAACAGGTTTATTATTTTGGTAGAAATTATAAATGCTCATTGTAAGAAAATTCACCTAAATCCCACTACCTAAACCATTAAGATTTTTGTAAACATCCTATGTGTATATTTACAAATTTACACCAATACTTGCCGCTCTTCTCACCCAATAGTATCTTTCCATGCCAACTACATCGTCATTTATGGCGGCCTTTGACATTCATTGAAAGTATATGCCACAATTTACTTAACCAATGTCCTTCTGGAGGGCAGCCATATGTGTTCTCTGCTATTAAAAACAAAGTTGAAATATACTGAAGGGTACTTAAGTGTAAAACCTTGATCTAATAATAATGACTGAGGCAAAGCCCAAAGTAGCCTTCACCCAAATGATTTTCTCAATCTCCCACAACCCAACAATTGTTTATTTCATTTTTTGAGTCACACTTTACCATAAAGCCTCTTTTATCAGGCTCTTTTATCATATTAATGTCATATTATTGGATTACAGTTCTTACTTTTAGAATTACTAAAAATATATTTTACCTATTTTACTGTTTGTGAAGTGTTAATACTGAAGATCACTACGTTTCTGAATGATGTATTACTACTTTTCCTTAAGTCTGTTCATTATATTTAAACTTCGTTCATGGTTTATTTTTGTGTGATCTTTTTTGCCACTCAGAATTAGAACTATATGGTCACAAGTTTTTTGAGGCACAGTCTTTCACTACCCCAATATTATATTCATCATGTCTTTTTCTAGTTACATTTTCATAATTTAAAACTGACTTATCTAGAATTTATTTGGCCTTAATGAGTGCCCAGCTTTATATTTCACAAATGGTTAGTCATTTTGTCCCAAGAAAAGCCATCTTTATCATATACTGAATTCCACAAACACTTAAAAATTTTAACCTGAACTCTATATTGTTCCATTGTTTTGTTTTTCATTTCGTACCATACTACATTGTTTTAATCAAAGCATTTAAAATGTTTTAACATCTAGTAGGAAATGTCATACCCAGGAACATTTGTTAAGTCTTCATAAGCATCTCTGAACAGATTTATAGTTTTCTTCAAATAGTCCTGTACAATTCTTCCTTATGTTTTCTAATTGAACATCACATTGTACTTTCACAACAATTTAAACTAAAAATGGAGCTAAAAACAATGATTGGTATATATGACTTAAAATTACAACCTATCCCTTACAACAGAAAACCTAAACGAGATTAAGAGACGTAAAAGATGATAGTCATGTGTACAAAAGAGTAATAGTATCCAAAAATATTTAACTCTTACCAATCAGAAAGATAAAAACCAATCCAACAAAAACATGGGCAAAGACGAAACAGGCAATTCACAACTCACAGAAAATGAAATCTGGCTAATAAACAAATGGAAAGGCTCAACCATCCATACCAGTGATGTTCAACCTTTTTCATCTCATGGTACACACAAACTAATTAATAAAATTCTGTGGCACACCACAAAATATATTTTTTGCCAATCTGACAAAAAGATAGGTACAATTTTAATTCATTCACACCGGACAGCTATTGTTGTGTTAACTGTCATCATTTTTTCATTTGACAATCTAAGGAAAAAGAGGTCAGTGCCCCTGACTAGATAGTCAGGTATCACATGTTTTAAAAATTCCTGCAGCACACTGGTTCAAAATGCTGAAGCCTCCCAGTGTTGACAAGTATGTATGTAACAAAAATACTATCATATGCTACTAGCAGGAATGCAAATTAATAATAAGCACTTTGGTGAGCAAAAAGTAGACAAGTTAAATGTGCGTACATCCTAGCACTGAGAAATCCTAGTCCCGAGTATATATCAGAATATTAACAATAACCTGTGGAAAAGAAAAATAGCCACTGAAGCACTGTTTGCATTACTGAAAAATGAAAACAATCCAGATGTCCACAATCAGAATGGAGCAGTAACTGTGGCAAATATAATGAAATACTATAAGCAAAAGCAACAAACTTGATAGTATCAACAAGGATGTCAACAGCAATGTTGACTGAAAAAAGCAAGTTTCAGAAGGAACCATGATACCATTTTGAAAATAAAAAATACTCTACACTATTTATGAATATAGGTAACCAAAGTGTATAAATGTGGAAGGAAGGATGCACACTAGTTCAGAAATAGCTGCCTCTAAAGAAGGAGAAAGTGTCTGGTACTTTTCCCCCCTCTGGTCACTATCTGTTGTCTGAATCTATGAGTTTGTTTGGTTTGTTTGTTTGCTGCTTTTTGTTTTATACCCCACATATGGCATATACATTTTTTGAAAACAGGTAATCACTTATTCTATAATGCTCTTTTAAATGAGAAATTAATGTTGAATCACTATTAAAATAACCATATGGTTTCTTTTGGCCAGTTTACATCACAAATTATATTAATACATTTATCTTTGAATTCATATAATTAACCCAACTTGGCCACATGTCTCTTTTTTTAGTTTCTTAGTGAATTTTTATTTGCAAATTGATATGAAAAGCACTCCTAGGTTTATACTCAAGATCAATGAAAACATTATGTCCACACAGAAACTTGTATACTTATGTTCACAGCAGCATTATTCATCTTAGCCAAAAGGTAGAAACAATTCAAATATCTACTAATAGATGAATGGATAAATATATTGTGGTATATACATACAATGGAATGTTATTTATCCATAAAAAGGAACAAAGTACTGATATACACGCTATCACTTGGATGAACCTTAAAAACATTACATTAAAGGAAAGAAGTCAGACAGGAAAGGTTACATATTATATGATTGCTTTTATTATATATCCAGAATATGCAAATCTATAGACACAGAAAGCAGATTAGAGGTTATGTGGTTATGTTGCTTTTGCTTATAATATTCTACTTTATAGGTTATTTTCAAAGAGGAGATGAAAAAGTTTTAAAACTAGAGTGAGGTGGTTGTTGCACAGCACTGTACATACACTAAACACCATCAAATTGTAATTTTAAGATGAGTAATAGATTATGTGAATTTCACCTCAATTCTTAAAAATTATATAAAAAGACAGTAAAATACAGTGACACGCATTCAGTTTCTTTCATTAGTAATTGCTTTCCTTAGGCTTTATCCTATATAATAAAAGCCTAATATGCTAAGTGTCTGGTCGCCCGGTCGGCCATTCAACCAATCAAAGTGTAATATACTAATGATATGCTAAGGCAGCTCAACCACTCGCTATGACATGCACTGACTGGGGTAGACAGTCGACCGGTAGCTATGATGTGCACTGACCACCAGGGGGCAGGTGCTCCGACCAGTAGGTTAGCTTGCTGCTGGGGTCCAGTCAATCAAGACTGAGCAAGATGGGCCAGACATGCCCTGGAGCCTTCCCGCGGTCCCTCCCCAGCTGGCCAACACCCTGCATCTCTACCCAGCCCCGATCATGTACTGGTGGGGTCCCTCAGCCTGGCCTGAGCTCTCTTGCAACCCGGGGCTCCTTGGAGGATGTTGGAGAGCCAGTTTCGGCCTGATCTCACAGGAGGAGCACCTCTCAGCTAGAGGCCGGGCTCACGGCTGGCGAGCACACTAAGGATGTCCAAGGAGAGTGGGCCTAAGCTGTCAGTTGGATATCTCTCAAAGACTCCCAGACTGCCAGAGGGCACAGGCCGGGCTGAGGGGACCCCACCGGTACATGATCGGGGCTGGGGAGAGATGCAGGGTGTTGGCCAGCTGGGGAGAGACATCCCCACCCCCCGACACACCCAGTGCACGAATTCACCAGGCCTCTAGTTTTTAATAATCAGAACAAAATTTTAAAATGTAAATCAGAAACATGGGTAGGGATAAATTCAGAATTAATTATAGTTAAATCACAAGATAAAATATCTACTTACAGTAGTAAAATTTTCAAAACTTATATATGGTCTACTCAATTTGAAACAGAAGTCCATGTTCTTTAATTAAAAGGACCTCTTTTAAAACAACTTGAAGAAACAAAGGAAATGTTTACTCTCCATTACTTAAAATTTGTAATCTGAGATAATCCTTTAAGTTACATAAATTCAAACTTTCTGCAGGAATACTATTCTATCTTCTAATCAATAATGAAACCAAAAAATAATTTCCTTAAATCAATATGAAATGCCATAAAAGCCACACACACACACACAAAAAAAAACAACACAAAAAAACCCTCAAGTTAAAAAGGGGAACACAGTATTGTTTATTCCTTTAAATGAAGTATTGTATGACAGACTACTTAAGGCAATGTAAAATTATAATTACCTTTTCTTTCTCACTTGCATCCTTTGACTTCTTTTTCTTTTTTAAACTATCCTAAACAAACAAATATTTTATCAATTTTAAATGTAAAAGATACAGCATAACAGCATAAAGATAAAAATACCAAAAAGGTGATTGGTTCTATAACTGAAAAGAGTTTACTTCAATACCAGAATTTTATTTTAAAAATATAGACGAGCCCTAACTGGTTTGGCTCAGTGGATAGAGCGTCGGCCTGCAGACTCAAGGGTCCCAGGTTCAATTCTGGTCAGGGGCATGTACCTTGGTTGCGGGCACATCCCCAGTAGGGGATGTGCAGGAGGCAGCTGATCGATGTTTCTCTCATTGATGTTTCTAACTCTCTATTGCTCTCCATTCCTCTTTGTAAAAATCAATAAAATATATTAAAAAATATATATAGAAGAAATGTGTATACATGTGATTGTAAAGAAATAGGCTTCTTCATGTATCTGTCCATGTATCAAATCTATGTACACCAAAAATGACATATTGTCTGTGAAAACCACATGGTGTATTTTACTATAAGACTTTATGTCATTGCCTAATTTTGCCTGTGGTGGGGTCTTATGCATGGGAGTTCTAATTCACTGTGTGCTCAAGACATATACCAATCTGATTTCCCTACTCTCCTTATAAGGAGGGGAGGTAAGAATTTTTGCTTTTGAATCCCTCAGTTCCGGTTATAAATAACCTATCTGAGCTCTTCTTACCCATAAAGTGGGATAACAAATACCTACTTCATAGGGTTGTTGAGGGAATTGAGTTAACATATCAAGTGCTTAGAACTATGAATAACATGTAGTAGGCATTCAATACATGTTAGCTATCAACATCATTAGACTGGCTCTTTTGCTTTAAAAGAGAAAGAAAAAAAAAACAATTTTGCTGAATACTTCTTAAAGTCCAGGCATTTTGTCAGAAGAAATCTCACTAGGGAAGTAGCTATTTACCACAAAACAAAACGGTTGCTTTGTTTCTCCTGGGAGCCTAGGACACTGTTTGTCCAATGTGGTCCATGGACACCCCTGTGTCAGAATCACAGAGGACATCTGTTAAAAATGTAACAGATTTTGAGACTAATCAGACTCTGAAAATGAGGCCCAGGAAACTACATTTTTATTGCAACGTGCACGTTTTTCTTATGACCACTAATGTTTGAGAGCATATTTGTCAAACAATTCTGGTTAGTACAGAACAGACTTAGGTAGAGTAGAAAAGACACTAGACCAGATAGTAGAACACATATTCAAGTTCTAATTCTAATACTAGTTGTATAAATTTAAGCAAGACATTTTTTCTCTGAACAATGCCTTTTTTTAAAAAAAGCTTTTTTCATTGATTTTCAAAATTTTTTTTTTGAGAGAGGGAGAGGAAGAGATAAAACATCGATGACAGACCAGCTGCTTCCCACATGCCCCCCCACTGGAGATCAAGCCTGAAACCCAGGCATGTGCCCTGATCAGGAATTGACCCAGCAGCCTCTTGGTGCATGGGGCGATGCTCAACCAATTGAGCCACACCAGCTGGGCTCAACTTTGACGTTTCATAAAAACTAGAGGCCTAATGCACGAAATTCATGCAAGAGTAGGCCTTCCTTCCACCGGCTGCCGGCACCAGCTTCCCTCTGGCACCCTGGACCCGGGCTGCCCTTGCAGCCCCAGCTTCATCCGGTCTAATGAGCATATTACCCTTTTATTATTATAGATGGGAAAAATAATGCCAGCCAGGCTTATCATAAAACTATCATGGATGTGTTGAGAAACACATGTGTGAAAATATTTAGAGAACAATTAAATGCCATATATAAGGTATTAAGTGGCACAGAACATCTCAATTTGAAACTGAGAGCAATTTAAGATAGGAAGAACTAAAGGAGAAACCTAATTACATGTCTTCATTATCCAACATAGTACTAATTTAAGTAATTTTACCTTACTGTCTGATTCAGTCTCTGACATGGAACTTTCTGAAGATTTATGTGAACGGTTCTTCTTTTTCTTTTTCCTTTTTCCTTGTTTCTTTTCCTATATAAAACATTTTTAGAAGTATTTGCTTTCTGTTTCAAAAATATAATAGATGCATTTTAGTATTATCAAATCTTTATCAATATACAAAAGTTAACGAAAGGATCAGCTTTAAATATATGCTTTACTTAATATTTAAAATGTAACATATCATTTCCCTGTTTTATAAAGTCAAGTAATTTGATTCACACATAATTCCTAGCATCTTGTCAAATAGCATTTTACATTTTTCAAATCCATTTCTTCTACTCATAATTTTAAATGAAGACAAATTCAAAATTTAAAAAACATATACATCAATATTTAAATATCTAAGTATCTATTTACATCAGTGCTCTCAGAGGTAATAAAAATCTTGCTCTAACCAGTTTGGCTCAGTGGATAGAGCGTCGGCCTGCGGACTCAAGGGTCCCAGGTTCGATTCCGGTCAAGAGCATGTACCTTGGTTACCGGCACATCCCCAGTAGGAGGTGTGCAGGAGGCAGCTGATTGATGTTTCTCTCCCATCAATGTTTTTAACTCTCTATCCCTCTCCCTTTCTCTCTGTAAAAAATCAATAAAAATATATTAAAAAAACAAAAACAATAACCTGTAAATAAACATTTTTAACTGATATTTTATAATGTGTTTCCTTTGTCATTAAAGAAATTACAGATATTTCATGGGTCATCACAGACAAACCTTACCTCATCTTCAGAATCTGAAGAACTGCTGGAAGAATCAGAGCTTGATGAAGAAGAAGATGAATACTTGACCAAGCACAAAACAATTAAAGCTTGTGAGATGCAGGAATTTTTTTCTTTTACTAAGTCTTTCAATTACTTAACAAAATCAACCTAGTGTCTGAGAAACAGAGGCCATCTTCATAAGACTTAAGTATTAAAGTATCAAATGTCACATTTTCTCACAGAAAAGGCTCAGCAATGTAACAGATATAGCAATGGTGGTCAATTTCCCCTCTTTAATAGCAATACAAGAGTTACTAGGTTATAAGGAAGTTGGCACCTGTCTTTTATATCAGAAATAGAACAAAACCACCCATAACAATCAAAGAACCTCCAAGCTCTTTGACTCATCTAGAGTTAGCAAGGAGTTATTAGCATACAGACTATATAAATTATTCTTACTTTTTTCGTAGGCTTTTAATTATAATATTTAAAAAAATGGAAAAGTTTTGCTCACCCTACCAGATTTCTTCTTTTCTTTTTTCTTTCTCTATAAGCAAACAAAAATACAAACCTAAATAAGCTAATGTGAATTTTCAAATGTATCTATATATATAAAAGCCTAATACGCTAAGTGTTCGACTGATCCGTCAACCATTCAGTCGACCACTCGCTATGACACGCACTGACCACCAGGGGGCAGATGCTCCAAATGGTAGGTTAGCTTGCTGCTGGGGTCTGGCTGATTGGGATGGGCCTGACACGCCCTGGAGACCTCCCCCGGTCCCTCCCTGGTCTCTCAAATATTTCTAATTAATTTCCTTTCAATGTGTGCGAATTTGTACATTGGGCCTCGGTCTATTAATAATAGTACACAGCAGTATTATGGAAACCCAACTGTAAAATTAAGGATAGCCGTAAAGTAAAAATGGTATTACCTGTCTTTTTTTGGACGAGCTCTCACTTCCACTTAATAATTTCTCCCTGTGTTTTTCTAGTTCTTTCTTCCAGTTCTGTAAAAAAGGTTGTAAACACCATCAGAGGGCATCTATCCCCTTCCAATACTTCTAATATGCAAGACAGCCACTGTTAACCTTCTCAATCCTCTCACCCATCCAGCCTCTAATTACAAAAGATACTCCAGGTGCCAGAATCCTTTACTCTATCACCAAACAAGCCTCTGCCAGTTGTTTTCAAAGAAGACATTAGGAGATAGGAATTCTCCACTGTATATTGAGACTAGGTATTACTGAGGCTAGGAATTTTTTTTTTCTAACAAAGATGGTTAGATTCTTTTTCCAAACAGTGAAAATTAAATTAATCTATACTGTGGCTGAAATGCTGACACGTGTTTGTAATCAAAGCAAGCAGATATCACCATGGAAATCTCACGATAAGATGCAGATGGGGGAGAGAAGGGGCAGAACCTAACATTTAGAAAACTTCAAGATGATATAAATTACTGTAAGATGATTTTCCTCTCTTTCTTAAAACAGTCATACATTTATATACAAACCTGTACTCAATAAAACAAAAACACCTATGAAATACAAAGATCCCTTAACCTAAAGAGGTAGGCCAAAACCCTTCATTTATTAAAAAAATATTTCATTCTTCTTACAACAAACATTGGCCTAATTTTATTCTATTTTAATTTTTTATATATATTTTATTGATTTTTACAGAGAGGAAGGGAGAAGGATAGAGAGTTAGAAACGTCGATGAGAGAAGAAACATCAATCAGCTGCCTCCTGCACACCTCCTACTGGGGATGTGCCCGCAACCAAGGTACATGCCCTTGACCGGAATCGAACCCGGGACCCTTCAGTCCACAGGCCAATGCTCTATCCACTGAGCCGAACCGGTTAGGGCCATTGGCCTAATTTTAAAAAAGGTACAAACCTCATTCATTTTTTCTTCAAATTCAGCCAATGCCTTGGAGCCTTTCTTTTTCTTTTCTAGTTGTTCTTTCACTTCTTCCCTTAAAAAATAGAATGTAAAAATTTGTTTTTAAGAATTCAAATTAGAGATGGATGCTTATAAATAAAACAAAATTTCATAAACAAATTTTTTTAGTATCCTAACTTATAAATCTCCATTCCAGTGTTTCGAATTTGTGTTCACATCCTTCTGAATCAATTATCATAATAAAGCCTAACATATAACACTAATCACTCCATTTCTAAACATGGATTATAAAAGTTTAATACAGGAGACATATGAGTCCTACATGTTACAGGCACTGTTTTAAATACATTTCCCTTCAATCCTCACAACAATCCTGTGAGAAAAAGTATTCTTTCACTCCAAGATGAATTAAATTTCTGTAGCTGCAGTCTGGGGCAGTTTAGAAATCTGCCTAATGTCACAAAGCTGTAGTAGTTTCAGCATTAGAGCGAGCTAAGGTCTATTTGACTGAACACTACCTTCTATTAGTAAATCACCCATCTTATAGTGTACCTCACACATGTGCAGAAAAGAGAGCACAGCACACTCAACTGCTTCTTTGTAGAAAGGCCTGCTTACACAACTGGCTCTGGCTGGTGTCTAGGATCTTGGATTGTAGGTGGGTCCTTACCATTCCCTGGTAAGAGTGGTTTACTATGCCTGTTTGTACAAACTTTATAGTTTAGGCTGAACACCTGCATTCCTTCTGGGAGTCTGGAGTTTTGGCCCCTGATAGGCAGAGGCTGGCCAGTTCTCAATTAAAACCCTGGGCACACAGAATCCCCATGAACTCCCTTGGTTGGCAACATCTCACATGTGTTATCACAACTCTTGCCACGGGAATTAAAACACATCCTGTGCAACTGTATGAGAGAGGAAGCTTTGGAAGCCTGCACCCATTCTTCCTCAGACTTCACCCATGTGCCTTTTCCCTTTGCTGATTGTGGCTGGTATCCTTTCACTGTAATAAATCTTACCCACAAGTACAACTATCTGTGAGTCCTAGCGAATTACTCAACCTTGGAGTTTTCTTGGGGACCTCTGACACACATGTTATACTTGATTGAGCACAATCCTCTTTAAATTCATTCCTTCCCCCCATTTTTAAAAACAAAATATACTTTGTTTTGGAATAATTTATTTTCTGGTATCCTGCAACAGTCAACAATAGCACTCATAAGTTCTGTAAGAAATGGACATGCTTACTTCCTATCAAATGAAGGATTCCCTTATATGTAAGCACAACTTTCAACTACACTTGTCCAGCTTCCAGAGGCACTTAGGAGTCTAAACTCACAACTCTCAAGCTTGTCAGGTGTCACCTCAAGAGTATGATATTTAATAATAAGGAAGACACTAAAAATAGTAAGGCCAGTGCTATGAATGTTATTTACAAAAGATCAGTGCCACTTAACCAGGGCAAAAAACATCAATTTAAAGCAAAAATCTTACAATGGGAAAAACTAGAAATGAGGCCTAACATTACCCTTCCTAACACCTACTTACACATCAATGAAGGATGAGATTACTCAAATTTACCATTTTAAAAAGAACAATGCAAGGTTAAGTTCATTTTTTGGGAATAGAGAAGAGATTGGTGTGAAAAGATTATCTGGTAGTGTGTTAGCTATTTTGTGTGGTGGGTTCTCAAATGTTTGCTTTACATTCATGCATGAGTTTCATACATTTAAAAAAACACCTATCAAATATTACTTCAAAATTACATATCTGGCAGTTGCTTGGCAATCAATAAAAGTTATAACAGTAATCGTTTAAACATGTATGAAAGTTTCATAAATAGGTAAATTATTTCACAAATACCAGGTAGGCCTTGGTCGATTCAGATAATCTTGGATTGTTGGCCCTGACGACTGGACTGGACCCCTTGATCTGGCCATTGCTATTGGGTTCATATAGGCCTTGAGAAAAGAACAAAAATTTCCTTCATTAAAATGACTATTAAGAATACAAAAGCTCATTTATTAAGCAATTTAAAAAAATGTTTTTATTCATTTTAGAGAGTGAAGGAGAGGGAGAGAGAGAGAAACAACTATGTGAGAAACACCAACTGGCTGTCTCCTACATGCTCCCTCCTGGGGATTGAGCCTGCAACTCAGGAATGTGCCCTGATGGGGAACCCATCAAGCAACCTTTCAGTGCATGACGACACTCAACCAACCAAGCCACACCAGCAGGGCTAGTATTCTGTTTCTTGTTTAAGGCAAGGATTAACGGTATCAAAGCAAATGGTATTTGTTAGTATATAAGTTCTCTGGTTTATCTCTTCTCATTCCCCCAACTCCACATGGAGGTATGTCAGTCTGTTCCATGCCTCCATGCTTCAGGTCTTATTTTGTTGGTCAATTCATTTGTTCATTAGATTCTACAAATAAGTGAGATCATGTGATATTTGTCTTTCTCAGTTTGTGCTCATAATCATTAAGCAACAATACTTTTACTACGCACGGGAAAGCTTTTTCACTTGTTATGCTTCAGTGTGGAAAATAATACTAACATTAAGGGAGTGGTTGGTTAGGCATTAGTTAACATAAAGAAATTGTGTGATTTCTTGAAACATCTCACTATCACTCAATCGCTTTAAATACTTGTATTAATATGTAAGAACTAGAGGCCCGATGCACAAAATTCGTGCAAGGGGCTCCGCCCTCGCAGCTCTGTGGCTTCATCTGGAAGGTCATTTGGTTGTCCGGTCTAATTAGCATATTACACTTCTATTATTATAGATTGTCTGTGGCTCCAAACTGCTGCATGAGTTTGGGTAAAAGAAAACAATGTTTTTGAAACTCAGGATGGCAAACCGGGCTCATAGGAATTTAAATGGGCAGGTTGGAAAGAGCATACAGTAAAACTAAGGACAAAATGTGCAGAACTTCATTTGTTACTTTAGTTACCTATTTTTATCTAGAGGAGACATCTACTTAGAGAGTACAAAGTAACAGAAAAAAAAACCCGTGAAGGAAACTCGTGGAAAACAATGGGTACAAAGAGTGATTGACCATCATGATTTAAGGGCCCTTTGTAAAACTCGAGAATTAAAATGTTCAATTAAAACACACACACTCTGTTCAAGAATGCTCAATATCGCCCTAACCGGTTTGGCTCAGTGGATAGAGCGTCAGCCTGAAGACTGAAAGGTCCCAGGTTCGATTCCAGTCAAAGGCATGTACCTTGGTTGTAGGCACATTGCCAGTAGGAGGTGTGCAGGAGGCAGCTTGGTCAATGTTTCTCTCTTATTGATGTTTCTAACTCTCTAACCTTCTCCCTTCCTCTCTGTAAAAAAAAAAAAAAAAAAAAAAAAAAATCAATAAAACATATTTTTTTTAAAAAAGCTCAATATCAAAGTGAGCCCCAATGTATGGACTTTGGGTAAAAATGGGGTGTCACTGTCGGTTCACTCATTGTAACAAATGTACCTGGAGCAGGATGTTGATAATGCGGGAGGCTGTGTACAAGTTGCCACAGGGAGTATATGGATCTCTACTTTCTGCTCAGTCTTGCTGTAAACCTAAAACTGCTCTAAAATATAACCTATTTAAAAATTTTTTTTCCTTTGAAATTTAATCGTTTTTTAAAAAGCAACTGTGTCATCTTTAAAACTATAATTTTATCAATGTCAGAAGAAAAATGCCAATATCTTCATTTTGTTATTTAAAATCAAGAATTATGATGTGCTTCTGGGCTAAGTGTCAGATGATCCAAGCTTTGGTCCCAACTGGAACAGTTCCATCGCCTCCTCCATTACAACGGAGCACTGCATTTGACAATCTGTGTCTTTTCCTGTTTTCATACCAACAACCTCTGAAGTGCAAACAAAATGTCACCAGAACACTCTGCTCCAAGACACCATACAGAGAAATAAGCAGAGCCCAGAGTTATCAAAATGCCCAGAGGTCAGTGAAGCTCACTTGTGAAAATTTTTCAGATGCTTTAAACCAACACATTTCCCGAGTAAAACAAAACATCCCAGGCCTCTGTATGAACCTGTACCCAAGGCCCACGCACATCACAGAGCCAAAACACTCAACACTTCAAGCCAGACGGATGTTCCAGCCAACCACCATTTCGGCTCCAGGAGAGTCAGGATACAAGCTCTGACCCACAGCCAGGGACCCGGGAGAAAAGAACCCTCTTCAATCTTGTCATCAACGTTCACTACAGTTGTTTCTAAGACATCTTCGACTTATGAAGACTACATAAAATTAAAACAAACGTTTTGAAGATGGAAAATGTCATCATTTCATAAAAGCAAAGATCATTGAGCACCCCTCCCCCCCCCAAAAAAAAACCTGTGTAAAGGAAATAATCGTCGAGAAAAAGCGAGTTCATTCAATTTAGTACATTCGCTTTCATCCAACATAGGCAAGCCACCTACGTTTACTGCTCGTCTTTTATATTTACGGCTCATCCAATCTGCTGCATAACCTGGGTTTTCCTAGCCAACCAACCGAGTAGCCATCATAAAGTGCCTTCTTCCCAGCTCCACCTGTCAAAAGTACCTTCTCTTTTGAAGGCCCTCGGAGCCTCAAACCTCCATCAGATACCATTTCTTACTCTACTATTTATGCACCTCTTTTCATCTCATTTACTAGAATAACAACTTTCATGCCAAGCACGTGCCTGGCCATCTTCCTTTCTGTGGTCTCACCTATAGGTTGAGGGTTAACACTGATCTTGTACAGAAGGAGAAACTGAGGCTCAGAGAAAAGCAACTTATATTACGTCACCCAGCTCCCAAGGGATCAAAACTGATATCCCAAACAGTCAACACTCCAAGCCGACTCCAAAGTCAACTATTTTCACGCCATTCATGCCGTCACGGGGCCTCCTAGGTGCCAGGCAGTGCTGGGCGAAGCGGACCGCAAGCCAAATGCCTCGACCCCGGTTTTCAAACGGGAGCGCGCCTGCGCCAGAACCGGGGAGCAGGGACCGCGTAGGAGGCCTCCGCGCCTCCATCCACCCGGGTGCGCACGAGAGGGGCGCAGAAGTGGGGTGCGAGCCCTCGCGCCTCCATGAACCTCGGACTTATTGGAGAGAACAGGTCTCCCTGAGCTCTTGCATCTCTAAAAATAAAGGGGGAGGGGGGACTGCTGGCCCCGGGACGGCAGATAGGGAGCCAGGGAGCACTGGCAAAGGCTGCGGCGTGGCTGAGGGTAGTAGAGCAAAGAGGAGGACAAGAGGAAAGAGGGAGGGAAGAGTGAAAGGGACCCCGAAGGCGCCCACTGCGAGCTCGGCGCACGCGCGTCCGGACCCGCGTGGGGGTTGCGGGGGGAAGGCTGGGGCTCCCAGCGCCGCAACCGACCCTCAGGCCCGGCCGGGAAGGCTGAGGGATCCCGCTCTTCTGCCGCGGGCCCCACGTCGCCCATTGTTCCTCCCGCCAGATACTCACCACCCGGTTGTCCCGCTTCCCCATGGTGCTGGACTGAGCGGGCAGTCAGACGCCGAGAGGGACCAGGCCAGTGGAGCGGCCGAAGCGAGCGCACACCAGACCTTCTGGCGACAGCCCCACCCCGCCCAGAGAGCGGCGCCGCGGGGACCGGACGGCCGCGTCTGGCCACAGCGCCACCTGTCGGCGCGGAGGAGAGGCCAGCGCCGGCAGCCACCCCTTCCAGTTCTTGACCATCCACCAGGGACAGGCTCTCCTTCACCAAGACAACTCGCCTCCTTTTGGCATTGGATTGTTTTGCTCTCTTCCAGTTCTGATGAGCTGAAGTACTCATTCTAGACAGTGGTTGGCAAACTGCGGCTCGTGAGCCGCGCTTTGCCGCTCTGTTGACTAATGAGTTTGACTAAATGTTACCGTGTAGTTGGAAGCTGTGAGGATTAGGCAATTGTAGCATATTGTGTGCAAAGAGGTAAAGGGTAGTATATGACAGTGGTCGGCAAACTCATTGGCCAACAGAGCGGCAAACCGCGGCTCGCGAGCCACATGTGGCTCGTGGCATGTGGCTCGCGAGCCGCGGTTTGCCGACCACTGTTCCAGGGGATTCAAAAATTATTCCAGCCCTAGCTGGTTTGGCTCATTGGATAGAGCGTCCGCCTTCGGACTGAAGGGTCCCAGGTTCGATTCTGGCCAAGGGCACATGCCTGGGTTGCGGGCTTGATCCCCAGTCTGGGCCGTGCAGGAAGCAGCCAATCAGTGATTCTCTCTCATCACTGATGTTTCTATCTCTCTCTCCCTCTCCCTTCCTCTCTAAAATCAATAAAATATATTTTAAAAATTATTCCAACATTCTTTGTGTGCTTAAGATAATGCAAAGTTGGGGATAAAGTGATGACCAGGACAGACGTGGTCCTTAACAGAGTCCATCAGGTGGCGGGGGAGAAGACAGTACTGTCGCAGGTGTTGCTAACAAAATTGCCCTTTAAGTTCAATTCCATTTATCCTTCACCCGCACATTCATCTCACATTAATTTTTGAACATCACCTTTGTGCAATCCACTTACTAGTGACTGGAAGCTGGATCTGGGGCAGGACACAAAGATGATTAAGACATAATCCCTACCTTTAAGGAACCTGTTTATAACCTGGTAAGGAAGATAAGCCTGCACAGGGCTAACTTTACTGCATGGCCTGTCATATTGTCTGTGGCGAGCCAGCACGGCCATGGCATACTCAGCTCCAGGGCGCCTTACGTGCCCCGTCAGCTCAGCCAGGTTCGGTGCGCCTGAGTGGGGGCAGTGAAGGATTGAGAAAAGACAGACAAGAGAATGAAAGCTGGGTTCTCGGTGGGATGCTGTGCTCTCTTATGGAGAGCTAGTGACAGTGCCACAGACTACAAGCAGAGTCTGTATTTTATAGCCAGATTTCCACAAGGCAAAGTAAGGGCATGGTCAAGATGTTTACAACGTTCTGGTGGGTTTTGAGCCTACTCAATTACATGCACCTGATCTCTATCAAGCCCACATCACTCAGGCATGGGGGACCACGTGTTCGCACCATAGGTTCAAGCTTACCACGATAGCTGTTGGCTATAATTGTGCTGGGAAGGCTCTGCCCTCCAAGCTGGGACTTGCACATGGCCATGAGAGGACTGGGCCCTCTCATTAGTCCGAGGCTTGAACCTGTCCAAACACTGTAGCAGCTCTCCACAATTGTCGGTGCAGAATTAAACTTAAATGGAAGTGATAGGGGTTCTAGAGGAGTTATGTGTATTAAGTATTTATAGACATGGATAAAGCTAGGCCTTTTGGGCCCATATCACACAGTGTCATTATAAAGTAATTGAAAATTAATTTGGATCTTTTCTGGACTCTTGGAATTGGCGAAATGGGCTTACACTCATTACGTATAAGAAAAATTCTTAGAATCATCTCTCCCAGTTTTCTCCCTCCCTCCCTTTCTCATGCTGCATTGCTCCCAACTCCCAGCTGCTCTTTCCAAACTTTCCCAAACTCTCTTAAATGCACCTGTTAAATGTTCTACTCCCCATTAAGCATTCATTCTTCTGAATAACCCACTTTGCTTTTTACTATTAATTAGACCTCCCGTCCTTCATTTTCTCCTCTTTCATGGCTTAAGCTGGGGAACTCTCTGACCAAAGACATGGTTCTCTGTATGCACAAGGAGAAGAGAAGAATCTGTGAATCTATGGGTGTTTTTTTTTTTTTTATGGCTCAGCTATAGTTGTCTTTTTAATATTCCAGGCCCTTCACAGATATTATTTCCAACACTTCAACATAAGCTTGATAATACCTGTGGGAGAATATAGTGTATTTCCTCTTTAGCTCTTATCTTTCACTTCCTTTGGCTGATTATACAGAATAAAAAGATTTAAAAAAATATACTAATTCTGTAGGTCTACAGAAGGGTTTGTGTTTTCTGTAGATGTTTCCCTCTCTGGCAATGTACACATCCTCCTAGATGGAGCAAGGATCCCAGGGAAGGACAAAGAAACAGGAAAACGACCGGCGAGCAGATAGAAAGGATGAAGATGAATGCTAAAGCTATTGGGAGCTCATCTGAGTGGACCCCAGAAAGACTGGGTAAGTTCTAGTCGTCTCAGGATGTAACTCACCGTGACTTAATGAGAAGAATTAAGAAATGCTTTACACATGCTCTGTACATGTGTGAGCCCATTTTCCTTCTAGCTATGGACCCAAATGTCCAAGGCATAACCAAGTGATTACATTCCATTTTTCAGATAAGAAAAACTGAGGCTAAGAGAAACCAAACAATTTGCCCCCGGTTCCATAGCTAGAAAGTGGGCGGCCGCGTCTGGCCACAGCGCCACCTGTCGGCGCGGAGGAGAGGCCAGCGCTGGAGGCCAGCCATTCCAGTTCCTGACCACCCACCAGGGACAGCAGGCTCTCTGTACAGCAGCCTTCACCAAGACAGCTCGCCTCCTTTTGACATCGGATTGTCAGACGCAGGTGTGACAAACTTGCAAGCATGTGCTTTCCTTATAAACTCACCCTGACTTTGGAGGGGTGAAGGAGAATCGAGACGTGGCATTACAGGTGACCTATGAAGGTGGGCAGAATTCCCACCGAGGAACTGATTGGGAAGGATATTCCAAACAGAGGGAACAGCCTGAGTGAAAGGAAAGGTGCTGGGGTGTGATGTGACAGCACAGAGCACGTCTGGTAGAGGGGAAATAAGGTTGGAAAGATACATTGGAGCTGGAGGCGGAGGGCCTTGATTGTCAAGGGAAGACATTTTAAATATATTCTGCAGGGAAAGCTTTTTGAACAAGGGAGAAACATGAGCATTGATGAAAGGCAAAGTTTTAAATAGTGACAATAATACTAATTGACTGGGGGAGGGATTTTCACTCTGAAGAGCATTCAAAGATTTAACTCAAATGGCATCTTTAACATTAAAGATGAACTTGGGTCTTTATCCAAATTTAATAATATAGTTGACTGGTTTTCACAACCTTTTCATTGTTGTTGTGTGAGTATCAAAAAATTATAACCATAGCTAGAGACACAGAAACCCAATCCATAAAGCCAAGTGTCTGTCCTTTGGGTGGGCACATCTCTAGACTGGAGATGGAAGCAGAGCGCTTTAATGTTTGAAGACAATAGCCATTTTCATCATCCACTATATTAACCAAGGGAGCAAAAGACAGGAAGCAAGTTAAATTCCCGTCACAAGGGAAGTGGTTAAATAGAGTATGGTACAACCATGCAATGGCAAACCAGGCATTTAGAAAGTGATGTACAACTGCATGTGTTGATATGGAAGAAAGACCACTTTACATTTTGAGAGAGAGAAGCGTAGAACTCTATATAGAATATGAGAGCATGTGCATTAACAATAGAATATATTGGTTGAACTATATGAAATTGTTGATATTCATCCATCTCTAACCTATAAGGATGGCAATTGCATATGGTTCAAATCATTACATATATATGCTTGAATATGTCCAGAAAATTTTCTGAAAAGTTTATCCAATAAACCCTTAGTGTTGGTTACTTCATAATAGTACTAGCGGTTTGAGGGGATGGGGCATAGGGATTTTTATTTTTCATCATACCCCATTCTTTTCGGATTTATTTTATTTTATGAAAGATTGCTCAGCTAATCAACTCCCCTTTCTCTGACTCTACACTCACCATGTCATTTCTGGATGTAATTTTACCTACATAGACCAAAAAAAAAAATGACCAGTAAACATGATTACCTTGTGCTCTTGACAGGTATGTTTCTCAGTGTAAAAGACATAAAGATGGTTTTTTAAAACCAGGATTTTGAATTATGAAATGATTCACTTTAATAAACCCCTAGTTCAGTACTATTAATGGACAAAGGCAGTGGAAGTTACCAAGTAAAATGACTCAGAAGGGAAAATTCCTGATATTCATGAGAGTTTCAAGTGAATGAATCAATGTGTAATAATTTCACTATGATTCTTCCTTTGTCCCATCCCTACTGAGGTGACTCACTAACTATAAATGTTTTTGGCCTTTTATTTTAGGTTGGCTTTTGTTAGCATTGAAAGAGAATGCCTTTAATTAAAAAAAAAAAAAAAAAAACACCACACACAGCTCTACTGAAGTGTAGTTTACATATAATAAACTTTACCAGTTTAAAATGTACAGTTTGATGAGTTTTGATAAATGTATGCAGTCATGTAATCACCACTACAATCAAGATATAGGACATTTTCATTTTCCTAAAAAATTATTTTGTATTTCATTTTACTTAATCCCCTTCCCTGTCTTCTAGTCCCTGGAAACTACTGATTTGTTTCTTGCTTTTTCTAGAGTTTCATATAAAAGGAATCAAATAGGAGGTAGCCTTTTGTGTCTGATCTCTTTCACTTACAATACTTTTGAGATTCACCCATGTTGTTTATATCAACAGCTGTTCCCTTTTATTGCTAAGTAGTAGCCATTGTATTTATAAATGACAATTTGCATATTCATTGACTTTTTGATGGACATTTTAATTGTTTTTTGCCTATTATGAATAAAGCTGCTATGAACATTCATATATAGGTATTCCTGTGTATGTTACCATTTCTTTCAAGTTAAATGCCTAGGATATATTTACATTGAGTTGTAAATACATTAAACTGTAGCTCATTGAATTGAATTATAAGTATGTTTACCTTTAACCCCCAGCAAAATGGCTGTGTTGTTTTGCATTACTGAGATCAATGGTGAGATTTTCAGTTGTTTCACATACTTAACTAATACTTGGTGTTCCCAAATCTAAAAATTTTAGACATTCTAGTAGTTGTGTAGTGATACCTCATTGTGGTTTTAATTCATATTTCCCTGATGACTAATGCAGTATTTCATCTTTCAGGTTCTTGTTTTTTTTTTTTTTTTTTAAATAATCTTCATTGGCAGAGTGTCACTTCAAATCTTTTTCCCATTTAAAAAGTAGATTATTTGTCTGAATACCAATCCTTTGCCAGAATGTTTTGCAATCTTTTTCTCCCAATTGGTGGTTTGTCTTTTTTAGCATGTCTTTCAAAGAGCCCAAGTTTTAAATTTGATGAAGTACCATTTATCAATATTTCCTACTAGAGGCCCAGTGCATGAAATTCGTGCCGGGGGGGGGGGGTCCTCTCAGCCCATCCTGCACCCTCTCCAATCCAGGACCCCTTGGGGGATGTCTGGGCCTAAACTGGCAGTGAGACATCCTTCTCACAATCCTGGACTGCTGGCTCCTAATCACTCATCTGCCTGCCTGCCTGGTTGCCCCTAACTGCCCCCAGCTGCCAGCATGGTCACCCCCAACTGCCCCCTCCGCTGGCCTGGTCGCCCCACGTAGCCTGCTTGTTCAGTCATTTGGTCGTCCCTCACTAACCCCGCTGCCGGCCTGGTCATAGGCAGCCATCTTGTGAAGGTGTGAGGGTCAATTTGCATATTATATAGGATTTGTGTCTTCTCTAAGAAATTTTTGCTTAACCCAAAATCACAAGATTTCCTTTTATGTTTTCTTCTTATGATATGAGATGAGGATCAAGGTTCAATTTCCCCCCCAAAAGATATTCAACTTCTCCAGAATCATTTGTTGAAAAGATTGTCCTTTCCCCATTGAATTACTGTATTATTTTGCTAGAGCTGCCACAACAAAATACCACACACTGGGTGGCTTAAGCCACAGAAATGTATTTTCTCACAGTTCTGGAGGCTAGAAGTCCAAGATCAAGGTGTCAACAGGGCCATGACCGCAGTGAAGGCTCTCCCTGTTTCTTTTGGATCTCTGGGGCCCCAGGCATTCTTTGGCTTGTGGTTGAATGAATGAGTAAATACGTTTCCAGTTATTAGATGACTTAGATCAAACTGCCGACACATATAAACAGATGCATGCACAGTACTGCTCATGGAAGCATTGTATTATATAGTGAAAATTTGCAATAGTGTGGTGAGAAATACCTACTAATAGAGGATTGGCTATGTAAATTATAGTACATTTACACGATGGCATACTATACAGCCATCAGATGGTGATACAGATTCGTATTCATAGAAATGACAACTTATCCAGGATACTATGTAAAGTAAGAAACAAATAATCCCCAGAGCACAATCTATTGAGTGGGTTGGACAGCTCGTCTCCAAGAGTAAAATTATAGTTCCATAACTTGCATGTATCTATGTAAAGCTTGGTATCCAAAACTTATCAAAATGTTAGAAATGATTTTATCTACAAGGTGGCATTTTAAGAAATACTTTTTTTCCTTTGTAGTTTTTGTGTTTTTTAAGTATTTTATGGTAAGCATGTAATCATTTTATATTGACAGTTACATATAAATTGTCTGGTCACTGGAAACTCATTCACTTACTCATTCAACACAAATTGAACTTCTACTCTGTTCCAGGCACCTCTAGAGCCTAAAGTATGCAATTGTATTTCTTTCTTACATGTGATATGCAATCTTATTCCAGAACTGACTACACCATTTACTTCACACTTGGAGTTGATAAGAATGACTTGATGAAATAAGATATAGTTTTTATGGAATGTTCCAGAATGCCTGGCCCTTGGGTTTACTGAACTCCCTTCTCCTCTAGAGAGTGCCATTTTTGCTGCACCCACAGTTGATTAACTGTATCACAATGAAATACAACAAGGGTCTATTATCATCAACCATCACCATTCAACCAATGCCTCTCTTGACACTTCTGCCTAGCAGATGCTCTTTGAGAGTTGAGGCCGGTGGTAAATTGACTTTCTTTAGCAGGTTTCTGAATACACTGTCCAAACAGATGTCATTTCCCAATGAGGAATCCTAGAGACCACAGGAGTCATAGCATTCAGAACAATGGGCCCCATGCCAAGTGCTGCCTCCTCTTGGCTGATAGAGTACTTCTCAGAATTTTCCACAGGACAGTGAATTGTGTCAAGGGGATCTGGTGGCATAGTCCTGTGCAGTTATTAAAATCATAAAATGTCTTTGGAGTTGGCTATATTATTTTTAAAATTTGAATTTTGCATTCTATTCTACATCTTTTTAAATGTATTTTAAAAAGAGCATCTTTAATAAGAAACATTTTTCTTTTAAGTAAAACTGAGTATTGAGGAAGGTAGACCTTGTTTATCTAGCTTTGTATCCTCCCTTGTATACCCCAGGTTTCTGGGAACCCCAATTTGAAAAGTGCAGGCTCTACTATTTTTTTTGTTCTTATCTACACAAAATAAGGACACAATTTTTTGACTTAGCTTTTCACTAGCTTTAAGTTACAATGCAGAGCAGGGGCCCCAAGCTGCCGTGTGGATATAGCGGAGGAGGAAGCTGTATTAGGATGTTTGCCACAATTAATAGAAATTTACTTGAGCTACAGACATTGAAAGAAAAAACAAAACCTGGAGGCAGACTTTATTCTAAGGATATGGGGCGTTTCTGAGCCCAGGGAACAGGCACCAGAAGGTTGGTTGGATTCAGTCTCTGCACATTTGCTTCTCTCCACAGACTGGCGCACCACGGTCCTCTGCACATGAGGAGAAATGTGGCCACCCTGACTTGAACTTCCAGACGTGTAAGACTGACATAGTCCAGGAAAAGTGGCGTTTGGCCTCCTGGGGCCCATCCACCAGTTCTTCCCTAGAGAACAAGGAAGTATACGTTGGACTGACACCACGGAGGGCAGAATCAGTGGCAAAGGATGTCAACGAAATGAGGTTCTATGTGAGTAGAGCAGAGGTAACCAGAGATGACTGATTGGAGGATCTTTTTGTACACTGCTTTGAGAACAACGGTCCAGTCTAATCTCGGTGTAGATGCTATGGTTTGTAAACATGTATGACTATAACTGACCTCTTAATAAATTACAAACTAAGTTTTGTAATAAAGATCAAATTCTTGACTCCTTTTATTTTATTATTCCTCCTGAACATGTCATGTAGTTTTAAAAATTTAGACACAATTTAGGGCCTATTAAAAATAACTGAGGCAAGTCCTAATGAGAGAATTACCAGGGAACTCTGGAGGACTAATTTAAAAATACCTGGTATTGTACACATGGATCAAGACAGCAGCTTTGACCCCACTTTTGATTTGTTGTGTGCATCTAGGAACCGCTTGGTCTGTCACTCTGCATCTAGTGTATAAGTGGTCAAACGAAAATGGGCCAACATGAACAGATATTATCCCCCTCTTAAATCCTTCGGTGGTTCCACACTCCTTTCTATGGCACATTGAGCCCTTCATGACATCACTTCCTGGCTCCTTCATACACTTCCCCCCACACCCCTTTACTAGTTGCTTTCAAATATTAAGTCATGGCCTGTTAGTGGGGTTATGAAATCAGTTTGGCAGGTTGCTACCAGTGTTTTCAGAGTGGAGGGTAATAAAATAGAAGAGGACATGTATGGGACACATAGCATCACTTTGTGAAATACAAGTTTCTGATGTATGTCCCTGTGTATATACATTGAGTGGCCAGATTATTATGATCTCTGAATGCATAATAATCTGGCCACTCAGTGTGTGTGTATATGTTAGAGGCCCAGTGCATGAATTCATGCATGGGTGGGGTCCGGCCAGCCTGGCCAGGGGGAGGGGACATGGGCGGTTTGACCGGCCTGCCTGCTGGTCGAACTCCTGGTCGAGGGGACAATTTGCATATTAGCCTTTTATTATATAGGATTATTATGTAGGCTATGCACTGAGTGGCCAGATTATTATGTGTTCAGAGATCATAATAATCTGGCCATTCAGTGTATGTACCCAGATCATGTGGTTAGATTCTGTTTTTTGCTATAGGTTATGATCCAGGTGTCTAAAAACTACAGCTCCAGGTGTGGCCTCTGCAAGCTTGTGGCCCGCTCTTTCAGAACGGCATGCCTCTGCACACGGGAAGTAGTTTTCCTTGTAGGGCTGGCAAACACTGACTTGTTTTGAGTCCACTCAAACAGCACTTCTGATGCAAACTTTTGGATCATCTCCAGGTTGTCAGCAATTGGTCTCACAAACCTTTTCCACAGATTCTGTCTGTAAGCGTCAGAAAGGACTGCCCATGCCTTAATCATTTTCAGTTCCTCAGTGCTTAGCACGGTCAACTCCTAAGAGCTTATTAAATGTCTGTTAGGGAAGCTCTAAGCGCAAGGAGCTGCTACTTACTTTTTAAAAACAGTTGAAGCCTGAAAAGGAGTCTCTTCAAAGTTTAAAACATATTCTGCTAAAACTTATTTTATTAAGTGTTACTTTACCAACTGCGATTATATTCATTTTACACTGTAATGAAAAATAGCTAGCATAGTAATGCATCTCCAAGAAAGCTGTTTAAATCGCTGCTTTTATTATTTTTATTTGCTACTAATATTCTTCTTGTAAGAAATACAGAAAGCATGACAAATATACAAAGCATTTTTTTTTTTCTTTTGCTTCCGTTGAGCTTGTGTATAAGAGAAAACAATGCACTGGACAATGAGATTTTAACACCAATTCTTAAAAAACAACAAATTTTCCATTATCTGAAAATAAATACCTTAATTTGCATTCTAGCACCCAGTAAGACATCCAGTTTCCAAAGGATTATTGATCTGCAACCCTCTGAATTTTCTGACATGTTACCTTTGCCACTGCAGTGTTCACTTTTGGCAGTTCTCTCTCCAAGGAATTCTTAGAGTAAGGCACATGCTAGAAGGGCTACCTTTGACCTCAGAAACCCGGGGTCATAAAACATTCTTTACTTGAGCTTTGAAAATGGTTAGTGATGGGGTATTTAATGGAAGTTTTGGTGGCCATTGGCTTGCATATTTCATCTGCACAAATACCTACTTTTTTATTTTCTTCTTCAGTCTAGATCAACTGACCTGCCTTTTCATTTACTTACAGGGAAGGAAGCAAGATTATTCAGCTCAGGGTCCTATGAAGAGGATAACTTTACAGATAAGCTTTCTTTCCTTTTTTTTTTTTTTTTGCCTCAGGAGGGTTTTCTGTATGGAAAGGAGGGATGGTCACTAGAGTGAGACGGTCCTCCCCATTCTGTTCCTGTCTACACCAGAGGCCGTTTTTCTTCAAGGGTAAATTATCCTGATATGTAGGGAGATTCCCTGCTTTCAGAGAGCTGTACACCTCTCCCCCCGCACCCCCCCACACTTTTGGAGAGCACAGGGTTTATGTACCCTGTGAGGAAGGGTACCCAGCTGAACCTGCCAGGCCAGTATGGTAACTCTCAACCTTGTGTACAGAGAAAAGAGCAGAGCCTTATCTAACATCAAGCCATCTGCCAACATTCTTGTAAGACTGTGTTCCAGGCAGTAAATTTCCACACTGCTTCTCTGACCTGCTGAACCCGAAGCACCAAACCAGAGCATTCTGTAGCAACATCAGCAAACGGAATGAGAGTAATTTTGCACCTTTAATAAACATGCACCCTTATAAGTCTGTACCCTGATATTAAAATAGCGGAATGAGTTTCAAGTATGAAGAAATACAGTAAAAGGATAGCCTGTAAATGGACAGAAAGCAGCAGCCTGAAATGTGGTTTGTATTCTTGGTTAGTTTTTCTCTTTGTATCACAGCCCAAAATGAATGCTCTGTAGAATGACTTGGCTTAAAAATCAAGGTATATACAAAGATGCTAGAGGGCATTTGGGATTGGTGGTGTGAGCACACCGTGCCCAGCACCAGGAACCTTCTCTTGATGACTGTGGCCAGCTGAAGGTCCGGTAAGGATGGTGGCCAACCTGAGCACACCCGTGATGCCAAAAGTATCTCTCATCATCTCCCTGATGCCCAAAGAGCAGCAGAGGAGGATGGAGAGCACCGCATGGATTGGCCAGGATGAGGGAGGGAGGGAGGAAGAGATGCAGGGGATGGGCGAGCATTGGCTCTCCTGGGCTGGTTCACACAGCCTAGATCAGTGGTCGGCAAACTCATTAGTCAACAGAGTGGCAAACTGCGGCTCGCGAGCTGCAGTTTGCAGACCACTGGCTAGATTAGTATCTGACATGCACGTGCACAGTCTCTACACCTCCAGAACTGTAATTTCAAACACAGAAACCAACAAAGCAAATGTCCAAATTAAGATTCTTTTCTACTCTTAGAACATTTCCTAGTCTAAGAAAAAAAAAAGCTCACTGGGTGTGACACCCTTGCTGAAACCTAGAAGAACGTTTTCACGAGGCCCTATGGGAATGCAGAAACACGACTACATTTCTCACACAGCTCAGAAATGATCATCCTGCAAGACCCTCTCGTTCTAACCTGCCCTCTACGGGCACCGGTACTGTGCTTTTCTTAACACACCCTGCTCTGCTAGACCAAACACTTACCAGTTAACCTTCAGATCAAAATCTAAAATGCCAGAGATGCAACAAGCTTTGAGGTTGTTGGGAATTGTTGGTTATTAAGATCCCGCTGCTGACTATTGTACACGCAGTCCTTGTTTTTACCACCAGCCTGGATTGCTTCTGCACAAAACCAAGTCGTGTGAAGCACGGACACTTGGGACTTCTCCATCTAGCACATTCTGGAAGCTTCAAGGCACCAGCTGACGGTTCTGCTTCTACAGAAAACTCTCACACTGCTCTCCTTGCAACAGGACTACCTGTTCCCACTACTGCACACAATGCCTATGAGGGCTCTAGATCACACGTGGAGGCTCTTCTCTAGGCCAGACAAGAGGCTCTGCACAGCACCTATGGTCTCTGCCTGGCATCAACTCCGATGGCCATCTGGCAGAATTCCTAAAGTAAGGCAGTAGCTGATGCTTTTCTGCCTGTAGCTTTCATTGTTGCTATATTTTCACACTATATTTTTATGTGCATATTTGACAAGAGAACAACTACAGAGTCATTTGCCTTAATTCCTTTACATAATGATAATTAAAACATCTAGACACAAAAAAACACTATATCTATAGACTTAAATTCTACTATCATGTTAAAATGCATGCAGCTTACTTGGGGGCTTACTCTGATTTTTACTTTCTTGGCTCTGTCAAGACCATGGATCATGAAGGTTAAGTGCATACCCTAATGCGGTCTACCTTCAGTTGTACTTTCACAGGACTAGTGTGACACAGAAATAAATAATATAAATGAATAATAATAGAAATAATTTATGCAAAAGTAGAAAAACTTGAAACACGATATTCCTCACCACGTTAAGTGCTGATCCTACGGGTAACTGATGCTATTCTCTCCATGTACTAATGAATTTATTATTTGTCATAGCAAAATAAATGAATACAAATAAGTGAGGAACTCTAACAGTCATGTATACATTGTTGCAAACACAGGACCAAAATGAGAAGATATATAATGCACTTGGGGGGGGGGTGTTCAATAAATGTATTATTGCTGAAATCTATTTTCATTATCAGAGACTTCAAGGTCAAATTCAGAGTTGCTGGTGAGCATAGAACTATTGCTAGCTAACACATGTTATAACATTTCATAAAACTTAAAATCAGAAACGTTCAAGTGAGGGTATAAAGGGTCTCTGCAGGACTGACTGTAGCCTAAGCACATAAACGGAATGTGGCTAGAAACCATAAGAGCTAGAAATTAACAGTGTGGCTCTACCAGTATGCTTGCTGATTAGTGCTACAGTCATAGTTCTTGGTAGTAATATATACAGTTATGTGCCCCCTTTAAGAAAAACCTACATTTGACAATCCACACTCCTAAAATAAAGGATTATTTGCTTAACAAAACAATTCACACAAAAGTTCCTCTAACCAGGAAAATCCCCTACTACATGAGATACCTTGCTTACATACCTTTAATTACTTGACAAAAAAAACCAAAACAACAACAAAAAAAAACCCCAAGAGGAAAAAACAACAAGAGTTAGGAGCTTTTGCCAACTGAGGATGAAGCAGAAAATAAACAAGTTACACAACAAAACCCTTCCAGGCATATCTTTTGCCATCATATATATGTAGAATGCTAGAAAAAAAAAAATCTCTCCTGTAATTATACATATCCTCTTAAAAAAAAAAAGAGCAACTAAGCTTAGAGCTTGAGAGATGCCTGATAGACCGCTTCATACAGAGCAGCATCTCTTTATTACCTGAACTTCCGGAGCATTGTGTTGTACTTATTTATGCACAGAAGACACCCGTTTACTTCCCGGGACATGTGACGTCCAGAGACTGCAGAACAGATGCCTCTGGGACAGCAGCAGGGGCGTGGACCACGGCGTTTCCAGCCTGGTCCGCACGGCATTTCAGCGTGAACAGGTGAGCGCTGGCGGTCCGGCCAGCTCCGCCCACTGCGCGCCACGGCCAAAGGGGCGGGGCGCGACAGCGCGCCCCGAAGGTTTTCGGGCAGAATTAAGACTGGCCCAACTGATACCAAATTCGTGGTTTGAAGTCGGCCTTATATGGTAACCTGCTTCAGTGGGGTTTTAAGCAGAGGGACGAGGCCGATGATTTACCAGAGTTTTTGGACGGCCTCTAGTGTGCGCGTTATTTGGATTCAATGTGAATTGCTGAGACTTGCCTGCTGGCCACCCTTTAGGAAAGCTAAGCAGGCACTATGGAATTTCTCTCTCCCCTCAGGAATAAACTGCCTTCTGTTATGCTGTGTTAAGGAAACTCCGAAAAATACTGTCATTTCCTTCCTCCTAAATTTCAGTGACACTAACTGGGGAAAGGAACTTCTAAAATGAACTAAAACATAGGGGTTTAATGGGTTTTTGGGCAGACCTGTGAATTAAAACATGAGTATATGGATATCTATATTTATAGATATATTTTTACATTAGGATTAAGAATTGAATGAATGTTGAAAGGCCACGATGGCAGGGGATGTCGGGACGTGAAAGCAGCAAACAGGGGTTTGGTACGTGGCTGGGCCACTGGTGGAGTGTCCCACTCCTAACAAGACCTAGTGCTGCCTTCTTAGTAACAAGCCTGTCCACCTTGGAAACGTTTGCACCTAGAAAAGTGAGGTAATTAGGTACCTCAAAAATGTTTCTTGAGTAAGTGAATGCCTAAGCTTTCTTTACCCACTTAAATGATCAAAATGAGAGGATTATCCATCCTCCAGAAAAATTTAATTGCAATCCTTCAGAATTTAGCTAATGCCTAAAATATCTAAGTTACAGAATAGCGTGAAGACTATTTGCCTCCTAAGAAACAAGTGCTAGACAAGAGTTAAGTATGTGCACAAAAATACAATTAGAATGAAGTCTTCAGAAACACCTCGTTAGCCTTGCTCAGATTCCACCCCCCTCAACCCCCCTTCCCAGCCTCCATGAAAAGTGCCACCTTGTGGAATATACTGGAATAAAACAAGAAGCTCATCTCTTAGGAGAGTGTGGATTTTAAAAGACGGTTGTATCTCTTTTCCCTGCAATATTAACTTCCAATTGCTGTAACAGAACTTAAATTGCTGCCTGAAAAAAGCCATTATTTATTTTCAGGTGGCTCTTGTTTTCTTCTTGAAGGCTAGAGCACCAGTATCAAGGAAACAAGTATGTTGACAGAAGTCTGTTCATTTATCTAAATTAACTCCTTGGATTGCTGAGAAATAGAAATCATTTTGAAAAGCCCATTCATACTTCATTAAAAAACACACAAACAAAAACAACTAATTGAGAAAAATCAGAACCCTCCTCTCTTTGTTGTTTTCCAAAGGTCAGATGATAGGAAAGGCCAAAAGAATATTTTTGGTTTATTTTCTGAAAAAGCAGATGTTAGAAATGCTTGAGATATAGGTATGTAACAGAACTAGGTTGAAAATTGCATTGATAAGAAATGAAAATGTTATTTTCTTATGCTTTTGAGGAAAACACCATGACTAATTTTCTGAGGACTCACATCGCTTGACAGCTAAAAAGGTAGCCTCAAGAAGTTTTTCCACTGCGGAAAAGAAATAGGGAACTAGCTTCCTACTCGTATTATCTGCATGCATTAAATGCATATGCACATGATAAATGGTTGGGTTTCACAATTATTCAAAAGTCCTGGTGGCACAGGAAGCACATGCCTTTTTAAAATTTAATTTTTTTAAAAAGAACAATCTGAGACTTGCATAACAAGTGTAGCATCATATGGCTGCTTTCCCCCATGAAATGAGAAAGGAATACAGATGGTTTAGTTTGCTCAGCTTAATTTTTGAAATGGTAATTGTTTGAAATGGCTTTTCCAAGTTCATAGTTGTCAGATGACTTCAATATCAATTCTTAGTTGTCAGATGACTTCAATATCAATTCTTACAATATATTTGTTAAAATATGTCTCTCAAAATATATTTCACTTTGAAATATCCTTCTTTGAATACCTTCATTTTCTCTAGAATTTCCTCTATCGACTACTTGCTCTTTTTTTCATTTTTAAAGAATTAGAAATCATTCAACATCTTTATTTTATATCATAATGTAAAACATGCATTCTTATGAATTCTAACAATATCTATGAATTGGTAACATTTCAATATTTTCTTTCCTAAGTAAATATTCTATAGTCTCTATATTAACACAATTAAGTAGTTCTCAGGGCTTATTAAACTTTTAACATTATTCTTTCTTAGAGCCAAGTATGCAACACAAGCCTGCTTTTGGAAAATGTGTGATAACTCTCATATGCTTATCATAAAGATAGTCGTTGTCACTTAACAGAAGCAATTCTTTGGAGAGAAGAAATTTAATATGTTTATATTAGGAAGCTGACATGATTAAATTTCCATAATGGATAGAAATTGCTGTTACTGACTCTTACTGGCACTACTTTTAAGAGAAGGAGTTATAGTTGGTTAAAAGCTTATTTTAAATATATAATTTAAGATTCAAAATGTTTGGTACAATTTAAGTGTTTTTCTCATCATTATGGGATAGGACCACATCATGCAGTCAAACTATAAATTTCTCTATTAAAAAGTACATGTTGTCTTTAAAATATTAGCATCCTGTGCATTCTTGAAATATTCATTTTTACTTAAAACTAAAAGGCTGAGATTCTATTCTTAGGTGAATATTTTGAACTGTTTTTAGGAAGTCACCTGGGGCTAAACGAAAGCCTGCCATTCACAGTGCATGTTTCCTGAGAGAAAATCATGAGAATGAAAGAATCGTAAGTGGCCCAGAGCTTTCTTGCAAAATTGGTTCTTTGCTCCTTGACTTCCCACCCACTTCAAAGGAGAGACGAAGTGGGAGGCTCCAATGCACCCGATTCTTACAAGCTCTTGGAAATTGTGTTTTTAAGGTGATAGGGTCAGGTGTTTATTAACCTTTATCATGCAACAGCTAGCTAACATGACTAAAGGGGCAGGTTTCTCCTTTACTCTTTTTAAATGTAGGTTTTTACAGGTCTACCCTGCACAACAGTTCCCACAATGCCTGGGCTGCCAGGACGGAATATGATATAGAAACTATCATGTACATTCTTGGACCAGTCCTGGAGAGAAATTCCAATGTGATTTCAAATTGCTCACCATATTTCTACTGCTATAAGCTGCTTCCATGTAACTCTGGGGCAGTCTGACCTTCGCAGCTGACCACTGCCTAGCTTCTGGCAAAGATGTTTGAAAAATGTATGTCACAGAATGTGCTGCACTCAGTAAGCTTGCACTCTGCTATATGCTTCCAAGAACCTGTGTGGGATCTGGATGGCAGACGTGGTGAGCCCGATGGAAGTAACAGAAAACAAGAGAGTGATCCATCAAGTGTCACAGCCACAATCATGGAAGAGCTGGGACAGACTCTTAACAAGTTCAGAGAGGCTGAGATGCCCTCTCATTCTGCCTCGCAGAGGATAATCTGCCAAGGATTTAATACCTTAAAGTTTGTGCTTTAAGTTTTCTTTATAAACACTACTGAGAAATGACCCCAAAGCGTATGCTAGAAATAAAAGCTGAGCTCTTATTTAAAATTCTAAAGAATGCTGAAAAAAATTCCAGTTTAGAACAGCTGCATTTTTCTAGAGCAAACTTATGAAAACTTTTGCAAAAGCAAAAACTCAAGTTATGTTCACTCTAGCCATGAATTCTAACAGAAAAGCTCATAATCAATCAGTGTAGTGAGTTTTAAAATCAAATTTCTAGGCAGCAAAAACACCTTTGTATATTGCTCCCAACCAAAAGAAAAAGCAGAACTCACATTTCCATGGGAGACTGCTAGCCTACCTAGTCCTAAATGCTCTGGATTCATTATATCTCAAGCATTTACAGTGGTGACAAAACATAATGCTGTCACAATGAAGAAAGTGTAAAACATTCTTATGGACCATCTTCTCATCTGTATCCTTGTTTATTTCTAAAAAAAATATTTTTATTGACTTCAGAGAGGAAGGGACAGGGAGAGAGAGCTAGAAACATCAATGATGACAGTCATTGATCGGCTGCCTCCTGCACGCCCCCTACTGGGGATCAAGCCTGCAACCTAGGTATGTGCCCTGACCAGGAACTGAACTGTGATCTCCTAGTCCATAGGGCAACACCATATCTTACTTTAGAATAATTTTCCTGCTCTTCAAGTTACTGAATCGGAACACTATTTAAAAAAATGTATTAAAAAGAATGGTTCCTGATCCAAAAAACTGTCAAGGAGAAAACACCCAATTTTTCTCTTGTTCAAGACAGTCATATATAATATTAAGCTGTAAGGAATTCGGTAAGGCTTGACTACACACAAACATCACCTGGAATATTTTCTACGCAGCGAAGCAATGTCCATTCATTGAAAACTCTAACCCTAAAATATGATCTTATGGTTGCATGCACTCAAAACATGAGTCAGAAGGCAAAGCAGCTAAAATTCCTCAAACATACTTACTCCGAGTCTTCTGGTTATGAGAGCCAAATGAGCACTCACCACAAATAAGGCAGAGATGGCATGAAATCTAACGTATCTACAGAGAAAATGGCAAGAGGAAGAGTAACGCTGTTCACAATGCCCAAGTGAGGCCGGCTCTGCAGAGAACGGGAGTGTGCACGAGGCCCTGGAAATGAGCACAGCCTGAAGGAAGGAGGAAAGATGAGAGTAAATATTTCTTTCTAAAAAAATAGTTAAAGATATTTCCTCAGACACTACACTGACGATGCACTCCATAAAAACATAAAACACTAAGGAACAGTTTAAAGCTATCTATGTGCTGGTGATAGAGAAGAACCAGTCTTCCACCACTGCCTAGACAACAACAGGGAATGACAGGTAGGAAGACTGCATTAGAGTGAGAGCATAGGGCCCCTGTTGGGATCGTGGAATTAGAGCCATGAACCATAATCTGGATCTGTTTACGAAAGGTTCATTGAAAGAAAGAAAGAAGAAAGAAAGTGCATGCAAACAGCTTCAGTCCTCTGTTACCGGCAATGTAAGGATAGTAATACTTATCAGAGGCGCGGGGGGATAGATGAGACGGATACTTTGCAAACAAGGCAGTGCATTGTAGAAAGAGTACAGTGTCACAGGTGGGAAAAACTTAAATGGCATTCCTGTTTCTCGTCAGAGAACTACGCTCTAAACCAAACTAGGAAACAGTTTCCGACAAACTCCTAAAATCCACAACAACAACAAAAGAACCAAAAAGGAAATACATTTCAAACCAGGAAATAAAGGCTTTCTCTATGTTCTGGACCTATTTGAGGTACATCCCCTAAAACTATAGCAAGTAAGAAAGGAGCTTATAGGGTATTTTTGAAAAAGAAAAAATAAAGCCTATTATACAGGTTAAAATGTACTTAGAATGAGTAAATTCAGCTTTTGGAAGAGTAAATGAAATGTGTGCTTTAAAAAATAGGTCTCTTAAAGATACTAGAATTTTTCCCCCCTCTTTGATGTGTGTCTAAAACTTCATCTAGATAGTGAACATTTCACTACTAATAAATTTACCTCTTGTGGCCAAAAGAGAAATTCTGAGGAGATAGGCTCAACTCTCTAATTAGAGGAGCCCATTCTGGTGAACCACCTTTGGTCAACAGATGTCTGTTATTTATGGGTCACTTTGAATCCCCAGAATTCAATTATTCTCGGTCGTTTACAGAGAGTAACCCTTTAAGAGATCAAAAATCACACACACACTCACTCAATACGTTCACTCAAAAGTACCAAATCAGGCCCAGCAGCTGCAGGGAGATCCATCACAATCAGCTGTGCCTGGATTGCTCACTTCACACTGGCAGCATTCAAGGTTAGAAAAATGAAATGGCAGCACGATTGGTCAGCAGCTTCTCTTCTGGAATTTTTCCAGGTTTTTCAAACAAACAGACAGACAGACAGACAAACACACAATGAATGAACATAAAGCTGCAATCACTCTTGCATTGATTTCAAATAGTAAATTAAGCGGTTTCCTCGGAGAAGCAGAGCCCATCCAGAAGACGGCAGCTAGCAGGTCCCCAGCCAGTGATCTTCCACAGCTCTGCAAGGGCTTACGCAGGGGGACCCATCAGAAGGTGCTCTCCAGGGGATCCGCTCGAGGCAGCGGCTGGGAGCTCAGGCTATATTCATCTCCGAGCTGTTCTGGCTGGGCGGCAGGTGGGAATCCAGGTTCTCCTTGCGCCTCTCCAGGTCGTGGAAGTATGGGTGAGACAGGGCACCGTAGGCAGATATTCTTTTGGCTGGATTAAATGTCAAGCACTTCTGTGATAAAGAAAAAAAAATAATTGACATAAAACATATCCCTTTAAAAAAATGTGGCCCTAACCAGTTTGGCTCAGTGGATACAGCGTCTGCCTGCAGACTGAAGGGTCCCAGGTTCGATACCGGTCAAAGGCATGTACCTTGGTTGTGGGCACATCCCCAGTAGGGGGTATGCAGGAGGCAGCTAATCGATGTTTCTAACTCTCTATCCCTCTCCCTTACTTTCTGTAAAAAAATCAATAAAATATATTTAAAAAAAATGTGCCGGGGTAGTTACATCTTCACTACCATGAATTATGTGTGTTTCTAATGAGAATGAGTATCTATTTCAAGGGACACTAAGGACACTGTAGACCAAGCATGTCAAACTCAAAGGCTAACACGGGCCAAATAAACAAGGTTTAAGTTTATATGGGCTGCAAAAAAACAAAAGCTCCAATTTTCATAGAAACGTAGGTTTATTTCGATAGAGACATGCTGAATACAAAGGGCTGAAATAAATGAGTCATCGTTAACATAAAATAATAGAACATTTTAATAAAAATTAATATTTTTCTTGAACATTAACTTACCAGACACAGAATAACTGCACAAATTAATAAGCATAACGCAAATAAACCTATGTTTCTTTTCTCCGAAAGCAAAATATGTCCTGTTGTGCACACCAAACAAGTCGGTACAAGACTAATGACGTGGCAATCGGCTGCTAAAATATCCGCTGCTGTATTAGTGGAGAGAAATGGTGCACCTGTGAGTAAGGCGCTAAGGGAAATAAATGCAACATGATTATAGTAATCAGTCATTGGCGAACATTGTATAATTAAGTTATTAATTTTTTATTAAAACGTTCCTTACATACCGTTATATTGGCTGGGCCACAAAAATAGTTGTTGTGGGCTGCATGCGGCCTGTGGGCTGCGAGTTTGACATGCTTGCTGTATACAGTTCTCATTTATATATGTCCTTAATGTATAAAATGCCCCTCAGAAAAAGGCAACACCTTTTGGATTGCCTGTGGACTGTTACTACCCAGAATTTCTCTGTAACTCACCCTGGGTCCTTTAAAATACATTATTATTAGTGTAGTAGGCATGTCATTTTCTTTAGGTAGTGATTTTTCTAATGCTAACACACTTCGTGCCATTGTCAGAGACTTCACCCTATCTCTGAAGTCTTCCTACAAGGTTTGTCAATGAGCAGAGAATGGCAAGGTTGTTCAAGTGTAAAGGATAATTACTGAACTGCTTACCAAACTAAAACAGTTTCTGACAAATTTCTAAAATAAAAAACAAAACACAATAAGAACAAAAAACAAACATGTCAAGGCAGGAAATAAAGGCTTTCTCTATTAAGGAGGAGGCGAGTCAGGCTAAAATGTAGATCCTAATTATTAGTCTACTAGCAAGCCATGCACCCTGCCCCAGGGCTACACCAGCAGAGGAATGCCTTCCCTCTAACTCACATCAAGGTGCCATATGGGCTAGCAGCATCCCTAGAAGGAATCCGTTAGATTCAATTCAAGTCACTAAACTCTATTCCAGGCTGTCAACTCAAAGTGCAGGGAGAAGGTGAAAAGAGGAAAAGGTGAACCTGTGGAGCAGCGATCTCTATTCCCAATGTTGATTCCTAATCAATGAGCCAGAAAATTTCCCTAATCTCAGTCCATTTCCAATTCAACCCCAAGCAATCGTGTTCTTCAAGTCCATACTTCTCCTTCCACCAACACCTCTGGGGTACCCAGCAGGTGGCAAGCATTGCCCTGGGAGTTCATAAGTAGCAGGGAAGCTATAACAGCTTTTCCATCTTTGTGAGGCAAGAGGCACTGAAGTGAGCTGGGTATCTGACATATCTCTGTCTTTGAGTCTTCTATGTAATCTAAAGACTTAACATTATTATGGCTAGGCAGACCACTTCCATTTAATCTGGGTTTCTGCTCTTCAGGAGCTCTGTTAAACGTGATTGACCTAGGAAAACATGTAGAAAACAAATAGAAAATTCTACATATAATTTCCGGTGAATTTTTGGGTCCCCAGAAATCTTATTCATCCTGAGCTCCCTACCAGTCGGTGGGTGCTAGCCTTCTCATAGTGTCTTCTGAAAACCAAAGAACAACAGGACAAGCAGAGGAAGGAGCTCGTTCCTTGAATGGTTCTGCTGTCTCTAATAGCAATAAGCATTTTGAGAAAAGCTTTACAAGGAGGGACGAGTTCCCAAAGGACAGCAGAGTAGGGGCAAACTTCTTGAGACAGAGCTCTGTTCCCAAAGTCTAAGAAGAAGAAAGTTAGGTAGTGGCATTAGAAAAAGAAGCAGCCAGTTTAATCCCCAGAACATAGAAAAGAAGAAATAAAAAACTGGAGCCCAGCTGGTGTGGCTCAGTGGTTGAGCATTGACCTATGAATCAAGAGGTCACAGAACGAGTCTCGGTCAGGGCACATTCCCGGGTTGTGGCCTCGATCTCCAGTGTGGGTTGTGCAGGAGGCAGCCAATCAATGATGTTTCTATCTCTCCCTCCCTCTCCCTTCCTCTCTGAAATCAATAAAAATATATTTAAAAAAAAGTTGTGGGAATGTGTTCAAGATACAGAGACGTCCCTAGAGGCTTCTCTGGGAGGAAGCCCTGTTCCCACAGTTATACTGATGGCTTAGAGCTGGAAAGAGGGGAGAGAGGAGGAGAATTCCTTAGCCTAATGTGGGGGTGTGTGAGAATTTCAAGTTGGAAGTCTTACTACATTATGTCCTATAGAAATATTTCCTATAGAAATATTGGGAAATGTGACCAAGATCTATTATTGCTCTACTCCAAAGGTGCAACTGGCTGGCTTGAGTATCAAAAAAATCTGATGTAATAATATTGTTTCTGCAAGAACATTTAATTTACTTCCTCAAAACACTGACTTAAATAAAATGAGCCTTTGAAATTACAACTTAAGAGGATCTAAACTTTTCCAGCATATATTCCCTTTCTTCCCTCCATGGTGAGAGCATTCTTTCCTCTCCCATGGTTGGCCTTGACCAGGGAACGTGCTCTGGCCAGCGGGATGAGGACAGAAGGAGCAGGGTGGCTTTCCGAGCCTAGGCCTTCACGGCCTTCTCAGGCTTCTGCTTGCCCTTTTGGGAGCATCCGCCTTCTCCCAGGAGAAAAACATGCTCCAAAGAGCTGAAGCCTCTCTGGCCTGGGCCCCAGAATGAGGCTCATGGGAAGACCTGTACTTGACCTGAAGCCGGAGGAGAGCTGCCTCTGCCAATCTGCAGACCCGTGAGCAAGAGAGAAATGCTCACTGTTATATGCTAGAATTTTTTTGTTTCGTTATTTGTTATGCAGCAAAAGCAGACTAAATACAATGACAAAAAAAAAAAAAAAAAAAAGTGCCTCAGGCTCCGAAAACAGTTAGATAGGAGCTTTAACTTTTTTTTTCCAGCAAAAGCATCATCTTTGGAATGAGTATTTAGCCTCTCATGTTAACCATAACCAAGGAGACAAAACTCGGAAAGATATGTCGATTTCAGTTGTTAAAAATAAATTTCCCCCTGAATTGTCTTATATACAGGGGTGGGCAAAAGTAGGTCTGTAGTTGCTTGTATGGAAAAAGACATGCAGGTTATGATAACAATAGCTTTACTAACTCAAAAGAATGTCACAACTCAAACCTGTTTTCGCCCACCCTTGTATACACATAATAGCATTTATAAATGTTGATGTATATATGTCCATACATATATGACTGAGGCATGGTGTAAAGCCAACCTTTTTTTTTCAGATGAAAATGAAAAATAACTTAACGTGCTAAACTTCCAAATGCTAATCGTTTCTTAAATAACACAAACTTTCTAACACAGTCTTCACTTTTCTTCCTTCGTAAATGATTTCCAACAGAGGCAACGGGTGCTGTTGGGGGCGTGGCTGCTTATCTTGCACCAAGTGGCCCGTCTTCTGCTTTCTGGTTCTAGCCTGGGTCCCACAAGCAGCTTCAGACAGTTCCGAGCTGTGTAGTTTCGGGCTGTCCTTTCTCTGAACGCCTGTGGATATTATGCTTTATGCTTAAATTTCCCCTAGTCCTGATGTCACTGGCTCTGCTTTTTATTCCTCAACTTGCTTCTTCCTTCTCTCTTTGGTACGTTTCTTTGTTCATTTTTCTTCTTTGTCTCCTGCTACTTTCCCAGTCTAGCACTAGTGTGTTGTCTGACTTTGAAAGCCACCACTGCTAAGGGGGCACCCTAAATGAGCAGGTGACACTGTCTGTCATTCAAAGTTCCTGCTGAAAAGGAAAGCCTATGGTGGCCATATTTTATACCACACGATCCCTTCCCCTTCCCAGCACAGCTGACTGGACCAGCAGCCTGGCAAAAAGGTAAGGTATGTCAGTCAGATTCTTCCTTTTCGGAATCTGATGTAGGTAATACTGACAGGGCAAATGTTAGCAATGGGGGTTAGAGCTGGAAGAATCCATGAGTTATTTGAAGTTCTGATAGTCAAGGGCCCAGAGAGTACAACTGAAAAGAATCAATGAGGTGGAGAAAAGGCATTCAGGGCAGAGAAAAGCAGAGGTGCTAAGAGCAGGTGATGCACAGGACAGAGACACAGCACTTCTACTCTGGATGGCTTCCCATTTCCAGGCCACATGAAACATCCCATTAAACCCCCTTTTCCTTCTTTCTTTCTTTTTTAAAATATATTTTATTGATTTTTTACAGAGAGGAAGGGAAAGAGATAGAGAGTTGAGATAGAGAGTTAGAAACATCGATGAGAGAGAAACATTCATCAGCTGCCTCATGCACGCCCTCTACTGGGGATGTGCCCACAACCCAGGTACACGCCCTTGACCGGAATCGAACCGGGGACCCTTCAGTCCACAGGCTGACACTTTATCCACTGAGCTAAACCGGTTTCGGCCAAACCCCCTTTTCTTAAGGTAATGTCAGTACTTGCCTATGTTATTTGAAATCAAGCAAAACTTTTCCTAAATAGCAGATGAGTCAGCAAGTCTGTATGTATTGTGAGACTTTGTCTAGGCCAATATTCTGACTTCTGATTAATTTATTTCAAAGGATACAGGCCTTAGAAACAAACAGTGGGGAGGAAGTTTAGCTGTCCTTATTCATCACTTGGCAGTGGAGGGAACCATTGCCTAAGCATCAGAAAATGAGCCACCATCAGGGGAAGAGGGAGTGAGTTTCTACTGGGAAAATCAACAGCTCTGCAGACATGCCAATCCCTGGCTGTGCCCACACAGAGCCGAAGCACCACATTTCTACTAAGACCTATAGACTCTTACATCTATATTTGAAATTCAGCATACACTACAGAATGGGAGCACTGACTCCTTCCGGTCTAGGTATGGGAAGGAGAGCTGCAGAGAGGTTGCGGTCCAGGCCTCGTGAGGCTGTGGCACATGATGGTGAACTGATGCTGTGCCCACCACCCAGCGAGGACAGGGTAAGTCACTCATCAGCACAGTGCAGATCAACTCTGCATCGCCTGAACTTACCAGAAGTAGGTCTTTGCCTTGTTCATCAATGTCGCTTACAAAATTCTCAATAGGTTGAGGAGATTTTGAGTGAAAAGCCTGCCTGGGAAGCGCAACATCTCTAGGCCAGTCCTCTTCTCCTGGGAGTCCGATTACGCTACGAAAGAAAACCACATGTGAACATCAGCTGCTCTGCAGGAGCTAGTTCCCCGCCAAATTCTAGATGAAGGTAAAGTCTACGGGGCAGGCACCGGGGACACAGAGCCCCAGAGCCCCTCACTTGTGTGACTGGCAGGATGCTCATTTCTCTCTGTTCAGCTGCAATATGGTGATCATGGGGTAGAGGGTAATCTCACAGGAGAGCTGTAAAATTCGCCGGGAAGAGATAAGAGATTACTCTGGAAGCAGACAGGAAAGAGAAGAGATAATGATGAAATGGAAAATATTCAATTACCAATAAGCCCTGACATACAGATAGGGCAGGACCTATCTATTAAAAGTAGACCCACATGGGCACAGAACATTTTCCTTTATGCCTAAGATTGCTTTTTGTGTTCTGATCAAGCACTTTGGTATTGACCTGCTTTTATGATGCTCACGTAACATCATTTCTTAACACATAAATTTGGTTGCACTCTTGGTTAAAGATTAATTCCCCAACTACATCCATTAGAATCAGACAAAAAGAAGAGGATGAAAGGTATGTTAGTCCTGTGTTATGCAAACACTATTTTATAATTTAGTATCAAAATTAATTTATATGTTATTGCATAACTATTTCAAGGTATTCCAAGGTGAGCAAATAAATAGAAACAGTATCATTTATGTTTTCCCTGAAAATGATTCTGAGTCCAGAAATGTGGACAGAGCATCAAATAATATAAAAACAACACAGGCTTTGGAAATAGGCAGATCTGGGTTCAAACTCTGCACCTGACAATTATGGGTAGGTAAGGAGAAATTGCTTAACTTCTATGAATTTCAGTCTTTTTTATACAATGTGTACTTGTCAACATCAATACATTACCCATTATTATTACCCATTAGAGGCCCGGTGCATGAAATTTGTGCATGGGGGGGGGGGGGGGAAGGTCCCCTCAGCCCAGCCTGCACCCTCTCCAATCCGGTACCCCTTTGCGGGATGTCCAACTGCCGATTTAGGCCTGATCCTAAACCAGCAGTCGGACATCCCTCTCACAATCCTGGACCACTGGCTCCTAATCACTCACCTGCCTGTCTGCCTGGTCGCCCCTCATGCGCCCCCCACCCCCACCTGATCGCCCCTCACTGCCTCTGTGTGCTGGCCTGATCACCCCTCACTGCCTCTGCATGCCAGCCGGATTGCCCCCCAACTGTCCCCCCCCCCAGCCTAGTCACCCCTCACTGCCTCCCTGCCAATCTAATCACCCCCAACTTCTCCTCCCTGCTGGCCTGGTCGTAGGCAGCCATCTTGTGAGGACGTGTTGGTCAATTTGGATATTACCTCTTTATTATATAGGATAAGAGGGAAATAATGTTATTAATCTAAAATGTGTTGGCACTACCACCTTAACATATGAACTGCTTGAGTTTCAGCAATGCATAACTTAGGGTTCTTCAGAAATATTGTACGTCAGTGGCTTTAAACAACATAATACACATTATGTAGATATTATTTATAGCGTGTACATAGGTAGTAAGTAGGTTTGAACAAAGGAAATCAGGCAACCCTGCTAGCGGTTCTCAACCTGTGGGTCATGACCCACAGGTTGCGAAGCTGCTGTAGAGCCTAAGACCATCGGGAAACACAGATATTTACATGACGATTCATTAACAGTAGCAAAATTACAGTTACGAAGTAGCAACGAAAATAATTTTATGGTTGGGGGTCACCACAACACGAGGAACTGTATTAAAGGGTTGCGGCATTAAAAAGGTTGAGAACCACTGATCTAGAGTAAGAGTACAAAGAAGAAAAAAACCTCACTATGAATCATTAAAGGAAATGAATATGTATGTGTTTGGATAGAATGAGAATGGGAGAGAAAGAAAAGAAGAATGCTTATTAAAGAACTTTAAAATTTTTCTTTCATTCATTTTTATTTCTTAGCCATTTTTTATATTAATATATTTGCATACCATCACCAGTTAGTGACCTAGAAACTGGTTACAACAACTACTAGTAATAATTTAAAATCTTTTTATTTGTAGCTTTCAATACATTTATATTGAGTTAAATCTGGCAATATGGGCAGCTGAATGCCAAAAGCCCTCTGAAAAATAGGGACTCTGTATGTATATGTGGTACATAATTATATACATGTTTACATAAATAACTTTTAAAAGTGTTTGGAAGTCTACCACCTCCCCTGATCCCTTTAACAACCTCTCATGACATCTATTACTACTACTATTCAAGTATTTCTATTTCTGTTTTATTGATGGGGAAACTGAGTTACAGGAGTGAAATGGACTGCTAAAGCCACACATAGCGAGTTTAGCCACATAGCCTGGAGTGAACCCAATTCTCCTTATTCCAAACCCAATATTTTGGTTCTATTTAATGATGACTCTGGTCTTAAAAATGCTCCAAAATGCCACAGGCGAAAAGCATTCAGTTTCACTTTCAAAGTACTTGCTGTTCTTTGAAAGTATAAATCTTCCTAAACACAAACATTTTTTTCCCCTTAAAGAGAATGTGAATATAACTTTCTTTAAAAATAATTCAGTTTCATATAGTCTGAGCTTTTATGGTCCATATGTGAGCATGGTGAAATTCTGATAGACCCATTAAAAAGTGCCTGCATCAAATTTCAGTATTTGGACAGCTGAATATAAGCCTTAAAAGTTGACATTTGTACCGGAAAGAATGACAGAGCACAAAACCTATAATTGGCAGTGAAGGTGGAGACAGAAATCATTTTTCACTTTAGAAGTGACACTAGGGTGCAGTATTGTCCCTTTTCTCTACGCCAAAGTAATAACTGCATTTAGAGGAAACAACCAAGAAGTAAAATGTAAAGGCACAGAACATGCAGGACTTCATGGCTTCTTTCTGCTTGCAACCTAGGATCTCAGGCCTTTGCCAAGGGTGGAACCGGCTTTCCCTTGGAAGCAAGTCAAACAGGCTGAGCAAAGGTTGCTCCTGGTCCCTCTCACTGGCTATGTTATTCCCAGGGGCACCAGCAATGTTAACAAGATTGCAGACGCCAGGGCTGGAGGTGGACCAGATGCCCAGGTGTCAGCAGGGAAAGCAGGTGGAGGGCTTCACTGCCTGGCAAGCTGCTTTCCTTCCCACAGAGGGTCAGACTTTCCCACGTCCCTCTTCAAGATCACATGCACACCAACTATATTCAACAGGGATGGGAAGAGTAGATAGAGTTCATCACTCAGTGACAAAGAACTGGACATTCAGAAGCTAGTTCTGTCCTGAGCCACCCATCGTACAGAGTGTTCAGTAGCAGCAGGAGCAGCAGCAGCTGTGGCAGTTGCCCTGGACCCAGGCAGCCCCTAGACAATAAAACGAGCAAATGTTTTTCAGACCTCAAAGCCACCGGGTTCTGACTCAGCAGTGGCACTGGTGCTAACAGATGTCTACAGGAGCTGTTTCCAGTTACCCAAAGAACAAAGTCAGGTTCCGGTTGTGTTCCAACTGTTTTAAGCAGTCATGCTTGGATAGATGGGGTTAAAATAGAATCCTTTTCTCCAGGGGTACTTCTCCCCAGTCTTACAGACTACAAATATCATAAAAACCACCAGGATTCCTAGAAAATGTCACAGACCAATGATCAGGGCTTTTTTAATGTGTTCTGCAACTCCCACTTTCTTCCTACTCCACCCAATTTTGATGGGACTTGGCAAATGCACAAATCCCCAAAGGATGCCATACTGCATGCTTTGTGAGAAGAAAAGCCCCCCTTTTTACATTCTAGAAACATGAAAGCATCCATACCCTCACATGCACACATGCAGACATGAATGGAACTCTACAAACCAGCGAGGAGCTATGTAACAGACAACTGGAACCAAGGAATTGAAGCACAAGAAGGGAACGTAAAGAAAACTTAAGCCCAAGTTTCATTTTTCAGGTAAAGAAGTCGAGGAACAAACTGGTTAAACAATTACTAATGAATGATAAAAACAGCTAACATTTTTAAAGCATTGACTATGCAGCAGGCACTGTGGAAGCTCTTTTTAGGGTATGTTAAATGCCTTACTCAAGATTACAGTTATTTAGCCAAAGACCTAGGATTAGAACCTAGGATTCTCATTTCCTATTTCAGTGCTCCAAAGAAAAATGGATTCTGTTGCATACCATTCTTCATCCAGGAAAACAATGCCAAAGCAACCTGGATGACTAAAGGATACTCAATGGGGACAGGAAGCCCAGGGGGCAAGGATGGGTTACCAGGCCACCACGGACCCCACTTCTGATGGTGGCTGCATCTGAAATGACCCCAGGCAGACAACACACCTGAACTAAAGAACAGGAGGTCAGCCAAGCAAAGGAGGAGCAGCGCAACAATCCACACGAGCAACATACAAGCCTCGGGAGCAGAGCGGTCAGGCCACCCTTCGTGACGGGCTCTGCATAAAACAGCATGTCTACCGTGTCCCCACTCACCACACAAACAGTAACAGTGTCTGCAGCAGCAGCTTGGGGCAGGAGAGACAAGAGATAAATGCATTATGTGAACGTCAGAGGAAAATCACCGTAAATGTTCCCATGCCTCGGGCACGGATGTAAAATCAGTTATTACTTACTCCAAGATTTTTCCTAGTTGATCCACATCTGAACTTCCACGAAAAAGAGGCCTACAAGAATAAAGATGCATGTTAAACATACGAATTTTCTCAGGTTCATTTCAATCATATTTATCATTATCACTGTTTAACAGGAAGCAAAATATTCTTTAAGGGTGGGGAAGTAAGGAATCGAGACATATCTTGAAAGTCACTGATGGCAAGAGCCTTTCATGAATCGGGCGGTACCCGATGCCCATGTTTCATAACCCTGACAATCCTACTCGCGGTCACTGTAACAGCAGTGCCACCATCACATACAGGCCTTGGCGGCAAAGTTCCACTTAACTTGGTGACAGGTGGAGCATGTCACTGTCCCAGCCTCAAACTATGTGGTGTTCTTTCCAACTGACTTTGGTCAGTCCCTCCTCAGAGCCCCCTTTCCTCACCATGAGGCAGGCAATTATAATACTTCCTCGTGAGTCTCTTTCCTTCCACTTGTCCCAAATGCTGTGGTGAGCTACCTCTGGGTTTCTGATTGTACCATTTAAGAAACGCTTGCTACATTTTTGTTTTGTTTTACATCTGCCTTTCTCCCAATATTATGGCAGATAAGCATTACAAGTTCAAAACCCTAACTCTGGACTTCAGAGGTGTTTGTGAACACACAGCCCCCATTGCCTACACTGAGCATTTCACTGGCTGTGTCTGGTCAGCAAGCCCAGAGAGAACAGAGAGCACCAGTTTAATCTGACGAGCTGGTAGAGTAGCTATGTCACCATGCCAGCTCCCCCCCCCCCCCCGCCCCCCAATGAAGACATATCCATAGAGGCATGGGTGAAACTACCTTTGAGCATCATGGAGGAATTTAAAGTACATATATTAGCCATGGCTATTGGGAAGCACACCAGGCAGACCAACTTGAATGGATGTCACTCCTGGGCAAAGGCATTAGACCTCTCTTTCCTGGGTGGACACTGAAACCCACGCCTGAAGCTCCGCAGCAGCCCTGGCTCACACCCTCACTGTTTCAGTTTTCAGCTCCCTTTTGTTTTTGCCCCATTGACAATATTTCTAATATTTTTGCTGATTCCATTATGCACTTAAGAAATGCTTGCTACATTTTTTTTTTTTACATCTGCCTAGATGTTTTAGCAGAGGACTTTCAAGTCATGTAGTCCTCCATCCTGCCAGGACTGGAGGTGCTTGCCAACCAGGAGTGAGAGCTGGCCCACCAGTTTGGCCTCCTTTAATACTGACAGTGGCAAGTAAAAGTCTGACCAATAACCACGCTTGTGTGAATACGTAGCAAAACCTTCTACGGAATACAAGAAACTTGGAGGCAGCAATTCAGTGTACAGATCAGAACGACTTTCGCCACCTTAGGAAGATCTGGCATGTGACTCCGAGGGTTGATAACTTGGCTTTGTAGCACATGTGGGTTGGCTTGAATTATATAAAACCACTGAACTCTGGCTAAAATTAACCCCTAAAGAATGGATCTTTGCATGAAAATACAGTCACAAGACAATGGAAATGGGGCAGAGGCCAAACTGGAACCAGGATTCTCAGCTGACCCAGTAGTTGGACACAAACGTGATCAAACTCCAAGAACCACCTACTGACTTCCTGGCTGAGAATTCTGAATATTTTGTGTGAGCCAGTTTTATGAAAGAGGGTCGGGAACATGGAAAGGTATAATGGATTCTGATGAAGGATGAAACCTTCCCACAGGATGAACCTTCCCACAGGATGAACTCTATGGTGCAGTATGAAGATGTGACAGCAAGCCTGCTCCAGGGACTGCGTGTGACACAGTCTGCTTTGAAATAGAGCTCTGAGGGAAAAAGTCTGGCTGCATCAGGTCTCTGAGCTGCGCGCACCATTAATGAAGAAACAAGGGTTGTACTTTCATTGATATTATTTTGAATATTTCCTCCTTCCTCAGTTAGCTGAGTTAAATATTCTTTATTTCATATAATTTATGATATACTTCAGGTGGACAAATATGAACATAACCTTTGATTGTATTCTTTTAAAAATATATTTTTATTGATTTCAGAGAGAAAGGGAGAGGGAGAGATAGAAACATCAATGATGAGAGAGAATCATTGATTGGCTGCCTCCTGCACGTCCCCTACTGGGGATTGAGCCTGCAACTTGGGCATGTGCCCTTGACTAGAATCGAACCCGGGACCCTTTAGTCCGCAGGCCGATGCTCTATACCAGTGGTTGGCAAACTGCAGCTTGTGAGCCACATATGGCTCGTGAGCCGCGGTTTGCCGCTCTGTTGACTAACGAGTTTGCCGACCACTGCTCTATACCCTGAGACAAACTGGCCAGGGCTGATTATATTCTTTGGGTAGTGGTGAGGGACAGTTTAATTCTACTGCCTTGAATAATTTTATAATTGTGAGAATGATTCAGCTAAAGCACACACATGCATGAGTTGGCCTTGGCTGGTTATTACCATGACATAGAGCTGAGCTGGAAGGAAGTAGAGGGTTGAAGGAGCCAAATCAGGGGGTTGGGGGGGGCGGGGAGTGAGGAGGGGGGCGGGGGGGCGGGCGGGGAATAAGAGACAGTGAAAGACTGAGACTGAGAGAGAGATGGCCAGATAGAGAGACAAGCTGAAGAGGTCCAAAATAACTCTGAACTGTTTCTTCCCCCTGTCTAAAAATGTGCCCCTGCTGGAAATCTTTCTAGAGGCCCTGCATGAAGACTGAAGACGGGAGAGGAATGTTCAATTACATACCACGAGACAGAGGCTCATAAAAGATAAAAAGCCATGCATTTTTTCCAAATCATTGTAGGGAAAGAATCCACTAAGCTATCCCATCTTGTCTGGCTTTAGACATAAACCTCCTCACAGGTGACATACTCACTAATTCTTTTAAAATAATTATATAAAGATAAAATTAGCAATAGGGATAGTCTACCCAGAGTAGTACATTTGAAGCCTATTTTTACAGTTTTAAAAAATATTTCTTCCTTATATACCCACTTTCTTTCAGGGGGTGGGGGACTAAATAGTGAAACAGAAAGATTACACCTACCAACAAACATTCCCAAATAAAGACTGTGCAATTGCTTGGACTGGAGAAACACATTTAAAAATCCTTTTATTATATAGGACAAGACTCAAAAGTGAGGAACTTTTGTGCATTTTGCTCTATCAAAAACTACAATTACTTACGATAGATGACTTTCCAGTAGTTTAACCAAGTGCTTGGGTAATGGTACACAAACATTATCTGCTAAAGACCTTGGTTGAATCTAAATGTCATGAATCCCACTTCTAATTTTATATCTCATTTCTTTTCTCTTCACCTCACTATGATCCTTCTTTTTCTATGGAAGATTTTCTCCACACTCACTCTTTGAGACTGATCCATTCTATTGCATTAACCACCCCCTTCTATCTTTCACGGCCCCGAACCTCTTTCTATTTGGAATTCCCACATAAACCACAGAGGAGCCTACTGGAAGGTCTTTGCCATGCTACCCTTTGAAAGCAATTTATTTGACAAGATAAACAATATTTGGGGGGAAATACCTGAAACTGAACATTGCTATAAGTTTTTATGAAAGAGAATTTTAGGTTATTTCCAAGCACTTTCTTCAAGTATTTTCCTTCACCATTATACTTCATACTAGTTAATGCTGACAAGATAAACTCTATGAAAGAAATACATTTTTCATTTATACATCTAAGCATTTTTCCTAACTATAAGGGGATTATTGCAAAATATAATAACAAGATTGCATTCATTTCAAACTATAGCAAAGTCAATTCTCTTCTCAGATCACCTTAGGCATAGTCATGCCAAAACAAGTATGGCGACTGGGGGTTTTTAGCAAGGATTTCCCCCATGGCTTTTTTGAATTTGTGAGAGTTTAAGCCTTATTGTTTTCCAGGCCTCTGATATGTTGATTTTTTAGGATATTTGTTGACTTGGGGAAGGGCATAAACTTTGGTGATGGACATCCTGTGTGTGAACCCCTCCCAGCCAATTCTCCCTGAATGATGTTAGGCAAGTCTCGTAGCCTCTTTGAACCTATCTGCTTCATCTGTAAAATGTCCAGTTTACAGTAGACCTACAGCAAGTGGCAACCAAATACCCACACACTTTTTCACACTCATATATGGTAGCTGTCTCCTTTGTTCCCGACCACCGTTATACACAGATGATAACATAAAGTATTCATGTGGTGAACAAGAAAGGAAGGGGGCATTAGTCACCATGTGGTGGGTGTCCCAGTCATATTTAAGACTTCCTCTGAACTCACTATATATTCTCTGCACCTGTTAAAAGTCTTACACCTTTATCACCAAGAAAAGAAAGAATAAATGTCAAAATTTCCAAGAAGGGTTAATTAATTTTGAGTTGGCAATCTAACTTCTTCTTCTGCACGTTGTTTACCTAAAAACTCTTTTATCAGTGAAGAGGATTTTCTTGGGTCAAATTACAAAGGAACGAAGTTTCAGATGACATGGCTTTCTAAACAAACAACTGAAAGGACATATAACTATCCCTCACAATCTCAATGAACAGTGGAAAACAACGTTCAGAAGCAGGGTCTGTTTTCTAGCAGATGAGAAGTGTATGCTGATGTGTCTGTTATAGAAAGGAAATGATTCATGCAGAATGGAAGATGACAGATTCCGTATAGTTATAATACTTTCATTGTACTGAGAAAAAGAAGAAGTCATGGATCACCCTATAGAACACCTCTGTAGCCTGCACTTGACCTGCAGCTATGCTTTAGCTGTTACCTTTCTTGATTAGAAGAGAAATTTTCCATATTCATAAAATGACCTTTTGAAAAATAAGGCCCAGGGAATGTCCACTCTTTTAGACTTGCTCCCATGTTCAGGTCTAGAGCTGGTATCTGTTAACAATATTTATTACCTTACATTACCACTTATTTAAATAACCAGATTAAGCAAAAAAGCAATTAATTGATTTATTTTGTAAACACTAACTCAGTGATCACTCATTGAGCACATAGGGCTGCATTAGATGCTGGGAGAAAGCCACTCTCCAAAAATATGTATTCAATAACATGTGGCCTTAATATATACTATACATATATTTAAGTTATATTATACATTTTAATACAAATATATTAAAATATAAATATCTATAAATAAATATACATCTATATAGTACATACTACCATAATAATCCTTGTCCCCATGGGAGACATGATATATAAACACAGGACCATGAAACAGAGTTCATCTCATTTTGCTAGTGGGAGACGGAAGCCCAGGGAAATTACTTAATTTTTACTAGCATGATGGGAGGCAGTGAAATCAAATATTTTTATTGATTTCAGAGAGGAAGGGAGAGGGAGAGAGAGACAGGAACATCAATGATGAGAGAGACTCATTGATCGGCTGCCTCCTGCACGCACCCGCACTGGGGATTGAGCCTGCAACCTGGGCATGTGCTCTGATCGGGAATTGAACTGTGACCTCCTGGTTCATAGGTTGACGCTCAAACACCGGCCGGACTGATTAACATTTTTTTTAATAGGTGAGAAGAAACTTATCCAAGGAAACAGCTCCGTGAGTGGCTAAGCTGGTCTGACTCCAATGAGCAGCAAACAGCAGTGCTTAAGAAGATTAATATGGCAGAGGTTTTACTGAGCCAATTGGAAGGGGTAGGGATGGAGTCAGGAAGGCCAACGGGAGAGGTCAGAGGATGAGATGACAAGACCCTCAAAGTAGGTGGACAGAAAAATGGGGAAGGATGCGAAGACATTTAAGGAAAGAGGATCAGAACTTGGTGAAAGACTGTTCGTGACTTGGAAAAAGAAGCATGATTTTAAGTTTGTATTATTAGTAAAGTCAAGGCTGAAAGGTGGGAAGAGGAGGCAGGGGCGAGTAAAGGACTGGAAGATAATTAACTTTGTTTTAAACTTGTTCCTTTTTTATAATGTATAAAACAATACTTATGAAATCTGAGAATGAAAACCATGCAAAAAAGGTAATCATACCTGAGTACTGTCCACACAAAAACTTGTACATGAATGCACACAAGCAGCACAATTCATAACAGCCAAGAAGTGGAAACAACCAAATGTCCACCAACTGATGAAGGGCTACACAGGGTGTAGTAGAGCTATACAAGGCGGTGCCTTTTACAAAAAGGAATGCTGCACTATACAGGCTACAGAGGGATGACCCTCAAGGACGTTATGCTAAATAAAGGAAGGCAGTCACCAAAGAGTATGCATTTATGGTGTGATTCTGTTTATACGTATAGAAGAGGTAAATCCAGGGAGTCAGAAAATCCATTAGTGGATGCCGAGGATGGGGCACCCTGGGGGGAGATGAGTGACTGCTATTGGGGGCATGGGGTTTCTTTCTGGGTTGATGAAAATGTTCTAAAATGGATTGTGGTGATGGTTGCACAACTCTGGATACACTAAACTAAAAACCACTGGCTTGTACAATTTGCATTGGTGAATTGTGTGGTATGTGAATGATATGTTAATAAAGCTGTTTAAAAAACGTAGTTAAGGAGGTATATTTCCAAGGAAACAATAGAATGCAAAGGTCAGTAAAAAACTGCTAAGAAAATGGCTTTAGGCCTAAATATATAAAAGACTTAATTAAGTACATGGTTTAAAGTATAGTATATTTATTTTACCACATATTCAATGAAGTACCTACTTGAAGACACGTGCTCTGAAAGTTCTGAATAACTGACAAATATGGTCTGAATTTCCCCAACACCAAATTTATCAGATTAGGATGAAATAGTAAACAACAACAAAAAATGTCTGTACAAAAAGATCATTCTTTTTTTAAAAATATTTATTATTACTATTACTTTTTAATATATTTTATTGATTTTTTTACAGAGAGGAAGGAAGAGGGATAAAGAGTTAGAAACATCGATCAGCTGCCTCCTACACACCCCCTACTGGGGATGTGCCTGCAACCAAGGTACATGCCCCTGACCGGAATCAAACTCGGGACCCCTCAGTCCGCAGGCCGAGGCTCTATCCACTGAACCAAACTGGTTCTGGCTAAAAAGGTCATTCTTATACAACTACTATTTTATGCTTTCCTTTGGATGGTCAGATTATGTAGAATTTGTTTGTTTTTTTGCATTTTTTTTTTTTTTTTTTTTACTATTCTGTACTTAGTATATTATGAGTACTAAGTACTTTGAAAATCAGAAGAAAAAAATCTGAACACGGATTCTTGCCATATATTGCATGCATGCAATCTGTTCACCTCCCCTCTTCCCTACTCCTACGCTAACCCACTTCGATTACCCGTTTACTTGTTGGTCTCTACAGATAAACTGGAAGCTCTCCGAGGACAAGGCCAAACCCTACTTGCTTCTGTAGCCAAAGCACATGATTTAAAAAAATATATATTTTTATTGATTTTTTACAGAGAGGAAGGGAGAGGGATAGAGAGTTAGAAACATTGATCAGCCGCCTCCTGCACACCCCCCACCAGGGATGTGCCCGAAACCAAGGTACATGCCCTTGACTGGAATCGAACCTGGGACCCTTTAGTCCACAGGTCGATGCTCTATCCACTGAGCCAAACTGGTAAGGGCCAGAGCACATGATTTACTGCCCACTCTGCCCATAACTGGCACTCATTTAATACGTAAGAATGATTACTGGTCCTCCTACCAAGAAGGCTTTCTCTCCCTCCTTTCCATCACCTTTATCTCTCCCATCTCAAAATTTGCCTGTTTGCTTAACTTCAAGGTAACTCAAGTGCAAGCACAGGTACGTATATATGAATAGATATACACACACTGAGAGCCAAATTGGATTTGATTTATATTGTTGTATCCATTTATGCTTTAACTGGTCTGTGGCACTTGACAAGGTTTGCCTGCAAATAATGGGTATTTAAAACCGGGGCTGGCTGACAATTAGTCTCCTGTATCTAAACTCCTGCCAAAACCATCAGAGAAGCAACAAGAGGTACATAGGATGGGAACTTTGCCCTTAGGTGCTGACTTCGCCCACATAGGACAGGGATGGGCTCCTTGGAAGACAAAGAAAGACAAATGTTGAAAAAAAGTGTAGCCAAGGCAAAACAGAGTGAGGGATTAAAGAGGGTGTGGAGGGGAAAGAGGCACTTGAAGGAAACCAGTCCAGAAAGGAAGAGGGCTGTTGGGAAAGAGTACGGGAGGAAAAATGTAAAAGCCCAAGTAACACAAGGGAAGGACTGGGGCAAAAGAATCTGAGATGAAGTTCAGTCACTGAGACAGAGACCAACGGGGGAAAAATACCTCTATGAGGGGAGGGAGGTGCCACTCAGAGTGAAGACCAGATAAACATGTTAGAGAGTGTGCTGCCATATCTGTCCAGAGCAGGAGATGCTGAGCCTGGTAATTTCCTTCAAAATAAATAGCTGAATTAACTTGTCCTTGTTACCAGATGTGAATAATTTATTTCTCCACAGAGGGCTCATATTTACTGGATTATGAGTAACTTCCAAGAGACAGAAAGAAAGAGACAGACAGACACATGTCACCATTTTTCAATTGGAGACTGAGAATTAAAATTAAACCAGAACTCATCAAACCACTTATTTCTGAAACATTATGAAACTTAAAAATTAATATATTAACTGACTTAGTCAATTTTATCTATGACTAAAGAAGCCTAATTGATCATTAAATTAAGATAAAAAACATTTTTATCACTTCCAAAATTACTGAGTATCTACTATTTGCCAGAAATAATCATTTCTCTTAAATACTTAAAAAATTGCCTTTTCTTCCAGTGCCATCTCTTCCTGTCTTTGTCAGCCTGAGCTTCCCTAACAAAATACCATAGATTAGGTGGCTAAAACAACAGAGATCTATGTCCCTTCTGGAGGCTGGGAAGTCCTACATGAAGGTGTCTGGTGAGGACTCTCTTTCTGGCTTGCAGACGACCACCTGCTTGCTGTGTACTCACATGGCCAAAAGAGAAAGCTCCCCGGTGCCTGTATAAGGACCTTAATCCCATCTTGTGGGACGCATCCTCTTGACTTTATTTAACCCTAATTATGTCCCATCTCCAAATACTATCAAATTGGGGTAAGGGCTTCAACATCTGAAATTTTGGGAAGGCACACAAACATTCAGTCCACAACACTTCCTTCCTCATGTTACTAAAACAGTACCTTCTATAAACTTTAAAATTAGAAAGCTGAGCTTCTGAACCAAGATGGCGGCATAGGTAAGCACCTAAACTGCTGCCTCGCACAACAATTTCAAAACTGCAACTAAAAGACAGAATGGACACCATCCAGAACCACAGGAAAGCTGGCTGAGTGGAATTCTACAACTAGAAGGAAAGACAAAAGCTCACGGAGAATTGGAGGAACTGCAAAGGGTTGAGGTACGGCAAAGGGTCTTTGTGTGTGCAGAGAGGAAGGGCGGCTAAGAGCCTGGCTGACTTTCTCTGGTGGGAGGGGGAAGGAAGCCCCCGACTGCACTGAACCCCAGTTCCGATTGCACTGAACCCCAGTTCCGGGCGAAACCCCGTGGACCCAGGCTCATACAGGGGGAATCTGGACTGTCAGATAGAGAGAAAGGCACTCGGATACTCGGAGACCCGGGGGAACCCCGGTGGGCAGAGGGTCTGGAGGCTTGGGAGCTGGGGAAGGCAGAGGTCTGGAGGCGTGCACGCGAGTGCACACAAAGACTGCGGAGGTTCCACAGGCTTTCCCTAGCAGAAAGGAGTTGGAAGCTCCTGACTGCACTGAGCCCCAGTTCTGACTATACTGAACCCCAGTTCCAGGCAAGCCCCTGGGGACCCACTCTCTTGCGGGGGGAATCTGGACTCTCAGGCAGAGGCTCGGGAGCCGGGGAAGGCAGAGGTCTGGAGGCACATGCATGCAAGGGCAGGGCTGATGGGAAGCCAAGGCTGTCTGCTCTGCCCTGAGACCCCCCCCCCCCCCCATCCAAGCTGAGCACAGAGGCTTTTGCAATTTGGCAAGTCTATCCTATAAGGCTGTTTCCAGCACCGAACTTCTCCCAGCGTAGACTCAGCTGATCCTCACAGCCAACTGGCCTGGAGGTCAATTCCTCCCAGTGATACCAACAACAATCAAGACTTAACTACAATAAGGCTGTACACACAGTCCACAAAGGGGTGCACCAAGAGAGTCCACCTCAGGTTAACTGGGGAGGCCGACCCACTAGGCCATATAGGAAACCTAGCACACAAAGCTACCCTACCAACTCAGGAAAGCAGTGAAAATGCGGCGACAAAGAAAGAGATCAAAACGAAAGAAATGGAGGAAACAAACGACTGGATACAGAATTCAAAACCACGGTTATAAGGCTTTTCAAGAATATCCTAGAAAAGGCCGATAAATATAACAAGACCCTCGAAGATATGAAAAAGGACCAACTAGAAATTAAGCATACACTGACTGAAATAAAAAATATTATACAGAGACCCAACAACAGACTAGAGGAACGCAAGAATCAAGTCAAAGAATTGAAATACAAAGAAGCAAAAAAGACTCAACCGAAAAAGCAAAAAGGAAAAAAAATCCAAAAAGTTGAAGATAGTGTAAGAAGCCTCTGGGACAACTTCAAGCATACCAACATCAGAATTATGGGGGTGCCAGAAGAAGAGAGAGAGCAAGATACTGAAAACCTATTTGAAGAAATAATGACTGAAAACTTCCCAACCTGGTGAAAGAAGTAGACTTACAAGTCCAGGCAGTGCACAGAACCCCAAACAAAAGGAATCCAAAGAGGACCACACCAAGACACATCATAATTAAAATGCCAAGAGCAAAAGACAAAGAGGGAATATTAAAAGCAGCAAGAGAAAAACAGTTAATTACCTACAAGGGAGCACCCATAAGATTGTCAGTTGATTTCTCAACAGAAACTATGCAGGGCAGATGGGAGTGGCAAGAAATTTTCAAAGTGATGAATAGTGAGAACCTACAACCCAGATTACTCTACCCAGCAAAGCTATCATTCAGAATTGAAGGGCAGATAAAGAGCTTCACAGATAAGAAAAAGCTAAAGGAGTTCATCACCATCAAACCAGTATTATATGAAATGCTGAAAGGTATTCTTTAAGAAGAGGAAGAAGGAAAAAGTAAAGATAACAATTATGAACAACAAATACATATCTATCAACAAGTATGGGGGGGGGTGCAGGAAGAGACTGGACAAAAATCTCACACCTATGGATGAGGACAGTGGGGTGGAGGTAAGGGCAGAAGGTGGGATGGGAACCAGGTGGAGGGGAGCTATGGGTGGAAAAAAGGAGAAACAATTGTAATAATCTGAATAAAGATTTATTAAAAAAAAGAAAATTAGAAAGCTGGGCTGGCACATTCTTGCCCAATAGGAGCAATAAACATGATTTGTCTCATTCTGCCTCTGGGATCCAAACATTTGTTGTATACACTTTCTGGTAAGTTTTCTTGCCAAATTACATGTTCATTACTCCCCAGTGCCTCCCTTATCTCTTGCTCTCCAATCATACTGCTCAGGGGAGTTCTTAAGGCAGGAAATAAATTATGTATTAAGCACTTTCTAAAGACTGGGTTCCTAAGTATATTATTGCATTTTCATTCTCATTCTAACCCCAAAGTCAGACCACTAGCAAGCACTAAGTATTAACTCTCCGTTTGAAAGAAAGTTTAAAATCAGGAAAAGAAATCTGAGTCAAACCTAAGAAGCAACCTTGCAAGGGTGAAGCATTTACTAGTATATTAATATTACTAATTACTAGGAAACGAGAGGCAAGTCCAGGGTCTGTGACCCCCATGGAAATCACCCATCTCACTATGCGTAATAAGCCTCCTTAATAGACATCTCAGGCTCAATGCCCCGGGGAATGCTGTCTTCTGTCTCTACATATAACCACCAAGTTTGGATGACGGTCCTTCTCCCTTATGGAAATTCCAGTTGAAAAACTCACTGCATTTTAAGTCGGGCCCAGTATTGAAAAACTTTAATGACAACATGCTGGAAGATCATTTGGGGCAAGGTGATGGTGTGTGAAGACAGAATAGATTATCAGAGATTACCAGGGACACCTGGCAAAATCATTGCTATAGATTAACTAGTCAGGCTTTAAGTAGTCGCCTGCACTCTACAGAAGAAATGTGAACTAAAGACTGGAATCTCACCATACCCCATAACTGTCTCACAACTCCTAGTCTTTCTTCATAGTGTGCCTTCCAGGGATAGAAAGAAACGCTGTAACAAGGAGTGGTCCATGAGTGAGAATCTCAGAACTCATGTTCCTCAAGATCTGGCCACTTGGGGGTACAGCACCCAGGAATAAGGTCACCAACTAGTCCAGATGGTTCCGGTTTTAACCCTGAAAATCCTGTATCCTGGGAAGCCTCTCTGCCCCAGGCAAACGAGGATGGCTACTCTACCTATCCACAATTCCCAGGAAGAGAGGTTATCGAAAAAAATAAAATAAAAAAGAATAATCTTTTCAAAGTATCCTTGTTATTTCAAATGGCTGTTTTGAAAAATATCAGACTAGCATCTCTCAAAACAGTCAGAACAAAAGGTGGTCCAACAGGCAGGTGTCCTTCTCTTTTTTCCTAATAACTCGCTGCTACTCTGTAATAATGGTCTGTTCGATCACTGGTAGGCCCAGTTCCTCATTCAAGATGTTATTACTCTCTTTCAGCCAAAGGCTTGGTAACACTATAGCACTGCCTATGACAGTCCACATGGTTAAAGTAACCGTCTGAAGGAAGTACATGATCAAAAAAGGTGGCCATCAACAGAGATTGGGGTAAAGCTACCTACATATCTGGAATGACAAGGAGAATTCATTTTGTCCAATCTGACTGACTGGTAGCAGGTAATAAGCTGTGAGCTGGGAAGAGAAAGATTCTGAAGCGCTCTCTAGGTATAGCAGGAAAGTGCTGAGATTAATCAGCAACATATGCCACAGTAAACAAACCAGCTATGCGAATCAAGGTGAATTGACTCACGTTTTCTCTCTTTGACAGACTGACATCAAAGCAATACATAAAGAATAGAATTTAGAAAATGTAAAACCCACTTAATGGCGACATACTCCTAAGAGGTGATATTACATATGTTATAACAAAAATGTGGCATTCAAAGCCACTTCTTACTTTTAACCTAGGAATCCACTAGTCTTGTCTTTGACACAGCATTTTTGCCAAAGGGTGCCTCTGGGTTCTGCGGGTGTCTTTGAGTATCCAGTTATGGTCGCCTCTATGCTCAAATGAACACGCTTTCTCTTGCGAACACTCCGATATTGACACGAGCCATCTGCCAGCGAAATGGCATAATCCAAAGGCTGAAGATCTTAATGTTGATTTTTGGGGAAATAATCACTAGAAATTTTCTGAAATAGAAATGTGTGTTGGTTGGAATGACCTTTTTTTTTTTTAAAAAAGCAGTTCTGCTCTAAAGGGAACCAAAGTTTCACTCAGAGTATTACAAATGATCCAAAAATATGCTCAAATTGGATTCAATCATTGGTTAAAAATACTCCCAAGCAGTGGAAGACTAGTTGTTTCATATTTTCCTTTAAAAAACAATCTGTCTAGCCCTGGGTGGTGTGGTTCAGTGGTTGGGCATGGTCCTGCGGACTTAAAGGTTGTGGGTTCGATTCCCAGTCAGGGCATATGCCCAGGTTGTGTGCTCAATCCCTGGTGGGGTTGTGCAGGAGGCAGCCGACCATGTTTCGCTCTCACATCGATGTTTCTTTCCCTCTCTCTCTAAAACTCAACAAACTATCCTTTAAAACAAAAATAATCTGTTTGCATACAAATATGGGTGCTGACCCTTGAATGTCAGTGATGTTATCTACATGACTCTAGTACTGAGAGATTAGTGCAGTTACCAATCAACCAAAGCTAGGATTTATTTTCTCAGGATAAAATTTTACTGACCCAAGAGGCAGCTTAATTTTTTAAGAGGCTTATTCATTGCATTGATATTTTTAATGATTGGTGAGTACTTTAAAAATAAATTATTTTGCTAATTATAAAATATATATGCATGTAGAAAATTTGCAAAATAGATAAAAGTAAATAGCATAAAAGAAATCACACAACATCAATTATTTTCTCTCTTTTATTAAAAAAAAATGGATAAGATGGCATCTCTAAAGATCTCTTTCAAACAAACCAAGGAAGGCACCATACCGCAGAGCAGGATTTGAATTCTGACTGTACAGTCAGTCCTTGGTCGAACAAGAGCAAAGAAACAAGAAAGGGGTGAGCAGTCATAACAAAGCTGAGACGGAATGTGACTTAAACCTCTATAAAGAAAAGAATCAAGGACATACAGGGTGGGGCAAAAGTAGGCTTACAGTTGGGAGTAATGTGAAATAGTTTATTCTTGCATGATTAATAATTATTGTATTATTTTCTATATAAACAACTGTAAACTTACTTTTGTCCTACCCTGTATTTTAAAACATTTTTTGTACCCACACATTTCCACCTACCCTCTTAGAGTTTTTATCTTATGATGACAAGAAGCAGTAGTAAGGTTTTCCTTTCTCCCACCTTTCTAAATGGTAAAGGCACCTGGTATCCTGTATGAATATAATATTCCTATCCAGCACATTTTGGGTGAAATCCAATAATGTGTGATAACTCAACAATTTAGCACAGGAAACAAAGCCCACAACATTCCTTAGAAATTTCACAGACTATCTAGACAGAACAGACGCATTTGAATGGGATTTTTTTTCTGTGATATTTGAAGAATGCAGTTTTTCATGGTGGACACATTGGGTTTGTGACAGATGCAAATTTAGATATGAAAACACACACACAATTAAATGATTCAGACTCCTGCAGTTGGCTTCCACAGACCTTATTTCTGCAGGGGTCAAACAAAGGAAAGTTGGTGTTTGACAACTGTGGGTGACTCATCAGAGGAAGTTCTTACCATATGGATGTTTGTTGAAATAAAGCTGGTTAACAAAGCCAGCCTTTTTTCTCTCTGTGGGCCAATGAGGGTTTCATTTTAGGAAATGGAAGTGTCAATGTGGACAAACTGTCTTGAAGTATTTATAGCATAATGTGTACTTTCCTTAAACCGCCTTTGAACAAAGAATGTGAATGGAAAATGAGATCTGACTTTATTTTACTCTCTTGTCATCCGAACTGTGTTCTCTTCATAAAACCCCTGCAGCACAGTGACATATACATAATATGACGGGGAAGTGCATTGTGCCAGGGGCTTCCCAATTAATTTTAAGAGCTCTTTATTCATTAAGGATATTACATCTTTTTCAAGTTCATTGCAAACGTTTTTCTCCAGGAGTATCACATGCTTTTAAACTTTGTAGCATTTTTATTTTTTGATGAACTAAAGTTTTCAATTTTTATATAGTCAAATATGTTAATATTTTTCTTTGTGACTTTTTCATGCTTTGAGAGTCTATCTCCATTCTTGGGTCATCAATATTTTCCACAGTTTCTTTATCCTTTTATGGTTTCATTTTTAATATTTATTTGCTCTGTGGTAATAAATAAGAGAGAATCTAACCAGATTACCATTCCCCCCCTCCCCAATAAGCTGACTAGTTACCCTATATCATTTGTGGAACAAGCCATTCTGTTCTCCAGGATTTGTGATTTATGATAAATTACATCACTTCCTAAACTGGGGACTTTTTCTGGCTCTCAATTCTGTATCATTAATGTCTGTCATTTCTTCTGCTGGAACCAATTTGTTTTTATTATTGTAGCTGCATAATGCATTTTAGTGCTTGGTGGTGGGAGTTTCCCTTTATAACTTTTTTTTTTAAACAAAAAATTCTTGGCTATTTTCACCAATTTAACTCTTCCCAAATGCATTTTAGAAAATCCTACTGGGATTCTAGTTGGAGTTGCATGACTTATAAATTAATTTGCAAAGACCTTCTCTCAATATTCAATTTCATCTAATCTCTTTCTAATATTCAAATATTCTCTACATCTATGTAAGTCTTTTATATCTCTCAATCAGGTGTTTTAGTTTTCTTAATAGTATAGATCCCACACATTTGTTTATATTACTCTGTATTTGGTTTTTACTGGGAATGAGATGGAGCTACTACCAACTGCAAAAACTGTCACTCTTGTCTGAGGTCATAATCCAGGCTGTTCTCTTAAATCATGGGTTATGCTAGATTTGAAAAGTAGAAGCAGAAGAAAACAAGGGGGCATGTGGGGGATGGTTTATATTCGTATTGTGAATATTGTGAACCTCCTAGGAAAGCTTTAAAGGTTAAATAAAAAACATGTACCCCAAAGCACCGGGGGTTAGTGAGAAAGAGAAATAATGTGCTAATAAGCACTTAGAGCGATGACTCATTGCATTGGGTCATCCTTGGGAAACTACCTACTAAGCAGAATTTAGCTGTTCAGGCGTTATTTTTGGTACACGATTTATTGCTATTTCCTCTTGGGGAAAAAAATGATTAAACTCCAGCTTCCTAAAAAACATGAAAATGGTCATCCGGGCAGACCAGCCTGTCAGGTAACAACCCTATTTCTAGAACTGGGGAGGGTTGTGTCCCCTGAAAAAGACTCCTTTAAAACAAGGCAGATGCACTTAGCCACGTGGAATGGAAAGAGGGATGAACCAGGAGACAGAAGATCCAGCTCCTAATGTGGGCTCTGTAACTGATTAACAAATTACTGGGTGCAGGCAGGCAGGCCACGTAACCTCTGCTCATCTGTTAAAGAACAGATATCACAGCTCCTGACCCACTCTATACCACACACATCACGTAACCTCTGCTCCTCTGTTAAAGATCAGATACCACAGCTGCTGTCCCACAGACATGCTGCAAAAATAATAAACTACAGGGATGAAGCAGAATGACTGAGAAGTAAAATTAGCTGCTCACTAGAGGTAATGCCATCAATCAAGAGCAAATATAATGAACTCTCACTCATTCTAAAATTATTCATTTTCATTAATACTGTATTACCTTCTATCTCTCCCCACCTCCCTTGATTTCCGTTCCTTGGTTCCTTATAGCTAAATATGCAAAATAAAACAACCAAAAAAAAAAACAACACCAAAAAAAACAACCAAAAAAACTCAATGCTGTTGTTTTGGCCCCATCACTGGACCAAATCTCTGAATTTAATTTATCCATGATATTCTGCTGTGCTATTTTCAAAGATTGCTGGCTCAAAAAGCTTTACAAGTGATGTATGTAGTCAGGCCGTGGCTGGGTAGCTCAGTTGGTTAAGAGTATCGTCCTGCATGAAAGGATTTAATCCCTTGCAGAAGGAATTAAGGCACTGGGAAGGCACTTGAGCATCCTATATTGGCCCCTCTTGCCCTTTGTGCCAAGAGGGACCCTCTTCTCACAATCCAATTGCCCTCAGCTGTTACCTGAGCTTTCTGTTCATGCTGAGCTTGAAGCCTCGTGGGGGCTGATACCAGGGATCTGTCTCACATCCAATTGTGTGAGCTGGGCCCTCACTGGAGAAGAAACCCGAGTTCCCCGAGATATGTGATCAGCACCGGGACCCTGCCAGCAGGCCAGGGGTTCCCAAGGCAGGTGCTGGGTGTGGAGGCCACGGGGGCATAGGCTACCAAGGAGACAGAACTGAACCTCACAGCACCCTGCTTGGCCCCGGAGGATGGCTGGTTAGCCAGAGACGGGTAAGATTCCTCAAGGAAGGAACAACCTAAGACAGGCACAGTCGCAGAGGGGCCATCAGGAGAGAACTTGGGGGGGCAACAGAAGTGGGGCACAGACCCTCACCCCCCCCAACATTGCAGGGGCTTGAACCCCCACCCCCTTCTAAAGGAGGTCTCCTACCCCCATGGCTGCTTCGCGCTTCCCACACCCAGCTCAGATCGGGACCCAGGCAACAGAAAGAGACCCGGCCCAGCTCACATCGAGATACAGGTGACAGACAGAGACTTGGCCCAGCTCAGATCGGGACCCAGGTAACAGACAAGAGACTTGGCCGACAGCAGTTGCCCTATATCTAAATTCAGCGGAGCATTTGGAATGCTCAGGGCCCACTCAAGAATGCAAATAATCCTTCCCACTAATATTTACAGGGTAAACTAAGATTGTTGGTAGAGTATTAAATTTGACAGTAAAATAGTAATCGAGTTTTCAGATTAATTTAAATAGGCTAATTGAAATAAGTGAATATTCAAGTACTGGACAAAAAGCTATTCTTAAAGTAATAACTAAAATTTCTATTGGTAGTTCATCTCATGGTAAAAATTCCTGAATATGCAATGAACCTAAAGCAGTCATATGTGTGGGGGAAAAAATTTTTTTTTTAAAATTTAAAGTTATCAAGACTGCATTATAAAATTTACAAAAACCTCCATTAAAAAAAAGGGGGGGGGGATAGTAGGGCAATATCATGTAAGGAAAAATATCCTATAAGTAAATTACATCTAGAAAATTTTTACTTTACCAAATTAAGGTTCATTTGCAATGCTAACAGCAAGACGGCCATTAAAAACACACATGGTGTCTAAATAAGACAAAGAAAAATCGTTTGAACAAAAATAAAAAGGATCCCAAATCAATTATATAGAAAAGATTCCTTTATTAACTTGTGGTCGAGAATATATTTGTATATTTTCAGAAAACAACCCCAAGACCAGATGGATTCCTGCAACAGAGAGGAATTGACAGGAGTGCTCCAACCACGGAGACAAGAGGAAAAAACAGTCCAGAGATGGAAGACGCTGACAACGCCTTGCCATGGGAGCAGTCAGCAGCTGTGCACTGCTGCAGGTTACCTAGGACCAAACCAGAGAGGGTCGGACCTGCATTGCCACCATGTGCCCACCATCCAGATATCACTGCTGACATGTACACATAAGGAACTGTTGGACATTGAAATTGGGACTCAAACATTTTTTTGTTTTGTCTTGTTTTGTTATTATATGTTTATTTCCAGTCTGCAAAGGCAAAACTTTTTAAAGGAAAGAAATGGTGGGAAAAAGATACAGAGGCAAAGAAGCATTGAACAGACTGTCAAACTACATTGGGAAGGCAGGGGTGGTTGGGCGAGGAGGGCTGTAAGAGACCAACCGAAGGACTTGTACGCATGCATATAAGCACAACCAATGGATATAAGACACTGGGGTGGGGGGGGAGGGTGGGCAGGTGAAGGCATGTCCTGGGGGGTAGGGGTGGTCGGGGGGAGATCAAAGGGGAAAAAAAAAAAAAGGAGACATATGTACTACTATTTGTAATACTTAAAACAATAAAAATAAAATAAAATTAAAAAAAAAAAAAAAGAGTATCGTCCTGATACGCCAAGGTTGCAGGTTTGATCTCTGCTCAGGGCACATGTAAGCAGCAACCAATCGATGTCTCTCTCTCTCTCTCCCCTCCCCACACTCCCTCTCTCTAAAAAAAAAAAAAAATGACGTAGTCAGGAAAATGACAAATACAGGGTAGGGCAAAAGTAGGTTCGTAGTAGTTTGTCTGGAAAAATAATACAATGCTTAATAAATAATAAGAATAAACTCTGTTTTATGTACTCACAACTGTAAATCTACTTTTGCCCCACCCTGTATGGGGGAAAATGTGTTTCCTTATTCAGTACCCATAGTAGTAAAGCTAATAAGAACACCCCTCTCCTCCTTTAAATAAGCTTGACTGTGGTCTTTTTCTTATATTGATGACGAAACTGAGGTCATGGGAGATTAAATGACTTTCTCAAGGCTTGATATGTATTTTGTTCCTTCCTTCCTTCTTTCAGAGAATATTTACTGTGTCAGATGCTGTTGTGGATGCCAAGAATATTGTAGTAAGTGAAATATAACATCAAGAAATTGTTGTTAGAATGTGTTTTCCCCTGATTAAGTGGTGAGTTTGAACACTTTTGTTCTTATGCATATTTACTGTTGGTAATACTTCTGTGAATTTCTACTTCTCAATTTCCAACACAGCCAGATAACTATGCTTAATGCAATGAGATAAGAACTATAGGTAAGACATATTTTTCTGTTATTACAAACAACCCGGAAACATAGGCATAACTCTCCTCATTTTATAGATGAGGAAGCTGGGGCTTAGGAGAGTTGTGTAAGTTAAAACAGACACAGTCACGTATGTGGTAAGTGTAGGAGCTGGAATCAATATTGTTAATTATGATTTCTTATTGGTACTATTTTATCATATATCTAAATGCAAGCTACCACAAATTTAAATGCAACCTATTATACATTTAAGTGCAAATGACCATAGCACATTAAATAATATATGTTACAAAATAAATATTTAGGTCAACCTTTGGCCTCAGTAAAAAATACTTAATTTATTTACAAAACAAATCACTTTATAAGAATGAGGTCATATGCAAGTATCACATGATCACACTCATATGTGGAATCTAAGTAACAAAATAAACTGATGAACGTAGTGGATCCAGACACATGAAATCATGGAACAGAGTATGGAATCTTGGAGGGAAGGCGGGGGAGGGTGGGTGGGTGGAAGGTAATCAACCAAGGTCCTTGTATGCATATATGCATGGCCCACGGACACAGACCATGGGGAGGTGAGGGCCTGAGGTGGGGGGTGGGGCGGGCTGGAAGAGGTAAATGGGGGAAAAAAGGGAACATATGTAATACTTTCAACAATAAAGAATTATTAAAAAATAAAAATAAAAAATAAACTAAAAAAAAAAAAAAGAAGAATGAGGCCGTGTGACTATTTATGATCTGTTTGGATTACACATGCTCTAGAGTGGACCAACTCTATCTACCACGCATTTCGTTTCATAATTGTTAGAGAAGGACATCAAGGGCAAAAGGTTTTGTCAGTCATACTAGCAAAATATTTGGTAAAAAAAAAAAGTGCAGCAATAATTGTACCCGGTAAAAGATATATTAAAAAGATTGGAAACATAAATATATTAAATGTACGTTTATATAATTCAAAATATTGATATTATATAAAATATATATCAAAAAGACTAGGAAAAAAGGATATGAAGAAAATGGTAAGATATATATTATCTATCCACAGGTTATAGGTAATTTTCATTTCCCTCCCCCCCTTTCTGCCTTTTTGAAGTTTTCCAAATCAAACTTTCTAAAAGCTTGCTAATATAATACATTACTTTTAATATGAAAAAATGCAGTAAAACTTGTTAAATGAAAATAAAAATCCAATTATATGCTGCCATCTCTATAAATTTATGGTCTTAGAATAATGATGAATATAGAGACATTAAAGACATTTTGGGGGGGTATTTCTTCTATACTTAAGACTATGTGGCTGGAGGGGGCTTGTCAGGTTACCTGAGGTTTCACACACTTAACTAAATTGAAGATTTAAATGGCAACTGAACGTTTTACTCAAAAACTGCGTCTGGATACAGAATATTTTATTTTATTTAAAAAATATATTTTATTGACTTTTTACAGAGAGGAAGGGAGAGGGATAGAGAGTTAGAAACATCGATGAGAGAGAAACATCGATCAGCTGCCTCCTGCACACCCCCCACTGGGGATGTGCCCGCAACCAAGGCACATGCCCCTGACCGGAATCGAACCTGGGACCCTTGAGTCCGCAGGCCGATGCTCTATCCACTGAGCCAAATCAGTTAGGGCTGGATACAGAATATTTTAGATATTAAGCAAATAAATGTTTACTTTCTAATATAAAGGTTAATTACGCCCTAACCATCTATACCTCATGATCATCACTGGCAGGCTTGGCATTATAACCAAGGGACACATTTTCTTGAAAAGGAACACAGATCCTTTTAACCTGGCACCTGAAAGGAGGAAGGCCTTGATACCAGGGAGGTGTCTGCAGGCTGAGCCTAGAGCAGCTGAGTAACTCGGCCGCACCAATCCCACGGCCCATCACGGAACAATGTTTTACTGTCTCATGTTTAACTGATCCACTCATTTGAGGCTGAACTTTCCTGGTACCTTTCCCCACTTGTTTGGGAGTTCTGCCAAAGCCCAGATAGAAGGACGCTTCAGAGCAACCGTGGGGTTTGCCTCACTGAGTCCTGCTTTGTAAGGCTTGGGCTCTAACAGGCGGCAGGACAACACACCCTGTGTGGACCCTCCTGGCTGGGCACGGACCCCAGTCCTGCTCTGCCATCGATCAGTTGTGACCCGAGAGGGCTTTGCTGACTTTGAGCCTCAGTTTCTTTAGTCTATTCCTTGCATGCCCCAAGGAGCATCACTTACATACTAACTTATACTAAAAATGTCCGCAAATTAAATGTTTCCTCTGCCAGTGCTTGAAAATGTCTTATGACCCCTAGACTTAACCAGCTATTGGAAACCAAAGATAGGCAGAAAATTACTAACTCTTGCTTTTTAAGCAGACTACTGTATTTCGTCCAATCTAGGATGCTACCACAATCGATTGCAATTTACATCCTGATTCTAGAACTAACCATCTATGAAGTAAGGTACATCTTAGAAACACTGAAATATGGTAGGCTAGCTGGTTAAAAACAGGCACTTTCTGTGGAGAGTAGTAAAATGCTTCAGGTGTACCGTGCTCAGACTCTCCTGGATGTTACTCTGGAGCTTATGTCTTTTTTTCTTTTATAGATACATTTAAATTTTCAGTTCACTGAATACAGATTTACTTAAAGATTTTTTTTCTTTTGAAAGTATCAAACACACACCTCAGGGTTTTGCTGAACCCACGTGGAGAGCAGCCAGTCTCAAGTTCTTGAAATAAAAACAGCAAATTGGAGGCCTTGATAGCTAAGCACTTCTCAGTTACAACTGGTATTTCTTGGTAAGTGATGAATGGTGGCAACATTATTGAACATTTGTTTGTAAGGAGGGTTATGGAGTAAACTCTTTTGACATAATTTGGTGACCAGACCCCCAGCCTCCTTTGTGTAAGTCATGATCTGAGAAGCTGACAATACATAGCTTCAGTTCAACTCCAGTCATTCTCTTCCCTCAAGTGCAGCTTTCTTGCTCAGCAGTATTACTGGAGAGCTGGGGTTTGGTACTTAAAGCCTTCCTGTTCTCACTGGAAAATTGGAGTCAGTGCCCGAGGCACCACCACACTAGCCTCAGCCCTCAGGATGGCATCAGACTGCAGGCTGAAACCGCCGTGTACAATTTCCTTGGTCCCCCCCCTTCTTTTCTTTAAATTTTTTTGTTGTTGTTGTTGTCTGGTTGTTATGGGTAGTGACAGTTTCTGGTTTCTTTCGTTTATCAACGGTTTCCTTTACCACAGCTTCTATTCCTCCCGCTGGAGGCCTGGCACGATTGGAAGCTGGAAGAGAAACCACAACCGAATAGCCTGGCACTTACTTTAACAGTCATTTCCAACCACAGATTAATACTATTACTGGATTTGACTAACGGCCCTCAATCAGCCCAACTGTCATCACTCGAGAACATACGAGCCAGTGAAAGCCAAAGGGGAAAATATAAGCACATCCAAATCATGGTACAATTTTCTGATTTCTCATCTTTTGAATCCAAAGGTACTTCTCTGAATATCCTCTTCTTGGTTTTTTTCTTTAATCATCTGTGTAAGGTACGGAGCAGGAGATAATATCCCCCTGCTTCAGCTAGCTGGAGGCTTAAATCAGCTGGTAAGGGTTGCCCCGGGGCACCAGCCAGCGTAAGAGGGCAAACTGCTCAGCTGCCCATGGGGTGTGTATGTATCTGTGCCCCTTTGGAAACGGCACTGGATGCTGGTGTTGAAGGATGTTAAGAACCCAGCAGCAAAATCCAGATGAAGGAGGCCCTCTTGGAGGTTGTGTTGATCACAGCGGGGCTCCAGGCCAGCCTATCTCAATTGGGAACCAGGTTTTCCTCTTCAACATTCCCTTGACACAGCAGACTCCAGGCCTAGGACAGATGACAGGGCTTTCCAACAGATACTAAAAGAGTATGTATGGTATATGATATGATATATGACTGGCTCAACTAAAATCAGATTCTATTCCAACCTGGAGCTTTCTGCATTGGCAAATACTCCATTACATGAGATTGGAGGCTTTGGAAAACTGTTAGTGATCTCCATCTCTTGGTCCTGACAGAAGCTAACCTACTCACAGAGAGAAGAGGACTTGAATGGCTATTATTTTTCTGATTGCTGACCGTGAGGTCCTACACTGGGTGATTCACAGACATGAATCTCAATCTTCCTCCTTAAAACTGTATTGAAAGACAAATGTGAGAAAATAAAGTAAAAAAGACTTTCTAGAGGGTGATTTAGTTCCATCTATCAAAGGCCCATTTTCCTACTTCCAGGAATTAGTTGTGGGAAAGTAGAACTTTAGTTACAAGAACATGCATCACAATCTTGCTTTAAATTTCACTCATTCAATAAATATTTACCATGAGTACTATGTGCCAGGGAATATTGAAATACAAATATATAAGATTATGGTATATTTTTATATGAGAAAAGCAGGTTACAAAAAAAAAGCCTGACCTGATTTCTGTAAGAAAATAAAAACTTTATAATGCAGAGACAATATAGCTGAAAGACACCAGTTAAATCATTAATAATAGTCATCTCTTGGTCACTGGCTTATGGCTTACTCTCCTTTCTTCTTTTTCTTACTCTTTTAAAAAAAGTATCTTATAGAGATCTATTTTGAGGTTATATAAATCTCCTGATCAGAATCAAATGTTCACTCAAAGTTTTTGCATCATTGATGATTCTCTAACACTCTCCTTCCTTCCATATTTATTAGTTGGCATTCTACTGTAATAGAGATTTCTCTTTCCTCCTACTTATCTGTTTATATCAGCGTGGACTCATGGATTTTAATTTTACCTAATAGGCTAAAATCCATTACTATAATCATGTATTTTGATGCTCAAATTGTCTCAGGTTTGTACAGTGGCCCCTTCAAGCTAAATTTGGTGCCCTTTTGATTGTTCCATTGTATATTTATTTTTAAACATTTTCTTACTTGCTCTAGGCATGTCTTATACTCTTTACTCATATATATTTAAAAATGTTCTACAATAACCATGGATTACTTTTAAGTGAAAGAGCATTAATACCTACTTCTTTTAAGTATATCTTATATAAAGTGTAAGATTTATTTAAAAAATTCCAGCCATGCCCACCCTGCATGGCTCAAACATTAAAACAAATGGAGCTCCCCTTTGAGTTCCAACCGAGATGGGAGAGGGAAGCATCTGCCTTACAAACCTGTAGGAAAGGCAGTTACATCCAGTAAGGTCATTTAATGCATAAGTCATTGCTCTCTCCTTGATTGAAACCAGTGAGCCAGCCACAGAGCCCCAGATATGAAAGGGAACAGTTAAAGTACATTCTGTTCAATTAATGTTTCATAGCCAAATGTCTCCTGTCCCCCCCCCCCCCCCCCCCCCCAGAAAACTGCATAGACGAAGGGTGAGACAAAATCATTTTCATCTGTGATTGAGTTTCTTCCTGCTGACTGTTTGGAGTTTCCCTATGAGCTGGTATGAGACACTTCTTCCTGTGGCTCAGAACAAGACTGTGAGAGTCAACCCTGGGGACTGTATGGCCGATTCTGTAAGGTACTAAGGAAAGCAAAACAGGAGCCTGTAATTCACCCTGTCAAGGCGTTAGCGGACCCCTTACCCCATCGTGCCTGCCTGGTTTCTCTAATCTTATTAGATGACTTGACTGAAACTGACTGTATGCTCAGCCTCTGACTAGACTCTAGGATCAGTTTTAGCCTTTGTGGCGACTGTGGTGGGGTGGAGGGGAAGAGACAGGAGCCCTGCGACGATTAGTCATTGCTTAAGGATTGAGTCATTTGGCCATACCAGCCGACTATGACCTAAGTTTGTAATCTGTGCTGTAGGCATATAAGTCTGCCTAGAATCCCAGGATTCCAGGTCATAGGCTTTTTGACTCTGAACTCTCCTAATGTCCAATGTTGCCTCTGACAAGAAGCCACCCCTTATCCTGTTCTAGAATAATGATACACCGAGGTACTTTAACAATCTGACCAAGAACATGGCTAAGTTTTACTAAGCATATGCAATGCAATCCAGAGAGCAAACGCTGTTTTATTTAACCTCAGATGAACACAAGGTGGGAGATCTATATTAGGGCCCTCATTTTACAGTTCAGCAACCTGCAGCTGAGAGAGGGTTAATAATGAGTCACCATTATCCAGCTAAGAAGTAAGAGAGTCAGAACTAGAGGCCCCAAAGCCAGTTCTTGCAACCACTTCACTATATTATGTCTGTTCAGATATGACTAGGAACTGTTAATCCACTGTTGAGACGCTAACTGCACAAAAACTCCAGTTTTTTTTTTTTTTTTTAAAGAAAAATGAATGAACAGAAACCACCCTGGTAACTGATGTTGAGACCAAATCACGTTCTTTAGCGGAATCGAAGAAAAGAAAGAGGTAATTCCAAGGAACTAGGAGGCTACTAGAAACAGAACAAGTTTGCCACACAGCACCTCCGTAGTGCACTCATCCCTTCTGCACACTTGGCATCTGTGATGCACTCTTTGCTGGGCAGAGTGCAGGGAATACAGAAACAATAGGACTGACGTGGTCCCTGACCTTATAGGACTTACAGGTTAGCTAAGGAGAAAGAAGAACAATCGTTAAAGAAGAATGCTATGCAGAAAATAAGATGCTCTGTTGGAGAATAACGATGGAGTGGTCAGGAAAGGTCTCTCTGAGGAGGTGACTTTCAACCTAAAGGATGACACAGGAGAGGCAGAGCTCATGCGTTCTATTCACGTCCTTTTCCTTTTTGGTGAGAACTGGAATCTGAGCATTTTTCAAGGGTGCTTTACAACTTGGGTTTTGTGAAGCAGGTCAACCACCACTTCATAATCCATGGGCTTCATCCACCCAAACATCACAAATATAGTATGAATGAGATTTCTAATAAAAAACATACAGAAAATCACTTCAGAATCAGGGATAACAGGAAAAAGCTCCTTGTGTTTTGCAGAGGTCATCCAAGTGTACTATTTGTTTCTTCCCTGCAGAACTGTCATATCAGCTTCAGTAAAGATGATGAAAGAAGAAAAGAAATAGGCCCAGAGGATCCTACGAAAACAAGGCCAAACTAGCTATTCGCAAGGGCCCTTAGTGGGAGAGTGAAAGGCAAAAGCTATGAACGAGGTCCAATTATTTTTTTCTATGAATGCCGTCTGTGCATTGGTCAGCTGTGGCACTCGAACACCGAAAGGCTTTCTGAACCAGCATTGGTGAGCCCTGACCTACCTTCTCTGTATTTCTGAAAACAGTAAATTCATTACCTCACAACCAGAGATTTTGGAGTGTGCTGAAGGCAACAGCACCGAAGGTCTAGGGGCCTTCTTTACTGGATTCCAAGTGCATTTTCTCTTGGAGAAGGCAAGCTCCCTAAGAATATGTGGGGTTGGGATTGGAGACCATTTATAGCTAAGAAGAGCATGTTTTTGATGTGCAGAGAATGCAAATCATGGTTGTTTCCTTGTGTCCAAAGACTAGTAAAATGGTGTGTACTCTCTTCATGGAGTAATTTCATGTTCTGAGACCCTCTACTCCCTGGCTTCCAGGAGTCTAATTTTTCTCCATCAGAATATTTCCTCTAACTACTGAATAATTAACCCTAATGACTAACCTAGTCTCATAGGAAAAAGGCTTGTGAAATCTGCTCCTGATGCATATAATACGTGCAGAAGGACACATTAAGTAATATGTACAGTCTGAGAAGGCCAAAATTCCTTTCCCAAGGCCTGGTCCACCCTGAAAATAGGGAGGAAGCCAGTGCGCTAATGTTCGGAGCAGCCATTTTATTGTTTCACAACCACCGGGCCCAGAGGTTTCTTCTTTGCACACAGCAGCAACAGGGAACAGCACACTCCCCTGGTCCCCTTTGTCTGCCAGTGCAACTCCACACCAACTGGCCAGAGCTGTCACCACCTGGGGCTGCCCATGTGGGCCTCCAGATTGTGAGGCCACAGGGTCAGAGATGTGGCCTGGCACTGAGTCGTCGCAGTGCTGCGTATCCAAGGGGCCGGCAGCCAGGCAGAGCCCTCCCTGTAACAGTGTGACCACCTGTCTGCGAGGGAAGACAAATCCCATCTCATGAGGTTTGGCATGGTAAGCAAACCAATATCCAACCCCGGATCTAAAAGCACTCGAGCGGCAAAGGGAAGAGGAGAAAAGTGCAGACCCCAAGTGTGGATGTGAAGGTGGATTTCTTCGGGGATGAACCTTCTGGGTTAATTTGGTTTGCATTACAGGGTGTCTTCACCCAACTTCCATCCGTCGTAAGCTGTATTTCTCAGGCTTTTAAGATAATGATCCCAATCAAGTAATGCAATACAAAGCAATGGCATCACAGGGCTTTGCCCTTTCCTGCTTTTTAAAGGTCATCAAAACCATCATCCCTAACATACTGGTACAGGAAAAAAAAAAAAAGAGGCTTATCTTGTTTTAAAGCTATTGTGTTACCGGCATTTCAATGGCACAAGAAAGATAAAGTACACGTTTGCAAAACAAAGTCTGACCCAGGGCTCACCTGATACGCAGTTTGTATCCTGCTAAGTGCCTATGACAGTAAGATTTCTAAGGCATTAGAAACCGTGGTGCAATCAGAAGCGTGCTTCTACAACACAAGGAGGGCTCCTGATTACTTTGCAGTGAAGCCACCGTCACAAACAGGATTTCCTAAAGAGGTCTCAGGGCAAGGAAGCTTCGTTCTAACTTTGGCTCTGCCATCTGGGCAGCCCTGCCGCTCCTCCCCTACTGTAAACAGGCAGTTGGAGGCGACTGGGGAACGCTCCTTCCTATTGTTCCTCAGGCCTCTCACTTCCCTTTCATCTCTGGTAATAGCTGGAATTTATGGGGACACTGGATGAACTTCCAAGTCTTTGCTTCAGAGTTTATTTACTTCGTGCATACTCCTTAGAAGGATTGCATCTTTTGGTCTCCCTCATTTGCCCAAAGGTGTGGCACCATCATTCTACAGTTAAAAAGTCCGAAAGACTTCTGTCCAGTTCGCATTATCCAACAGTGATTGTACATAAAAGACTACTTCCCAACTTATACCTCCCACTCCAGCCAGGTATTGCTTTTCCAAGAATACGTTGCTATTTCTATGGCTTGTCTAAGGGAGTTTTTGTTAAAGATCCAATCAGATGTCTCCAAAACCCAGCTCAGGACTAACTTCATGATTTTCCTGTTATTCTAGTCCAGTTCAGAGTAATATTTAATTTTGTTAAGTTCTTGTAATATTTCTGTATCACGAAGCTCAGCACTTACTTCCATATGCAAAGAGTCTAATACCACTTGCTACTTATTTCCTGGTAACACATCATGTCCAGTTTTCTTTCATTTTTAAAAAAAATATATTTTATTGATTTTTTACAGAGAAGAAGGGAGAGGGATAGAGAGTTAGAAAGACTGATGACAGAGAAACATCCATCAGCTGCCTCCTGCACACCCCTTACTGGGGATGTGCCTGCAACCAAGGTACATGCCCTTGACTGGAATCGAACCTGGGACCTTTCAGTCCATAGGCTGATGCTCTATCCACTGAGCCAAACCGGTTAGGGCATGTCCAGTTTTCTTATTTGTTCATGTAGGTTATAACTTCCTGAGGTCTGGCCACAGACCTTGCTGAAAAGTGAAAGGTGGTCTTTCATTTCTTCGCTCTCTTCCCCAGTCCCCAGAATAATCTTAACCAACTAGCAGGGTTTTCAAAGAATATTTGAAAAACCATAGGAGTTCCTGGTTTCAGTAAGTTTTATTTCCTATGATGTGTGTTAAATATTAAAGTGTAAACATCAGAGTAATCTAAAGGAGTAATACCAGGATCAGTATCTATTTAATATTGTTTATGTCATTTCCGTTAGTAAAAGGATGTAACATCTCTAAATTTAAAATTAAGTGCTTTCTGGGAATATCAAATAAAATAAAAAAAACTTCTGAGATTGGGCCAACAGGGAGAAATATGGCAATCCTGTTTTGAGGAAGGCAAGGGCCAGGTAATACATCTGGCCCATTTTATGCCAAAGCTACTCAGAATGACAGGCTCTCAGCTACAGGTTGCACCACATTCATTCATTCATTACTTATTTACTCAGTGCCCACTTATGCTGTGCTCTGTTAGATATTAGCCAGACAGCGGTGAGCGAAATGGTGAGCGAAGTGGTGAGAGATGGTCCTTGCCCTGGCCAGTGTGCGCAGGAGTTAGAGTGTAGGCCTACACACCGAAGGGTCATGGGTTCGATCCCTGGTCAAGGGCACATACCTGGGTTGTTCGATCCCTGGCCCTTGTTGGGGCATGTGTGGGACACAACTAACCCATGTGTCTCGCTCATGATGATGTTTCTCTCTTTCTCCCCCCCTCTTCCACTCTCTCTAAAAATCAATGGAAAAAATATCCTCTGGTGAGGATTAACAACAACAGCAGCAGCAAAAAGAGAGACGGTCCATAGATTCATGAGTGATGGGACAAACAGGTTTTAAAACAGAGAACACTACAGTAATAAACAGGTAATTGCAGACAGTGGTATGTACCATGAAGAAAAAGACTAAGTGCATTTGCAGTGAGTATGAGGGTTCTTATTTTATTTTAGGTAGAGAAGGCCTCTTTGAGGAAATTCATTGAAGATGATATTTGAAGGATAAGAAGGATCAGCCAGGAGGTAAACTGGGGGGTGGGTAGGGAATGTTTTAGGCAGAGGACTCCAGGAACCACTGTGGGCAGTCTCTTGAAGGCACTGATCTAACTGCGGTGTCTGTATGGCAAAGCCAATACACTTATGAACCCCAATAAAAAGGGCATAAGAAATTCATTTGCTTATTCAACAAATATTTGTTGAATGCAGACTATGTGTCAAATACGGTCTCTCCCTTGGGATATCCAAATAAACAAAGCAAATATCTCTGCTTCTGTAGAGTTTATGTTCTGTGACAAACATAAAAGGCCTTAAATTATATTCACCCAAATATTGTAGGTCTGGCCACAGACCTTGGTATATATAGGGTGTCCCCAAAAATGTATATACACTTTAACAGCTGATTCTATTACATTTGAAAATAAAATGTATTTAAGCCTGGTGGGTGTGGATCAGTGGTTAAGCGCTGACCTATAACCAAGAGGTCATGGTTTGATTCCTGATCCCAGCACATATCTGGGTTGCTGGCTCCTGCAGGAGGCAGCCGATCAATGATTCTCTCTTATCATGATGTTTCTATCTGTCCCTTCCTCTCTGAAATCAATAAAAATATATTAAAATGTTTTAATAAACACTGCCTTTATAATTATTCAAAGTATATGATGATCATAGAGGAAGTAATGGCGATGTATATGATGAACCTAGAACAGTGGTCGGCAAACTCGGCTCACAAGCCACGGTTTGCCACTCTGTTGGCTAATGAGTTTGCGGACCACTGACCTAGAGGAAGTAATAGTGATGGTAAAGGATACAGGGGACAGCTGTTACAAGTTTGCGTGGGTACCTTGTGTTTTTGCATATGTTGTGAGTAGAGGCACTGACTGCTTTTGTCCTGGACTAGACTCTCAAGTGAAAAGTGATGGATAATAGAGAGTGTCTCCCTCTAGAGTACCAGCATGTTTGTTTACTCTTCAGCATAACAATGACTCCTGCTAGGGCAAAGGTCAGGTGGACATACTGCTCATTATAAAAGTCAGGCTACCTAAGCTTGGAATTTGTTTTCTGTAACACACCTGTTGTGTGTATAGGTGTCACTTGGCCCTCTTCTCACTTCCCTATGGCAACCGGGGATCTGGGAACTGGAAGAAATACTGACACTCTAGCTATTACTATTGCCGTGAGTCATATGATCTTGTGTCTCCCACCCAGCAGTCTTGTGTCTTCTGCCTGCCTCCATGAAACTGTGGCAGGCTAATTTGTTAGCTTGCAAGTAGGGTCCAATCTCAGATCCTTCACAGCTCTTGGTATCAGTCAACTGACACGGAAGAATGGACATTTTTTGGTTTAGAAAAACAAAACCCAAGAAGGGGATAAGGCTGAAGTCTATAAAATCAATAAGAGGAAACTTGGCTGTGCTCACCAATCCTGAATATCAAATCAAGGAGTCAATCCCTCACATTTGGGAGAGAGAGGTTTAGAACTAAAGAGAGGAATTTCTTCACAAGGAGGACACTAACCTTATCCATCTCAATAAATGGTTGCTGACTGTAAACACAAATTATTTTTTAAAAGGTCTCACTAAACTTATGGATGACAGACCCAGAATGCCCAATTCAATGTATTTAATGGCTCAATCTTTGCCAAGTGGAGAACTATGTCCTCTCAACACGATCCTCATTGGACTATTGGGAAAGGCCACTAATCTGACCAGGTCAGGACCATTTTTTTTAATGCTCACTGGAGGATATTTTTTCCATTGATTTCTATACAGAGAGGGAGAGAAACATTGATTGGTTACCTCCTGCATGCACCCCAACCAGGGCTGGGGATCAAACCACAACCGAGGTACATGCCTTTGACGGGGAATCGAACCTCTGACCCTTCAAGTCTGTGGGCTGATGCTCTAACCACTGGCCAGGGTGTCAGGACTCCTTTTCATCTATAGAATAAGAATTAAACTCCTCACTGCTTTTTCTAAATCTAATTTGGATACACATACATAGACACATATATTTGAGATCTATAACTATTAAAATTTCCTTTAGAACAAGCTATAATTCAGAAAATTTTAAATTCATAAGTGTGAAATAATCTTGGTAAAATACGCTCATATTTTAGGGTAGTTGTTTCCCAAAATGGATGTGCAGAACACTTCCAGGAAATTTTAATAGGCATATCCTGGAAAAAGTGTTCTGGGGTTAAATATATTTGGGGAACAATGCACTATATATCCTTGGAATTTCAGAAGTTATACCAATAATAAGGGCTTTTATAGCTCTTGAGTGAGGAAACCTTTGTTTAACTCAGCATTTCTCAAAATACTTCAGTGTTTTCCTACCATTTCACAGCACACCAACTTTATCTATAAACACATTTGAAGTGAAAAACAACAGTAGAAAGGGACAGAAAGGATTTCCTGATTTGCCTAGCTGGTAGCGATAAGTAGGTCATTTCCACTTGGGGAGTCCTTGGTATCATTTGTTTCCTGGGTCCAAGAATTCAGTAAGGCCCGATTTCAGGAATATTTCTATTTACTTGGGAAAGCATAACAATCATAGCTAACATTTACTGCTGCCAATTGATGTACTAGGTGCTATCTTGAACTCTTTACATTAAATTCTCACAATAAAGCTGAAAGAGGTACTCGTCGTCTGTTTTTACAGAGAAGGAAACTGAGGCCCAGGAGGTTAAGTAACTGGTCCAAGGCTGTAGAGCGGGCAAGTGGGAAGCTGGGATGTAAAGCCAGGCAGTCTGGCTGCAGTGTCAATCCTTCCGCGCTGCCCCTGTTGAAACTACAATATGTATTAGCAAATTCCACATGAGCAGAGTTATTCCTATCACAAAGCAACTCACTGTAGCTACAGTGAGTTGCTTCGAGCTGGGTCAATGCCTTTTGTAAGTAGTGCTCAGAGCTTAGGGACATAAAATAACACTCAGAACTTGTACCAACACATCTTGAAAAACTGTCAAAAGTTTTACAGTTGTACCAAAAGAAATAAAATAGAAATGGGACAGCATGTACCCACTGTCAAAACAATCTCCCCTTTGCATAATTCCTTCTTCTCACCAATTTGTTACCGTACACAGCATTACCCTTGAAGTAAACAAACAAACCACTTAGTTGAAATGGTTCATCTCCAAAATATTTTTCTTACAAAAAACTGATATACATGTCCGTACATATTTGTGTCCCGTCCCTTCCCCACTCTCCCCCCCCCCCCCAAACACCCAATATTTTGTAAACTCTTATTTGAGCACCGAGGGCAGGATCCCACCCGGTGCTTCTGGTCTTGGGAACTGGTGCTATTCAGGATACCGGCATTCTCAGCAAGAGCACTTCAACAGCCATTCTGAGTTGTGTGTTCTGCAATGTTTATTGTTAGTTCCACTGTGTCCTCCTGTTGTTGTTGTTTTTGTCGTGTTGCCATTATTTGATATGTTGGTGTGTTAATTTTATATTGCCGCTCTAACAAACGTAGGGGTTTAGAGCAACACCCATGATTCATTGCACAGATCTGTGGGTCAAAAGTCCAGGTATGGCTTGGCTTGGCTGGTTCTCTGCGTAAGAGTCTTACAAAGCTGAAATCAAGGTGTTTGGTGGGGCTGCGATTCATTCTGGAGGTTCTGGGGATGAATAAATTCCCACCTCATTCAGTTGGCCAAATTCAGTTCTATGTGGTTGTTATGCTGAAGTTGTTATCCCTGTTTGTTTGCTGGCTGTAAGCTGGGGGTGGCCCTTAGCTCTTAGAGGACTCTCTTCAGTTCTTAGGCGACCCCTGCATTTTAGAGGCAGCAACAGAAGGCCGAATTTTCACCTTTGGAGTCTCTCTGACATCCCCTCCTGCCCCATCTTCCTGCGTCTAGCCTGAGAAAGGCATGTGTGATTAACCCAGCGGTTGTCAACCGGCGGTCCGTGGACCACTGGTGGTCCGCGAGGTCCAAAAGTTGGCGACCACTGGTTTAAGGAAACCTTATTATTAGACCCACCCAGATAATTCAGAATAACCTCTTTATTTTAAGGTTCAAAACCTTAATTACATGTGCAAATTCCCTTTTGCCATTATAATGAAACAAATTCATAGGGGTTTGGGTATATTTAGGGTCCATTCTAGGTACAACTTTTGGTGAACGTTTCTGTGCCAAGATGGCTAACAGTGGTGAATAATAATGCTAACCCTGCCTGAAAACAACAACACAAAAACAAACAAAACAAAGAAAGAATTTCATAGCTTGAATTTAAACGCCAAGTTTTACCCAGTTTCCAGAGACATTTAGGTCCAGGAAACATTGTAGAAGGTCTTTGATATAAAAAGCATAAAGGATTGCCCTAGATCAGCAATGATGGCTGGAAGAAACTGACAGAAGCATAGGATGACTTCAGGGGTCTACAAATATATATTTCTAGGAATGCATCTCCATAGCCTGAGATAAATTAAAAAAAATTTTTCCCAACATGGAAGGGCAGGAGCAGAATTAAAAAAAAAATTCATTATTGTTTGAAGTATTACATAAGTCTCCTTTTCCCCCCATTGACCTCTCCCCGGCCGCCCCCATGCCCCAGCACGTGCTCTCACCCTCCCAACCCCCTGTCTGTGTCCATTGGTTATGCTCATGTGCATGCATACAAGTCCTTTGGTTGATCTCTTACCCCCTCACCCACTGCCTTCCCTCACAGCTTCGACGCTTCTACGACTCTGATTCTATTTTTGATCATCAGTTTATGTTGTTTGTTATAATTCCACAAATGAGTGAGATCATGTGATATTTATCTTTCTCTGACTGGCTTATTTTCCTTAGCATAATGTGGAGCAGAATTCTTGGCATACCAGCTCATAACCCTTTAGTTGGATCCCAAGGAGACCCTGGAGAACTTGGGAGAGAGGCAGGGGCATCTAGGGAGCAGTGGCTATTTTATCAATGGGATGAAAGTAGGTCAATATCCTAACAATGAGTAAGGGGTGCAGTAAGATACCCAATTGCCTGAATAACATGAGAATTAGCACTCCCTTCTAGGGGAGGAATTCTATACAGCACACACATGTTCATATTTCAGTTCTCCTCATAAATTTATCAATTCATTGTTAATAAGCAATTCCACTAATGTTGAATATTTTAATTTCATTTTGGTGTTAATATAACCTTTAAATAGAGAAATACAGTGTTAAAGCAAAATGGGAAAATGCCAGAAATTATACTATCTGAAGGAACAAATCACCCACCTGAATCTTTAGCCCAATGTGCATTCGCATCACTTCCTCAGTTCTCCTACATGTCAGTTCTGCTCTTTGTGCCTCGGAAGGACTGTAATTTGGCTGCTCCACTTTATGTCTTTATAATTGTTTCTTATCCCATTCATCTCTTTTTCCATTTCATCTTTCGTTTTATCCCCCCCACTCTGACCTACTCTTCTCCATTTTTTTAAGATCTTTAGAGACCATTTCTTTTTAGCCATAGGTGGGCTAAAAACATGATTTTAGTCATATGTAATTAAACTTTCACATCTGATGGTACATTCTGCCTGAAGCTTTTTCAGGGGTATTTCTGAAGTCCAATTATAGGACTATTCTCATAATAAGGACTATTAATTCGTAATGAAATTATTTGCTTTAAGCTTCATCCAGATGCTGTGGTAAAAAATATACTAACCCAACCACATTCCTATAGGGTCATTAGTACAGCCAGTACAAACAAGTGAGGTCTGCTGAAGTCACAGGTCTCTTCAGAATGTTATGAAGAGTTGGGTGCTGGATCTGTAGACAATCCCTCAGAGAATCCTACCAGTCCCTCCATCCTGCGGCCTACCATTCTTAGTCAGCACAAGTACATCCAAATCAGTTAGTATTTAATGAACAAACGAACAAAACAATAACTGAATCCTTGCCTATCTGAACCTTTCTGTGGTCTTCGCACATTGAGGACAACTTGCTTGAGAACCAAGTTCTCGGGTCACAGGTGTTTCCCTCACAAAGCTACAGATATTTCTCTATTTACCTCTGGCTTTAGTTAAATAAAAGAGCAGTCTGAGGACAGCCTGGTTTTCCTTCCTTTTTGTATAGCTTTCAAATACATTTATTTGGTCCTTTGAGGGTTTTTTTCTTTCTCCATGCAATTCAAGCATGTGCCAGCTCGTGCTTTGTTTCAGTCTCTGCAGTGGATTTTATGGGTTGCATCCCCGTTATCCATTTTCCCTTTCCACCTTGTAGCAGAACCTGGTGTTTTCAGATGACCATCTATCTGATCACCAGATTCTATTTCTCTGGTCTCAGTCCCTGCTTCAAGGGAGGGCATCTGTCATAAATAGTCCTAAGGAGGAATTCAGCACTGTGTCTTCAGTGTCCTTGTCTGAGAAACTGGAACTACTATCATCACTCTGCCATGAGGAAAGATAGTCTTTGAAGATGGCAAGACACAGAAAATGGAATGTTAAAGAAATGGAGCTGTAGCTTCTGGATTAAGGCAAATCTGAAGCTCACCTATCTCTGGAATCACTGTTTATGTGACCCAACAAGTTATTTATTCTTATGGCCAATTTAACTATTGCCATGTACACCTAACAATTATAAATACAGCCGATCCAAAATGAGTTTGCTATACTCACTGCCCTGAGTATCCCAAATATCAGTACCCTTTTTTCAATGATTTCCCCCCCAAATATTGAGAGACCTTTTAATTCATATACTCAAGTTTCTTCTCAGTTTAGAACATGTTTCATTATGTTTTTGATTACTGCATTTTAAGATCATCAGTTTCTTAGGCCAGAATTCTATTCTCTACCCTTCATATTTGTCATTTTCTCACAGTTTTATTCTTTTCCTCAACGTTTTGATTCTACTTCCTACAGTATCAATTCCGATTTCTACTCTCTCCTCCGATTTTATTTGTGCCACTGCACTGGATTTTCTTACAATGCCACAGCGCATTCATCTATCTCCCTTCCCATCTCACTTGCTGTTTTTACATTTCAGAATGTTCAATTCTTGTGGCCTTCTGTTTCTGTTTTAGAGAGTATGTCTTGTAGCATTCTTATTAGTTAGTCTACTGGTTTAAAAAGTTTTTCTTCTGACTTTGATAGTTAATCATTTTCAGAGTTTTGTATCTATTTTTTAGGCTTCTGGATAATGTAACTTGCCTTATGCAGTAATTTTTCCAAAGGCACAAGGTTTTTATTTTTTTTAGTTTGTATTCTTACTTCTAAGAGGGGCAATCTACCTAGATAACTTGTAGTCAACACAATGCAGGCACTATTCTGAACTTAATTTGAAACCACTTAATGCTCTCTGAGTAACTCTTAGATCGATTTTAATATCTAACATGTCTCATCTAATATTGCTCTGAGGTCTCTGTCTCTACCTATTAGCTATGCTATTCTTCTCATCTCCTGAACTCCTGTTCCCATTTTGCATGTTTTTCTGATATTTGTATTCCTATCTGAGAGAGAAAGAGATATAATTCTGATGGCAGAGGGGAGTCAACAACACTGTGGAGATATTGATAAGAAAAGTGTTGGGAACAGCTGCCTATTTTTTGAATTGAAATCAACCTTGTGTTTCTGAAACAAAGGAATGAGGGAGGGGAAAGGCCAATTTAACTATTGCCATGTACACCTAACAAACCTGAGTCATCAAATGGGTTTTTAATCTTGTTCTGGCAAAATGGGAATTCTTCCAAATAGTTTTGCCATTTTTTATTGGGGCTATGTACTACTTAACTGAGTGCCTTTGAAATTAACTTTATTGCATGCTGATACCTGGAGAACTCAGTATGACTCTGACAAGCAAAACTGACAAAGGGATTGGCTTTCCAAATAACTTCTGAATATGTATTAATATGTCAAATTATTACCAATTAAATGATTGGGCAACATAGTACAAACACACTTGGCAGGCTCCTGATGCCTGACTTCCACAGTTTTGGATCTTCTCCCAAGGTTTTGGACCGAGAATGTCCAGCAAACTCTAACTGTGCCAGTGATAACAGAAGAGCTGGTAGTATCCAACCCAGCTCATAGTAAAATCCAATTTCCAATGGAAAACTGCCATTTTGAATATTTCAATTTGCAGGAAATACAGCCCACATGTCTGTAGTTGTCTATCAGACCTTTCTTTCTCATAGTAAGGCTTCAAAAAATGTTTATAAGAAAACAAGAATAAGATTCAGAAATACATTTACCATTTTCCTGGTTTTATAAAAGTGCACGCGTGCGCGCGCGCGCACACACACACACACACACACCCTTAAGCAGCCAACAGCTCTTAAGCCTATCTCTGAGTAAATTTTAATGCCTGTACATTGAACATAGCCAGCAAAACTGGAACAATAAATCGGAAACTCAATACTATATGCAGAAGGCCATGTGAAATGCTCAGTATTTCCCATGGTTAAACTGGCAGGAAGTGAAGGGATAGAATGATAGAGTCACAAAAGAAAGAAAGGGCAAGAGGGACAAAAGAGAATAGGAGAAGTTTGGAGGAAGGGAAGAGGAGAAATAGAGGGAAAGGGAGGGAAAGAAAGAAAACTGAGTAGTATCTTTTATTTCTATAAGAAAAATGCCCAATTATTCTCAGTTAAGCCAAGTTGGGTCTTATCAGACACCAGCTCCTCTAGCCAGAAATTCAGTGCAAAACAATGAAGCATGGGTATCAGACAGTCACAGACCACCCCACAGCAGTGGGTCACGTGGAGTTACCAACAGCTTGCCACTAGTCTACCATTTGAGGACAAGATCGAGCATAATCTTTTGTCACATTTTACCGTTTGTTAAAATTTAGCGCCTTAGGACAGTGCTGTGGAAAATTACTTAGGTATACAACAAAATCTCACACATTTACATTTATTTGAAATACCTTGCACTGTTCACTCTATTTATTGTCTTGCCTAGTGAATTTGCATGAATGTTATAAAACAACAAATGTAATATAACGGCATGCTTTGAAGAAGTTACCAAGGCCAGACTCTGCTCAGGTCAGACGTCCCAGCTCCAGCTAAAATTATTTTATTGGGGCCTGGTACTTCTTATTTTGTAGGGCTGGGAAGCACCTCTAGCACACAAGAGCCAGGAGACCATGGTGAGAAGTTTGCCACCCACTAAGGATTAGACTGGAAGAGATGTCTTTCAGTGTACAAAATAATGCTTTCTCTGCCAGTGCTTCATAATAAGAAACGGTGGCTTCTTGCCTCAAACTAAACTTTTAAAAAATCCAAGTTAATGGTTGACAAATGGGACCAGAAAGAAGGGTGACTTGATGACCCAGGGAGAACTGAGACTGTTCGTATGATTCTTTTCCTATTTAGAGGAAGGGACTAATGGAAGGGCTTCCAGGGTTAATCCAATGAGTAGACCCAGAAGGAAAAATCTGAAGTAAAGATGCATGATGTTTGGTGATAAAGAAGACTTAGAAGGGCCTTGGCCAGGTAGGTCAGTTGGTTAGAGCGTCATCCCAATATACCAAGGTTGCAGGTTCAAGCCCTGGTCAGGATACATACAAGAATCAACCAATGAATGCATAAATAAATGAAACAACAAATCTATGTCATCTCCTCTCATTCTCTAAAAATCAATCAATTAAAACAAACAAACAAAAAAAGACTTAGAAGGAAGAGAGGGCCCAGGCTCCGTGTCAGGCGTAGAAAGATCAGATAGAACTCAGTGTACATTATCCTCCAAGCCGAGGCACTCTGGAACTCTGCAGAAGTGTCTTCCTGATGTCTGTGTACTGGAAAAACTAGTTTGAAAAACTGCTTGGAACTTTATCTTAAGACAATTTTCTTAACTGTTAAAATGAGGTTGACTCAGTCCCTATTGCTACACAACTGATAAAAAGGAAACCCACAGTGAATTTTTCAGTTGAAAGATGCTTCTGGTCAAGCTTAACAACAGCTTTTTATAAAATTACCATATTCATTTACATTTTCCTCTTGATATTATTTTTAAATAGGGGTAGAGGGGTAGCCAAGGCTTACATAAGAGTCCTTCTCTTTTTTACTCTTGACAACCTTTCCTTTTTTACAAAAAATATTTTCATTGATTTCAGAGAGGAAGGAAGAGGAAGAGAGAGATAGAAACATCAATGATGAGAGAGAATCATTGATAGGCTGCCCCCTGCATGACCCCACTGGGGATTGAGCCCACAACCTGGGCATATGCCCGGACTGAACTGTGATCTCCTGGTTCATAGGTTGATGCTCAACCACTGAGCCATGTCGGTTGGGCGACAACTTTTCTTAATCTTTGAGAATCTCAATCCCATCTCTCGCCTTAAGCTAAAAACAGTTTACTTGAAGCTTTTGGGGAGGGCAGTTTGGACCCTGTAATTTTGCTTCTGGAATTTACCATAAATACTTGGGCAAATGTTCCACAAATAAGCACAAGGATTTTACGGCAACATTGTTTGTAATGAGACCACAAACAAACAACCTCTAAGTGCCCAGCAATGAGAAATTAAATTATGAAATAAATGAATGGACAATTATTTAACACTTAAAGAATAAGTTAGATTTCTATGAACTGACACAATATATTACAATAAAATAAAGTGAATAAGGCACCGTACAGAAGAGAATGGTGTATAGTATAAGTCCATCTCTGTGAGGGAAATGTGCACATGTGCACATGTGCGTATGTAAACATGTACTTATAAAAACACACCCCTCTGAATTTGCAATTAAGATGATGTGGAAGTATATCGGGGGTGATCTTGGGGAAGTGGATTTTGGATGGGAGTAAACACAGTATTCACTTTTATACTTTTGTACTGTCTGACATTTTTGCAACCAAACCATTTTACTGTGTGGTAATTTTTAAAAAATAAAGCTAACTGGCATCTAGGTCTCCTAACTTGCTCCTTCCCTCAGGAATTCTCGCGGTTTGCCGCTCTGTTGACTAATGAGTTTGCCGACCACTGCCCTAGCCGAACTGGAAAAGATGATAACATACGAGACAGAAGCGTGAGAAATCAATGAGCCTAGGGTAGAAGGGCAATGACTCGTCTTCTCTTCCTTTCCCGATAAATGCAAGTTGACTGTTTCTTCCTTAATGTATCCTTTTATGTGGATGGTGTAGACCTGTGCTGTCCAACACAGCACATGTGGCTACAGAGCACTTGAAATGTGGTTAGTTCACATTTGTTCACATTTTTATACCTACTGCATGTTGAAATAAGAATATTTTGGGCATATTATGTTAAATAAAATATACTATTAAAACTAATTTTGTTTCTTTTTACCATTAAAAATGTGGCTCCTAGAGCATTTAAAATTACAGGGTGGCTCACATTATATTTTAAGGCACCGAATACAGTGCTTAGCTCATAGCAAGTGCCCAGTAAATATGATGCATTATTTGTACCATTGGAAGGACTTAAATGAACAAGTGGGGAAGAAGTGGAAGCTGCATGTAGAAACGCTATTCTTTTACGAAGTTTTCCCGTGAAGGAAGGAGAAAGACTGCAGGCACTGAAGGAGGAGTGAGGTCTCTTCCAGAATGGAGGGATAAGAGCTACGACATGGGGAGATGCTGAAAAGGCAAATCAGAAGTAGATGATGGATGGGGGGAGGGTCTAGAAGCAGAGAACGATCAAGATCACAGGTTGAGGGATTTGCCTGGGAAGGAGGGAGAAGGCTTCCTTCTCGGAAACAGGACAGGATGAAGATGAATAGAGATTTTTGAGTTGAAAGAAGGAACATTGAGGAGCTCACTTGGAATAGCCTCGCTCATCTCAATTAACTACAGTAGAGATGAGGCTAAATGCTGGCTTGGGAGTGTGGGAATAGACTGGGGCTTAAGGACTGTGGGGGATGGACGGGGAGGGAATTGTAGCACGGGACCGGGTCTGAGACGAAGGGAGGGGAGCTGGAGGAGAGGAGACGTGCCCACCAAGGGCCCCGATGGCAATGCTGAACCAACATGTGTGCTCCAGTTGCCTTTACTTATGTCTGAAAGCAGAGCTTTCTTTTAAACGTGGAGCATTTGGATGACAATGACCTCTGAGAGGCAGTGCCCCTGAGAAGGGAGCAGTCGACATGAGTTCATCAGAAGGTCACTGAATGCTTAAGTACGAGCTGGGGGACCGGGGAGCGTATAAGCTGAGTCACTCAGGACCCTCAAACTGCGGTCTCCTCCGTACCATCAGGAACACTGCTTCTAGCCCCATACGTAGTTCTACACTTAAAAAAAAAATTACCACACAGTAAAATGGTTTGGTTGCAATAGTATATTTTATTTAACAACAACAAAAAAGTGACAGGTGATGAAATCAAGACTGGGGAGAGGGAGTAGGAGAGGATGGCAAAATGTTGAGAGGCTCTGGCAGTACAGTGCCCACAAGCAGCAGACGGCTTAGATGGATTAGAATATCCCAATTCCCTTCTGAGGGAAAACGCCTGGATTTAGTTACCCTGAAGAAGGCAACTGTGAGGAAAAGTTCAGGGAAGGAGGGCAACCTATGCCCCAGGACAGGGACTCCAAGAGGCAGAGTGGAAGGAATTCAAGCTGAGAGCCAGGGGAGGGAGCAGAGGGTTGCCCAGCACAGAAACAGGACCTTGGGAAGTAGACGTGCACAGTAATTGTCAGTAAAAGGGAAGCAATGACCTGGGAAACTGGAGGGAAGGACATGATGGAGGAATGGCAGGAAGAGGACTAAAAAGAGAAAATCTAGTTTAAGGAGAAGACCACAAAACAGGCAGATCCAGGTGTCAGACTGGAGAGGCCCGGGATGGGGGAGCTGAAGGGCAGCACACCTGCCCCAGTATGGAGATGTCAGGCCTACTGGTGGCTTCTCAGTGTAAGTCATGAGAATAAGTGTATTTTTCAAATCCATGTTAAAGTAAGATACACACTAAGAAGAAGAGAAATCAATGTTGATTACATTAAAAAGCACTAATTTATTCTTTCCCCTGCATGCATTATTCACCCAAGATCAGTTCTTTTCCTGGGTACCATCATCTCGGGCATATCCTTACTCAAGAAAATGCTTCTTTGGAATTTTCCCCATTTGGTTGGAGGGAGGGAAGGTGAAAGGGGAGGGGGATGAGAGAGAGAGAGTAAGAGAGAGAGAGAGTAAGAGAGAGAGCCAGAACAATGGTCCAGGAAATATCCAAGAAGAGATAAGAAATCTCGAGGTCCAGCTGAGTGCCTTGGTTTCCACACACATGTGCTGACCTAACCTGAGGTGATGAGTTTCCTCTCACAGACTTGCTTTCTGTGAGGGCTTGCTTTCTGGTGCCTTGGTGTGCAGGTCAGCAGGAAAGGTCCTCATTTAGTTTAGGTCTTTAAGGAGACACTCACATATGGGGAAACAGCAGCACCGTAACCAATGGGAAAATTGGCAAGCCACTCAGTGACATTTTAAAGACATTTGCTCAGCCACAAAGGACAGTTTTACTGTTAGTTTCTCAACCACTGGGTGTTTAATTCATAGAAACCAATGACGACAAGCCTAGACAGGCCACCATACATTGGATAATATAACCATGAAGCCTTGTTTCTTTCTTTCTTTCTAACAGTGCCTGTATTTATTATATTCTTCCTGCTGGCATTTGGCATTTCTTAGCTAGGGATCAGTAGTGTTGGCAACGCAGAACTTCTAAGAATTACTATCTGTTTACCACAATCTCCACATTCAACGAATTAGTAGCATGTTTTATTTTTTAAATGTGTATTTTCTTTTTAAGACTTTGCTATAACCTGGAAAACCTCACAGCTTTCAAACCACAGACAACAGATCTGACCAGGATCACAAGGTAACCGATAGATATCTGTAGAGTTAACAATTGTGAAATTAATTTGCCATGAAGTTAAAAAAATCAATCTGCTTCACCCATCCATCCATCTGTCCTTCTATCCATCCAATCCCATCCTTCAGGCTGGGTATTTGTCTTCTGACCACAGTCGTAGCAATGATTTTTAGCATTAAAACATAACTCAATGTGGAGTAAAGTTGGGTTATCCATGAATGAACAACTGAAGGAGGAAGATAAAAAAAATCCAGCTCTTCTCTATTTTGTAGAATGCTACTGTGGGTCAGTGTGGGCAATTATTAAACCCAGATAATAGTGACAGATGGTATTTAAACTCTCTGGCTCTTTGTCAACCATCTGTCTTAAGATTTTTTTTTTTACTGAGTTCACTTTTCCTAGGTTTTTCATTGTAGAATAGAAGGCACACATCCTTTAATATTACATTTTTTCATAGGGGAAAATTCATTGTATGTTCCAATCCAAAATGACAGGATTGTGTTCTCATCCTAACATTGGGCCTGGGCAGAGGGACTCAGAGACTGGCTCCTTTGATAATAGCAGCAACCGCCTGCTTCAGTTTGCCAGGAAATTGAGATATTGAGATATTGCTACATTGCTATAACATACAGAACAATGTGTGAGTCAGGCAGACCCAGGCTCAAATATGGTTCAGCCACTTGAGAGCTGTGTGCCATGGGCATGTTCTTTATCCTCCTGGGGGAAGGCTCTAGTTTGCCATCTGGAAACTGGATAATAGTCCTCAGAATGAATGTGGGTTTAATGAGATAATGCAAGGGAAGGGCCCAGCCCTGGCTGGGTCTGCCTCATGACAGACCCATGTTACTCCCTTAGGTTCTTTTTTCTCCCTAGGTTATGGAGGATGGTGAGCCTTGTATGACCTTGAAGGAAGGTTAATCATGACTTCTAGCCTTCCACTGAGAAATGTCTCCCCGCCCCGCCCCCGTCTAGTGTTCTCATTATCCCCATTTCTAGAACTCTATACATCTGCAGAGCTTTTACCCCAGCTCTGGCTAATTAACCAGTCGGGTATGCAATGCCTCTCTTCCCCACCAAGATTTAAGTTAATACCCTAGAGAAGGGTCTTGCATATATAGTAACCACTCAATAAATTATTTGTAGACTAAATGAAAAACACCTGTTACAGGGTTTCCAACATGTGACATGTACCACTGACGGTATGAAATGATTTCAGGGATTGGACTTGGACTAGATTTCTTAGTAATTTTAATGGCTATACTATATATATTTTAGTGAGTATTAGATGAATAAATAACTGGCTCATCAGATCTGTGATTTTATGTACTTTTATTTAGATGAGGCTAAATATAAAAGTAATGGTTTAGGGTAAAAAATTAAGTATGTATAGTTGTCATAAGAATATGGCAAAAACCAAGAAGAGATGACAAAATTATGGAAGTCTGCTTTTAGAATCTATAGCT